>CM042788.1:30289650-30967782 GCA_018691245.2 Ips nitidus
AAAAGGTCATAAATACTGCAGGTTTTGAGGATTCTGGTTGGCGACCGGGCAATTTTACTTCAGTAACTGAGGACTGCCATCCGACACTGCCACTAGAAGTCTCCTTGAACCTGTCCTCGAGGATGGTCGAAGTCGATTGGTTTCGTTTTTCTAATGGTTTAGCCAATTCGAATAATTGGTTGAGCTGGTCAGTTGCCAAGGGACCTGCGCGTTAAAAATGTGACAGTTTTGACATTAAAAAAAATATGGCGGAATGATTTTTAAAAACTATCCATATAGGAAATCAACTGTGTTTCCTTTTTTTAAACTTCTTCTGGCGTTTCCTATTCTTTATCGTTTATTTTTTTGCTTCAATTACTGTGTTTTAACTTTGAAGTTTTGAAGGTTTACCTACCTTTAGTGATATTAGAATGGTTTTCTATCAAGTTTTGTATAATCGTGCGGTTAAGGAGGCTAAAAAGTTCCTCTAACGTGTCATTGCTAGGCTTTATGGGATTGTCTTTGTCCATTATTTCCATTCCATTGGCTGGTTGGGTTTGACCTCAATATTACAATACAAAATTATTGTTTATAACACAATACATGCGAATTGTTAAACATATCAGAGTGCAACGCACTCTTAAAATGGGTTATACCTACCAACAGTACAAACTATAATAAAAATACAGCAATAACATAAAATTGACACTAAAAACAAGATTTTCAGGTAATAGTTGTGAAAGGGTTATACTTACTTTTAACTGAAGCACCGAAACAATATGCCATAAATAGCAGGCAGTAAAACGCGCATTCCGTTGCGAACACCGACATTCTGTGGTATGGTCATCCGATGCGTTACGCTGATAAGTTGATACTAAAATGCTGTAGAATTGACCACATACGGGAATTAGTTTTGTTTCTTTTAATAAACTGGTTCTGTATTAATACATGGGAATCCTCAGATGGGACAGTCAATATTCTCACGGCTAATTGAAATTCCAAAGTGTCGATCTGAAGAAAAAAAATTGTTATTATATTTTTGGTTTTTCTTTTATGTGTCTCACATTACAAATATTTTTGATATGCCAATGAATTTTGTAATAAAACAGCTTTTTTTACTAGACGAGAAGCTACTATATTAAGTAGTTATTAAAAAATAATGAGATATGAAGACGAAGTATGTTTGATAGCTTTACCAATTATTCGTTACAGGCTTTAGACGTTAATGGTTTCTTAATTTTGACAATTCTCGAACATCAACAGCTGACATCTGTCAGAAAAAAATTATCAAAACAAATGGCCGCTGTCAGATAGTATTAACTAGCGTTCTAAGTTTTCCCAAGAAAAACTGACTGAATTTTCCAAATCGGAGTGCATTATGCTTTGATCATTAGTGAAAATCGGTAACAGTGGTGCGCCAAACAGGGCCGAAACGAGAAAAATGGTGTCCGAGGAATACATTAAAGCGGAATACCCCTTACACTGGTTGGTATGGAAGAACGAATATAAACTGCTTGAAAAGACTTTAAAGGAGAAAAAGGTGCGTTAACTTGGAGTTGTAACGTCTATTTTACAGTGCCCCAAACATTAGTCTCAAAATCTCTTTAACCACATATTAAATGAGTCAAAACTGTTGAGGTTTGTTTACTCATCAGAACTTCCTATGACTAATACTATTTCCATCTGTTTATAGTGATATTCTTTATTTAATATTGTTTAGACTAAGAAAACTGATATTTAATACTCAAAATGACTCAAACTTTTATGGCTAATCTCTTAGAAAATTAATATAATCAAAAATGGAAACTTTCAGTATGATAAGGAGAAAGTTGACAACCGGGGGCGAACGCCCTTAATGCTGGCAGTCACTCTAGGGCATCTGGAGTCCACAAGATCTTTGTTGAACCATGAAGCCAATGTGAATTGTGAAAACAAGGACGGTTGGAATGGTAAGTTTGTAATCTTTAAAAAGGTACTCAGAATTGTATTTCATGCACATTGATTTTGTGATTTGCTTAGCTGAACAAGTGGGTAATTGATTTTTTTATGATACGTTTGTTACACATTTAATTGAGTATTGTTTTTGATATTTACCAATGTTAATAAATATGCTGTGTGATTGCAATAGTGGAAAAACTAGTATATTGTTTGGTTTTTCCTAACTGGAAGTTGAAATCACAGTTATGCTAGTCTACATGTGCAGCATTTGCATACATGAACAGCACAGTGGGTGACTTGTGATTGGTCAAGAAACTACACAAACACTACTGCTACACAAACTACTTACTATACTAACATTTACACAAATGTTGCACATTTAAGCCTACTTCCCAATGGAAGGTATTTATAACTAATAAATTTATGGTCATTATTACATGACATATAGACAATACATAAATAGTAAATGTTAAATAAAAAGTTGTAGCTTGTAGCAATCCATTTACTTTAAGGGAGAACCCAAAACGAAAACAAAGAAGAAAATAAAATCAGGTGGAAGCTATCATTTTGGTGATCATAGAGAGTCCCTTTAACTGCACATTCCTTATTTTTTTATGTTATCTGTTAAAAATTATTGTATTGTATTAGGTTCAAATAATTTACTAGAAGCTAGTGAAGGTAAAATCTAGTTCTACTTAAAATCCCAAAAATAAATTAAATAATCAGCCAAGCAAGGTGATGAGGTTTAAAAAGTATCAAACATGTGTGGTTAAGTAACCTTAAGGGGTTTTTGTTAAAGTAGGACAAAGAACTCTATAAATCAAATCCTTTATTTAATGCAATAATGTTTTTGTTAATAGCGTAAATCAAAGTCAAAATAACTCTAATTGTCAGTTGTCAATACTGCAGGTGGGCAAAAAGATTTAATTTTAGTAATAGTATTAATATAAGTACTAAGAATAAAATAAAGGCTTATTTATGACCAAAGGAGTTTATAAAAACAAATTTTAGTATTACTGATAATTGAATTTACTTGACCACATTTTTTAGTGGTGCAAGAGGCGGTAGCTACTGGTGATCCTGAGTTGTTACATATCGTACTCGAAAGGCGCGATATACAAAGGTAAATCAACTTATAAATTGGAAATGACCCTATTAAAGGTTGTGTTACTGTAGATATACTAGTCGAATGGCGGGAATTCCCGATCTGCTTCAAAAACTGAAGGAAGCTCCGGATTTCTATGTAGAAATGAAATGGGAGTTTACCAGTTGGGGTATGCTACTTTTATGAGACTTGAGAGATCATAAAGCAACTATTGTTTTGCAGTGCCTCTAGTGTCCAGAATGTCCCCTAGTGACACTTATAAAGTGTACAAGAAAGGGTCGAGTGTTCGAATAGACACCACTTTATTAGGATTCGACCACACTAAGTGGCAACGGGGTAATAGAAGTTACATTTTTCAAGGAGAAAGTAGGTATTCAAGCCAAAATTCTAATAACAATCGAAATATGGGAATTTCTGATTAACTAGATGGTGGCGCTACTATGATGGAAATCGATCACGAAATCCAGCAATGCTACTTAGAAGAACTGAAAACTTCCGACGAAACTTTGGGTGTTCTGCTGCCAAACGAAGAGACTGTATCACAACGTCTTACCAATCCTATAGTCACTACGTATATAGATACTGAAAAAATTAGTTTTGAAAGGTTGGTATCCTTAAATTTTATCACAGTAGTGGCTACCCTCACTTTTTTTTGCAAAGCTTCCAGTGCTCTTATTGTCTTATTCTGAGTTGTTTTTACAAAAAAAAAGAGTAGGAAAGTCAGTGATTACTCCAACTTTTCCTATAACTTTATATACTTAGTGATTCCTGGTGATTAGATTAGAAGTATCTAGAGAAGCCTCTGGAATTGGAATTTCAACCAAAGTTACCAACAATTAAACAATTCTTAGAAAGTGTAGAACACTTGTACAGGCCTCTGGCAATTTTTAGAAGGTTTTTAATTGTGTTTAGGGATCTCTGGCAAGATTTAGAACATTAGAAACTTCTGGAACTTTTTAGAGGGTGTCAGTAGCGTTTAGAGGCCACTTGATGGATCTAGAAGCTTTTGACAATTTAAAACAATTCTTGGAAGGTTTAAGTCTCTTATAGAAGCCTCTAGCAATTTCTAGAACATTTTTAGTGTTATTTACAGACCTCTGGCACCTTCAAAATAGTTTTAGAAGTCTCGGAAAGCTTAAGACACTTGCAGAGGGTTCTGGAACTTTTCAGAAAGTTCTCAGCAGCATTTAGAGGTCTTTGGAACATTCAAAACCGGTCTAGAGGCCTCTGACACTTTTTGGAAGTTTTTCAATAGCATTTAGAAGCTATGGAACTTTCAAAATGGTCCTAGAGGCTTCTGGCAATTTAAAACAATTGCAGAGGGCTCTGGAACTTTTCAGAAAGTTCTCAGTAGCATTTAGAGGTCTTTGGCACATTCAAAACTGTTCTAGAGGCTTCTGGCACTTTTTAGAAGGTTCTCAATAGCATTTAGAAGTCTATGGAACTTTCAAAATGGTCCTAGAGGCTTCTGGCAATTTAAAACAATTGCAGAGGGCTCTGGAACTTTTCAGAAAGTTCTCAGTAGCATTTAGAGGTCTTTGGCACATTCAAAACTGTTCTAGAGGCTTCTGGCACTTTTTAGAAGGTTCTCAATAGCATTTAGAAGTCTATGGAACTTTCAAAATGGTCCTAGAGGCTTCTGGCAATTTAAAACAGTTGCAGAGGGCTCTGGAACTTTTCAGAAAGTTCTCAGTAGCATTTAGAGGTCTTTGGCACATTCAAAACTGTTCTAGAGGCCTCTGGCACTTTTTAGAAGGTTCTCAATAGCATTTAGAAGTCTATGGAACTTTCAAAATGGTCCTAGAGGCTTCTGGCAATTTAAAACAGTTGCAGAGGGCTCTGGAACTTTTCAGAAAGTTCTCAGTAGCATTTAGAGGTCTTTGGCACATTCAAAACTGTTCTAGAGGCCTCTGGCACTTTTTAGAAGGTTCTCAATAGCATTTAGAAGTCTATGGAACTTTCAAAATGGTCCTAGAGGCTTCTGGCAATTTAAAACAGTTACAGAGGGCTCTGGAACTTTTCAGAAAGTTCTCAGTAACAGTTCTGGAAAAGTTTAAGACAGTTGTAGAAGGCTCCGGAACTTTTTAGAAAGTTCTCAGTAGCCTTTAGAGGTATTTTTATTTAAAAGGGTGCTAGAGGCCTCTGACAATTTAAAGAAACTTTGGGAAGGTTTAAGACATTTGTAGAAGCTTCTGACACTTTCAAAATGGCCCTAGAGGTTTTTGGTAATTTAAATCAGTTCTTGGAACGTTTTTCACTCTTGGATAGCCGGTATATTCATCCGTTCTTCAGATACTTTTAAGATATACCACCGTGCATCACAATTTTCAATATGATTGCTGTATTTGAACAGAAATAAAGCGGGTATTTGGGGCTGGCGTTCCGATAAAAACGAAATAGTGAACGGACACGAGTGTAAAGTGTTCGGAGCTTCCAATGTGGAACTGGTGACTAAAACGCGGTCCGAACATTTGACGGAGCACGACAAAGCGCGCAGCAAAAGTTTGAGGACGCCGTTGCAAAACTTTTTGGGTATTGCCGAGGTCGGAGTAGCTCAATCCAGCACTGAATTTCCTAAGGTGAGTCTAAATTGAAAACTCTGATGAGTAATTGTGTTGATTGATTTTTATCAGGAGGAGTACTCGACTAACACGAACCCTTGCAATATAACCCCTGAAGAATACTTCGATTCGGAGGTGGATTTAGGCGATCGCGACATAGGCAGACCGAAAGAGGTGAACGTGAAAATTCAAAAGTTTAAAGCAAACTTGTGGCTGTGCGAAGATTATCCATTGTCATTACCAGAACAGATTCTGCCCATCGTGGATCTGATGGCAATATCTAGTTCGCATTTTGCCAAGCTGCGCGACTTTATTCAAATGCAATTACCTAGTGGATTTCCGGTAAAAATCGGTTAGTTGTTTTTGCTGTTAAATTTATGTTGGGAGGCTTAACCAAAACATTTCACAGAGATTCCTTTATTTCACGTACTGAACGCTCGGATCACTTTTGGCAATATTTTCGCGTTAGACAATCCAGTACCCAAAGTAAGCAGCATTCAAGAGGATGACAGACTGACGTGCATTTTGGACGATTCCTTGTTCCAGTGCCCGCCCGATTACTTCAAGCTTGGTAATGGTAAAGTGCACCCTCCATTTTTTTTATTTATTTTTATGCCAACTCCAAACATCCGCCCTAACCAGATCATTTTTAATTGCGTTTTTCTTCCTAATCACTCACTAACATTTGGGTGTGTTGTGTGATTTACAAAAAAGCGTTGTTGCCAAACGTAGTTTTATTACAGCCGGAACGGAAGGAGGTCGAAGACAGTACGGCAACGAGGAGGAAGATCAACTGTTGCAGTTCGCTATACAGCAGAGCTTGATCGAGTCGGGCACGGAAAACGAAGAGGTTAGGAGGTTGTTTGTTTGTTGTTTCCTTTCACTTCTGAGGACGTGGCAACGTCGATTTTTGTCATGATTTCATTGTTGAAAGATTGTTCCAAAATACGACTAATATTGCAAACATTCTGAAGGTGGTTAAGTTATGTTAATGGATGTTTCAGGTGGACGTTTGGGAGGCTCTAAGAGGGCAAAAAATGTCAAGACCAGAAACGCCAATCAATTACGAAGAAAAAGAACTACAAAGGTAAGTTAAGCTTGTGTAAAGGATTGCTCAATTGACCGATTTTGTTTCCCGCCGGCGAATGGATCCTGACGTCACAGTAAAGTCTCGGGCGCACAATACCCTAAATATAATCGACTGCAATCGGTTAAAAATCGCGCTCCTCCAGCCAACATTTTTCAATTTTTGTGAAAAAAGGGCATTTTTTGTACTTAATTCACCTAATTTAAGGTCCTTTGGTATATGCCCTTTGCTGTGCATTGGAAACGTCCTGGAGCAAAATAAAAAATTGCCAAAATTGCACTTTTTGTAAAAATAGCATATTTTTTGACACACGTTGCTTTGACCCTAAATTACTCCTTTATTTGACAAGTTACGTCAAAATGTCATAGAAAACAAAAGATAGATCAGATTTCAAGGTTTCCAAAAATATCCCCACATGTGTTGATTGATAACACCGTTTGGCCGCTAGAGGGCGTCAAATTTCCTTTACCATAATATCACATATTATACTGTAAATATTTTTTAGTCAGATTTCACGTATTTCTTAATCCGGCCGAGTTCCTGGCAAAGAAATGGTTAAAATGTTAAATTTTAGGTCTAACTCTGTTAGTTTTTGAGATATCAAAAAACCGACTGCATCAGCGTCTTTTCCGGGAAATTTTAACATAAAATGACACCGAGACGTCAACTGTAACTTGACAAATAAAAAAGTTGTTTTTTTTTACGGTTCCAGGCCGCCATTTTGAATTTTCTGTCAAAATATTGACTTGCACCTCATTCTGAAGGAAATTTCACGTAGTTTCAAGAAATGAGAGACAAAATGGCCTTTTAGGCCTCCATTTTGAATTTCCAAAATATGTCAAAATATTGACTTGGCGTTCAGGCCGCCATTTTGAATTTTTGCCATTTTGCACCTCATGAAATTTCACGTAGTTTCAAGAAATGACAGACAAAATGGCGTTCCAGGCCGCCATTTTGAATTTTCTGTCAAAATATTGACTTGCACCTCATTGTAAAGGAAATTTCACGTAGTTTCAAGAAATGAGAGACAAAATGGCCTTTTAGGCCTCCATTTCGAATTTCCTGTCAAAATATTGACTTGCACCTCATTGTAAAGGAAATTTCACGTAGTTTCAAAAAATGATAGACAAAATGGCGTCCCAGGCCGCCAAACATTTGTAAAATCAGTAGATTAGTGAAAGTTATCTAGAATGGCTAATCGGAATTTTTGAAACTTTAAAGCGGCATATTATTAAACTCCAAACTGCGCAATTTTGCCATAATTTATTTTAGTTTTTTCCATTCAAAATATAATTTTTTTTCACATTTCAGAGCAATCCAAGCAAGTTTAGAACTTTACAAAGACGGTTCTTCTCCTTCGGACGCACAAAGTAGCCCCACCGATTTGGACTATGATCTTCAAATGGCCTTGTTGATTTCAAGAAAAGAGTGCGAAAAGGACGAACAAACCCGCATTGACGAAGAGAAAGTGCTGGAACAAATTTTACAATTATCTCTTAGGGAAAAATAGCGTCACCTAATTTACGAGTAAAAAAAGTGCGATTTTCTTTTTGTGTTTTTTTCATTGGTTAGTAAAGGCTTAGTCCTAATTCCGGCCAAAATTCAATATTTAGTGTTCTGTGTTTTTGTTTTAACCATTTTTTATTGTGATACTTAAACTTAACCTAGTTCTACTGTACTGCTAGTATCAGTTATCTGACTATTCCTTCTCTAAATGGGGCCAAGTGGTGAAATTAATAAAAATTCCTTTAGAGGACAAAACTAAACAATTTATAAGTTATGTTATCATACAGAATTATTATTGTGTTTATATCAGTTCCTTTAAGAACACTGTTTACTCTTAATATATTTTATTTCAACTATTAAACCTGGATTTAATCTGCGTGCTCCTGCGCCCTGAAACATTACACATCAAACCACTGTAAAGGAGTAATAAACTCAAAAAACGTACTTATTGTAAATGGTCTGTAAGATTTGAAAACTGTTTTCATAACGTTCTTCATTCTTAGCAGCAGCTTCAATCCACTTTTTCTTCACCTTAACCCATCTTTGCAGGTGATTGCGGATTAGATCGTTTTTATCTGCAGGTGGATTTTCTTCCTAAAAACAACAAATTTGCAGATTTGAGTTTTACTCTTAAAAAGGCAAAATAGTTTACATAATTTAAATTAATATTGTCCTTAGACTGTTCCAACTGTTCAGCCAAGGGTGAAGGAATTCTGGTTTGGAAACTCTTTGAAGGTGGTGGGAGGCGCTTAACATCCACTGCCGATTCATCCCAAGTTGAAGGTTGTTCATTTGGTGATGAAGCTCTTCTCCTAACAACTCAGTTTATGATAAAGCAAAATGGTTGTTGACCAAACATACTTGATAATACGCTGAGGATTTTTTGGTTGGTTTTCCATCCAAGCTCGACACAACGGATACAGTGGTGTGTCTTCTTCAAATTTAGCCAAGTCCACACTTCTATCATACAGTTCATCACATAAGTGTGGTGATAAGGAGTGGGCACAGGCTGGTAATTTCTGAATTTATCACTGAAACAGTTATCTATTTTAAATTGCTTGAAGGGTGTTGGTAAAAATTACTTTCGGCGTCTTTTTGACTGGCTCTCGTCGGAGGATTCACTGTCATCATCCGAAGACTTCTCTGTTAGTTGTCTCAAGACCCCTTTAAGCCTCCCTTTGGCCATCAAGTACTCGTTGCCGATATTGTCGTTTTCCTCTTTGATTTCTACTTTGATCGGCGAGGTGCTGGACAATCTTCGTTTTTTCGTCATCGTATTTAGTTTTAAAAATGGGAATTAACTTCTGTTTAGTGTTTAAAAATGTTTTGTTTATTTTTGATTTTGAATATTTATGACATTTGTGATGACGTTATTGACATTACAAATTGCAAGCACAAAATTTGACAGATGCCAGATATATGAAGGTGACATGATCACTGAAATGTAAACAAAACAGTAGAAAGCGAGTATTAAGTCCAAATCAGAGACAAGATGTGAGCCCAGTGGGTAATTTGTCAAAAAAAGCAGCAAGAAGGAGCAAAGATTGAAAAACAGGAAAGATTTTTTACAATAAAAAAACAACATTCCATACAATGACAATTTTATTATTAATTCTCCTTTATAGGAGCGTAATTAAAAAAATAATAAAATGGACAAGTTTTAACGTTTAGCACTTGAATTGTACGGATACAAACTCTGGAACGCGGCATTGTCCTGAGGGGTGTCCTCATCACTTTCCGAATCCCCGTCCGATTCGAACGTATTGTCCGGAATGTCGTACAGACGGATCATGGGCTTGTTGGGGTCCTTCATGATCAAGTATTTGCCATCTTTTTGCTTCATCACAATATCGATGATGCACCTAAAATCTTATTTAGCATAAACTAAAAAAAGTCAAGGTAGAAACATTAAAACCTCAAAATTCCCCAGGCATTGTCCATGTTTAGATTAATTTGAGTGGCAAACTCAGCAGGTTTGTACTGTTGAGTACCCAAAATGACGTGTTTGCTGCTGTCCCTCACGTGGGCTCGACTCACATACCTGGAAAAAATTCTCGTTAATTTGACAGGACAGTGGAGAGTCCAAGAAAACCAAACCCGAATTTGATCTGGTCACTGCCAGCCAACATAGCTTGTACAGTCCATTTGGCTAATTTGCAAGCGTTGTTCCTCAACTCATTAGCTAAAACGGCACCGCGTTGGATGTCCAATTTTTGCCTCCACTCTACGCCATTGGCTAACTTGGAGTCCCACTCGTTTAGAGCTTTTATAGTTAAAAACTGCAATTCGCCGTTTGGCGACTGTACGACGGCGTCGTGTTCGGAACGAGCCACCAAAGTCTGAAAAGGATTGTTCATATTTTGTTTTTCCAGTAGAGTGCGTTGTTCGAAAAAGGTGGCCGATAAAAAATATTGGTTGAAAAGTCAGAGTGCGCATGCGCCACGACAATGTTGTAGCATCTTTAAAATTTTCCTGACATATGGACAATCACGTGACATTTAGGATCCGTTTTGAAGTTCAAAAAGAGTCACGTAGACTAAAAATTAAATTTGAGTATTGAAAATCGTCACGTGACCATTTGCAGATTAAAAGGAGTCACGTAATTTAAAAAATCTCAGTTCAAACTGAAAAACGGTCACGTGACCCTTGAAACCTTATTTCGCTATTTACAGTCACGGGGCCTTCAGGATTTCGGTTTGACATTAAAAAAGAGTCACGTAACTTTTAAAAAAATGTTTGATTATTGAAAATCGTTATGCGACTTTATGAACTGAAAGAGTCACGTGACCTTTAAAAATATATTTTATTTTTGAAAATCGTCACGTGACCATTTGCACATTATAAGGAGTCAGGTGACTCTTCAAATAATAGTTTGACATCTAAAACAGTCATGTGACCTTTAGGATTTCGTTTTGACGTTAAAATAATTGAAAATTGTCACGTGGCCATTTGCACTTTCAAAGAGGGTCACGTGTAATTAAAAATATCAGTTTAAACTGAAAAACGATTACGTGATCTTTCAAATGACATTTAAAACTGTCACGTGACGTTAAAAATTACATTTTAATCTTACAAATAGTTCAGTGATTTAGTGTATCAGTTTAAAACTAAAAAACTGTCACGTGACCTTCAGGATTCTGTTTTGACGTTAAAAAAGAGTACTGTGACTTTAAAAATAAATAGAATCTTTATTATCGATACCTCAAACCAGCAATTCTTATCTTGTTTAGTTTTCAAACTACAAGTAATTTAACTCAAATTTATTTGAAAAAATCAAGCTTTCTTGTTCAGATGGGATAGCAAAAGAAAACAGATTATAGGAAATACTGCAAAAGTTGACAACTATGTCTGCAATGAGGAGCTGTATTAGCGCCATCTCTTAGAGTTTACCTACAACTGAAGCCGCCGAAATACATTAGGAAGCCCTTGAAGCGTAAAGGGCTTCCTTTTTGGGTGCCACTTTAATTACATTGCGCTGGTTGCCTGTACTTATCATTTAGTCGATGCTTTAGTTGAACCACAATATTGTAGGGAATAAACGTAACTATTGGCAACACCGATGAACAATATTGTTTTGACATATTACTTTTATAACCTTATTTTAAAAAATTGGCATTTCATTGGTGGGCACGTAGCACGTGATGCACAGCACACTAGAAACAGAGGTAAACTGTGCACAGCACACTAGAAACAGAGTATCGATAATTCAATCAATCTCCAAATTCACAGCCTACTAGAGGTCATCTTATTTGTTTTAAACTAAATATCATTTATACATGGTGGTGCAAAATCTAAAAATCATTTTTTTCCTTTTTGGTAGAGACCACTGTTTACACCTGAATAAAATGGTATAAACTTACAATTCCACCTCCCAAGTCCCATTTCTTGTAGCGGTAAGCCACACTAGCAACCTCACCCTCTTCCTCTTCAGACACAAATGGATTGGGCTCATCAAACTTGTAGCGCGGCTCATTTGGTCCAGATTTTAAAACCTGAAATAACCCTAATTTTGGTAAAATTCTCCCCTGTGGAATTTGAAGCAAAATTTTTTACCTGCTGACTGAAGTTGTGATTAATAAAAGTGGCCTCCAGGGCCAGATTTCTAGGAGAGTTCAGGGAGTTTCCATCATCTTGTGGTGGCTCCACTGATGTCTCATTAACGGTCAGCAAATCAAATTCAGTGTTGTCGCGCTTATCAAAGAAGAGCTTGTCTCCAATTTTCTCAATTACAATATCCCAAGAGTAGTTGGATCTTGTGCAACACATAATGGTGGCCAAAATTGCATCAGTGGCATAAACATTTCCCTCAGTTTTGGACAATTTTCTAATGACGGGGTCGTCGGTAGTTGTAACAGTGTGGAAGATGCGATTCACACTTTGTAAAGGCTTCTCGTTCTTTACATTCACTCTATCATAGGTTTTGTCATAGTACTCGAGTTCACCACAACACACAATATCCTCTCCTTCTTTAATACCAGGTAAAGAGAGTTTACCCAGTCTGGGAAAGTCCATTTCCTCAATAGTGCTCCAGTCAGGTTTAACAGTAACTGAAGCATCTCTGATCTTAATTTGAGGTCGTCCTTGACCCCACTTGCGCATCTGACCCTTCTTGTAAGTGTCTCTAGCTTTGAGGCCTTTACCAAGCGATTGCATGCCTCCACCTTGTACATTACTGCGACCGCCACGTCCCCTGAGATTCCTCTGGTTGGCACGGAACCGGCCGCGCTGATAGGGCGGTTTCTGCACCCTGGTAGTATCCACCAAATGGAAAGTACTCTCATCTTCATCGTGATAATAAGCGTATTGACTGCCAGAGCCAAATTGGGACGCGTACTTGTCTAAAGCCACCCAGATGTTAGTTTAAAATGTTAGGTTAAGATTTAAAAAAAAACTCACTGGCGTATTTTTTGTCCTGAAAAGCGGCCCCGGTCCAGTCGCTTATCTTGCCCAAACGATCTCCTTTGCTGAACGGCTGATAAGGCATGTCTTTAAACTGCTCAGGCAACTCACATGGGCCCCAACCAGTCGGATTGTCCTGGATTACGGGTGCGGTAAAATGGGGCACGTCGCCCCCTTCTTGATTTTCCGTCATAGTCATCTATCAAAACTAGGCTGTCGTTAAATTAATGAAAATATGTAGAAAAGCCGAACAAGAAAATCGGCAGCAGCTTACCTACAAAAGCCAAATCCACAACAAAAAAATTGACTTCCACTTTTCTTGAAGGTAAAAATGACAGAAGCCCTTTTTTTTGACCAATACCAAAAAAGTTCCACTGATAAAAGTATATTGTAAACCAGTCTTCGATTAATAAACTTCAATTTGACTGATGACATAATCCTCTGTACTTTGGATTAATGTCCGTGGCGTTGCGCTTTCTCTTTCTCGCACCTTGCAGGCTTGTTGCGTAAAAGAGAACGCAAGCTTGTCGACTGTACCATTTTAGCCAAGTAGATCACGTGTCATCCCTTGATATACGGACAATACGAGTCACCTGACATTGACCATAAAACAAACTAGATAAGCAATATTAATTTGGCAAGTTAAAAATTCGCATTCATACCAGCAATTTACTAAATACAATTTTTAAATGCATTCGCGTTATCGTTTAATTAGTAAAAGTATAATAATCTCAGTCTGAATAAGTTAAAAAAAATGTGTAGATGGTTTCTTAGCAACTTGGTGGACTCAGTGCCGCAGAATACAAACAGAGCCACTACATTAGTAGTCTTAAATACGCTTTTATTGAAAAGTTATCGGTACCCCAAATGGTTAGTCGCAATCATTACACTTAATATAATTTTAAACATGTTTTGCTTTTTGCAGATATTAAGCCGATCCAAACCGGCGCTTGCCGCTGGTAGCGCGGAAGTGGCCCGGAAAAATCAAGGTGACAAAACCACCTCTCAGTTTGAGGAGTTTTTATTCAAACGAGATTATACTGGAGCAATAACACTTTTAGAGGTAATATCTAGAGCATTTTAGTGTTTCTTTCTTCTAAAAGTATAACTTCATCAGTTTAAGAAATTAGCGGATAACGATCACAGTAATGCTACACTTTGGATGGCCTACTGTTATTTCCATAGGGGTGACTACAAAAATGCGTTGCAGCTGTACGAGAAATTGTACAATCAAAAGGCTGAAGTTAAAAATCTTGCAGTCAACATAGCCTGTTGTTATTTTTATTTAGGTGTGTGGGTACAGAGAGTGTTACAAATTTGATTTTTTAAGCGAGAGTAGCTCCCTTATTTAAGGAGGTGTTACTAAAGAAAGTTGTAGCAAAGTTTATGCTCTACCAGATTACATTTAGGTTTTTCATCCTTAAAGGCCTTCTAAAAGAGTTAAAGGACAGAAAAGTGCTTTTTTCAACTAGTTTGGTATTTTAAGTGAGCGAGTAGCTCCGTTATCTAAGGCTTTACAAAATTACATTTGGGTGTTATCATCCTTAAAGGCTTTCTCAAGGAGTTACAGAGCAAAAAGTTTAATGGACATATACTCTGATTATTATAACTTTAGTTGCACGTCATCAGCGTTGTCAATGTTATAAAAAACGAACCAAAATTGAAGAATATGATTTTACTTGTCAAATGTGACATATAATGTCAGAACTGTGTTTGTTTACATTTTGAATTGCATTTACAGCAAGGTCTGAGTGGTTTTTACTGTTTTAATTAAACTTTTGGAGTATTGAGAGTGAGGAAAGCTTAGTTTAAGCGTGATAAGGAGACCCTGAGGTGAGAGTTTTGAGATCTGATGTGTTTTGAACTTTGAGTAATAATGGAGACATGTTTATTTGCGTAGATTTTCAGGTAGGGGCTTAACAATTCAATGTTTTTTATTGGTTGAATAAGCTTACTCATGCTGGTAAATGGTAATACTTAGCTTTAGTACTGCAGACACATTTTTAGATCAAACTATAGATGTCAGCTTTGCACATAAATCTAATAGAATAAAATTGTTTGGAGCCAGTATTCGACGGTTTTGGCATAACAGACAGGTTGTGGGAATGTTGTTTGTCCACAAGTAAACCGTTTAATGACCACAGGAACGTAAAATAGAATCACAAGTCACAACAAATTTCAAAAACGCTGATATTAACGTCAAAATTTGACACTTCTAGACGTATAACGATCGGGTGAGATTACCGGTGATCGGAATAGCTCGGTAGCAGGAAAATCGAAAAAAAGACGACAACATTGCGCACTATTGCCAACATATTTTAAGGCGGGTAATTTAAATTTCCGTATCTATGTAATGTTATTGTCCAGTAAGTTTGGTTGGCAATAGAATCACCTGTGTTATGACGTGCAACTAAAGTTATAATAATCAGGGTATATTTAGATTTTTTTAACAGATTATTTAAAATGCGCAATTTTGCCTCTTTCAACTATAGATTCTGAGATGGCAATGCTAAATGCATCGAATTTGTAACACTCTGTATATGAGCTGAATCAACTTTATTCGAACTATTTAATATTGGGCAGGGATGTATGAAAACTCTCAGGAAATACTGATTCAGGCTCCAGCCAGTGAGTTAAAAACACGTTTGAATTTCCATATATCCCACAAACTGAAAGATGAAGCGTTGCTAATGGAAAACCATCAGAATTTGCAAGACGTTTTGGAGGACCAGTTAAGTTTGGCAGCTATTCACTATCTGAGAGCTCATTACCAAGAAGCGATTGATATTTACAAAAGATTGCTCTTACAGAATCGGTAAATCTCGAATAACATGCGAAAAGCGTCTTTCTCATGCGGGAAAGAACGACTTTCCGCAACTTAATATAAATAACTATATGAGACAGTTTTGACAGAGATTATATCGCACTAAACGTCTACGTGGCACTGTGTTACTACAAATTGGACTACTACGACGTGTCTCAAGAGGTGCTAGGACTCTATTTGAGTAGATATCCCGATTCTGTTATAGCTACCAACTTAAAGGTTTTCTGGTTGACACTTTGTGCATCTTCTAAATTACAGTCAAACGCGATTTTAGGCCTGTAATACGTTTAGACTGTACAACGGTACAGCAGCCGAGAATGAGCTTAGATCTATAGTAGATCAAACGGCCAATGTAGGATTCGGCTACGATTTGGTCAAGCACAATTTGGTAGTGTTTCGAGATGGAGAAGACGCTATGCAGGTATGATCCAAGGGTTGTCCAATAATTTTAATTTGACATTGAGTTTTCTTTGGTTTTTAAACAAAGGTGTTTCCTGCATTAGTGGACGTGGTGCCGGAAGCTCGACTCAACCTAGTGATCCATCATCTGCGCAACGACGACATCAAAGAGGCGTACGAGTTGTTAAGAGACGTTCAACCGGCTGTTCCTCAGGAGTACATCTTAAAGGGAGTGGTCAACGCAGCATTAGGCCAGGAAATCAACTCGGTAAGCCTTTACTAATGAGCTGAAAATGATTATTCATAAAATGATCAGGAGGAGCACATTAAAACTGCCGAGGAATGTTTTCATTTGGTGGGCAGTTCATCGAGCGAGTGCGATACCATCCACGGTCGTCAGTGTATGGCGGCCTCTTTTTTTCTTGCCGGTCAATTTGAGGAAGTGTTGGTCTATTTGACTAGCATTAAAAGTTATTTGCATTCAGGTGACAAGGCAGTGTTGTCGGTGCTCAAATGCAGTGTTTTTTTTTGCAGATGATACGTTTAATTTTAATTTTGCCCAGGCCAAAGCCGCTTGCTATCAGTACAAAGAAGCTGAGGAGAGTTTTCTTCTGATCCAAGATCCAAAGATCAAGAGTGAATACGTTTACATTTCGAATTTGGCTCGTTGCTATGTAATGAATAAAAAGCCGCAGGATGCGTGGGAGCTCTACTTACGGTAAGACTGTGAATTTTTTGTTTCTTTTCTCGGTTGATTTATTGTTAATGAGAAAATGTACTTTTACAAATATTGTCTTAGGATGGAAAACTCTCCTGAAAGTTTTAACTTACTAATGCAAATGGGAAACGACTGTTACCGAATGGGTGAGTTTTGGTATGCTGCAAAAGCTTTCGACACGTTGAACCGGTTGGATCCAAACCCAGAGTTTTGGGAGGAAAACGTGGGGCTATTGTAGGAGTTTTTCAGGTAATTTCCTAGTAAACTGCTGGAATATCGGAAGTAGTTGGGAATGAGCTTGTAGGGCGTGGTGGCTAAAAAGCTACCAGTGGACATGCTCAGCGATGTTCTTCAAATGTTGCGCTCGAGCAACATGAATCAGGCTGAACAGATCGCCAAAGTAATCAGAAAATGGGCCAAAGATCAAATGTTGAGTATTTCGTAGATTTAGTTTCAATAAAAGAATTAGTAAAGTTTATGTTGTCTATTAATTCAGTGTTAATAGGCCTAAATTATTAAAAATCTACTCTTTGTGATCAACTGCCAAAAGTTACTATGGTCCATTTATTTTCCGGTGGCGGTTACGTCATCATTTGCCTTTCTTGTCTATTACATGCGTTCCGAGCGCGATAGAATTTTGACGTCATCTAGTCACGTCGGCAATGAATCAGGACGACAAGGCTCGGAAAATCGGCCGCCATTGTTGACAAAAAGTAAACAAAGAGACATTTTTTATTTTTGATGTAAATTTTACAATATTTTAAGGAGTATTTTGATTTAACTTGTTTTTAACCGCGATACTACGTGTGAGACTAGATAATGTGTGTGTGTTTCGGTAGTCAGTTTTGAAAATGCCACCTTCTTAATACACTTTACAACTATCAAGGAGCCCAGTGAAACATTCTGAAGGAACTAGAGTTTGTGGAACAGAAAAGGATGCCTTTTCTAATAGAAAACACTGTCACAATGAAACAGCCCATATATTTACTTACTCCCAAGAAGAGTTTTTACAAGAACACTACAAAAACCAAGTTTATTCAAGCCAGTGGTTCTCGAAGAAACATGGATATAGAGTAAAGGTGTATTTAGCAGAAGCTGACAAGGTGATTTACCTAATACTATAAAAAGGACTCTGAGAGGTATTAATAAGCTGCTATAATACTAAATAGCTTATGTTTCAGTTACCTTTATTCGCCTAATCTGGAGTTTGCTTATCATGCTTTGAAAGGGCCCAAATTTAAAAAGTCCCATTGTCAATTGCTCTAAAAGACTGAACAAAAGGTGTTTGAAGCTATGGTTATAATGGTGTTGTCAAAATCCATATGCAGAGTGTTGACAAAACAAATTTCTAATAAGTTTCAGGTAATATTAGAAAATACAAGTTACTTAATACATAAATTTGATGAAATGCCATTATTTTGCAGAATTAGCCCTTATAAATTTTGCCGTATCTTCTCTGACTATAAGGCTAGAAACAGATGGTGCTACTGTTAAATACTTTTCCATCAGATAGTAGGTTAAATTACTATTTTAATTGTATTATTTACACATTATAAAATATACAAATAAAATCTTTAAAAAGTACACTCAAGTTTCTTTTTTATCTAAGAAGTCTAGTTTTCTTCATAAATAATCATAAAATTAGGTAATTTCTTTAACTGAGGTACCTACCTGCTCTTACAATAAATTGAACTGAAATTGAAAAAACATGTTAAATAAATCACACAACAAAACCAAATTGATATGTATTTAATGCTGGGTAAATTTACAAAAGGAAATAAATAAGCAATCTATATCACAAAACCAAGAAGCAAGTTCTTAAAACACCAACAATTCTGTTATAAGTTAAAACACTGCTTTAGGATTTAATAGTCCCCAGGATACACACATTGCCTTTCCTTTCTTGCAAATTTTATGGAATAATTCTTGAAACGTTGGTATTGGGCTGTTAATGACTCGTTTGAATGCACCTATCTGTGATGTTCTTTCCAGATAATTTAAATTGAATGTTGTTGTTGTTCCCAAGCCAAAGTTTGATTGGAACTTTCCGCCTTTGTTTACCACCAAATGTTGCAAGTTTTCCAGTTTGGTGAAGAAAAATCTTAAATTCTACGAAGGTCTCGCAATAACAACACTAATTAATAAACTTAAACAACCCTAAATTAAGTTTTTATTTCTTCTGTTTGTAGTTTTTGGTGTTTTTCAACTTTTTAAAATTCCTAACCTCAAAATGTTTAGCCGACTGTCAGTTGGGACTATGCTCTATGTTGCCACATCTTCCACGAGCAGATAACCTGGTGTATTGTTGGTTGCAGTAATAAACGGACCGATGAATTATACAGATTTCGAAAAAAAAAGCATTTATTGCATGCAAAACATGTGAGATTCTTAGAATGTTTTTTTTCAAAACAATATAGTTTTCTCATTTTCATTTATAATTGCTTAATGAAAGATACATATTGTGAGGTTTAAAGGAGGAATTTGTCAATACGGCAACGTCCAAACAGGTGATTAAAAAGATGGATAGCCTAGCTTGTAATAAACGACGTGCGTAAATTTCAATATGGCGGAGCACTTGATGACGTAACCGCCACGGGAACAAAAATGAACCATAGCATCATTGACTACTATGATTGACTATTAGACCAAAAGTATCACTGCCATGCGAGTGTCAATATAAGCCATTTTCTGATGCATTCAGTGTCACTATTCGGACATTTTGTGACCACAGCTGTCACATTGTCAAACACTTGACCGCGTTTACGCGGTAAACGTAACTTCTTCTAGTTACCCTAATTGAAGTTAAACAACACATAAAGTAAATAAACGAAAGTACTAGTTGGGGTAAGTAAATCGACGGCCATTTCGGGTTTGTAAACGATTCTCGAAAATGACGGTCGCCCATCATTTTTTTCTGCGACGGCATAATGGCACGTCGGATCGATTTACCGGGAAAATTGGCCGCTTTCAATTTCCGAGAACTGACCTACTAAACCAGAGACACTTAAACGTATTATTAGCCATTAAATGTATTAGAGTGTATTTTCGGTGAACTATATCATGCGACGTCTATTCCATCCGCTTACAAAGTCGACCGTTTATGTTCGGTCACGCACGTGGCGATAAAGTTTGAATATTAGTTCCAAGAATCGGTTATTTAATTTGTCCAAAGTAACAGGGGTCACTTTCCCAAAAGAATTCACTAAAAGGTGTAAACAAGCACAGTTATACTCTGCTACTATAGTGTTTGACATGTTTGTCTATAATAATTAGTCATTCAAGCAAAATGCAGTTAACATTTTATAAATTCAGACAGTGGAAAAACAACACAAAGTGTATGTAGAGTTGCCTACCTTTCTGCGCCTCTATCAAAGTTTTGGTTGCGTTTACACCAGTCACTTTTCTACTAAACGAGTGACTGTAAAATGACGTTGAACACAATAAATCCTATAGAATTGCATCATGTTACCAAGCCGCAAATCGTTTTGTATTGTCTATGCTCCTATCCATTAATGTTTCTCAAAGGTTAAATAGCTCACCTGACGATATAATTGCTTTGTTCTAACAGATTCCAGGAAGTTTTAATTAAGTTATTGTTACTGTAATATACAAAGTGATAAAATGTAAAATTTGCGTGTATTCATGCATAAAGAGGATATTACAAAGCGCGTAGATTGCTTCATAGAAGATATTAAAAAAATGATGTTGGATAGGCGGCTCTGAAAAGATGATATTTGACATTTCCCTAAAAGCTATTACGATAAACGTCGCCGCCAGACGGCGACACTACATTTTGTCAAAAATTAATTGTAATTTTTGTCAATCAATCATGTGACAGTCTGTCCCGTCATGTCATCCATCTTGAATTTCAAATCTGAGTAAAATTTCCGAAAAAGTTGGAAAATCTGAAAATTCAAAAATAATTCGTTTTTTTACTTTTTTTGTACTATTAACTTGAAGGTATTTAGTCAGTTGAGGTTAATTTTGAAAATAAAATTTTTTTAATTTCTTGACAATTCTGGTTTTTAATTTTTCAAGGTCAAACTAGACCATTTTGAATTTTCCTTAATCAAAGTGATTTTTTTAGCTAATTTGAACCTGCGGAACACAAATCTGACGTCCATTTTGCTTTAACTGGCACCGTTTCGGAGATGACCTTGAAATTATGTCAATTTTGACACTTTAGGGCGTGGCACTCTTGCAAAATGACATTTTGACAAATGACACTTTACGTCATTTTTGTGCTATTAACCTGAAGGTATTTAAGTAGTTGAGGTTAATTTTGAAAATAAAAGATTTTCTGAAAAAAATCAGAAAGTGAAAATTCTTGACAATTCTAGTTTTTAATTTTTCAAGGTAAAGCGGTGCATGGTACCAAAAAAGTGTATAGAAGGTAAAAGTTGCAACCCATCGAGGTGCATTTGTGGTAACAACTTCAGACCTCTAACCTAAAACGTTCCTGAGATATTGAGCAAAAACTGTAAAAAACGAGAGTCAACTTTGACGCCCTCTAGCGGCTAAACGGGGCAACTTAGCCGTGCCCGCTTAACGTCACGCGATAGCCCCGTTAATTAGCTTTCTTTTGTTATACGGTGGTTTTATACAGGGTGTTTCAAATAAGTGAGTTAGGACGATTTTCTGGAAAAGTGCACCAAAATTTCGCTCAAATTGGAAATTTTTGCTTTCGAGGGTGGTCAAAGTAAGGCTGCTAGAGCAAAAACAATTGAATATCGATACAACCATTTTACATCAAGTAGACCTAGAATTTGACGTAGATTCCAAAAATCGAGTAAAAAAAAAGTTTGTTGCTCAAATTTGGGACACCCTGTATACTGATGGATTATCTAGGAATTTGACAATTATAGGCAAATATCTACAAGATTCATATTTCGTATTTTTTTATAAAATGAAAATTAAACAGGTTACAAGGATGTTAAAAATTCATCCAATCACCCTGTAAACTACTCCATTGTATTGTCAATAACTCGATTATTTTGACAATTATAGGGTGGTTCAATATACCAATTTGTAGCCCTTGAAATTCTCTTTTAACCACCCTGAATAGAGTTTTTACCTAAAAAGCTATGCTTAAAGTACGACGGTACAAATGGCGGTTAGATGTCTTAAATTATCTCATTAGAATGCATGATAAGTTTGACAATGACAGTGACAAGTTTGACAGTTGTTTTCCCTATCAAGGAAATTTTTCGGCCGAATAGTCCAGGCAGCTGAAGGCCGTAAAACCAAAAAAAAAAGGATAATTTTCATTTAAGCATGAAGTGACACTTTTGACACTTGACATGTTTGATTTTATGCCAAAAAGTAATAAAATATCAAAAATGAGACTAATTGGAAAGTTTTTTCATAAAAATCCATCAAAATGGTATTTTTTGCTAATGTTCAGTGCGAGGTGGAAAGTGGTTTTAGACCACAATTTTTTGGTATCTCGTAAAACATGCATGTCACTTGTACCTTGAAAGTTTTTTTCTGAAAGTAGATCTTTTGTCTATTTGTGTGTTTTAATAGACTAAATAGCTGAATTTTCATTGTTTTTATCTAGATTTTTCCAGTTTACATTAAATAATAGAGTTTGAGAGCCATGTAAACGTCAACTTTGATTTTCTAATGCCACAATTCTTGGTAAGGCCGTTCTTACATTGGCCGAAACTTTAAAATGTGAACAGCCTTAATATTCGTACACACCAAATTTGTACAAAAAAGCATCTAATACTGTGTGAAACTGTCAAATTATTGCATAGAGATTGCAACAGTACTAGACAAGACATGCCATAACAATCAATGACATTGACATATTTGATTTATGGTACCATTACGTAAGTTTGGATGCAATAAATGCCTTTTCAGAATCAAAACCAAACACATATTTTACCAGTCTCTCGACCAGTTGCCAAAATGAACAGAAAACAAAAAAGGGAGATAACTAAAGTTTACTTGTTTGGCAAACAAAAATATTGCTTACAGGGCAACCTTTCTTGGAACCAAAGAGTATATAAGATAGAGGGGATATGTTCCTGTGCGTGCGTTTGAATTTAATCATTATAAAAGGCTAATACACAATTTCAGATTAATTTGTTAAGTAAATTGAGGATTGAGTTAGAACCAGGTCTAATCTACTTTGGTCCGGCAATATATAACGCAATCTAATAACTTAAATAATCGATGTAATGGCCGCTGAATAGGTAAAAAATGACGGTTTTATTTCTCTGCTTATTGCGGTTTCTCAAAACCAAATTTTCGACTTTACAGGAATTTTAACGAGTTTTTTCCCGCCGTTCTCCGAAAGCCAAAGCAATCACGGACTTAATTTCTCCTTGTAATCGTCATTCGACGAATTAATTCCGTATCATTTACTGTGTATTTATAATTTTTTTTTTGGTTCCCTTCAGTGTGATAGTTGAAATTTCCCAGCGTTATTAAAGCAGGTTTTACACCGCGCTTTGATGTCAAAGAAATTCATGAATTTATTCATGAAGCTGCTTCAAGGACAAATTTTACCAGTGTAAAACAAAATTTTATGTCAAATTTACCTTCAAATAATTTTACTTCAAATTTTTCACCAAATAGGACAGGTTCTATTTTCATCCAACTTATTTGATCAAACTTGCCGTTTTGCGTAATGCCAACTGCCAACAGATAAAAACGAAAAGTAAAGTGAGGTTAAAATCAGAGACTGACTATTAGTATTCAGTTGAAGCTGCAGAATTCAATACATAAATACAGTATTCAAGGCGATTATGAGATTTCAAAATATTCAAAAAACCAGAAAAATAAGAAAACAAAGTAGGAATAATCTTATTGGTTGGCCAAACTGTTTTCATTGACAGCTTTGACATAAAAGTTTGATAGGTGTAAAACGAAATCACATTATGCTTCAAGAAATTCATGAATTTATTTGATGCATAAAATTTGATCAAATAAATGTGTCCAATTTCTTTGAAGTAAAACTTTTGGTGTAAAACCTGCTTTAAACTTATTATGTACCATCAAAAAAAAAAAGAGTTCAGAGGGCAGCCTGAGGCTGATCAGCAAATAACCCATGAGATTTCCACGAAATCGAGCAGGCCGATTTCAATATGGCGATTCACGGTTCCGGGAACCGAGAAACCGACCGCAGCTGCACTTTTTCGAAAAATGACAGACCAATTTCGAACCCCCCTCATGCGAGAGGGGTGGCGACTGTTCACTATCAAAATCCGCTCCCAGTTCTCGGTACTGAACTCAGGTCAAACACCTTTTTTTGGCTCATAACCGGAATTGCCCTGTAGGGTCGACTCTTTCATGGTAAACCGTTAATTGATGCCTTTATGTGCGTGTTGACAGGCCCAGATGTGTGTAACCCAAAGTGACAAGAGCCTGGATGTTTGAAAGTTTGTTGTTTTAACAAACGACGCGCGAAATACACTACCATCTGTTTTATCCTAAAATTTTGCTCCATCTTCCTGTCAAAGTTATTACGCAAGAATCGGTTACTATGTCTGCAGTTCGATTATAAGAACTTGAATGGTTAAGGAATTCATAAAAATTAATTTTGCCTTAGCTGTCTTTGAATACCGTCAAAAATGCCTAATTTTAAAGTCAATAACAAAATGGCGGAAGTTGCAGCAAAACGGACACTAGATTCATATTCTCCATGCCAAAATTAGTTAAAAATGACATGACACACCGTCCTCTATACTAGAAAGCCTAAAATGTCACTTTTAATGGCGGCGTTAGCGGTTTTCGTTTTATACACAAACGTATACAGATGCAGTAAAAAATATGTTTTTTTTAATTGTTTCGTGTAGTTGATTGCAAGTTGTGAGTGAAAAATCAAAGAAAAGTTCATTCCTGATCCAAATATGTATAGATAGAGCTTTTTATACACAATCAAGTCCAGCCTAAACAAGTTGGTGTCCTGGAAAGTACAACACACAGCAAACTAGTTTAAACACTGTTCAATATAAGAGAATCTGTAAATCCTGGAAACTAGGTAAGCAAAATTGGTAAATGGTTCTTATGTTATTACCAAGAACATTCATTCAAAATTATTTTTGTTGCTCTCACAAGGATGCTTTAAAATGTAACTCACATACCTGTGCATGTAACAAGTACCTAATAAGTTTACTGTACTAGAAAGTACTTGTACCTACCATTGAGTATAGTGTTGGAGTAAAATTATCCCACTTCAAAGTGTTCAACCACTGTTGAGTTAGATCCGGTTTTTTGTAAAATAAAAAACTGACACGGTTGGGCTTTTTCCTGAATTGCTGTTACAATGTGGCCTGAAAAACTTATGAACGGCAGCAAACAAAAATAACTTACGCAAATAACCTCAAGTTTTGATTCTTAAACCGTAAAAATTCATCTAATCCTCAAAAAACTCAATTTCCACAATACAAACAAACGCAAACTGTCACCACTATTTCCGCCATATTGGAATTTTTGACAAGCACCTTCTAGGCTTTCTAGTATAGTAGGCGGTGCTTGACAACGTCTAAATCCAATATGGCGGCGGTCAGTATAGTAGGCCAAGAAAACCCTTCATTTGAAGGAAATATCGGTGCATTTTTTCATTCAAACAACATTCCGTAGACACATCATATGATCGTAGGTAACTAATGAATGGAGCTATCACGTGACGTTGTGCGCGCACTGTTGAGTTGCCCCGTTCGGCCGCTAGAGGACGTCAAATTTGATTACCTTTTTACCGACATTTTACTAAATCTCTCAGCAGCAGTCTGAATTTCACTATGTATGCCCCTCGAAGAGACGCTTTTTTTAATAAATATAAAATTTTTCCGTACAACTCACCGGTTGATCTTAAAAAATAAAAAAACAGATTTTTTGACGTTTTATAGGGGGGGTACCCCATAATTTTTTTGGAAATTGTTTGAATTTTGAAAATCATCTTCAACTGCCTTTATTAGTTGAGGATAATGGTAGATATGTGTGGTAAAGTGTCATTTGTCGAAATGTCAATTTTTATGGGTGCCATGTCTTGAAAACTGCCAAAAATGCCATAATTTCAAGGTCGGTGACGAATTCGTGCTCTTCATGCCAAAATTACTAAAAATGGCCACATTGACAGGTTTAAATCCAACATGGCGGCGGTCAGTATAGTATCCTAGGAAAAAATTTCATTTTTGCTAAAATTTGGTGTTTTTCAAAAAACCAACCAACACTTCCCTGGAATCCATTGCAACGGAAGTTTGTACTCTACTAAATCGAGGATGGGGAATTCAGTGGTGACGTTCATTTTTGCGTAACTCTCCCCCAAACCCAGATTTTTACGAAAAGTTAAGTTTCTCGAACCGAGTAACATATACGGACAAACTGACTGCAGAAATGGATTCCTTGACCCAAATTAGTCGAAAACGAGTACCATCAACCCTATGCTATTTCGATCCAAAATGGCGAAAATTGCAAATGGCCTCCAAAAGCGTCATTTTGACATTTTCGTAAAAAATCAAGTTTGTACTCGTTTTCTACTAAATCGAGGATGGGGAATTTAGTGGTGACGTTCATTTTTGCGTAACTCTCCCCCAAACCCAGATTTTTACGAAAAGTTAAGTTTCTCGAACCGAGTAACATATACGGACAAACTGACTGCAGAAATGGATTCCTTGACCCCAAATTAGTCGAAAACGAGTACCATCAACCCTAACCTAGATCAATCCAAAATGGCGGCCATTTTGATTTTTTCCTTATAATGTAATTTCCGGCGTAGGTTTGATCGAATTTTTGGACGTGAACGAGGAAAATGACGGTTTTATCGCGTGCTACGAGAAGGATATTATCCCCACCACAATCAGAGTCCGCGCAACACGTACCAGTGCGCCATGGGCAAACAAGCGATGGGTGAATTTAGTTTGTTCCGTCGAAAATGTGAATTTTGCCTACAAACAGCGCGAAAAATTTTCTAACCAATTTTAATGGCGTCTTCGTCCGCCATTTTGAATTTTTAGTCAAAAAACCATGTTGCACCTCATTTTAAAGGGAATTTGGCGTAGATTCAAGAAATGACAAACAAAAGGGCGTCTCCGTCCGCCATTTTGAATTTTTAGTCAAAAAACCATGTTGCACCTCATTTTAAAGGGAATTTCGCGTAGATTCAAAAAATGACAAACAAAAGGGCGTCTCCGTCCTCCATTTTGAATTTTTAGTCAAAAAACCATGTTGCACCTCATTTTAAAGGGAATTTCGCGTAGATTCAAGTCTCCGTCCACCATTTTGAATTTTTAGTCAAAAAACGATGATGCACCTCATTTTAAAGGGAATTTAACGTAGTTGCGGAAAATGACAGACAAAGGGCGTCTCAGTCCTCCATTTTGAATTTTTAGTCAAAAAACCATGTTGCACCTCATTTTAAAGGGAATTTCGCGTAGATTCAAGAAATGACAAACAAAAGGGCGTCTCCGTCCGCCATTTTGAATTTTTAGTCATAAAACGATGTTGCACCTCATTTTAAAGGGAATTTAACGTAGTTGCGGAAAATGACAGACAAAATGGCGTCTCAGTCCGCCATTTTGAATTTTTAGTCAAAAAACCATGTTGCACCTCATTTTAAAGGAAATTTAACGTAGTTGCGGAAAATGACAGACAAAATGGCGTCTCAGTCCGCCATTTTGAATTTTTAGTCAAAAGTGCTTATTTCAAAAAGTGAAAAAATTTTAAAGTGCTTTTTTTGTGCTTATTTCACCTAATTTAAAGTTCTTTTGTATAAATATGCCCTTTGCTGTGCATTGGAACCCTCCTGGAGCAAAATAAAAAATTGCCAAAATTGCACTTTTTGTAAAAAAACACTACACCATTTACATATGTAATTTAGAAAGCATCAGTTGAATTTTAGAAACCATGTGATGGATTTTAGAAATATCACTTGTATTTCGGAAACGGTACATTCAATATTAGAATAATAACTTTGATTTTAGAAAGAAAAAATAAAATTTAAAAAAAGTTTTCAAAATGATGCTCTCAAAGTGTTCGTATTAAATTTCTAATAAATATTAAACTAAAAATAATGTGTAACAGAGAGTAATAAAGTTTTTCATTTGAAAAACTATTTTTTATTGAATGTAGTGCAGTCTAAATAATCGCGTTTGACAGATCCTGTCAAGTCATGTTCATAACTTATTGAAGTAAAATTAGTTTTTATTGAATTATTTCGTCATTTATGAAGCAAATTATAAGTTGTCATACGTCACTGAAATCAGAATTAAACGTACTATTTTGACGTTTAAAAATAAGATTAGAAATAAATTTAAAAAAAAATCAAAATTTCAGTTTTTTTTTAGATATCTTCGTAAGTACTAAGAAAATCGAAATATTTAAAACGGTATTTGGTTTAACTTTAAATTGAGCAACTTTTATCCCAATTTAAACTTTCTCGTATCTCTTATAGTTTCCGAGATCCCAATTGGTGAGGGTCGAATTTGAATTACCCTGTATATGTGATTTTAGTTGTGTGTTTGTATGAAAAATCTGATACTCCAACCAACTAAACCAATATGTGACTGAAAATCAGCCATGTTCCTCCTTCTCTTCTTTTCAGTTTTACTTTCACGTTTCCCTACAATATGAGGTCTTTGAGATCTGATCACAAAGTTCAAACTAAAAAAACGGTAAATGTCAGCTGTCATTGGTTGAAAGCTCACGTGACAAATAAATGTTTAGACTCCAATAAATAAAGTGATTAATTGGAAAAACGATCGCTTCCAAAATATAACTTATTATTAGTCTTGTAAGAGAGACAGTATACTAAACTAGAAATTGGCCCAAAACAGAGCTTTCAAAGCTTGCTTTCTTTTTCTTGATTCTTTTGCACAACGTAACTGTCAGTTTTGACGGTTAATATGTCAAAACTGCAACATGGAGTAGCTTTCTTAAACATGGAGTAGCTTCTTTTGTATTCAATTGAACTCATCGATTAATCAAAATGTAGTAAGTATAATTTTGGTGTCAGTATGATATCGATACCCCCCAAAGGTATACATTCCAAATTTTCAATCGATACGGTCACTTATGCTGAATGTTAACAAAAGCCTCGTTCCGAGAACGAAACGATTTTAATCTTCTGGGGGAGAATTTGAATAGAATGTACCACAGATGGCCCCCGTATTTCAGAACCCATCGACCCGCTGATTTTCTTAGAATCGCGTATGGAGGCTTTCTACCGATATGTGTTCAAACACAAGAATCTGAATAGCAAAGAACACATTAATTTAAACCGTTTGTTGTCTCTACATTTGTGCGTTTGTGTACAAACAGTCGTGGTTTATAGAGAAACATCAGTAGTTGCGATGATTGAAAATTCAGTCACGATCCAATCTTCCTAGAACGTTCAACTGACGAAAATTAAAATTTCAAGAGCACGTTTACACTATGAATAAAAATTAGCATCGCGTCGGTTATTTGCATAATGCCAAACGGGGGGGCCCCGTAAACAAAAACGTTCCATTTTAACCACTTCTCGGAATTCACTGTGTATGGTACCGTCATAATTTTACATTCTGAAGTTTCCCCCCATTTTTCTTTTTTCCCCAGCACCAGATCGTATAACCTATTGATGTTGCCCGAGTGAGAACGCAAAGTGGTACGTTGTGCTAGAACGAGACAGCGCCAGTACTATTCCAGGAAACACGTTTCTGCGTACAAGAAATATGTGTGTCTCTCGGTGGGGAGCGAGCTGTACCGGGAATCTGCACTTCTTGGAATAGTCTGCATATGAATTAGGTTTAAGAAAGAATATATTTTGTAGTGTGTGTGTATGTTTATGTGGTTACAGCTTCCATACAAGTTGGTTAGGCAACCAGGCATTCTCAATTTATATTCCACTTGTCAATTTTCAATCTTTAAACAAAATACTTGGTTTATTTTTATACAGGTGTGGTAAATCCAAAACCGACCATAGGAAAACCGCGTAACGGACAGAGAAACGTACATTATTGCATGCGCGGGACTAAGACAGAAAACGAAAAAAATATCACACACACAAAATTAATTTTGTCGACGGGGTGGATTTTGGCAACAGCGCGCTGAAAATATGGCCTACTTGATATTTTTCGTTTTCTGTCTTAGTCCCGCGCATGCAATAATGTACGTTTCTCTGTCCGTTACACGGTTTTCCTATGGTCGGTTTTGGATTTACCACACCTGTATATATATAGGTATATATTGACGATTATCAGCCCCCTAATTAACTAAAAATTTGTATCTCTGAAAGAACAGAACACATCAGCATCTCTATTGCTGTCATTTGTATGAATGTCGTTGAACTCAAGAAAAGGTAATACGACCTGGAATGGCCTCGCGGCGTTTCGAAACTGAAGACTCATTATTCCTAGTCTCGGCGTTTTGTAAAATTCCGTCGAGATTGTGGGGATCGTTAACCAATCCTCGGAAAATATAATACAAGCGCGGACGCAGTCTCCGAAACAAAAGCTCCATCAATTCCTATTTTTTTCTCGTCAGTCGGCTCTGCTGCTGGGGTTTAATTAAAAATCTGGCCGATTCAAGGAAAAAAATTCAATTAAGCTTTTTGATCATTTAAAACGATCTGGTTGTAACGTCGCCTCTGGAATGTTCTTTGTGATTAGTTGGCAGTTTAAAGACTTCACTAAACTAAAAATATGATTTACACCGGGATTAAGTGGAATCGAAACAATAAGAGCTATTTTCGGAATCGTTTCGTATATGTGGTACATACAATTCTTACAAAACAATATTGTAAGTAGTTCGCCGATTACATTTTGCGGTCTTATTAGCATTCAGAACGGTAGCAGCGTACGTTGGTGGAACCGTTTTAACAATGACAATAATGTAAACTAGAACGGTGGAATAACGTAGAAATGTGTATGTAAAATATCACCAACTGACGAATTTAATGCATACACCTGTTCAACCTACTCTTAAAACAGCAATCATAGAAGAAGTGAAAGCAAAAGAACAAGGCTGAGTTAATAAACATATCAACCTAGATCTTTAAACACGGTAAAAAAGTCGATAGTTTATATAACTTTTGCAAATATAAAACCAAAAAGTGAGTAAAACACATTACCTGTCATGGTTGTACAAATGTGATTCATTGGCGAGTCATAATTCGTCCAATTTGATTGTTGTTTCAATTGCTAGAAAGCTACCTGTCAGAATATCAGTATAATGTCAAATATCTATTTCGTTTTATTGGCGTTTCAAGATAAGAGATACTCCCTTTGGTGATCAGTTTTGAAAACATTGATTTTGGTAAGGAATTTAGCATGTTTCATAAATATGAAGTGAGTGTCATATTATTTACAATGTTAGGTTAGGAACGTGTGTTGTCCGATTTTAGTTCAACTGGCGCTGTGAACTTGAAACGTCAATTGGCGTTTCAGGGAATTTTTTGACAAGTGTATTTCTTTAGAGCATTTTTGAATTATTCCACCTTTTTACACAAGATTGTTAATTTATATAGTTTTTAGCGTTTAGAGAGTCTTTAGTAATTGTTCTAAATTGAACAAATTATGAAAAATTTGTTGTCTGTTCCTCAAGATTATTGACTTTCAAATACTTAACACAACTAGTGTTTTTGTACGGATTTCAACAGCTTATGGTAAATTACTGCAGACGTGTTTTTGCGATTTTTATTTAAAGCGACAATAAATGAGAAAATAAAGATTTAAAAAACTATCATGTTTCAGGACGGTTTGCACTATTTGGCAACGTTGATACCTCATTAAAATATATTTGAATTTACGTCACCCTAACCCTATTTTACTGTTTACGGGTTTTGGCAACACATTCGCCACTAACAGCAACCCTTAACAAATTATTTACCGATGTCATCAGTATTAGAAAACAACGCTAAACAGGCATGGCTTCTCTATGCAGTCTAATGATTTTGGATTTAACATTTCACCGTGTGACGTTTCCGTATATTCTGTTTGACAGTAGACAATTGACATTGACTTTGAAGGTTCTGTGTTGTGTGGGTTTGTGTTTTGTTGTTCAAATATTCAAAATAAAGGAAAACCTTGTTCTTCCACTGTATTCTGCAACTAGTCCGTGTAGCGAGGCCGTAAAATTAACGCAAGAAAGAAGAACCAGGATTTAGGATTGTTTTTTAACCAAATAAGGAGCAAGAAAGGGTGAGTTTTTTGAAAGATACAACTGGCTTTTAGTGATCATTTTTTTAGTTCAAACTTGTTGAATTATGTTCTAACTAGATCTATTTTAAGGATAAACCATTCAGAATTATCCTGCGATGCGACTATGTCTGATGAAAGTGATAAAACTGATGAAAGATCCAATCCTGAATGCAGAATGCTCTAGCAGTGAATTGTTAGTGTTTTGACTGAGAAAAGTTTACAGCCAACTTTAAATAAACTATAAAAAGGTAAAAATTATTTACAAATATGAAATAGGTGGGTTATGGTGCGAAACCCAAACCATAAAATAATTTACTTCAAAAATAGTTTGCCTATTCGACGCCAGATGGCACTGAGATTTTGGGTTTCACTTTTTTAATATGGAACCTGCATTTCTTTGTGTGTTTTGTGCTGTAATTTACTGTTTAAAGCGATAAAATTGAGCCAGATCCACCTACGTATGTTCAATATCAATTCCTGGAATCGTTTATTTTTTTAAACTTGATTTTTATTTCAGACTACGGTACAGAAAGAGAATCTTTTTGTCCGCCTATGGAACCTGTAGACTGCTCCTTTTTACACCGAACGTTTCTCGCTCTCGGCCCGTTCCACGGGTGTTATTCGGAGAAACGCAGACTGTGTTGTCGCAGTAGTTAAAATCGTCGAATCGATAACCTCGACGACACGAACTAACCTCAAAATCCGTGGTTTCGGTAGCGAAAAAAATGAATTTTTCGGTTAAAATTAGAACTAAACAGTGACTCGGACCGGCGGTGACCAGTGCAGTGTGTTCGGTACCCAATTTTATGCGATTTAAAACCATCATAAACAAAGGTACGTTCTTTACGCACTATACTAAACAATACACATTACACACACACACCCATATCCCATATTCAATCCACTACGACGGCGCTAGTGCAGTCGAAAAGTTTCGTCATCGCTTAGCACGTCATCATCATGACCACGTTTATGACGTGAGACACACAATACCTTTGATTGTTGTGAGTCTGGGAAAATCTCCTGTTTTATCACACAGCAGTAGCACAATAATTGGTTTGTCAATGTTTATCAGAATGTTAAGTAGTGGATGGAATGTTGTTTGTTTCGTCACATTCATCGCGCATCATTTTAATAAAATGGGTATTATTGTGAATGAATTGAAATTATTCTGAATGATGAAATACTTACTAGAAACTGCGTTATTTGTATGTATGTACAGGGTGGTCTATACTACTCAGTCAGTGTGAATGGTTGAAGTGCTAAACAGAGCATCCAGAGGGCCTATTCTTGAAAGCAGGGAATGGAATTCTCAAGAGAAGTGTTGATAGAATGTGACAGAAGAAGCTGACAATGGCGGGTTTCTGTCACATTCTACAGGTTTCAAGAATACGCACCCAGGTTTATCTAGGCAATTTACTATCCATTTTTAGACCTATCTCTACACCCTACACTCGAACATACCGAACGCCACACTTAATTTATAACTGACATTTTTTCCTGGCATGTAAAGTAGGTGTATTTGCATCCTACTCTAGCAGATATCGTTGAAACAGTACGGCAATATCCTCTATGCGCCTTAAATAATTGAATTGAATGAATCTTGACTTGACATTTTGACAAACTGGCTACGTTTAAATACCAAATTAGTACTCAAACTTCGTCGCCGTTTTGTATGTAAAACAATTCATATTTACGACATTCCACAGTCAAAAAATGTAAATTGTCCTACCATACTAGGAACCCGTTCAACAAAGTGTTATTTAATTAGTTTCTTAGAAAATCGCGTTTTATTATACGCACCCATTAATAATAATTTACTTCCCCCCCAGTGCCCAATAAGCTCTCTGGGGTACTAGGTTAGGTCAGTAGGTCAATTGGGTTTATTTTTGGGTCTACTAACATTTTAATCGGCACGCAAGATCTTTATTGGAAACCTTAATTCAGTTCAGTTTTATTAAATAAAGTTTTGTAAGTTGGCCAGTTTTTGTAAAGCAAAACAAACACTGGTTCAGTTATCAGCTAATCAACCTATTTATTCTACTCTTTACGACCCAGTAACTAAACCACATGACTATGTAATGAGAGTTGCCTAGTTTCAATAAAGGGCAGTGACTTGGTTTACAACACACACACTATTATCTTCATATTTCCGGCTAAGTGACTGTGTAAACCAGTCGTTTAGCTGGGCGGCGGGGCAGAGCACCATTTAATCCACACGCAACTTTTTACTTGGAACTGTTCTAAATACGGTTTTTATTTAATAAAAACACGCCAGAGTAAACCGAGACATGAGTGCGTTTAATGAAAGTAAAGTGTATGGTACCTAAATTAAGTAGAAAACAAATAAATTAGTTTTTGCTACCGAAAAATTAGATTTGTTGTATTTGACTAAATAACAACTGGATGATTATTATAGTAAACAGAGTGAGAGGAGTAAACAAAGTGTATGATCAAAATTTCTGCTGACAAACAAGCTGCTTGCACAAACTACGAACCGTGCTGTGTCGACTTTGGAACAGTCAAAACAGCCGTTGTAATCAGAAATATTCCTCAAACGTGTCCTCCAGCCGCCATCTTCAACCCGATCCAACTTCTTGGAGGACAAACAAACTTGTGGTCCGTCAAATTGAATTTCACTATAACTGACTAAAGAAAATGCTTATTTTGCCAAAAGTTGCCTACTGTTTTACACAGTAAGAAGTAAGGCTTAAGGATTGATGAATGCATGTTGCGCATACAGTGTGTCATATTACTCAGAATTCCAGAGATGTTTGTCAGGGAGTAAAAGTGGCATTTTCCTCCCTTTAATGAGGGAGAAAAGCTTTATTTTGCACCCATTTCTGTTTGTGAGCACAAACTTGATTTATCACACCGTAAGTAAAGATAAAACAGATACCAGCCTAATTAACAGTTTTTCAATTCATTTAAATTCAATTATGGAATTTCGTAGAAGTGTTTTTAAAGCGGCGCCACTGTAATTAAGTAGATTTTCATGTTTAGTAGCAGTTCCGACAAATCGACGTCACCACTTGATTTTTTTAGTGTAATCTATGCTTTACAGTAGCAAGCAAATCGGCATTATACTAGCAATTGTCAAGTGCAAACAAACAATGAATTCGAGCCCACGCAACTGGAATCGACTCGTTCCGTAGAAAACGTCGTTACACCCTCGTTTGTTCACATTCCTTAAGTGAATTTTCCAGGAAGTCTGCTACTAGAAAATTCGCTTAATTACGAACGGCCACCTCGTGGATGACTGTGCTAATTAACGCTAATTATACACGATTTTCGATGCCGGGAAAGTATGATAATTGCTTGGCCGTTTATCGCTTATCACTCATGGAATATCATACCCGTCAGAATGCTTCAATAAAATCTCTACCAACTGCCGATAGCGGTGATTAAATGCCGGAAACGCAAAGGTAAATCCTAACGGGATATTACGTCTCTATCAACATAGTCGTACTTCCGGTGTGCACACGTTATATGCGTTGGATTTACTGTAAGCAGGAAGAGTCGAGCGTGATCATTATGGACGTCGACCTTAGTTTCGGACAAAAGAATTCTTATAATATGGTTGTTTGTGTGTCCATTCCAGTTATGCATAAAAGTGAATTCATTGATTTTTCTCACCTGATGGTTCTAACCACAAACTGTCACTTTCTTTATGTTTTAGATAATTATTGTAATCTTAAAACTTACATGGAAAAGATTTGCAAATATTGCTGTTTCACTTATTGGTCGTTCTCTAGACGTTTTGATAGTCGCTCGCTCCAGATTAATTCAGCGCGAAAATAGCTTTTGAGCCAGTTTCCCGAAACCGTATTGACGTAATCCCATTCACGTCAGTCGCAATACGATTATCCATTTTCCAAATGTGTGCAGAGCCCGTATTTTGCAACGATGCTTTTCCGCTTATGTCACGGCCAAATGGTTTTTCGTTTAATTATTCGGACGGAAACCGTTTGAATATTCAATTCCATGTTTTGAACACGCTCGATGTTTATTACGTATTGTCAAAGTCAACTGTCAAAATTTAGTTTTGAGCATCTCAGTTGTCATTTTTATGTCAACTGTCAATGCAATGATGATGTCAAGAAAAAGCAACCCTTTTTTGACCAATCACAAACTAGTCAATTGAGATTTACGCAAATGCTCCACATGCAGACTTAGCAATACCAACCTAACCTAACAAGTGGCGCGTATTTTTTTTTTAAATCAGAGGTTTTTGAGATGTAGAGTTAGAGTGAAATTCAACCTGACAAACCATAAGTTTGTTTGTCCTCCAGAAGATTAATTATGGATTTTGTCAATAAAGTTGATAGTTGAAAGCACAACATACTTTTATTAATAGTATTTAGAACATCATTACATGGTGGTAATGGAGAAATAAAAAACTTGAAGCATCGAATCAAAATAAGAAGAAATGCAGAACCTATAGCTGAAGCACCAAGAAAAATACCTGTTGGCGTCCAAGAAGGCTTAAAAATTGAACTGGAGAAAATGGAACGGTTGGGAGTGATTAGAAAAGTATCAGAACCAACTGAATGGGTGAGTTCCTTAGTAATTGTGAAGAAACCAGATAACTCTCTACGTATTTGCCTTGATCCACAAAATTTAAATAAATCCATTATTAGAGAGAGATATCAGTTACCAACATTTGAGGAAGTAGTATCTAAAATGGGAAAACCCACTATATTCTCAACACTTGACGCTAATAAGGGTTTTTATCAAATTAAATTACATGAAGAAAGTCAATTGTTGACAACTTTTAATGCAGGAAAATATGGTAGATGGTGTTACAAGAGACCTTTTGGTATTTGTTCTGCTCCAGAAGTGTTTCAGAAATATTTGGTGGTTTACCTGGAGTACAAGTGTACATTGATGACATATTGGTGTATGCAAATAACGAAGAGGAACATCTTCAAAGACTAAATGCAGTTTTTGAAAGAGCAAAAGCCGTCAATGTTAGGCTTAATGAAAGTAAATGTAAATTTGGGGTAAAACAGTCAGTCAATAAAGTTGATAGTTGAAAGCACAACATACTTTTATTAATAGTATTTAGAACATCATTACATGAAATGAATTATTGTTGATTATTTTTTTATTATTATTTTATTGAACATCATTACATTTAATCATTTTTGTTACATTTATTAATTATGGACATTTGATTGGGTCGAGGCACCGCCCTCTGTACAAGAAAGCTAAGAAGGTGCATGCCAAAAATTCCAATATGGCCGAAATAGTGGTTGACAGTTTGCATTTGTTTGTATTGTGGAAATTGAGTTTTTCCATGATTAAATTAATTTTTAAGGTTTAAAGTCAAGACTTGGGATTACTTGCCAAAGTAATTTTTGTTTGCTATTATATATTGTTGTTTATATGTTTATTGTTCTAGTGAAAGTGTAGTTTGTGTTCATTTTATTGTGTTATCACTATTGTTATTGTTCCTTCATTGTTCTATAATTTGTTGTTGGTTTTTTAACTTAAATTCTATTGCCTCTACAATATGCCGTCCACTTGTTGTTTGCCAAATTGTAAAAGCAATTTGGTGAAAGGCCCAAAAGTGTCAGTATTTTACTTTCCAAAAGACCCTGCTCGAACCCAACAGTGGTTGAAAGCTTTGAACTGGAATGATTTTACTCCAACACAATACACAGTGGTAAGTACAATATGCTTTCTCATTCAGTAAACTTATTGCCTCTTACATACATAGGTATGTGAGTTACATTTTGAGGCCGCCTGCATTTTGAGAGCAACAAAGGTTTACTCTGAAGAAACAGGACAGCTTTAGAAGTTCCATTGGCACATTTACATTTTAAAAGAAAGGTCTTGGTAATAATATAAAATCCATTTACCAGTTTTGCTTACCTAGCTTCAAGGATTTCCAAATTTTCTTTGATTGAGCAGTTTTCACATTAGTTTGTTGTACTTTCCAGGACACAGGGTTCTAACCAAACTTGCTTTGGCTGGACTTTATTGGGTATAAAAAGCCATATCTATACATATCTGGATCAGGAATGAAGCGTTCTTTGATTTTTCACTCACAACTTCTAATCAACTACACGAAAAAATAAAAAAAAACATATTTTCTACTGCATCTGTATAGGTTTGTGTACAAAACGAAAACCGCTAACGCCGCCATTAAAAGTGACATTCTAGGCTTTCTTGTACAGAGGGCGGTGGTCGAGGTGAACGTCGACTGGTACAAATGGCGGCTGGAGGACACATGAAATTTCTGTTTACATTATATGGCCGTTTTGACAGTTCCAATCTTGATGGTACTGTCTAATCAGCACTGTTCGTAGTTTGTACTCAGAAGCTGAACAGGACTACTAGTTTTGCTGTAATGAGGAAAAACAAACAGCTTTAGTTGAATTATTATCGATAATTTGCTAAATACCGGTAAGAAACAATTTTTGCTGCAAGAAGTTTGGCGTCTTGATGTCTGCGCTAGTGGTTCGGTCCGTACTTAGTCGTGTCGTCGTGTAGGTGGCGCTGCCCTAATAAACACAAAATTCTACCTTGGGAATTAAACGGATGACAAAGTTTCTCGAATTAAGGTCACGCGCCATTTCCTATCCACCACAACTACTAAAATGGAATATCGGGATAAAAATGCAAATCCGAGAATAGACTTATTAGTTGCCCGGTGAATGGAATCGAAGGCCGATAAAGCGCTGGATTCCGATTAAACTTTAAAAAAATCAATTCCTAGAAATGCCGTTTATTTATTATAATGAACGAGTGGTTTGCGGCTGAAATTGTAATTATAATTCGGCCTTCGTTTCGGATTTTAAATGGAGGCGTAAACGTGTAAAGTTCAATTTATGGCGTGATGGTATTTAAAGTATCAAAAGCAGGGGGTTAAAGGGGAATTTTTCATTAGAATTTTCTACTTTAAGACGATACTAAACCACGCGATGCAGTTGTTACATAAAATTCGCGGAAAATATATTTTTAATCGTTTATTTGGCAAACAAGTCTGTTGACGCTATAGTTTATCATTCAATTTCAAAAAATCACCGCTCTGAAAAAATAAATCGTCAATGACGTAGATGTCATATTTTGTGTTTACTAAAAATACGTCAGCTGTCATTGCACTATTTAAAAAACCCACCAAAATGGCGTGGATAGTATAGCACGATAATGTAGTTATAATTCTATTAATAATCCCATTATTTATAAACGAACCGAAAATTTCTAGGAACGGCGCGTTTCCAGTAATAGCTTTTCATTTTGTAAAAATAACAACGGCGCGTCGTGCATATGGCGCTTAAAATGCTTGTCTGACCGTTATTTTTGGCTTAAAAGTATTTCTTTCTATGTACTGAGTTTGGTCTGACAATGCTTACAAACGCGACTGAATTTATTTTTACCGATGGCACGGAGCACCGCCCTCTATACTAGAAAGCCGAAAATGTCACTTTTCGTTTCATACACAAACGTATGCAGATGCAGTAAAAAATATGTTTTTTTTTAAAATTGTTTCGTGTAGTTGATTGCAAGTTGTGAGTGAAAAACTAAAAAAAGGTTCATTCCTGATCCAGATATGTATGGAAAGAGCTTTTTTATACACAACAAGTCCAGCCTAAACAAATTGGTTAGAACATTTGTCCTGGAAAGTACAACAAACAGCAAACTAGTTTAAACACTGTTCAATGTAAGCAAATCTGTAAATCCTTGAAACTAGGTAAGCAAAACTGGTAAATGGTTCTTATGTTATTACCAAGAACATTCATTCAAAATTATTTTTGTTGCTTTCACATTGAAGGATGCTTTAAAATGTAACTCACATACCTGTGCATGTAACAAGTACCTAATAAGTTTACTGTACTAGAAAGCACTTGTACTACCATTGAGTAGTGTTGGAGTAAAATCAAAGTGTTCAACCACTGTTGAGTTAGATCCGGTTTTTTGTAAAGTAAAAAACTGACAAGGTTGGGCTTTTTCCTGAATTGCTGTTACAATGTAGCTTGAAAAACTTATGAACGGCAGCAAACTAAAATAACTTACGCAAATAACCTCAAGTTTTGATTTTAAACCGTAAAAATTCATCTAATCCTCAAAAAACCCAATTTCCACAATACAAACAACCGCAAACTGTCACCACTATTTCCGCCATATTGGAATTTTTGACAAGCACCTTCTAGGCTTTCTAGTATAGTAGGCGGTGCACGGAGTCTCGAACTGTCAACTGTAGACATGTTTACTGTGGCACACAAGTGACGTCACTTCTAGAGATGGGCGCGATTCAGCTATAATTGATTTAATAACAAATTAGAGGTAATACACAATTATAATATGAAGAAACGTAATGAATTTCCTTCCAAATGCATTTTTTTTTAGTTTTCCGCCATTTTTACTGTATATGGTTTTCCATTGTGTCGTTTTTAAGATATTAATAAATTTATTCTAAACGGAGTATTCTTTGCATCAAAATAATTTAAAAAATAAACTTTATGGTTTTTGGATCTTTAGGGAATATCAATAATTCAAAATGAATTGGAACTGAAGCCAATCACAACTCATAATTCTAGGGTCAAACTGCATAAACTTCGAAACTAGAAAATTGAAATTTTCTCTTCAATATCGTAATCCATAATGGATTCGTAACTTTCTTCATAATATTCTCCCCTAATTCTGCCTCCTTTGCGCTGAATTATTCATAAAATTTCCTGGAAAAGTCATAATAAATTCTGGATAATACAATTTCCAGATAGAATTATATTTTCCAAGACGTTTCCAACAGCGAGGAATATTCCAAAAAGCGCCTCGTTTCCTACAAAGGAAATTAATCATTTTCCGGAAGCTTTGAGAGCTTCATCTTGACGCTTATTTATTCAATGGTATTCAGGAAGGTTGAGTGCGTAATAGTTCCTCAAAGACATAATGGAATAATATCGCCGGCGATAAAAGTCAATAAATGTTATTGTCTTCTGGATTCGTTGCGGGAACTGTAGAAAAACACACGAAACGGTCGTAAAGCAATTATTTTGCTTAAAAGCCATTCGACGCGAGCGTTTCGCGGAAAACTAGCTTTTGTTTAAAATTGGGTTTCAGAGAAGCAACGGGCGCATAATTATTTTATTACGCAAAATCCTCTGCATGTTTACACTTATTACCACAGAATCCAGCAGAGTCGCTTTTTTTTAATTCGCAGAACTTTACTTACTTACAAAAAATGCTCTAAAATACACTTTATGACGTAATTTGATAAAACCATAATGGATCAGATCTATTGTACCCCATCTTCTTCTGCTATCTCAACGTTTCCTTGTTCATAGCAGTCCTTCAAGATTTAGTTCCTTTAGGAATTTCAGGATCTTGAGTGGGTCTGTTCGAGGTATTTCTTCCACAGCCAGCTGGTATAATCCCAGTGTGTTTAATCAACACTCCAGCAAGATGTGGTGGGGTGTTTCTGGTTCTTCTTCGCAGAACCTGCAGGTACTGTCCTCTTCTAGGCCTAACTTCCTTAAAATTGCCGATGAGATCTTTGGCCTTCCTCAGTCCTGGAAGTCTTTGCCAGAGCTTTGCTCTCAGTTCTTCTTCAGATTTATTAAGTACTTCCTGGACATATGCTTTTCCAAGGCCGCAGAATGGTTCTGGCCCGATCAGTTGTGCTGATGCTCCTTTTCGTGCCAGAGTATCTGCTTGTTCGTTACCCTCTACTCCGACGTGCCCCATAACCCAGAGGAGGGTTACCTTGTTGTTCCTTCCTAGATCATTGAGCTTTCCTAGGCACTCCAGAACCATCATCGAGTTGATGTTAGATGAGCTCAACGCTTTGATGGCTGCTTGGCTATCGGAAAGGATCGCAATTTCGATGGATTATCTGCTGCAATCTCTCTTGGTGCTCAGTTCCGTTCGAAATTGTTTTTCGAAACTAAACTTCCTGATGATATCGTCGGTTGGGAGATCGGAGATATCGAAGCAGTTCTTCTCACCATGATGTGGAGCGGTGTGAGGTCGAGAATTACCTCTAGTGCTGCCGTGGGGGTCGATCTCATTGCTCCCGTTATGCAAAGACATGCAAGTCTCTGCACCTTCTCTAATGTTTTCCTTGTTAAGGCAAGTTCGGTTTTTCTGTGCCACACTACTGTATGTGATCATAGGTCTCACTATCATGGTATACATCCATCGCAGTATTGATGGGTTTCCCGCAATGTTCCTGTCAACACCATCATTGATGACCTTGCCTTGCTGGCAATATTTTTTACGTGGCGGTTCCCACATAATTAGGGGAAATAAAAGGCGAATAAAACCATGATTATACAGGGTTTTGAAAGTACTAAAGTGGAACAAATTTTTTGATATTATCGTTTCACCTTGTACATCAGATATCAAATTTTTCTGAACTTTTGAAAGCTTAGTCATTTCTAAATCAATAATCGGTATTTCTGATATCAGTCCCCAGTCAGTTTTTAATCCACTGATCCACCCGATTAGACCAAATAAACAGTTTGTACGAGAGAACCATTGCAAATTAATGCAATCAACAAAGATGGAGAAAGGATGTCACTTTCAAAGCAATCGTCTGGTTTGGTAAATACTTTACCCTAAATATCTCGGAAATTATAACAATTTTGTAGGGACAATATTGGGTCATTGTGTAGCCCTGAGTGTGCGCAATCTAACGATGCTAAAGTATACCCAGTGTCCTGTTTAAAATTTTCAATTTTCCTTCCTTCCTGAATACTTACTAGGGGAATATGGCTTCTGCTCCCTTTATGGGGCAATTTGCCAGAATTTTCAATTTTGACTCCTTGTAACTTGCAACGCAACCTGGTCACCAACTAACCAATAAGTTGCATGTGACCGGCCAACAGGTGGTACCCTATACATAACGAACGACGTTACGATGGTTGAACAAGACAAGTAATTTGAAACTGTATTGAGGGGAGAGGATTTGCATAAATTCCCACAAACCGAACGTCATCCAGCCATCGACCTCTTCGACCGAGACCGCTTCCTAGAAAGTGAAAAGAAATAAATTATCTTTAATGATTGTTTTCTCGAAAAAAAAAAAACTAAACAGGTCGGCCCATCGGGCCTGGTACCGCGAAGAACGGCCGGACGTCGGTTCTCGGAAGCGGCATTATCGAAAAATGGAACCCTCTTTTAAAGTCGTTCCTCGAACCGTCATGTATTATATTGGTACCCGTGCGATGGCGATCTCTATACGGTCTATTGTTCGGGACGTGTTTCGCTTTTTTTTTTGTCTTAATTCGCTTCCCGGTTGTTCCCTGACGCGGTACCCAGTCAAAATATTGACGTTTCTCCCGGAATGTAGCGGAACGTTATTAATAGAAAACGTAAAACAGACTGGCTTGAAGGTGACAACATATTTACGTCCGAACCGTATAAATATCCATCTTATTTAAATTTTCCGGGAATATTGAACACGAGCAATATATTTTTCGGTCGACTATTTTCAGTCTGCCACAAACACTCAATTATTCATAATTCCACACCATCGCATATCTACTATAATTAAATGACGTCGTACTACTCAACTCTGAAATGTTTGAAAATCACAAATATGCTTTATTATAGTATAGCTCCATGAATTGATATTTGATGATTGTGACATACCCTCCAAATTACCAAAATGTGCTCCATGAAGCTATAACATAATTTTTTCCGTTTACATATACGCTTTCTGGTTCCATGAATCAATACTTAGTAGTTTTGACACATGACCACCCTAATTGTCAGTCTATAACGAGTTTAAAGTCCCTATTTTACACCTAATTTGTCACATTCAAATCTCAGCTTAAGTTGTCCTCGGTTGTGACTTTTCTGTGGAAAAAACGGGCATTACTAACTTACGTCATCTTTTTACATGAAATAATGTGGCAACGGTGTTGAGATGTCAATAGTTTGATTTTTATGGTTAGTTTTAAACAACCTAGTAATCTAGGTAATCTTGCCCCATCTGTCATTAATGACATAATTGCTCTGGTTTCACTCGTCATTGATCAAAACTTTTTTCTCCAAAATTCTCTTCTACAGGAGATACGTAGATGACATCTTTTGCATCTTTAATGGCACTTTGCTTGAACTCCACCAATTCTTCGACTTTCTTAATACCTTACATAATTCTATTACGTTCACTATGGAACTGGAGTCTTCACAATCACTGCCCTTTCTTGACATTCTGATTTCCAGAGTAAACAGCAAGATAGAGTTCTCAATATACCACAAACCCACTAGCACAGATAGTATCATTCCTTTTTCCTCTAATCACCCCTTTTCCCAAAAGACTGCCTCCTTGAACTGCTTTTTCCACAGACTGTTCAGCATACCCCTGCTGGAGCCCAACTTTAACAAGGAACTCTCATGGATCAGAACCGTAGCTACCAACAATGGTTTCCCTGTAAGTTTAATTAACAAAATCTACTACAACCACTTTAAAAAGTTTGTCAACAGAAAGCTCTCAGTGAAAGAACATGACATTGAGACTAGATACTTCTCAATACCTTACTTGGGGCCTCTCTTGGTTTTAAGTCCTTGTTTAAATCCTATGGCATCTCTATCTGCTTTAAAGTCTCACACTCTGCATCCCGTTTTCTTGTCAACTCCAAAGATCCAACTCCGCTCCTTAACAAGTCTGGTGTTTACCAGCTCTCTTGCTGCACAGCCAACTGTGAAGCTGTCTACGTTGGTCAAACAGGTAGAAAATTTGCCACTCGAATACATGAACACAAGAGGGAGTTTGAACAACCAAAATTTGAACACTAGTTACATGAAATCACTATTTTCACGCCACCTTCGCCTCAACAACCATGACTTCAACGTTGAAGATGGCTTCAAGCCTCTCCATTTCTGCGAAAAAGGCAATCTACTGGACCTTCTAGAGGTCCTTGAAATTATAGGTCTGCCTTAATGACCAGCTTAGACACGGCTCCACCCCTTTCTTCAGATCCCTCAATTTCTAGTTCCCCAAGACACTCTCCCGGTCCCCCTGTGCTAGATTTCAACCCCCTCTTAACCTGCCCATAATTAATTCCCACTGTTTGGATACTTACGTTTGTCTGTGACCAAGAACTATGTTTAAATCTGTACTTTTATGTCTCCAGGTTGAAGGTTGCTTAGTGTTTAACTTTAATTTTAATCTTCATTCGTTAACTAGCCATGTCATTATTTGTACAACCCTATAATTTAGCTGTCAGATAATTAGTATTAAGTTTCAATTTAATCTAACTTTATTATTTGTTTACACTGTATTGTTTTGATGGAGTAGACCGACTACACATGTATTGTCACCTGTCAGCTGTCTGTCATGTCTGGCTTTGGGTTTTTTGACCTTTTCAGGTTTTGGGGGGATTTGGTTTTTTGTTTTTTTCGGATTTGGCAATATGATGCTGCCCCCTAGACTTCCGTTTCCTGCAACCTGCCCTTGGCGTGTGTTGGGAACCATTTTATCCATATCCATTCCATGTCCGGCTGCACCCAAGCCATGAAGCCCCGTACGGTCACACCACCATAGTGACAAAAATAAAAAAGGGAAAGTCTCCCCCTATTTTAACCTGTTCAGTGTCCAACTTGTGAATGTCCACCGCGGTTTTTGTTGTGTGACGTCCCTTTCGTGTCTATTTGGTCTCCTTCAGGTAAGATATGCAGTTTTGCCCCCTTTAACTTACCTTTTTTATTTTTTTTCCCCCTTCAAGAATAAAAAACCAAGCAACCGACTTCTTCTTCTCTTTGACATCAACACTGGGTTTTGATTAAGTTTTTTTCCCCTTTGAGAATAAAAAACCAAGCAACATGTCACCTCAGAACCAGAACTGGGTTTTTTTGATCAAGGTTTTTTTCCCCTGTGTAGAATTAAAAAAACCACCTTAGTACATCTGGGTTCAGCTGTCCCCCCTTGTAGAATGACAGCCAGCAGACTAGTGATCTAGTTAAGGTAGGCTTCCATGTCCTTAGTTTTGTAAGTAATTAACTAACATTCTGTACAACTTTCAGCCTCTGAAGATGGGTGTCTGAATACACCCGAAACATGTTAGGCAGATAACAACTTATTAATATATATTTGTGGAGATCGATTCTGAGTTTTGCTTTCACTTAAACCTAGTATTTTCCTACTTTTACTTTGTTTTCAAAATTAATCGCATAAAATATTATTTTTTGACATTGTTTAGGTTTTGTTTCGCCAGTAGATTTTGCAACGTGCAGACCAAATTTGACGTATTGTCAAAAGTAACTCAAATTCGTTTTGTCAACTTAGTTTAGGCAATCAACGCTACAACACAAAACTCTCACCTTCACTTTCAAATAGAATCACGACGGCAGTCAGGAACAAAAATGGCAGCGTTGACACATTAGACCATATGACTAGTGACGTCACTTCAAATTTTTCAATTTCAGGCTGTGCAACTGTAAAAAAAAAATAATGATGGCGGTATTAATTAACTCACAGCTTAATTAGCGCGCAATGTTTTACCTCGAATCGGCAAGTTCTACGACCCAATGCATGTTTCTGGGTAATATTTTAATTGCCCGCTTTCATGCCGTGTGTGTTATTGCGCCAGTGGCGGTTTTTATATTTCCTAGTAAAGGCAATTTACATAGTTTTTTATATCTCTCGTAATCCAAGCTTATCAGCACCGTGCACTTGTATCGACAAGTGTTGGAATACGTTAAGTAATTACTCATTTTCAGGAATACGGTTGTAGTACAGAAAGTACATAGAGGTACTGATTTTGTAATTCAACTTAATGCAATATAATAATAATCCTAACGCTTGTCGAAACGGAATGGTTCTTGGAATGCTAGCAACGCTATAATGGGTAAAGCAAGTTAAAAAAAAATGTGATTTTATTTATTATTGCGCGCTGCAAAAAGTCACTTTACGAGAGGATATTTGCTTAACTTAAAAGCATCTCTTACAGTATTTATTAGAAAATTACATCATAAACCTGAAATTACTTTATAATTACAACTACTTGAGAAAGTGTCGACGACTCTTAACAAACCTGACCTATGGTTTCTCCGCAAACTGAGACGACACCCGTCGTACTTAAAAGGATCATAAATCATCGATGGATCTTGCTAATACTAAAAGTAATAAATTGCAGTTGAAATCGTTCCAAAACCGTTAAACGCAGTAATTAAAATAATGTGGCAGTAATTAATTGAGTGATTGCTCACCAGATGGCATGTGACACCATTCAATTTCTAATAGATTCCTGGGTTACTATTTTCAGCTACGATAAAAAAAACTGAATGCACCCTCCCTTCCCGTCTAGAATTAATCCGATTTGTAGCTAAATCGAGACTGGGGCCCGTTTCATAGAATCCCATTTCTTCGGCAATCAAAGCATACTAAAAATAAGTCTCCTGGAAATCTGGTCGATTTCGTCCCGTTCTCGGAGGTTTACACGAAACAGTTCAGGGAAGTGATTAATCCGAGGCTCAACAGGTTAACGGTCACGTTTTCCCTAGAAAATCAATCCTTCCTTCGATTGTTAGCAGCCTGCAATATAGATCTAGCCGGAATTCTCAGAAAATAATAAAAAAATGTATTCAACCAGTTTTGGTTAACTTCTAGACTTGCCTTCATCGTTTCGCCTCGCACCAATGTATTTTTAAGCTTGCTTTGTTTTGACTGTGGCATTTTGCACCTGAACTGTCACATTCAAACTGTGCGGAATCGTCCCTGGTAAGAAAAACACTTTCGGTGGGCCCAAATGATACAGTTGAACACAAAACTTAACTTGATTGTGGCCAAAAGTTTTTTACCACTCTTAACTTTTACGTCAACTTAACCTAAATCTTCCTTTTTATCGGCTGGCTTTTTCTGTCGTCTGTCAAAATGATAGAAATGTAGGATAGGAATCTTGGTTTTACAGAACTGCATTTAGTTCAAGTGAACTTAAAAATATGTTGGTTAATTAGAAAAAAAATAGATATTTTCCCCTTGTCGAAACTAAAGAACTTCTCAGAATCGAAACTAGGAAGCATTATTTATTAATGTAGGGGCAAAGGTAAATAATGCAACCCTTGTTTTATTAATATTTTAGCTTGTTGGCCTATACAACTTTATTTCGGGGTGGACGCCTTGACCTCCCTCTTTCTAGGAAAGGTATTTTTGCCCTTATAAGAAATACGGCTACGTCAGCGTTGACGTGTCCGAGAAGGCAACTAAATTGGATTAATTTGCTCTTTATCCAGGTATGAAAATTGAATTGAAAACAACGGGAAGAATAGAGGGGCAAAACATTCACTTAAAGCAAGTTACAGGCTGTCAAAACGGACACATTCCTATCAAAGTGACGTTTCTGCTATAATTTCGAATCCAAAGGCGTTGTAATCTAAATATCACGTGACACCATGATTATAAAATCACAGGAAGGCCACGTAATCATTGGAACAAAACGCGTTTAGATCAGAAATTACAAACCGGTTAAAATCTGCTCACCCACTAGACAAGCAAAATTAATCCAGTTCAAGATTCCTCTTATTGGTTAAAAATTAAATCTTTCCACTGTTGATTGGCTGTAAAATAACGCCACTGTCATTTATCCGTCATTTGGAATTATCGAAATGATTGACAGTTGACGCATAACAAGCTGATGTCAGTGTTGTTATCATTTTTAGAGAAATGTTTGTAAATCAATTATTGGTGCTAATGCAGTGGGCAGTGCCTTTTGTATTGGAAATACGAGGTAAATTTACTATTCAGGATTAAGCTTAGAGTTTTAAATATAACCAGCCTTGACCTCCATCTTTCCAAGAAAGGTATTTTTGCCTTGATTAGCGGTGACGTGGCCGAGAAAGCAACCATTAAAAAGGCTTTTCACGCCACTTCAGTAATTAGATCGAATCAGCAGCTTCTTTAAGGCGATTTGCTTGTTAAATAAACTAATAATACAAGAATGATTTTATTGATATTTAGATGGCAACGCCAACGAGACAGCGTTTCATATTTATGTGTTCTTGCACGGTCGTTAGTCATAAATTCTCGTTGCAGGTGAGGCAACACGGCCTTTCTCTGTACGGAACGCGTTCTACGTGGGGTATCTCGTAATCCTGCCTTCCCCGAAACACCTACACGTTTATCTCCATCGTGATAGACTTTCTGGCTGTGTATAATAGCGAATATGAAATATGCACGCCCGTTTTGATCGATGCTTTCAACCGTTTCTCTATTCTTGTTACAGGCAAAGTGGAGGCGCAACCACTCGACCAGAAGCTCCGCAAAAGGTAAGTGGAAACTTGTACGGCGATTAAACACACACATGCAGGCAAAAACTTGTTTGACATCGACCGGTACAATATAATCAGGTGGGCTCCCCCGGGGGCATTTGTATCCACCCACCAACTTTCTATATATTACATACCTGCTTGGTTGGGTCGCGACCAAAAACCTGTTGCTTCCCGTTCCCGATAATTCTCTAAAATGGCAACGCTGTACTTTTTAATAGTTTATGTTTATGGCTAAGGAAATTGTCCTGTTACTAACATACAGTGTTGCCCCAGACCCCCAGACAGACAGAAGTATGATTTGTACTGCTTTAAAGCAATGTTTTTTATAGTTTGATAGCTTCATGCAGTGGTATTTGACTGTTTCCAAGTTTCTGACAGATTGAAATATCATTCAACGTCACAACTGTTCAATTTCTTATAAATGAACGAGTTGAAATATCCAAACATACAATGTGGTTCGAATTCTTCAAAGGTGGGGAATTTTCTTAACAGATCTGGCAACACTGCTATTATGTAGGATTTTTTCATATAAAATGAAAGTAATCGTGGCAACCCGGCAAATGTCAGCGGGGGTATAATAATAAAAAAAAAACGAATACAAAAGCCACACGCGTACGCTCTCTCCGCTTCGTAGAAGTTGGATGGCGACGGTTTTCGTGGAAATTCAAATCTGCCTATCGAGAGTGTGGCTTTTAGCACTACCGAGCTTATTAAGGGATGCCCGCCAAGTTTTCCTTTGAGTTATCTTCAAAGGGCCTAAATTGCATTTTCCGCCTGCATCGAAATAGGTAGGAGCTTTGAAATGCGACTTAATTGGTTTTACCGTTAAATGTCTTCAGAGTTGGAAGGTAATACCTTTTGGCACTAATCACTCTATAGTTTCATAGTAGTTCGAACAAAACCATGAAGCTATTAAAGGATCAATTTTGATATCGAGTAGGCGTTCAAAGGAAGAAGCATCTGTATAATCTCTTCGGCTCAGTTTTCGTAGTTTAATGACCTTTTGATACCAGGCCAACAACTCGTTGAAGAACATGTTTGTCATTGTCCAATTTAATTGATCATTAACGATGTTTTTTGACCTGAACAAGGTTTTGGATCAAATGTCTAATGTGAAAAGAAGATAATCGTAGATTTGGTCGTTATCGTCTAAGAATGTTTCGATAGGGTCGTGGATTTCATTGACCTGAGATCAAGTCCTCTACGCGACAATTTTCAGAAATTCAATAACAAAATAAGTTGTCGTCTTCTTGACAAATTTGATAATTACTGTTTTTATAATGATGAACGAATCTCGAAAACTAGCAGAGCTATAAAGTCGGATTTTTGACACATGACATTCACTTACCTTTATTTTAATGGAAAGTCGAAAATGTTTCGTGTCTAAATACTTTACTGTCTACTTTACTGTCTTCAAGAATTTAGGTTAAAAGAGCATTCGTTGAGTTCACGTTAGTTACCTTTTGAAAATGTCTTTTGTGTAAACTTCATCCATTGCACTAAATCATAACTGGTTGCATAAATAGTTCTTCCTATTGAAATATTTCGGCCACTTATAAAAAGCAAACCAAATTGGTGTGAACAATCAAATCAAAACAAGGAATTTGTCCGCCATTTCGCACTTTCCTAGGGTAGAATTTGAATTACCTTGTCTAATAACCAAGTAATTTCTTTCAATAAAATGTTCCTAGAAGATACCTGAAAAATTCCAGTAAGAAACATCATCTAAACATCCACCATTGCCGCTTTACAACCGGTCCAGTTTCGGCGCCTTTTTTAAAGGGATTCTGTGATTTACTGTACCTAAATGGTTGTCCTTGCTGATTTGAAACGACAAATTTACTGTGCGTAACTTTACTAATTTTAAAAATTACGCATCCTTTACAAATCTGAATTGAAATTTGCGTAGTTTATCTTCTGCGAACTGATGCAAAGCTTCAAAAATATGTATTTGGTTAGTTGCTGACGTTGGAGCTTCAGTATTGATAAATGGTTCAATGGTGATTGTTTACAAGTTTTACTCAATGTAGCTAATTCTGTTAATTTTGACCTGACAGCACAGTTTAAATTAGCAAAGATGCAGTATTTTTCCTGAATTGCCAGATACTGATGTCAAATTTAAAAATACAATTTTTTGAGCGAAATTTTGGTGCAAATCGTCCATAACTCGCTTATTTGAAACACCCTGTATAAAACCACCGTATAACAAAAGAAAGCTAATGAACGGGGCTATCACGTGACGTTGAGCGGGCACGGGTAAGTTGCCTCGTTTAGCCACTAGAGGGTCGTCAAAGTTGACTCTCGTTTTTTTTCGTTTTTGCTCAATATCTCAGGAACGTTTCAGGTTAGAGGTCTGAAATTTTACCACAAATGCACCTCGATGGGTTGCAACTTTTACTTTCTATACACTTTTTTGGTACCATGCACCGCTTTACCTAGAAAAATAAAAAACTAGAATTGTCAAGAATTTTCACATTCTGATTTGTTTCAGAATTTTTTTTTTCAAAATTAACCTCAACTGCTTAAATACGTTCAGGTTAATAGTACAAAAATGACGTAAAGTGTCATTTGTCAAAATGTCATTTTGCAAGGGTGCCACGCCCTGAAGTGTCAAAATTGACATCATTTCAAGGTCATCTGCGAAACGGTGCCAGTTAGAGCAAAATGGACGTCAGATTTGTGTTTCCCAGGTTCAAATTAGTTAAAAAAATCACTTTGATTAAGGAAAATCCAAAATGGTCGCCGTTAGTATAGTAGGCCCAAAAATCCCTAATTTAGATTAAATTTTCATGCACTTTTCCAGAAAATCGTCCATAACTCGTTTATTGGAAACACCCTGTATAAAACCACCGTATAACAAAAGAAAGCTAATGAACTACTATCACGTGACGTTGAGCGGGCACGGGTAAGTTGCCTCGTTTAGCCACTAGAGGGTCGTCAAAGTTGACTCTCGTTTTTTTTCGTTTTTGCTCAATATCTCAGGAACGTTTCAGGTTAGAGGTCTGACTGTTTTTACCACAAATGCACCTCGATGGGTTGCAACTTTTACTTTCTATACACTTTTTTGGTACCATGCACCGCTTTACCTTGAAAAATAAAAAACTAGAATTGTCAAGAATTTTCACCTTCTGATTTTTTTCAGAATTTTTTTTTTCAAAATTAACCTCAACTGCTTAAATACCTTCAGGTTAATAGTACAAAAATGACGTAAAGTGTCATTTGTCAAAATGTCATTTTGCAAGGGTGCCACGCCCTAAAGTGTCAAAATTGACATAATTTCAAGGTCATCTCCGAAACGGTGCCAGTTAGAGCAAAATGGACGTCAGATTTGTGTTTCCCAGGTTCAAATTAGTTAAAAAAATCACTTTGATTAAGGAAAATCCAAAATGGTCGCCGTTAGTATAGTAGGCCCAAAAATCCCTAATTTAGATTACATTTTCATGTACTTTTCCAGAAAATCGTCCATAACTCGCTTATTGGAAACACCCTGTATAAAACCACCGTATAACAAAAGAAAGCTAATGAATGGGGCTATCACGTGACGTTGAGCGGGCACGGCTAAGTTGCCCCGTTTAGCCGCTAGAGGGTCGTCAAAGTTGACTCTCGTTTTTTGGCAGTTTTTGTTCAATATCTCAGGAACGTTTCAGGTTATAGGTCTGACTGTTTTTACCACAAATGCACCTCGATGGGTTGCAACTTTTACCTTCTATACACTTTTTTGGTACCATGCACCGCTTTACCTTGAAAAATAAAAAACTAGAATTGTCAAGAATTTTCACCTTCTGATTTTTTTCAGAAATTTTTTTTTTCAAAATTAACCTCAACTGCTTAAATACCTTCAGGTTAATAGTACAAAAATGACGTAAAGTGTCATTTGTCAAAATGTCATTTTGCAAGGATGCCACGCGCTAAAGTGTCAAAATTGACATAATTTCAAGGTCATCTCCGAAACGGTGCCAGTTAGAGCAAAATGGACGTCAGATTTGTGTTTCCCAGGTTCAAATTAGTTAAAAAAATCACTTTGATTAAGGAAAATCCAAAATGGTCGCCGTTAGTATAGTAGGCCCAAAAATCCCTAATTTAGATTAAATTTTCATGCACTTTTCCAGAAAATCGTCCATAACTCGCTTATTGGAAACACCCTGTATAAAACCACCGTATAACAAAAGAAAGCTAATGAATGGGGCTATCACGTGACGTTGAACGGGCACGGCTAAGTTGCCCCGTTTAGCCGCTAGAGGGTCGTCAAAGTTGACTCTCGTTTTTTGGCAGTTTTTGTTCAATTTTTTTACTGAAAACTATGATATACGCCTCCTTAAGCTATTTTACCTAAAAAGTTTACAATTTCGAGTTAGCTATTGAGTAAAATAATACAACAATCACACCCTGTATATGAAACGCATCATACCGTTTATTAGGAATTTTGTCGACGAGGCTCCCACGAAAGCATTAGCTCGACTAGTTCGCAGAACAAAAACTTAATTGTTGTTTGGAGAGTTAGACAAACACGATAACTACTGATAATCTGCTTAATACACATTTGCCCTATTTTACACATGAATGTGTATTTAGGTTTGCTATACGGGGTGTTTCAAAATTTCAATTACTTTCAAAAGAAGAGTGGACAAGAATATTCTTCCACTTCAATTATTACTTTCTTATTTTATCGGCCACATCGTAGGCCTCTTTCAAATTTTTCCATGCTGTTCTATCTAATCCCGTTTGAAACCACCTGTTTTCTATTTGTTTTTTTTTTATGTCAAAATCACTGTTTAATCTAAATTACTTATAACGTGATTTCATAGAACCAACTAGGTACCGAGATATTACAGTTTTTTTTCTATTTTAATACGAATTTGTATGTTTGTTCACTAATTTTAAAACGCTCAAGCATTGACAGAGTGATATATTGATCACAAGATAATAATTTTTAAGAAATAATAATAAAAAAAATTCCTATTTCTGGTACTGTAAATTTCTCTTTAGTTCAGTTGACTACAAAATTGTGTGGAATGACGTATACAGGCCATAAAAATAACTTGTGATGATATTATAATGACATTGATAGTTCAATGCCATATTTGTTGTGGGGCGCACTCTGTTTACACCATATCGAGCAAATTTAATCCGCTTATTCAGTCTGATTAGGTAAACTGAGCCCAAATCGTCGATAAAAACAAAGCGGATCGACTAGAGGATCCTAAAAAGTGACAGGTTCTGTCAGGACGTGCGATCTAAACAGGATTGACTTGCCATTGACAGTGACATTAATTTGACGCTTGACATTTTCTGTTTGAACCGAATACTGTTAACCTCAATCCAAGAAGTCTTATTTTCGTAAATCCCAATAATGTTGACATACTTTTTACTCGAAATTCGAATATTATTCAACTGTTTTGCCGGAAGACTTTAGTAATAATACATAAATCTTTCCATTGAAAAAATAAATAAAAACTTGGTGAAAAGAGTCCAATAAAAAAATTACGTAACTAATCAAGTGGATATCAGATAAGCTTCTGGCAACATTGCCCCAAAGTTTTCGCCTACTAGACGTTTTATTAGGTTTTCTGTCCTTGCCTTGCGCTCGCAATTATCTATGTTGCTCTGTCAGTTGCACGGCCATATTGAATCAAATAATGCACTTCACGATGTTGCCATATAACTATTTTTTTTTTGTGAGTTACAAACCCACTAATACGATGGTTGTAACAGGCCGGTGTGGTAACGGTCCCGCGCGACCTTTTGCAGATGTCGAGGACCAGTGGAACTTCGTGGAAAAGATATAAAGACGCCGTTTTGCGAAACGACCTCTTCTGGTTCGTTCCTAGAATTATTATTTTATTACTGCCGACGATTATAATCGAGTTACAATTAGAGGTGGATCGCAAAAATTCGCCGCAAAACCTGCTCGATAAAAGAATTTACAGTCGCTCCCTGCTAATTTAAAAAAAAAACATAAATATATTATAAAATGTTAATTTCCAGGAAATTTGGCTTAAAAAAGCCATAACCAGCGTTATTTCAGTGACTCTCAAAATACAGCATGTTTTTGAAAATATCACGGTTAGTTCGATTCAAACAACAACAACTACAAACAATGCTCTGATTTAAGCAAGTTCTGAAGATGTGAACTGAGAATTACTCACATTTTAGATTATTGGATGTGTAGAAGATTTGCGAGGATCGAAAGAAAATACAGAAACACTCAGTATTACCAAACAAAACATTTCGAAACAGATGACTAGTCAAGCACAGAAGGAGATGGCAAAACTATCATAATCGTTACCAGGATCTCTAATATGTTTTAAAAATATTTGACATTTAAAGTTTCTTCCCATCCAGAAATTTTAAAATAAGTGATTTTTTGCAGAATAGTTCCTGTGGATGATTCCAGCTTCTATTCTTTCTGCAAATGTAGTTGTCGTCTGATTCGTATGCAAATCAACAAAACTTCAAAATCGTTTCACTTTAACAAATCTCAAAATGTTTATGTCCACATGTGCAGCATTTGCATAAACCACTGCACTGTTCGTAGTTGATTGGTCCAGAAAAAGCAGCTTTCAGCTTGCTGCTTTTTCTTGACCAATCACAAAGTATTAACGTCATAAAAAAATAAAAATCATTTGCCCAAAACCCTGTTTCTCCGAAATGCCTTCTTTCGTAACTTTAATATTTATTCAGTATTATAATGAATTCTGAAAAACACAGTTTACAATAATTACCATCACTATCACTGTTTATAATAAATCCCAGTTATAAATGTCTAATAAGTATAGTTATCTCTGCTTCTTAATAACCCACTTCTCTGTAAAATCGTTAGATTTATTAATAATCGTTTTTATTAATTGATCGAGAAATTGTTGTTTTGCGCATGTTGGAAAGTTAAAAACGTCACTTTTTAAACAAGTCTTATGGTTCTCACTATTTGCGTAAATTACAGCACCGTTCGCAGTTTGTGATTGGTCAAGAAAAAGCAGCAAGCTGAAAGCTGCTTTTTCTGGACCAATCACAAACTACTCACTGACGTAAAAGGGACTGTCATTTGATATTGACAAATGACAGTCTTAACGTGTCATTTAAAAATGCAGTCTGACAATTTGGTTATTCCTCGCTAGACGATTAGAGCATCATATTATCGTCCGATTGGTGAAATAAGATTTAAGATCTCTGATGTCAAATAAGTTGCATTTTTTGGTAATTGAAATATATATTAATATTGTATTAATTATTCACAACAGGACTGTTAAGCTAACCATGTACCTTATCTCAGAAACTGTAAAAAATACAAAAATTGAGGTTTAATAGAATATTACAAAAAAAACGTGGATCACTCATGGTTTTCAATGCATTGGTGCGTACTTTTGATTAACCTAACCTCAAAATTATGTATATTAGTTATTTATAGAGGCAAACAAGAAAATGTATGACAAAGGCTGAAACCTAAGACTCATTTTTACCAAAAAATCAGTTTTTTCATTGGAAACAAAAAAGTTTCAACCAAAAATTTAATTTGATGACGTTCTTACAAAACCGTTACGTTTCTTGATTAGATTTAAATTGATTATTTCTCGAGCAGTATGACGTAGCTGAGTATGAGCGTTGTTATTGGATATTAAAATCTCCACCTTTTATTTTGACTTTTGACGTAGTTGACGTCCGAATTGCGGTTAGGTTGACTTTGGTATTCGTAGGTTCAAAACTAGAACATTGCTGTGCTGTTTCAATGCCGTTTGATGGAAAAGGATACACATACACAAATAGCAGAGTGGCTGTGCGTAATAAGTGACAATGTTGCCAAGACAATCCAAAACGAGTTAGTAGTAATTAGTTACTGACGTTGGTTATCAAAATTATTCTTTAAACTGTAAAGGCAAACATTCTTTTACTTACCGATAGTTCCCTGAAACTAACTGTATTAGCTTGTTTTATTTTTGTTTCAAATTTCCAATCTTTCTTCATATGGATATTATTATGTTATATAGTTAAGTAGTAATGCACAATGTGACAACAGGGCAAATTATTGCTTCGTCCTTCTGTACAAGACAATCTCTTAGCCTTCATTGGACAATAACTTATTACGTCATACTGGCGGGCTTTTTGAACAATGTAATACTATTTTTTCAAACTTAAAGTGAATATTTTGAAATACTAAAAAGTACATGTAATATTTTTTTGATTGTTTTTCTCAAATATTAAATAAAAAAAATAAAAGACCAATTCCAACCATTAACCCAATTCATACACTACATAAATTTACGACATCACCCATCCTTTTGAATGATGTATTAAACATATAATTCTTGTAACAACTATTCATCATACAATTATACAAGCGGTGATGCCAAGCTTCCTAGAAACAACTGGTTTCATCCGACTCGAATTTCCTCGATTAGGTTAATCGTGACTGATGACCAGGCCATACCAAATGTACGGTCGTAAATACTGTTTCGAGGAATTCTGTATTTTACATTGAAAAAATTAGCACGTTTCGAGCGCTAATTTCCATTTTGGGACCATCTCCTCCTTTACCTGATCTTGAAACTTTCAAGAAAAGTGACATCATCATCATCCAATCGGACATTTCTTCGAGATGACGCAATCAGCGAGGCACGAATGGTTCCTTCTGTCAAACCTATGTAACGGTACCGAAACAAGGTCGATCCGCTTAAAAAGCGCGACCGGAGAAAAAGTTGCGGCGGTACCAATTAGGTTAGAATTAAAGTTTGCATACAATATGAACTGAATGCATTATTGGAGCAGAACACTCGAAATTGTCTATCGATTTGTATTCCCCGGAGCTGTACGATATAGTTTATGCAGCACGGGGAAAATTGCATTTTATGCAGCATAACAATTTTTCTCCGAAAATAAGTTGGAAAAAGGAAAACGACACGGTAATTGAAAAATGGGGGTAACACAAAAGACTACGACTTTAGGGACAATATTTAGTATTTTGGCAACGTGGCTTGCTGTCATTCTGATTTCATGTGATTCATGGAAATTCTAATTTAGCTTAATTGTCGCAATGCTAGATTTGTTCAGAAATAACTGTCAGAAAAATAGCACACACTGTATTTATAACAGTCAGACCATGTGACCTTTTGATTCATAAAAGCTTAAAGTTATCAATTATGTGAGACCACTTTTAAGAAGTAAAGCATTTTTGTCTAAAAACTACAATCATCAGAGATAGAGAAATTCATTTATTAAAATTAGACCTTTTTATAAGTTTGTTTGTCCTCCAGGAAGTTCTCTGTGGATATTTACAATTCAAAATGACGGCTGGAGGACAGTTTGATAGTTACAAACATGTGCCAGCACTGTTTGTAGTTCGTGGTTGGTCAATACTGTACTGAAATTGTCACAATCAATGCTTGAAACTGTCTCTAGGGCTATTAGAGACAAAATTCTAACGGTTAACTTAAACTAAAGCAAGTAAATTACCGTAATAATGTAGTATTATTTCATTCTTATTTTTGGACCACAGCCTACTTTTAAGCTCGATTATTTCCTTCCTATCAATTTTGACCAATCGCTATCAAGAATTAGTATAACAAATGTAAATTTTAAGTGGAAAAATCACTTGTCAACAACTGTCAACTTAGCTGTCAGCAGTTTTTCCGGAAAAAAAATCGAAAAAATGGGCCTATCCCACATATCATAAATTTTTGTTTTAATGACTGGAATCGAAAGAATAGGATCAAAAAACTAATTTTTCATATTCTTGAAGAAAAAATTATGGTCGTAAACGTTCCTACATTAGTTTGAATTTGTCCATTAAATTTAAAAGATCTGTTTTGGCGCGCATGTGACTACGTAATTCTGGCGATTTTATTGGCTGTTGGACGCCATCTGTTTCACTTCTTGTCGCTGATTGGTTTGCACACTCCTCACAACAACATAAAAAATAGTGTTACCCTTTCTAGCTTGAAAGTTATTGTTCTTATTGTTTTAATTAAAATAAAATGTTTATTTAACTCACTAAATAATCTTACCAAATATCCCTCGTGCATCTAATTTTTCCTGTGGAAAAATTGGAATACTCGTTTCTAAGTAATTTGTTTTAACAAATAGCATGAGCGAGAGTGGTTTTAAAAATCACACATCATACTTAGAAACTTGTTTTTCCGAATTTTTCCGGAAAAATTAAATGCACTAGGGATATTACCCCCGAAAATCTAATAGATAAGATTTGCCAGACATTAATATAAAGGCCAAGACTCTAATCTGCTCTAAGAGGTCATGATCGCTTCATGTCTAATTAGGGTACGTAATATGTCACCAAATGATTAAGTATTTCTATGATTAATAATGTTTATTAACCAAACTTTACACTGTTGTGAGAAAAAAAGTTATCATTCTGACAGATGACGCATTCATCAAATCAAATTCAGATAACATTTTTCAGAATTATTAAAAATTTGAAATTCGAACTTTACACGTTGTTACAAATATGTAACGTAAATTTGTAAATTGAATTTCATAAGAAGTAACATTAAAATGATCTAAATAAGAAAATATAAATAATTTAGAAAATCACTCATTTCATTGAGATGAAATAAAAACTATTGAAATCAAATTAAAGTACAGGATGTTTTATTCCATTTAAGTTTGCTGAACAGGTGGAAATCCTAGGATGAGGGAAGAAGAAGAGAATGCTTTAGACAATGATGAAGCATAGCTCTGTAAGTGACCAGGGTGCCAAAATCGTCATTTGACAGTTGGTCACGAGATTTTCTGATGAAGTGGTCACGTGAATCAATGTTGAAATCAATGATCACTAATGCATGCTTCTTCATCTTTGTCTGTATAGCATTTCTATGAATAATTTTGAAATATCCACACCTGTATAGTTGCGTTACGCATATACAGGGTTTATGGATGTTTTAGCGTTTTGTCCCATCTCTGTCAAACGCATTTTGGGTTACACGAGTTATCTCGGCTAAATTGTAATTTTGGAATAGGCGCCGGCGTTTAGTAATCTTTATTGATACGTTTAGTGGAATTTTAGTTTATTGTTCAGTTAAACTACTTGCAAATCATTTAGTTTAGAAATGATTAGAAAATATCAACCCCATCTACCAATTACTTGCAAGTAATGCCAACTTTTCAAACAGCACAACCAACTTAATGTTACTGATTAGCGTTTTTATCACGTTTTTCAATTTTGCTTTAATAGATCTATCTCACCAATAAAAAAATAGTTTTTGCCAATTAGAAGAGCACCAATGGGCCTGTCCCACAATTTTTTTTTATTTTACACACTTTACAACAAAGACGGATTGAAAATATTATACCCGTATTTTTTTGTTTTCAAAAATATTAAGTCTAAATAGAAAAAAAATGATGATAAAAACTACATTAATCTCATGTTTTAAACGCCCGCCGCCGGTGACGTACTACACTATCAACCAATCAGCGACAAGAAGTGAAACAGTTGCGTGCAACAGCCAATAAAATCGCCCAGAATTACGTACGTCACAGGCGCGCCAGAACAGATCTTTTAAATTTAATGGACAAATTCAAACTAATGTAGGAACATTTACGACCATAATTTTTTCTTCAAGAATATGAAAATTTAGTTTTTTGATCCTATCTTTCGATTCCAGATTAAAACAAAAATATGAATGTGGGAAATTAAGTTAAAAATTTGCGAGGTAAGGGACAAAATTTCACTATGTTCTTTAGGTAAATTCGAGTCGAAAATGTTCTATGAACATGTCCGCAATTAAAGATACGATTTTTTAAGTTTAATTTTTATTGTGTTGAAAAGTACAATAACCTAACAAAAATATATTTTTTACAAAAAAAAATTAATACCTCTTGGAAAATAATGTTTATAATAATTGTTCAAAGTGTCCATTTTCCATTGTAAGCAGAGCACCAATTAAGTTAAAAATATATCATTTTTCAAATTTCAACCAAAAACTAAGACTTATTTGGACAACTAATGGTTAGTATTGATTTGTGAGGTAAATGGGGGGTAATTATAGTCAACGTCAGAAATCAGATAGTTCCGGGAGTTATGTCGGGTTTCAAGAACCCCGTTATGTGTTTGTACAAGACCCAGAGCGTTCGCAGAAGAACCATCGAGGAGACCGACAAACACTAAAATAAAAGTGATTCTCGTAGCCTGGGCCTTAACATTTTCACGGAAGTTAATCTCTAGCCGCGTTCCGTGTCGTAAAGCTATTTCCACATAACCATTAGCGCGATTGGTTAGGCTGAAATCACGTAAAAAGAGACGGCAAACACGAAATAACCTAGAAATGTATAAATAACTGGAAATGAATGAAAGGAAACCAGAAGGCTGGTCCGTGTATACGGTTTCTTATACACACACGCCGTTGAACCAGTGAATATGTTTATAGAAAAAAACACTGAAAAATGGGAGGGGTTTGTTTGCGTTTTAATATTCTCGTCTAAAAACAATTTAAGTAATTAACTCGGAATGTAAACCGATTCACAGAAGTCCTGTAATGCGCTCTCTAGGACATATTTCAGCCATTAAAAATGACTAATTGATCTGCGGTTTCCAATAAGGTATATTCCCGAGTAAACGTATTTCTAGTTTCGGCTTAGTTACGGTAACAAACTGGTCTTTGTTGATGGAGATGATAAATGGAATTTAATGCGCTTTCGGGAATTTTAATGTTCCATTGTTGCCCACGTAGTCAGAAAGGTCACAAGTGCAACAAACCGCAAGGCCTTGCCCTTTGACATTGCTATTCTACTTCCTCCAACCTGTTAAACTACAGTCACATGCAGTATATCTAAAATGAACGAGAAAGAACGAGCTGAATTAATTTTAGTTGGATTTAATGATAATTATTGAAATTGCATCAAACAGTAAAACTCGTAAAACATAAGTGTGGTTATTTCTCTCCCAATGACAGTAATGACATTTCTCTGTCAGTCCGCAATTGACCTGACATTTACAAAGCAGTGTTGCCATACCTCATAAGCAAACGACTACAATATTTATCATTAGCAGGCAAACGGTTGATGTTAGGACCAAACGTTTGCGTGTTCCTATCTTACGTTGTCGAACAAAAATTTTTGTTGGCACTGATTTAATGTACATGTGCCAACGCTGAATTGGAACGATATCGTGACGTCACAATCGCTCTGCTCGCTCTATGAAGTGTCACAAAACGAACGGGTTTTTGACAAGAGACTGACTTGACGGATATCCACCATATTTGCTGTAGGACACACAGTGTCAAATCTTGAAATAATTTATAACAACTTGTTGCAAGTGGCAGTGACGCAATAAATGGTGACGTCAGATCGAAATTCACTCATGTCCTAGATTAGTTCCAAAGGTGCATTCCAGATTTCCGGTGATTTAAAAAGTTTTGTTTTCGTTAAGCCTGACATATTGTAAAATTCGGATATAGAAGCATTCGGCAACATGGCATCAGTGTGTTTTTAATGATAGCAAAGGACAGAAATATATTGATTTGACAATTGACATTGACAGTGCTTCAGTTGTTTACCGATTTGACAAGACTCACGAGAGTTAGTTTAAACTGGTAAAAAGCAAAATATAAACAAGCCGTGCCGTTAGTTACTCGTAAAAATACTTTATCTGAATTGTGCAGACTGGTGTTGGTAGTGATTCTGGGTGCCTATTCTTGAAATGAGGGAAGGGAGTTATCAAGAGAAATCTTTATAGAATGTGACAGGAACCCACCATTGTCAGCTTCTTCTGACACATTCTATCAACACTTCTCTTGAAAATTTCGTTCCCTGCTTTCAAGAATTAGGCTACTGGACTGTGTGTGTTATTTTCTTGATGGTAAACCTGCAAAGTAAGGTAAACAGCAACTCTCTGTATGTCACATGTAACATCTATCAGCCACTCTTCGCTCTTCACTGAATTGTTTAGACATTTTCGGTTACCGAAGATATCAAAATTTGAAAAACACAAATACAACTCACAAAATAATAACCGAATCGATAAATTTAAATTGCAAAGGGAAAGGTTACAAGAAACTGTCAACAAACGCCAAACAACCAAAATTATGAATTTAAAATGGCGTTGGGGACACCGAATTTCCCCGAATTTGAACGATTGGTTAAAGAACGTACGTTAATCCACCGCCTACTATACTAGAAAGCCTAGAAGGTGCCTGTCAAAAATTCCAATATGGCGGAAATAGTGATGACAGTTTGAGTTTGTTTGTATTGTGGAAATTGAGTTTTTTTGAGGATTAGATGAATTTTTACGGTTTAAAATCAAGACTTGAGGTTATTTGCGTAAGTTATTTTTGTTTGCTGCCGTTCATAAGCTTTTCAAGCCACATTGTAACAGCAATTCAGGAAAAAGCCCAACCGTGTCAGTTTTTTACTTTACAAAAATCCGGATCTAACTCAACAGTGGTTGAACACTTTGAAGTGGGATGATTTTACTCCAAAACTACACTCAATGGTAGGTACAAGTGCTTTCTAGTACAGTAGACTTATTAGGTACTTGTTACATGCACAGGTATGTGAGTTACATTTTAAAGCATCCTTCAATGTGAGAGCAATAAAAATAATTTTGAATGAATGTTCTTGGTAATAATATAAGAACCATTTACCAATTTTGCTTACCTAGTTTTACAGATTTTCTTACATTGAACAGTGTTTAAACTAGTTTGCTGTTTGTTGTACTTTCCAGGACAAATGTTCTAACCAATTTGTTTAGGCCGGACTTTATTGTGTATAAAAAAGCTCTATCTATACATATCTGGATCAGGAATGAACCTTTTTTTTTATTTTTCACTCACAACTTGCAAACAACTACACGAAACAATTAAAAAAAACATATTTTTTACTGCATCTGCATACGTTTGTGTATAAAACGAAAACTGCTAACGCCGCCCTTAAAAGTTACATTTTAGGCTTTCTAGTATGGTGGTTAATCACGTCAAAATTCCGTCTCGATTAGTTTACAACTAATAGACAAGGAACGACAATTATTCCATCACTGCCGCTAGATGCTAAGTTGAGATTTGAATGTCACTGTTCAGATGCAAAATTTCACAGTCAAAACAAAACTCACCCTTTAAGCTAGTTTGAAAATATTATAATGCAGTCAGAGGTGACTTTTACAAATAATTGCTATGTTTTGACGTAATTCTGGACTGGTGTCACTTGATTTGTTTACTGACAAAACGATGTCACGTGACAAACAATGTCAAATGCCGAGTAGTTATAGCAGCTGAAATTCGTTAAACTGACGAGAAGAAGACAATTTGGGCTATATTGTGTGAAAAAATGAAGTTTCTAACGTAAAAACTGAATTTATGGTGAATTTTCAAAGTTTCAGTTGAAACAACTTATATAAAGCAAAATACAGGTTACAGAATAGGTTAGGTTTCATTGTTGTCAGATGTCATGTCTGTTCTTTCAACGGTTATGCTTCGATGCTAGAAAAAATCCAAATTTATACAGGGTGGCTAAAATACTATATTGTTTTCTTGGAATCGACATTGAATTGAATCCTTGGAGCAAACGTGACGTCATTTGACACATGACGTGACAGTCATCTGAAAGCACATAACAGTTACTGGACAAGACTGTTATCACTTCATATAAGGAGATGAACCTTCAATACCGTAGCTTCTTTCTCATCAATTATCTCATTAGTTGTGTCCCAGGAAAGTGAATAAATTCTTTATTAATCGACACAGTTTAAGCGATATTTTCAACTTGATGTCCTATTAAACTGATAAATTCCAAACTGTTGTCAGAGACAGTCACCATCTTGTTATGACGTTTCAACTTGTTTGTTTGTCTGTGTAATTCTAGCTGAAAGTTTTGATTTCGGCACGTAAATTGAAAATCACTGATATGATTGTAATTTGGCAAGCGACACATTCATCGCCTAGGTCAGTGTTGGAACTGGAAGGTCGAGACTACTACGAAACTGGTGGTGTCATTTTTAGTCGAACCGCTCTCGACAACAATCAGCCTGTTACTTAAACACACCACGATTACCGAGAAGTCCTCACCATAGTTCCTTTTTAGTTGTTAAGTATCGAGAGTCGTGTACGAAACTGCTCATTTTCAAACCAACGCGCATTCGATAAAGTTCCTTCTCTTTACAGTACAGTCGAGCGAGTTCGTGATATCGTGAGTTTTAGTTTGGGTTTTGTTCAGTGTGGTGGATGAGTGTGATCGGCAGCTGCCGTGCTCGTTCAACCAATCAGAACGTCGCGAAATAATGGTTTTTAAAAGTTTGGTGCCGATAGTGTGGACCAACAAACTGCCAGTTTTCCGTAAGAGGTTCGCTCACCTGGAAAAGTTGGACTTTAGGCATACGTAATATTGCCCTCAAGAAGACTGTGAATAGAAGTTAACTTACATATTCATTGTCGAGACATTGCGACAACGGTGAAAGTTCCTTCGGGTCAACCTATCTATGGTTTCTGTGATATGCCACTGGCCAGTTCTGTGATATTAGTTTCTAGTTTTAGTTGTTTCCCGCTGTCAAGCTGGATATTTTAATAAAGGTGAGACTCTTTTTATGTTTCTTGACAAACTGAAAGAAAAAAAAATTATCTTTTCCAATTTGCTGATTTGAATCAATGAGTAGATTTAAATAAACTATAATAGTAATATCATTTTTCCTTAACGTTGTTTTTTATAACCATCCCAGGACTAAGCATTCATATAATTATGACCATCCCCCAAAAAAAAGGACCCTTCCCCTAACCTACCCTGCCAGGTGTCAATTCCAAAGACCTTTATAATATACTTTTAAAACATTTCTTGGAAGGTCGTGCGAAATAGTATATTTTCAGCCCCATTTCCCCGAATGGCTTTTATATCCTCTTGGAAATAGGATTTTTTTATCTCCCCCTTAAAGCCATACCCATTCCGAGTACTAAATTGTGTTAACAAAGTTTGGAACTGGAAGATAACGCGTTTGCGGGATTTGAACTCAAACTCGGTCAATTTAAAGCGATAGTAACTTGAACGACCTCAATTACTTTGTATGTAATTAACCGACAAAAATAGTGGACTTAATAGAGTTCCGGTAAATATATCGAGAAAATTTTTTCCACGAAAACCTTGTGTAATTTTATACACAGTCCTTCATTCAGTCGTGGTGGACAACCAGCCGTGCACCAAGCTGTATAGAAAGTTGACTACCGTAAAGGTCAAGATTGCGTGTCGCGTTTAATTGCCGATTTCACTTTTGCGTGAAAATATTCACAGAAGTTAACATATTAATAAACAATAGCGAACACTGAATCATTCATTAGTTATTGGTAATTCCACTTCCACTGTGTTTAATAATTTCAAATTAACTTACCGGACCTGGTTTACTGACGTCTTTAGTATTGGATTGCTTAGACGGTGATTTCACGTCAAACTTTTATTTTGAACATTAAAACAAATTGTAATTTCACTTTACATTCATCGAAATTCCCTTTTTTAATACATTACATGACATTGCAACTCTTAACTGCTAAAATTAACATTAAACATTGTGACATTTTTAACACAAATGACAAATGACAAAAATGACTTATAGATAACAGTGTTGTCAATGAAATTATTTTTACAGTAACACACTTGGATTGTCTACATTGGTCTATCCAGGATTTTTGACTTATTTAACAGTAAAGTTGTGATTGAATGAAGATATGCGGGAATATCACAATTTTCTTCATTATACATCGATGAAAATCCTTAAAATGATTCGAGGTTATTAGGCACTCCAATTAAACAGCTGATTTAAACTTTTGGAAGGGCAAACACGGCCATCCCTGGTGAATACATAGAGTTTTAGCTTTTTTGCAATTCTGAGGTGTGATTAAAACAGTCATTGTCTCACTCCAAGGGGTTTTGCCCTTCCAAAAGTAATAGGCAATTTTGTCCCTTTAAACTGTGTTTCTGGCAGTTCAAACTTTGACACCGATTTTCTTCCTGACAGTGGTCACGTGACTGTCTAGCTAAATTATCTTCCAAAAACCATGTGATGGTCAAAATGCCTCTAAAATGGCAAAATTTGCCTAACAACCAGAACCAAACCAGAGGACTGTTTTGAAAATGACAGGTTTGCGTTCCATGTGGTAAAAGTTGGAAATTTTAAATGGGGGACACCCTGTATATTTTTTGTGCATAGTTAGAGCTACCCGGTGACCCAAAATTGTTACCGTTTCTCAGATATTTAGGGTTTGTTAACCAAAAGGACGGTTTTCTGAGCTGGTTTAATCTACTTGGCTTATATGGGTTATGGAATTTTTTTTATTGTTTTACAGTTCAGAACTAGCCTATTTAAATACTTATTTGTACTGCTGCTTATACAGAGTGTCATGCCTCTGACGAGAAAAAAGACTGGTTCATAACAGTCACCTAACCCATAAACATCCAATTTTGACCTGAACATCCAATAAGTTTTGAATGGGGTTCAAGTAATCACTCTTCCAATTAAAAACAGTAGAAGCGACCAACAAATGGTAGAAAATTGGCTCTAAAACTTTATCACAACAATTAAATTACAAAAGCATAATTTGATGATGATGATAAATTTGGCAACATTTATGGTAATGCTGTAACCGGATACAACTAATGATAATTTGGTATTACTAGGAATCTGGTGAATTTAATTTCACCTCGATTCAGGAATTAATGACGAGAAACGTTGAAATTGTCGTTTCGAAACAATGGTTTTAAGGTCGACCTGTGCTGCTTTTAACAATAAAAATTATCTCAAGTTTCGTGTACTACTTAATTATTATCACAGAGATTTCCGGTGTTTTCTCCACGATACTAGCGTCATTATCTCAACGTAACAGTGCTACCCAGAAGTTCTTAGCTTTATTACATATTTATATGTAGATAAGGTGTATTATCTGAATCGATTGTACGATTCCACAGCTGAAAATAGTTTTATTTTTTGTTTTCAGACTGATTTATCGAGGGCATGGATGCCGCGAGACATGCAAAGCTGTAGCCAAAGCACAGTATGTCCCAAGTGCAAACACCAATTCGCGTGTTGCGACCGGAGGTCGTTTTCTTTGACCGGAGGTGGAATAGTCGGCCAACAAGCGCCGATTTTTCCGAATCCATGTCTTTCCCCCCAAACCCCCGAGGTTAGTATGCGACTGACTGTTTGTAGAATCCAGGATTCGAACGTTTTTCGGACGTTTCTAATCTATTTGTCGTCCGTAGGTTTCACCGAGCGTATCGCTCGCGTTTGGTTTCCCCCCCAAACCGCCCCTGCAGCTTTTGCCCACCCCCCACACCACCAGTCAAGAGGCCGAGCTGCAACACTTACGAGATATCGTTCGGGCTCTTCACCAATCAGGCTGGTACTACGAGGGCACCACCTTTGAGGAGTCTCACGACATGTTAAAAGACACCAAAGTATGTTACTAAACCAACCAATTTGATTAGCAACCCACTAACTTGCCATTTCAACAGGTTGGTACCTTCCTAGTGAGGACGTCCAGCAATCCCAAGTTCCTTTTCTCCCTAAGTGTTCAAACTGAAAGGGGCCCCACGTCGGTTCGGTTGCACTACGTGAACGGCTACTTCAGGCTGGAGGCGCAGCCGCACTTGTACAACGTTATGCCCGCCTTTCCTAATGTGATCGATCTGATCCAGTACTATGTGGACGAGTTCAAACGGTACAGAAAAGGTAAGTTCGTACTATTTTATTATTGTGTCAACAATTGATAGGACTCGAGAGGGCCAAAATGTCTTTTGACGGTTAAAACAATTTGTCAGGCTGCGCGATGGAGCAAATTTGACGTCACGATAGCGTAATTAAAGCAAGCGATATTTTGACCAACTGTCAAATTACGTCATCGTCACGTCAAGTTTGCTCTGGACGCTCCATGGAGCGACAAAAGTATACAAAAGATGAATAGTGTTTACAGTATCGATCTCATTTTAACTGACAGTGTTACTATACAGGTGTGGTAAATCCAAAACCGACCATAGGAAAACCGTGTAACTGACAGAGAAACGTTGCATGCGTGGGACAAAGACAGAAAGCGAAAAAAATATCAAGTAGGCCATATTTTCAGTGCGCTGTTGCCAAAATCCAATACCGTCGACAAAATTAATTTTTTTTGTTACTCTAATTGGTATTTTATTAAGTTTACTATTCAACAATAAAGTAGTGTGTTATGTTAGTGTACATTTGAGTAATCCCTGACACAACTCGCTTCAGAATAATCAAAGAACAAAATTAATTTTGTCGACGGTATTGGATTTTGGCAACAGCGCACTGAAAATATGGCCTACTTGATATTTTTTTCGCTTTCTGTCTTTGTCCCGCGCATGCAATTATCTACGTTTCTCTGTCCGTTACACGGTTTTCCTATGGTCGCTTTTGGATTTACCACACCTGTAGTTTAAATTTCAGGTTAATACTTTGACCATAATACCTCTAAAGCTTTAAGTAAAACAGAGAAACAGTCCACAAAAGAAGCAAGATTTTGACTGTTCCTGTCTTTTTCTATCTCTCTATAATCCTTTCTTCAGACCGTCTGTCCTTTTTGTTGTGTTTTTATTCTCCTTTCATCCTTCTCTTTCTCGTTTTTTATCATTCCTCTTAAACACGCTTTTCCTATTTTATCCCTCGCTTTTTTTTCTTTGCCTGAATAATAAAAAGGAAAACATAGAGGGAACAATGTTGTTAGTTTTTGAATGAACCACCTTGTATTTTGGACTAATTGATCTTTTGCTTAAAATTACAATTCTTCAAGAAAAAAACTGCATTATGTTCATATACAGTGTGTCCCAAATTGCTTCTACATGCATTGCGATCTCGAAAACGGTAAGAGCTACAGAGTCGGTTAAATGGGGAAAGTTTTAGAGAATTTTATGTCAAACTTATTTCCGGTTTCCAAATTAAATTATCTTTGTCAGTTTTCCGGAACTTTCCCCATTTAACCGACTCTGTAGCTCTTAAGCTGGATTCATAGTTCTAATTCCGCAAGAAGTAAGCGGCATGCAGCAAGCAGTAAGAAGTAGCCTTCTGCAAATGTTTAAATTCATAGTTCGACGCTTCGACGTTACTAAACTGACAGACTACAGATTATTTGACAGTTTATTTTTTGTTCTAAAAAAACATTAAAAAATTCGGTACAGTCAGGGAGAAAAACGGTGCCAAAGTTTGAACTGTCAGAAAGACAGTTTGAAAGAACAGTCAGGGACAAAATCGTCTGTAAAACCCACTTGGAGTAAGAAAACGACTGTTTTAAGAACATTTTTGGAATCCTCGTTAAATTTCCTATTCCATAACCTAAAAAAACACTAAAAAATTCGGTACAGTCAGGGAGAAAAGCGGTTTGCCAAAGTTTGAACTGTCAGAAATACAGTTTGAAAGTACAGTCGTACAGTTAACGGAATTTTGACCTGACAAAAAAAAAAAAACAATTTGGCAACGTTGCAACAATTTTTTCGATGCTCAAAGTTAACCTAACCTAACCCTGCTGATGGTATTTAGGAAAACTTAGGTTAATTTGGCAACATTGTAACCAATTTGGGACACACCGTATAGTGCTACATTTTAACGGTTGAACGAACCTTCTAGCTGTCAAAATAACCAAGTTAGGAGCTGCCAAATTGTGACATTTTCAATATTTTTAGTGCAGCTTCACTATTGTAATTTCATGTGAAATATCTCAGTTATTTGTAATTTTCGAAAGAAAATTGTATTCAGATAAAAGAAAGTCAAAATCAGGTGATACACTTTGACGTTTGAACGAACCTTCTAGTTGGCATAGTAACCAAGTTAGTACCTGTCAAGTGAAAACACCTGTTATCTTAAAAGAAACAAGTGACGCATGTTGACAGATGTGGCAACCCTCTGTGATATCAATATTTAAATAATTCTAATACTGTTTCTGATAATGCAATTTGGTTTGTTTCATTGGAAGACTTGTAGCAGTCAAATATGTGGGCTTTGTTTGATAATGGAAATTATTTTATATTCTCTCTAAATAGCTTAACTAGACTATTATCATGAGGGAAGTAAAAAATGTCTCTATACTCCCTATTAAACACTTCTTGAATTAGTTTGGGTTTACAATATAAAACTTGTCTGATTACTCAAAATAAAATATTTTAACGCTCATCCGTATGCATGAAATGCATTATTAATGATATAATGAGAAACATTGTCAAATTTCGCTAAATTGGTTAGTTACAATCTTATTTTGCAGACAATTTTTTTTAAATTAATTCCCCTTTTTGATAACCGAGAAATACATCGACGATATACAACTCGAAAATCACCGATAAATGTGTAATTCCCTTGAATCGTTACCATTCAAAAGACATAAATGAATCTGATGTCATGATTATTATCATCTTGAAGATAAGATTTACTCAAATCTCCCTCACCTCCTAGTTGCATGATAATATCGTCATAACTGGCATCTGATTCACCCTGACCATTCATTCTAATAATCTAGTAAATAAAGAAAATTTAAATAAATAAGCTTGAATAAAAATTCTATTATAGGGATGCCAAGTTATTTTTAAGGTAAATAACTAAACCTATCTAACTTACTTTCTACCTAAAAATCCTGCTTCTAAATATATCATTGAAACTACAAATGTCTTTAATACAAAAAATTACAAACTACTTACAACTAATACTCTTCGTCAAAGAGTCCAAATTGTCCAAAATAAACCGTCAGTTGACCAATCTTCTTCTTTTCCGTTGAGGTGGATTTTTAACTGCAAAGGCTGTATCTCGGTAACAGCCGGGAGGCCTCCTCGGTTATCGATTTAACCACTTCTGGAATAGGTCCTCTATCACAATCTGCTCCATGTCATAACGTGGACTAGACGGTACAATTGCTGGTAGCACTCGGTATTACACTCAGTAACTTCCGTTCCGGAAGGAAAAAGCTTTCTAAGATCCCCTGATCTTCAATAGTCTGATTTTTGCTCGAATTTTTTAGAAAACTGACTTTCCAGCTCTCATTAAAAGTCTCTCTTGACAATCAACAACCAAAAACAAAAAAACCTTCCCACCTTCTACCTCCACGTACCACCTTTTTCACCTCCTTTGAAGTTCATCAAGTAATACTGTTAATTTTCTTAATAACTACATACAATCCTACTAAAACTAACTATAATGGTAAACACTTGACATCCCTACAAAAATGTACCTTTTCTATAAATTAAATAAATAAATTTTCTTTATTTTCTTACACTGACACTGATTAATCAAATGATTGGTTGGTTACAACGTATTTTTGGTTGCAGATCCAAAGTTGGAAGTGTGGGTGGACAACGTGGGCAAGTTGTACTCGCAAATCCGGATCGAAAGGCCGTTGAGGAAACGCGACCAACCGCCCAGTTTGAAACACTTAGCCCGGCTAGCGATACACAAAGCCATACAGTCGTCTGGCAAACCGAGGATAGCGTTCCTAGTGCCGCCCCATAAACAATTGACCGAGCTGCCCAACTCGTTGATCGACTACCTGGGGGAGTATGCTCACACGATATGATGATCGACGAGCCCAGTCAGCCAGTTAGGTAATAATCGCCAAAGACTGTATTTCGGTACCTTTACATACCGAGAGGGGAAAGATATTACTGAACCACTAAAGTATTGTTAAAAGAAATTAATATTATTGTATTAAAAGATCGTGTGGAGGAAAGAACCGCTTGCAAAGTGGCCTTGGGTGCTCCCCCGCAAACAACGGGGGGGTCAGCCCGCTCTAGATTAATTTTAGATAGAATAACAAATTTTAGCTGTGTAATTTCTGCTTGTTAATCGGTGTGACACCCTTCTCCCCGTCGCTATAGGAGCAAGAATCTCATTTAGAAAAATCAAAAGGGAAGAAGGGTTGTGCAGCGACATTTAAGGCTTAAAGCAGTGTACAAAGTGAGCCATATTGGCTCGAGCTAATTTGAGTAGCAGCGGATAAAACACTATCATATTCATTATATTTAGCATGATTCATCTTTTTTTCTGTAATCCCTCAAACAATCATCTTGATAAGATTTCACAGAAATGTACGTACAAAATTGGGTTGAAAACACTTCCTAGAAGGGTCATGTTTTTTTTTCAGTATCAACGGGTATAGTTTATTGTTTGTCATTGATTAGGCTTATCAACCCGTGTTCGAAAATAAATCATGTTCTAATATCTCTTAAGTACCTAACAGTTCATAAAAAATGTTTAGTTCCTCTGGGAATATCTTCTAAAAACTGTACCTAGATTAAGTTAAACTTACCATACAAACATTACACATTTAAGTTCTAGTCTCTTTCAGCTTATTGTTAAAAAACAAATCTGATTAACAAACAGAAATTTTCGACTGTAACTTGTAGCATACACATGTATAAATTAGCGATTTATGTTATTTATTTAGGTCCGGTGCCAATAACAACTCACCAAGTGAGGTTTTGGACTTTTTTGTGTTTTCCTCTTTTTCGACTACTCACTAAACTTAGTTTTAGGTATTTATTATTTAAAATAAACCATTGTAGTGACGTAAGACGTAGATGGTTGCGAAAGATGTTTTGTGTAGCCGCGGCAAAAGTATGAATGTAAAAACAAAATTGCGCGCTTTAGGTTATTGTATTTATTTCAACGGAGAAAATTATAAATTATTTATTATTTTAGTCGCTTGTGTCTTTTTTTTTGAATCCCAGTTAAGGTAATATTCACTTTTGGTACTACAAATAACGTTTGACTTTACACACACTGAAAAATTACTATTTAGTCAGATAACGTCGAGTAATAAAGTGTAGCTCAATTTGCCTAGTCTTAATTACTTTTTGGATTTCGCTTGTTCTAAGATTTATAGTTTTGCCTGTAACTTTGTTGTTGTTTTACAAAGACAACTTATTCCTGTTAGTCTAACCATAATAACTTAACTAACTAAACTAAAGTAATAAAGGAAATTGCCTTTTTAAAATTGACACTGGGAAATGGTAAATAAATTCACGGTAAAAGGTGATATAAGGCATTTATTAGCGTTTAATAGTTTTTGCCTATACAAGGCCTCCCTGTTTCCAGGCGTGACACTGCAACCGCGTACATACAAAATATATGAAAAATAAAAATGTGTACAACGAAAATCGTAAAATAATCTACTATACAGAAATATACAATTATAAACAAAAACATATCCTTCTGTATGGGTGCTTTTATAATAAAGTAAATAAAATTAAATAATATGCTTTTCCATCTATGTATACATACTTATAAAAAATATTTACACAATAACAGAGTATTATCCATTTTCCTGAACTAAACAATAGATTTCCGCGCGTTAACAGCTAAAATTGCTTTCAGTGTGCTTTATATTTATCTTTTAATATTTACAAACTTATAAATTAAATCACAATTTTTCTTCAACATAATACAAAGTAATCCACTTTTTCATTCAGTTTCTTATCGTTTTAAAAACAAATTTAATCTGTTTTCTTAGTTAGAGTCCCAGGAAATTTTATATGAGACATAATAAAACTAATAACGTAATATCAATAAAAGTTAGTTTCTTTGCCAAGTCGTAATTTAATTATGCACGTTACTGGAATTGGTACTTTACGGAGAATTATTTGCTTGATGTATTTATCTCTAAAATGTAATAGCATTATCTGGTTAAATGGTGGTTGGATCAATATTAGATGTTTTTATCAAAAAACCGTTTATCCAGAAACAGCAACTTTTTACGCAAATACCGCACATGTGGACTTATTGTTAACAATTTATTAAAATATCTCTGAATTGACGTTTAAACTGGAAAAACTTCATGGATTGAATCCAATAACAACCATAATAGAAACTTTTCTACTGCTATTAATTTATTTTTTTTTTTTTTCACTTAAGTGGACTACCCTGTATACAGGGTAGAGTATTCTAGTCAGTCATTTCGTCATAAACCGTAAAACAATGTTATAAAGCTGTGCACAATCAACGGGCAATATACAGGATTGTCCTTCAATAAATGCGATTACCCATCGATATTGTTCTGTAACGGTTTTTGGTGAATTGGCCAACTTAACCCTTGATTTGCCCTACCCCATATTAGATGCAATAACATTATCAATAAGAATTATCTATAACAATAGTTCAACTGTGAAATTCATATATTGAATAATTAAAATATAACAACAATCAACGGTCAAATTGCCTGGATATGTTCAGTTTGATAGTTCTGTTAGTAAACATTTGAGCGTTTTCTGGTATCAAAGAAGTTCAGATTTACGCCAACTAAAGTAATTTTCACGGCGTATTAGTCTAAGCAAAGCTCATACTTTGACGTTTACTTGGATAAACGTCAAAGAACCTGCCAAGTTAAAACTTAAACCAAGCTACAGTCACTTATCAGTACTGGCAGCACTGAAATTGACTAGAATTGTTTTCTGGTGGTAAATTTGTACAAACAACTTAGTAGTTGCGTAAATGTGAATCTCTCCTTTCTGTCAGTTTAATTGAAAACAATAAACCTAAATTTGCACTGTTTGCAAAAACAAAAACACGTTACCTTTCCAGGGAAAAGGCACCGCATGTTTGATTGTTTGCTTCATATAAGTCAGACATTTTTATCTATTTACTTACGTGGGACTTTGCTAACTCTAGACGAGGCACTTGATGGTGAATCGAATACTAAGACGGCGGCGTGAATATGCGTGAAAGGCACTGGACACAGTCTTCATTCACAATTATTAGGAAAACAACTTCTAGTTGCGTGTAATTTCGTTTGAGTGTCAGCTCAAAACGCGTTGAGCAAACATCATCTGCCAATAAAAAGATTGTCGTATCAAATAATTCGGAAAGAAGAACAAATTATATTAATTCGCAACTTTTTAGTGCTTAAAAATTGCCTTCATCCATAACCATTTTTTTTTTGGAGTTAACCTAACCTAACCTAAAATTTAAATTTGGATATATCCAAGAACAAACCAAATATGACGCAAGCCGGCAACTCCGCAAAAAGTTGATGTTTGTGCTTTCAGTTTGACTTTTGTTTCTTTGACATTTCATTAATTAACAAGCCTTGTCATCATTGAATTTAGTGATGCTTCAAAATATATCAAATTACATCAGTGTGACGTCACTCAACTCTTAGAAAAGAAAATCATGGAAAACCCCATTTTGTACCCATTATGCCGATACTCTATTTAAGTCAATTTTGAAATTATAGATCACTTTTTGAGTTGTTGGATTAATATTCAAGTTTTTAGGCCACTTTTCAAGTTTCTTAATCAATTTTCAAGTTTCTTAGTCTATTTCCTTAGTAAAAACCTAAAAATGTTTGCGAGAAATTTGAAAACTGACTTTTCAAGTCAAATTTCCGATCCTACAACATTTTTTGAAGTTTTAGGTAAATTTTCACGCTAGTAAGTCAATTTTTAAGTTTCCTGGCCTATTTTTTTAGTAAAAGAAGAAGAAAATAAATTTTTAGGGCATTTCTCAAGTTTGTGAATCAATTTTCAAGTTTCCAAGTCTATTTCCTTAGTAAAAACCTAAAAATCAGCGCAATCAAACTACTTACCTCGGTCAGAAGTTGAAATCATTCAACGGCAAAGCCGCAAGTCTCCTCGACGGCCTGAGTCAACTTTTCGTACAACACCTGATAGGACTCGTACGGGGGTATGTCGATCCGATTGAAGCAAGTGTGCGCTTTGGGCAAATTCTGAGGGGGCGCTTCGATGCAATGAATTGTAAACAACCGGGGCCCGGCCGCTCCAGTGTTACCTACTTGGACAAAACAACCCGCGCACGGTCTTGAAAACGATCAAATTCGATTAGTGAGACGAATCGATCACCTTGAAGCGCCTTAAAGCCCTGCAGCGGTACCCGCGAGCTACCAGTAACGAACTGAAGCAACCTGGCGCGCATCTCCTCCGAATAGGACTCTACTGCTTGCCAGAACCATTGCACCACCGGCGTTTCGAGAGTGCAGTGCTTTAGACGGGTGTGGGCTCGCCAATCGTTTATGTCGATTGATCCTGTTGTTAAGTTTAAAAAAAAAACGAGTTAGATGAGCTGGAAAGTTGGCAACATTGTCTGGATAAAACTTACCTATTCCGCTAATCACTAGTTCTAGTTCGCGCTCGTCGAAAGGTCTCAAAGAAGCGGGTGGGATTAGTTCGGTAAAGCCTTTTTGGAGCGCCAGAAATTGTTGTTCTATACCGCGCATAAATCTGAAAATTGATTGCAAACTCAAACTTAAGGCTGTACGCTCAAAAATACAAGTTGTTAAATGTGATTTTTTACATTTTAGAATACAGGGTGGTCCAGTTTTAAGTGTCAATAATTCATCATTTGATAGCCAATCAAAAAATAAGTTGACTTGCATTATGTCATTTTTCTGACAAAAGTTTCCTAAGGAAGATACGGACCTCCAAATTTCCATTTAAAAAATCGTTTTATAGTTTAAAACTGAACATCCAAGACTTGTGAAAGTCCAAATTTGTACTGAATAGTCTAAAAACTTTTTTACTACTAGGAATGGTCTTATGATTCGCTTTCTCAGACTGCCATCCTGGTTGAGTGTCTGAAACTGGCATTCAAGAACTAAAAAAAGTCCGGAAATCAAGACAAAGATTGTATTTTGCATGAAACTCATTTTTTACTACTAAAAATAATATAAAAGTTGACTTTTAATGCTAGAACGGACCTTACTAGGATTAAAGAGAGTCCAAAAGTATATTTTCAAGACTTTAATTGGTGTACAACTGAATTTTCTGGACTGAACAACAAGTCTAGAAGTAAATTAAATTTTCGGACTATTTTATTTCTAAAAATTAGTTCTCAAGACTATTATTGTAGCATTTGGTACCAACATTTTTTACTTTTATTACTGAAGAAACTTGACTTTTGGAAATAGTCTTAAACTCGATTTTTCAGTCTTAAAAAGCACTAAAAACAGTCTGAATTTCTTAGAGATGCTACAATTTATTGCACCTATGAGTGTAGAAGTCAATTTAATAGTGAAGAAGCTTGAAATAACATTTTCAAGACTATGGTCAGTGGACACACTGGCTTTTAGGCCTGATAAGTCAAAAACTTTGTAAAGATAGTCTTGAAACTCGATTTGAGGCACTGAAAACAGCCTTAAAACACTAAAAACTTTTTAAGTTTATTAAGAAATACCCGAATTTTTAGCACTGAGGTGTCTAGAAGTCGATTTAATAGTGACAAAGCTTGGAATGCCATTTTAAGTCTATGAAGAATGTAAAAATTGTTTTTTTAAGTTTGCTATGTCAATAACTTGGTGAAGATAGTCTTGAAACTCGATTTTCCAAGCTGAAAGCAGTTTTGAAGCACTAAAAATAGTCCAGAATTCGAAGAAAATGAAAAGCAAAGTAAAAAGCACGAAAAGTTCGTTTTCAAGACAATTTTCATGAATCTAATGTTAATGTCCTGCATCTAAGACTATTTTCAAGACTAAAATATTGAAATTTGTCTTCAAATTATGAAAACTTACTTCAAATGCAAATTTTAAGCTTCTGATGTCACTTTTCATTAGTTCAGTCACATTTTGGGGTTCAAGTCAATTTTTAAGGTTTAAATGTATGAATTTGTAGTAACAAATTCTTGAAAAAGTAGTTTTTATGTCTACAAGTCAATTTTTAGTATTAAAGCCTCTCGATTTGCATGAAAACTGGTTACAAACACAATTTTTAAGCTTCTGAAATTTTTATCTTTTCTAATTCAATTTTCAAAACTAAAGTCTTTTAGTTTGTCTGGAAACTATGAAAACTGGCTAGAATAATATTTTTTAAACTTCTTAAGTGAATTTTCCGTTTCCAAGACAATTTTTAAGTTGGGTTGGGTTAGTTTTGGGTCTTTGACCGTAATAACGTGTAATAAAGTGCTTGTTCCAAATTTGATCAATATTGCTCCAACGGTCTGACAGTTCTGACAAAAAAAAAACGATTTTTTAAACAGAAATTTGAAGGACTGTATTTTCCTTAGGAAGCACTTTTCAGTAAAATGACAAATGAATGTCAACTAATTTTTTAATTGGCTATGGATTGGTGAATTATTGACATTTAAAACTGGACCACCCAATATGTGCAGAAAAAATTGGTAGTTTTACACCAAATTTAGTAGGTCTCTGGCACTTTTTAGAAGGTCGGTAGCACTTAGAGGCCTTTGGCAGATTCAAAAAAATCCTAAAGACCTCTGACAATTTAAAACAACCCTGGAAAGGTTTAAGACACTCTCGCACTTTTTAGAGGGTTCTCAATAGCATTTAGAGGCCTCTGGCAATTTAAAACAGAAAGTTCTCAGTAGCAGTTCGAGTAGCATTTTCAAGAGTCTTCGGCACATTCAAAACTGTCCTGGAGGCCTCTGGCAATTTAGGACAACTCTGTGAAAGTGTCAGACACTTGTAAAAACTTCTGACACTTTTTAGAAGGTTGTCAATAGCATTTAGAGGTCTCTGACACTTTCAAAATAGCCCTACTGGTTTCTGGTAGTTTAAATCAATTCTTGTAAAGTTTAAACTTTGCAGAACCCATAGTTTATGATCAACCAATCAAAGTTTATATACCCTTGGAAAACCCATTTCTCTGTTCATTTTTTTAAAGTTTTATCTCGGTTTTTGTACGTTAGCTGCAAAATGCTTAAGAAAATCTCTTGAAAATGTGACATTAGTAACTAAGTCTTGATATACGGATTTGTCAAAAAGAAATTGTCAGTAATGGACAGAGGTCTGAAAAAGGTAACTGACAAAGAAAACTACTTGACTCACCTGTAATTAACATAAAGCTTAACGTATTCCCTTTTATTGTCTTCGGTGACGGTGATAGAAGACCCGCCTGGTTTCAACTCGTGCACCTTAACCACTCCAAAACTATTGTTCTCCACCGAAAACGTCGTATCCAGCACGCCATCAATGTTGTTTTCCCTATACATCCCCAATGTTAATAATTAACGAATTCTCCTGATTGGAAACGTTTCAAACTTACAGCATCCAAGTGAGACTGCGGTGCAACTCCGGATCAACTCCCTCGATATCTTGCAACGTGATCGGCTTGTTCAAGAGTTGTTTGTAGAACGGCAACGTAAATCCACCCTCTAGCTGATGATTGTGGAACACGGCAACGCCCAGTATTCGACCCACAAAATGAAAGTAGGATAAATGTTCTGGATTCACTGCCGAGTCCGGATTGATTTGTAGCGTGTAGTGATCGTCGCGACTGTACTGAAATAGTCCGTACTGAGGATTCAGCATTTCTCTGGAGAGTAAGTGGAGCCATTCACGAGCCACCCCTCCGTAGTCTAGGCCTTCTTCGCCTCGAAATTTGACCATTAATCGTTTGCGCATGTCTTTAGGGCGCATTTTCATAATAAGTCTGTGGGAGAAACCCCATATAAACAAACCAAACATTGTAATAACAAACCAGTAAGTACCTGTAACTCTCTTCAAACACTTCAGTTCTCGATACTTCTAGTCGGCAGTGACCACTTTGGGGTTGTAAAGCGGTTAACTCCGCTCTAAGCACCTTCAGTTTTGCGACTAAATCTCTTCGGTATTTAGGTAAATGCTCGTTTTCACTCAAAAGGCCCTGCAAAACAAAAATAGATCTTGTAGCAAACATTGCCAAACGCTATGAGATGATGATCAAGTTTAAACAAGAGTCTTTATTTGCAAATTTCTTATTGTAAAGGTTGTTGCCAAACTGCAATTTCTTTTATTTTATTTACTTTTATATATTTCCTAGGGCTCTTTTTCTAAAATTTGAAAATAGGAAGAAACAAATGAAGACCTAGATAATGTAAATTATTATCAAATTAAAAAAAAAAGTAAAAACATGTTCTAGAAATTTCCAGAATTTTAGAAATAGATCATTTTTAGTTCTTTATTCAAATTTTTTTTACGTAAAAAATAACAATATAACGACAAAAACTTATACTGTTCTCGCGGAGTGAGTTTACCCGTGCGTCACGAAGGCTACGTCATTTATAATCATATGAATCAAATCAAGTTTTCGTCAACAAACCTGTTGTGTTCGTATTATAGAAAAGGGCGTGTCTAAAGCTTCGTCACGTTTAAAATTTTGCTTGTATTGTCAGTCAGAAAGTAGAGATCTTTGGCTGCAAATTTGCACTAAAACAACCTTATACCAAAGCAAATCAAAAATATCTTGACCGAAATAACATTTTTTATTTATGAGAAGTCTCCGTTTGGATCATAGAATTCCGTCTAAATTTGAAACCTAATTTATTTACCAAAATTCGCAGAGATGTATCACCAATATGTAGTATTTTTTTAACTTTAAGCTCTTGATTTAGGTTCTGGATGGTTACATGTTTCTCTAAAATAAATACAACAAATTAAAAATTCAATAATTCTGAGTGATAGTATCTCATATCTCATTTTCAGGTTGCAATCCACTTATTTTATTGTAAACTAAAACATTTTAGACGCTTATTTTATTTTTCTATGACTTTATTATTAATATGTTTCAAGAAATTTTTATGAAAAATCTATAATGCAACCCAAAAATCTCAGTCTTTGGAAACAATGAAATGTTAATAGATGTTTCTTACAAAAGTAGATATATTTTACTATTATTAACATACTATCGTTGTACATATCATATAATGTATTTCGAACATCCATTTTAATGCTTTCAGATAAATCAGTGGTCTTGGCCCGTCGATAACATCTCGATTTACGTTTTCTAGGTGAGGAAATCATAAGATTACTTGCTTGCTTTTTCCGAATCGAATAAACAGTTTTGCGGGAAATTTTCAAAGCAGCTGCAACCTTCTAGTATCAAAAAAAAAATACATCTGTAAGAATATGTAAGGTCTTAAAATTTCTTATTTTCTTCCTGAACAGATGATAAAGCTTCTAAAAGTCCTCCATTGGTTTTTTCCAATTCAAAATATTCACAAAGGTTAAGAATTAACTGCTGGGCTTGTCTGTGGAGAATTTTTCCAGGCATTTTCTAAAAAAATACTGTAATAGTAAGTAATTCCGAATTTAGGAAAAACCAAATGGCTAAATAAAAACCATAATAGACACTCCCACTTTTTTTTCAAAACAGGTTAGTAATTGTGCCAATTTTGGTTAGATCGTGACAGCCGACATAAAAAAAATAAAAATAATAATAATAATATTATGAAAATACTTACAGAATGTTAAAAGCGTAGAAACAATAGCTCTTAAAAGAACTGTGGTGGTGTGGTAAATAGAAAACTTTATAAATGATTAACAACACAAAGAAACGGAAAAGAATTAATAGTAAACAAATCAAATAAATTTCGATGGTTGTCAAACTGACAATGACTGAAATAGAAGCGCTAATCAGTAAATGTTTTTTTTGGAAGACATTCACTTATTACTCTATTCATTCACTTACTTACTATATTATATTACTCTTTCTGAAAGTGAACAATAGACAAGGATGAAGTCAATAATGCATGTCTACTTCTAAATCACAGGAGGATGACGCACGGGTAAACTCAGTCCGCAAGAACAGTACAACATTTTGGTATCTGGCAAAGCATTTTATATTACTACTGTTTCAATAAAACAAAATGAAAGACAGCTGGACAAAAGTGAGTTATGTGTAGTTATTGTGCAAAACGTTTTTGGCACTATTAGAAGATTGGGCATTTTTAAAGTGACTGCTTGTGTATGTGTAATGAAATTTTGAATTGATTTTCTATATTGTCAGGGTTTAGTTGCATGTTTGACCTCCTTAATGGAACAAATTCATACAAGTATGTCCTCAGCCAGAATTAAATAATGAAAAGTTAGTCTCTCTAAACCGAATAGTTGAAAGAAATAAATATTGCCACATTGCTTAAGTAAATTAACCATAAAGGAGCAAACAAGTCTTATGGAAGCATTTGACAGCCTACGTTTAATACTAAGCTGTACAGCACAGTTTAATCAATCTGATAAAGCAAGATTCCAAAGTTCAATATTAATGATGTCATCCATTGAATCTGAACCATTAACAAAAGTTTTAGCTACATTTGACTTAGTTAATCTTGTTTGGTTTTGTTACCATGGATTCAGTAAGATCACTGAGTAAATGAAAAGAAAATAAATAAAATGTTAATAATAAAAAAACTTACCTGAGGTAGATCTTCATATACTCGCGGTCTTGGGACAATAGCAGTCGGATTTTGGGGTGCTGCCCCATTATTTATGGGTGGAGGTCTGCTGGGCGACGTGGGGGCAGGGGAAGCGACAACAACAGGGCTGGCTTGGGCAGGCGGTTGACTAGACGGCGGCGGGACCACCCGCTTCAATATATTGTTGAGTATTTGTGAGTTAAGGCGAGGATCTGTAAACTGTGTAGTGCGGCTGTTGTGGTCCACGAAATAAACTCGCCCCGACGACGTTTGTCGCATTTCCCAGCCAGAGGGCAACGGACCCAAATGGTCCAACGCCAAACTCAACGGGGTGAGATCTTTCGGTATTCTGGGATCATGCCACGTAGACACGCCGGTCGGGATATGAAAGAAGTAGACTTGTCCTTGTTGGGTCGTTCTAAGTTCGTAACCGGGCGGCAGATCTAGTTTCGATGTTGCAACGTTGCTACCGTTGGCGGGCAGTTGTCCCACTGCGGCGGCAACTTGCGCCGTGAGCACCGAGTTTCGATTTCGAGCTGCTCTTCTACGGCCACTACCGTCGCGACGCTCTTCTGCGTTACGCGGACGACGTTCACGATTCGGCGGACGTTGGGGTGTGGCAACGTTCGTTGAACCATTCGTAACCGCCGTCGTTGGAAGCTGAACCTGATTCAACTAGATTAAAACCTCCCCGAATAACATCAAGAACATGAACTCACTTAATGCCGAGGAAACAGCCATGGAACTGTGTGGGGTAGATGGGGAAACTGGGGACTGCACTGAGGGAGGGGTAATAATAGGCCTGGATTCTGATAGAGGCGGCACCGCTACACTCCCAGTTGGAGTTGCAGCTGGAGAAGTCAAGGATGTACTAGTTCCCGGACTGAGAGGCAGACTCATAGTAACTTGATTGTTATTGTTGGTGTGTTCCTCATTTCTGCAAATGACAAACTCAATTTAAAGTACACAGAAAGTTTACATGACATAAAGTAACTAAACACTGTGTCTAAAAGCAAAAAAGTGGTTTAGTGACTGAATTATCCACCCAAAACACCAGAAATTGGACTCTTTAATAATAAATAATCATTTTCCAAAATTGTTGATCATAAAATGATAGAGTAAACAGAAGGTGTCAAGCTATAAGTATTCCACGGAGAATGAGTTAAAAAATAAGTGAAAGTCTAATAGTTCTTTAGAATAAACACACTAAACCATTCTCCAGATTGTTGTAAATCCATTAGACTACTAGTTTCAAAGTTGTTGGCCAAATATTATATCACAGAGAACATGTAAATAGTATTATTCTAATAATGCTCTTTTCAAAGTGCCTATTCTCTAACTATCTTTTAGTAACTTTATTGTTTTTCAAAATTACAGTTGCCATGACGTTATCATCTTTTAACATCATTTTTTCTAATTTTGGCATATAAAGTGACACTTTTCAAAACTGATTAGAGTGAAAAAACGTTTTACTTTATGTAACTAGTTACATAAAGTATCACTTTATGTAACTAGTTGCGAAAAGTTTATTTCATCACTCCCTGTTTTATGCATTTCCGTAGAAACATATGGGCGACATCCATCATAATATGTCGTTGTCACTGTTTATACAAGGTGCTATGAAAGTGAATATTTGTGTTAAATCACTTTAAAAGATGGTTTTTACCGCTTTTTGGTCAAAAATTAGAAAAAATTATGTATGCAACACGTTTCGAAAATGTCTTATTGTGTAAACGAATGAATGTTTGTAGGCGAGCGCAGCGAGGTCTACAATTTGAATGAGATGAAAATTAATCAATTTGAAAATCGATCCTTTCGTAACTGGTTACATAAATAGCTATTTTTTTACCGAAATAAAACGGACATTCGACTTCAAAATATGATTGTGATGATCATGATGATGAACTCACAACTTTTCAAAAAGTCATAAAATCCTATTGACTTAACCTACATAAAACTTAAAATATAGTGCCAAAGAAAGTAAAAAATATTTTTTTAGATCATTTTGGGGGTTAAGTCATTAAAGGCCAAAGCAAAAGAATGCATGAAAATTGACAGTTAAATCCTTTTATTAGAGGCTTAGTCCTACTTGGGTTTTAGAAGTTTCTGAGCTTAGCAAGCACATAGCCTTTATCTAACCAGGGCTATTAGACAGAATATAAAAAAATCTTTATCTCTCTAAAAACTTCCTAATTTGTCTGAAACTAAAGTAAGTACCTGCTTAGGAAATAAATGTAAACAAACAGAAAACATTCATTGTGGTATGTGAGTGTATTGTGGGATTTAGTTTTATTTAATGCCAAACCCTAATTATCCTCCTATGGCCACTTTGTTTCTGATATGTTTACATAGAGAGCCCCAGTAGATTAATTACCTAGAAGACAGACAGACAATAAACAAGACATAGGACAGAAAACCAACCAGGCATAAAGACGTGAAAAGATGAAATCTAAGCAAAAATCAGTACAATAAGTATTAGACAACAACAAGTTGCGATATACAGCCTATTATTTTAAGCACTAAAATAGATTAACTCCAGACCTGAGGTGTTTTGTTCAATTGTCAAGTGTATGGAAACTGCTGTCACTTTATCTTAGATACCATCCATTAGGGTTTTAGTGATACCAAATTCTACTTTTTCCACATCCCATTAAAGTAAAACAAATAGACAAACTAATATACAAGATTTTCTACCATCCTACTGGATTTTTTTAAACTTTGGGCTGAGCCGTCTTGATAAGATTGTAAATTATAAATTAATAACCAATTTGCTGAATAATGAAACATATTTCATGGAAATCATGGGATTATTATAAAGCTTTGTCAATAAATCAGAGCTAAAGTGGATTAAGTTATAAAATGCACTAAAATTGCTGTTCATTTCAAATGACTTTTATTTTGAACCAGGTGGAAAAACTGATTCATTATGATGACACAAAAAATTGTCTGAATGTTTGAAGAAAATATCTGTAAAGAAACTTACCTCATATCACTAACTGAATTATTATTAATATTGCCACCATTCTCATTATTAATATTAGCAGGTCGTAGTTTGCCCATAATGATTCCTTTTTCCATTGGCCTGTGGTCTAACCCATTGTGTAGACTTGGTCAAATGGTTAACAAAGTAAGGGCGACCGTTGGACGCTCGGCGTTCCTCCCAGCCTGAAGGCAGCACTTCATCAGTGCTTTCACTATTATTTGTTATTTCCAGGTGACCATTTTTCATTTGAGGGGCCATTTAAGGGTCCTCTGATGTCACCCAAAGGGCTAACAATTGCCAGAGGAGTGCCACCACAGGGCCCATCTCTGGACAGTAATGATATGATTATTTGGCCTTTAACTGGTTCACTGTCATCTTGTGAGGCTTTACACAAGTCAAGACATTGGTCTGAAAGAGGAAAAAAACATAGTTTTTTTTTCTTGTTAAATGACCTTGGTGATAGAATAACAAAGGTAGTGAACTTACACAATGTTTAACTTGCAGTTTTAAATTTACTGCTTAATTACTTTTAAAGACTGTAAAAACTAATTATCCTATTTCAAGGAGATCTAAATAAAGATATTACAAGCATCTTTTTGCTGCAATTTACACAAAAGTAGGAATATTACACTTTCATAAAGTATACCAGAAATTAAATAACAAGCACACAATACTTTCCCTGTTATGGTTGAAAAATTCAATTTAATGAGCAATTAGCAACTAATAGGAGTAATAGTTTCTATAAATTGATAAAATAAGAGAAAATTTTGCAATCCAATAACACTTAAAACCGAGCAAAAATACTTACATCCAGTATCCTTAAGCCTCTGAATCAATGAATTGACAATACGAACACAGCCCAAGAACCCACTTCCTTGCCTCTTTTGCACCTTTCGATGGTTCCATACTGATATGGTAATACTATCATTTTTTCCTATGTACAAATCATAGTGTGAGTTCCATTTGGGGTCCAGAGTGTTCTTCACAGTTTCTGTGGAGTGACACTGACCGTTTCCGTCCACTGTTATCTTGGCGAAAGGATCAGGAAGCCCTAAAATTTCACAGAATCATCTTAGAACCAATGGCCATATTCTATGAGGTGAAGGTCACTGAAAACATGAAAATTGAGACCACTTACGAAATAAATCCTTCCGGACCAAATTCCTAGCGCAAAGTACTGCAACAAAAACGTGTAATTAGCATCAGTTACATCATGAATTAATACTTGGGAGGTCCCTTGATTGAGGCCATATTGTTTGACGGGGTTATTTAAAGTTTTAAATAAACAATCTCGTACATGTGAAGTGGACGCGGGGTGCAATAGACAGTTAGAGGTGTACTTACTGGTTAAACGTATCTTTTGGGCCCCATTTCGACGGCCGGACGGGGTACTGGACATCGTAAAAAAAATAAAACAAACTTTTTAATACAACATCGAACCAACATCATAAAACGGTCGCCATGTTTGGATTGGCAACTGGGTCTGTCAAACGTCAATTTATGAAAGGAGAACAGGAAAAAGTCAGTCAACTGTCTGTTAATTGTCAGAATATATCAAGCAATATCCAAATTTCAATTTACAACAAAAAATAACTGTTTAACATTCATAAAGGAGATAAAGCTTGTTCATGAGATGCTAAAGACATGCTTATTGCTCCATTCGAGGGGTTAACAAGTGATTACTGATTATTTCCTGTAAAAACCGCTATCAAATGACGTCATTGAAAGTGCTGAAGCGTCTCCCCCAACACCACCATATCAGATTTTAATTTTTGTTGGATAAATAAAAATAGTAAATCATATAAAAACAATCTAGGAAATCATAGACCCTAGATTGGAAACTTGGGGTCTAACCATTGTGATGATGACATAATTTAACGAACTGTCAAAAGTATGAGGAAATACTATAAAGTTTTTGCAAAGTTTATTGGTGATGTAACAGAACAATAAATATTAAAATTAAGGCACCGGTTTTACATGTTACAATACATTATACTCCTAAGATTATACAAAAAAGCGTATAAAACACACACCTCTCAAACCCCCCAGATAGGTGCGCCATCTGTTATCATATACTACGCTCTTTTTTTTTAAATCTTAACGGTTACACGCAAAACAACATCAGATCAAAATAACTATGTATTTCACATTACCTTAAATTTACCTACTTGTTTTTTAGGCACTAAATATTCTTAAAACTATTAACAAATTTCAACGAGTAACCGAAACAGTCTTAGGTCTTAGTTTTTAGGACTGTTTTATCCACATCCCGTTAAATTTGTCAACCGGAAGTGATAAAACTAGACGTGAGTGAAATATGATTACTGTAACATATAAAAAAACGAAAAGTAGAGTGCGCGTCACAAAAAAAAACAAACAAAAAAATAATATTCATAATAGTTTTTTAATAAAAATATAATATACTTAAAGTTCTCTCGTAGTGTAATATCACTGTACTCTTTTTCTAATAAAGGGTTGTTTGCAGAAAAAACAACGTCAAAATCGAAATAAGGTTTTGTCACTATTTTACAAAACTATTTTCATAATAAAATACCTTAGAAATATGTTAAATCTGTTCCCACTTACGTTTGCGACAACTTAAAGCCTGTAAATACTCTCAAAAACTGTAAANNCAGNTGCNTTTNNGNTAGTNNNATNTTNCAGCAACCTTGGAGANACGTCAGTANTNGCNAGCTTTGGGCTANANAAGNAACNTTNGNNCNACAGAAAGCNCTNNTNCGAANCCCNNNGTCGTANGNNANTGGNCGTGGGCTTTTTGCTGAGGNGNANGATGTAGNCCNNCGCGNGNNACTCAGCCNNNCGGAACTGTCTTTTGCNGAANATNNCGAGCNCACTAANTNATCGTTGATNTNTATTGNTNAACCNTAGNCACANNTCCAGNGNNGTNACCNGTNNGTGCGCCCNNGGCNTGACGTNGTAGGAANNAGAATAGGNNACTNCCNTNTTAGCATNGATNGCTGTCAATGNTACCNGGAAGTGNTTNTCTGNTAANGCNNNGANNTTTCNGGGCNNAAGANGATTTCACATTGAGAGTATGTNNATTNCCTGGNCGCGAGCGCTCANNGATTNNGTANGAGCGNAGTTNGNTNTNNNGNNAGGCNGANANGCGTAATAGGTTAGGTTTCATTGTTGTCAGATGTCATGTCTGTTCTTTCAACGGTTATGTTTCGATGCTAGAAAAAATCCAAATTTATACAGGGTGGCTAAAATACTATATTGTTTTCTTGGAATCGACATTGAATTGAATCCTTGGAGCAAACGTGACGTCATTTGACACATGACGTGACAGTCATCTGAAAGCACATAACAGTTACTGGACAAGACTGTTATCACTTCATATAAGGAGATGAACCTTCAATACCGTAGCTTCTTTCTCATCAATTATCTCATTAGTTGTGTCCCAGGAAAGTGAATAAATTCTTTATTAATCGACACAGTTTAAGCGATATTTTCAACTTGATGTCCTATTAAACTGATAAATTCCAAATTGTTGTCAGAGACAGTCACCATCTTGTTATGACGTTTCAACTTGTTTGTTTGTCTGTGTAATTCTAGCTGAAAGTTTTGATTTCGGCACGTAAATTGAAAATCACTGATATGATTGTAATTTGGCAAGCGACACATTCATCGCCTAGGTCAGTGTTGGAACTGGAAGGTCGAGACTACTACGAAACTGGTGGTGTCATTTTTAGTCGAACCGCTCTCGACAACAATCAGCCTGTTACTTAAACACACCACGATTACCGAGAAGTCCTCACCATAGTTCCTTTTTAGTTGTTAAGTATCGAGAGTCGTGTACGAAACTGCTCATTTTCAAACCAACGCGCATTCGATAAAGTTCCTTCTCTTTACAGTACAGTCGAGCGAGTTCGTGAGTTTTAGTTTGGGTTTTGTTCAGTGTGGTGGATGAGTGTGATCGGCAGCTGCCGTGCTCGTTCAACCAATCAGAACGTCGCGAAATAATGGTTTTTAAAAGTTTGGTGCCGATAGTGTGGACCAACAAACTGCCAGTTTTCCGTAAGAGGTTCGCTCACCTGGAAAAGTTGGACTTTAGGCATACGTAATATTGCCCTCAAGAAGACTGTGAATAGAAGTTAACTTACATATTCATTGTCGAGACATTGCGACAACGGTGAAAGTTCCTTCGGGTCAACCTATCTATGGTTTCTGTGATATGCCACTGGCCAGTTCTGTGATATTAGTTTCTAGTTTTAGTTGTTTCCCGCTGTCAAGCTGGATATTTTAATAAAGGTGAGACTCTTTTTATGTTTCTTGACAAACTGAAAGAAAAAAAAATTATCTTTTCCAATTTGCTGATTTGAATCAATGAGTAGATTTAAATAAACTATAATAGTAATATCATTTTTCCTTAACGTTGTTTTTTATAACCATCCCAGGACTAAGCATTCATATAATTATGACCATCCCCCAAAAAAAAAGGCCCTTCCCCTAACCTACCCTGCCAGGTGTCAATTTCAAAGACCTTTATAATATACTTTTAAAACATTTCTTGGAAGGTCGTGCGAAATAGTATATTTTCAGCCCCATTTCCCCGAATGGCTTTTATATCCTCTTGGAAATAGGATTTTTTTATCTCCCCCTTAAAGCCATACCCATTCCGAGTACTAAATTGTGTTAACAAAGTTTGGAACTGGAAGATAACGCGTTTGCGGGATTTGAACTCAAACTCGGTCAATTTAAAGCGATAGTAACTTGAACGACCTCAATTACTTTGTATGTAATTAACCGACAAAAATAGTGGACTTAATAGAGTTCCGGTAAATATATCGAGAAAATTTTTTCCACGAAAACCTTGTGTAATTTTATACACAGTCCTTCATTCAGTCGTGGTGGACAACCAGCCGTGCACCAAGCTGTATAGAAAGTTGACTACCGTAAAGGTCAAGATTGCGTGTCGCGTTTAATTGCCGATTTCACTTTTGCGTGAAAATATTCACAGAAGTTAACATATTAATAAACAATAGCGAACACTGAATCATTCATTAGTTATTGGTAATTCCACTTCCACTGTGTTTAATAATTTGAAATTAACTTACCGGACCTGGTTTACTGACGTCTTTAGTATTGGATTGCTTAGACGGTGATTTCACGTCAAACTTTTATTTTGAACATTAAAACAAATTGTAATTTCACTTTACATTCATCGAAATTCCCTTTTTTAATACATTACATGACATTGCAACTCTTAACTGCTAAAATTAACATTAAACATTGTGACATTTTTAACACAAATGACAAATGACAAAAATGACTTATAGATAACAGTGTTGTCAATGAAATTATTTTTACAGTAACACACTTGGATCGTCTATATTACTAATTTAACAGTAAAGTTGTGACGGAATGAAGATATGCGGGAATATCACAATTTTCTTCATTATACATCGATAAAAATCGTTAATTAATAATCCCAACTTTTTTTTTAATTCTGAGGTGTGATTAAAACAGTCATTGTCTCACTCCAAGGGGGTTTTATAGGCAATTTTGTCCCTTTAAACTGTGTTTCTGGCAGTTCAAACTTTGACACCGATTTTCTTCCTGACAGTGGTCACGTGACTGTCTAGCTAAATTATCTTCCAAAAACCATGTGATGGTCAAAATGCCTCTAAAATGGCAAAATTTGCCTAACAACCAGAACCAAACAGAGGACTGTTTTGAAAATGACAGGTTTGCGTTCCATGTGGTAAAAGTTGGAAATTTTAAATGGGGGACACCCTGTATATTTTTTGTGCATAGTTAGAGCTACCCGGTGACCCAAAATTGTTACCGTTTCTCAGATATTTAGGGTTTGTTAACCAAAAGGACGGTTTTCTGAGCTGGTTTAATCTACTTGGCTTATATGGGTTATGGAATTTTTTTTATTGTTTTACAGTTCAGAACTAGCCTATTTAAATACTTATTTGTACTGCTGCTTATACAGAGTGTCATGCCTCTGACGAGAAAAAAGACTGGTTCATAACAGTCACCTAACCCATAAACATCCAATTTTGACCTGAACATCCAATAAGTTTTGAATGGGGTTCAAGTAATCACTCTTACAATTAAAAACAGTAGAAATGACCAACAAATGGTAGAAAATTGGCTCTAAAACTTTATCACAACAATTAAATTACAAAAGCATAATTTGATGATGATGATGATAAATTTGGCAACATTTATGGTAATGCTGTAACCGGATACAACTAATGATAATTTGGTATTACTAGGAATCTGGTGAATTTAATTTCACCTCGATTCAGGAATTAATGACGAGAAACGTTGAAATTGTCGTTTCGAAACAATGGTTTTAAGGTCGACCTGTGCTGCTTTTAACAATAAAAATTATCTCAAGTTTCGTGTACTACTTAATTATTATCACAGAGATTTCCGGTGTTTTCTCCACGATACTAGCGTCATTATCTCAACGTAACAGTGCTACCCAGAAGTTCTTAGCTTTATTACATATTTATATGTAGATAAGGTGTATTATCTGAATCGATTGTACGATTCCACAGCTGAAAATAGTTTTATTTTTTGTTTTCAGACTGATTTATCGAGGGCATGGATGCCGCGAGACATGCAAAGCTGTAGCCAAAGCACAGTATGTCCCAAGTGCAAACACCAATTCGCGTGTTGCGACCGGAGGTCGTTTTCTTTGACCGGAGGTGGAATAGTCGGCCAACAAGCGCCGATTTTTCCGAATCCATGTCTTTCCCCCCAAACCCCCGAGGTTAGTATGCGACTGACTGTTTGTAGAATCCAGGATTCGAACGTTTTTCGGACGTTTCTAATCTATTTGTCGTCCGTAGGTTTCACCGAGCGTATCGCTCGCGTTTGGTTTCCCCCCCAAACCGCCCCTGCAGCTTTTGCCCACCCCCCACACCACCAGTCAAGAGGCCGAGCTGCAACACTTACGAGATATCGTTCGGGCTCTTCACCAATCAGGCTGGTACTACGAGGGCACCACCTTTGAGGAGTCTCACGACATGTTAAAAGACACCAAAGTATGTTACTAAACCAACCAATTTGATTAGCAACCACTAACTTGCCATTTCAACAGGTTGGTACCTTCCTAGTGAGGACGTCCAGCAATCCCAAGTTCCTTTTCTCCCTAAGTGTTCAAACTGAAAGGGGCCCCACGTCGGTTCGGTTGCACTACGTGAACGGCTACTTCAGGCTGGAGGCGCAGCCGCACTTGTATAACGTTATGCCCGCCTTTCCTAATGTGATCGATCTGATCCAGTACTATGTGGACGAGTTCAAACGGTACAGAAAAGGTAAGTTCGTACTATTTTATTATTGTGTCAACAACTGATAGGACTCGAGAGGGCCAAAATGTCTTTTGACGGTTAAAACAATTTGTCAGGCTGCGCGATGGAGCAAATTTGACGTCACGATAGCGTAATTAAAGCAAGCGATATTTTGACCAACTGTCAAATTACGTCATCGTCACGTCAAGTTTGCTCTGGACGCTCCATGGAGCGACAAAAGTATACAAAAGATGAATAGTGTTTACAGTATCGATCTCATTTTAACTGACAGTGTTACTATACAGGTGTGGTAAATCCAAAACCGACCATAGGAAAACCGTGTAACGGACAGAGAAACGTAGATAATTGCATGCGCGGGACAAAGACAGAAAACGAAAAAAATATCAAGTAGGCCATATTTTCAGTGCGCTGTTGCCAAAATCCAATACCGTCGACAAAATTAATTTTTTTTGTTACTCTAATTGGTATTTTATTCTTTACTATTCTGAAGCGAGTTGTGTCAGGGATTACTCAAATGTACACTACATAACACACTACTTTATTGTTGAATAGTAAACTTAACAAATACGCAATTCAGAGTAACAAAAAAAAAAAATTTTGTCGACGGTATTGGATTTTGGCAACAGCGCACTGAAAATATGGCCTACTTGATATTTTTTTCGCTTTCTGTCTTTGTCCCGCGCATGCAATTATCTACGTTTCTCTGTCCGTTACACGGTTTTCCTATGGTCGGTTTTGGATTTACCACACCTGTAGTTTAAATTTCAGGTTAATACTTTGACCATAATACCTCTAAAGCTTTAAGTAAAACAGAGAAACAGTCCACAAAAGAAGCAAGATTTTGACTGTTCCTGTCTTTTTCTATCTCTCTATAATCCTTTCTTCAGACCGTCTGTCCTTTTTGTTGTGTTTTGTATTCTCCTTTCATTCTTCTCTTTCTCGTTTTTTATCATTCCTCTTAAACACGCTTTTCCTATTTTATCCCTCGCTTTTTTTTCTTTGCCTGAATAATAAAAAGGAAAACATAGAGGGAACAATGTTGTTAGTTTTTGAATGAACCACCTTGTATTTTGGACTAATTGATCTTTTGCTTAAAATTACAATTCTTCAAGAAAAAAACTGCATTATGTTCATATACAGTGTGTCCCAAATTGCTTCTACATGCATTGCGATCTCGAAAACGGTAAGAGCTACAGAGTCGGTTAAATGGGGAAAGTTTTAGAGAATTTTATGTGAAACTTATTTCCGGTTTCCAAATTAAATTATCTTTGTCAGTTTTCCGGAACTTTCCCCATTTAACCGACTCTGTAGCTCTTAAGCTGGATTCATAGTTCTAATTCCGCAAGAAGTAAGCGGCATGCAGCAAGCAGTAAGAAGTAGCCTTCTGCAAATGTTTAAATTCATAGTTCGACGCTTCGACGTTACTAAACTGACAGACTACAGATTATTTGACAGTTTATTTTTTGTTCTAAAAAAACATTAAAAAATTCGGTACAGTCAGGGAGAAAAACGGTGCCGAAGTTTGAACTGTCAGAAAGACAGTTTGAAAGAACAGTCAAGGACAAAATCGTCTGTAAAACCCACTTGGAGTAAGAAAACGACTGTTTTAAGAACATTTTTGGAATCCTCGTTAAATTTCCTATTCCATAACCTAAAAAAACACAAAAAAATTCGGTACAGTCAGGGAGAAAAACGGTGCAGAAGTTTGAACTGTCAGAAAGACAGTTTGAAAGAACAGTCAGGGACAAAATCGTCTGTAAAACCCACTTGGAGTAAGAAAACGACTGTTTTAAGAACATTTTTGGAATCCTCGTTAAATTTCCTATTCCATAACCTAAAAAAACATTAAAAAATTCGGTACAGTCAGGGAGAAAAACGGTGCCGAAGTTTGAACTGTCAGAAAGACAGTTTGAAAGAACAGTCAAGGACAAAATCGTCTGTAAAACCCACTTGGAGTAAGAAAACGACTGTTTTAAGAACATTTTTGGAATCCTCGTTAAATTTCCTATTCCATAACCTAAAAAAACACTAAAAAATTCGGTACAGTCAGGGAGAAAAACGGTGCCGAAGTTTGAACTGTCAGAAAGACAGTTTGAAAGAACAGTCAGGGACAAAATCGTCTGTAAAACCCATTTGGAGCAAGAAAATGAATGTTTTAAACACATTTTTGGAATCCTCGTTAAATTTCCTATTCAATAACCTAAAAAAACACAAAAAAATTCGGTACAGTCAGAGAGAAAAGCGGCGCCAAAGTTTGAACTGTCAGAAATACAGTTTGAAAGTACAGTCGTACAGTTAACGGAATTTTGACCTGACAAAAAAAAACAATTTGGCAACGTTGCAACAATTTTTTCGATGCTCAAAGTTAACCTAACCTAACCCTGCTAATGGTATTTAGGAAAACTTAGGTTAATTTGGCAACATTGTAACCAATTTGGGACACACCGTATAGTGCTACATTTTAACGGTTGAACGAACCTTCTAGCTGTCAAAATAACCAAGTTAGGAGCTGCCAAATTGTGACATTTTCAATATTTTTAGTGCAGCTTCACTATTGTAATTTCATGTGAAATATCTCAGTTAATTGTAATTTTCGAAAGAAAATTGTATTCAGATAAAAGAAAGTCAAAATCAGGTGATACACTTTGACGTTTGAACGAACCTTCTAGTTGGCATAGTAACCAAGTTAGTACCTGTCAAGTGAAAACACCTGTTATCTTAAAAGAAACAAGTGACGCATGTTGACAGATGTGGCAACCCTCTGTGATATCAATATTTAAATAATTCTAATACTGTTTCTGATAATGCAATTTGGTTTGTTTCATTGGAAGACTTGTAGCAGTCAAATATGTGGGCTTTGTTTGATAATGGAAATTATTTTATATTCTCTCTAAATAGCTTAACTAGACTATTATCATGAGGGAAGTAAAAAATGTCTCTATACTCCCTATTAAACACTTCTTGAATTAATTTGGGTTTACAATAAAAAACTTGTCTGATTACTCAAAATAAAATATTTCACGGAAATTGAACTCAAATATCGTTATTCTGAACTTAATCTTTGTTTCAACGCTCATTCGTATGCATGAAATGCATTAGTAATGATATAATGAAGAAACATTGTCAAATTTCGCTAAATTGGTTAGTTACAATCTTATTTTGCAGACAATTTTTTTAAAATTAATTCCCCTTTTTGATATAAAACTCGAAAATCACCGATAAATTTGTAATTCCCTTGAATCGTTACCATTCAAAAGACATAAATGAATCTGATGTCATGATAATTATCATCCTGAAGATGAGATTTACTCAAATCTCCCTCACCTCCTAGTTGCATGATAATATCGTCATAACTGGCATCTGATTCACCCTGACCATTCATTCTAATATTCTAGTAAATAAAGAAAATTTAAATAAATAAGCTTGAATAAAAATTCTATTATAGGGATGCCAAGTTATTTTTAAGGTAAATAACTAAACCTATCTAACTTACTTTCTACCTAAAAATCCTGCTTCTAAATATATCATTGAAACTACAAATATCTTTAATACAAAAAATTACAAACTACTTACAACTAATACTCTTCGTCAAAGAGTCCAAATTGTCCAAAATAAACCGTCAGTTGACCAATCTTCTTCTTTTCCGTTGAGGTGGATTTTTAACTGCAAAGGCTGTATCTCGGTAACAGCCGGGAGGACTCCTCGGTTATCGATTTAACCACTTCTGGAATAGGTCCTCTATCACAATCTGTTCCATGTCATAACGTGGACTAGACGGTACAATTGCTGGTAGCACTCGGTATTACACTCAGTAACTTCCGTTCCGGAAGGAAACAGCTTTCTAAGATCCCCTGATCTTCAATAGTCTGATTTTTGCTCGAATTTTTTAGAAAACTGACTTTCCAGCTCTCATTAAAAGTCTCTCTTGACAATCAACAACCAAAAAAAAAAAACCTTTTTTCCCACCTTCTACCTCCACGTACCACCTTTTTCACCTCCTTTGAAGTTCATCAAGTAATACTGTTAATTTTCTTAATAACTACATACAATCCTACTAAAACTAACTATAATGGTAAACACTTGACATCCCTACAAAAATGTACCTTTTCTATAAATTAAATAAATAAATTTTCTTTATTTTCTTACACTGACACTGATTAATCAAATGATTGGTTGGTTACAACGTATTTTTGGTTGCAGATCCAAAGTTGGAAGTGTGGGTGGACAACGTGGGCAAGTTGTACTCGCAAATCCGGATCGAAAGGCCGTTGAGGAAACGCGACCAACCGCCCAGTTTGAAACACTTAGCCCGGCTAGCGATACACAAAGCCATACAGTCGTCTGGCAAACCGAGGATAGCGTTCCTAGTGCCGCCCCATAAACAATTGACCGAGCTGCCCAACTCGTTGATCGACTACCTGGGGGAGTATGCTCACACGATATGATTGATCGACGAGCCCAGTCAGCCAGTTAGGTAATAATCGCCAAAGACTGTATTTCGGTACCTTTACATACCGAGAGGGGAAAGATATTACTGAACCACTAAAGTATTGTTAAAAGAAATTAATATTATTGTATTAAAAGATCGTGTGGAGGAAAGAACCGCTTGCAAAGTGGCCTTGGGTGCTCCCCCGCAAACAACGGGGGGGTCAGCCCGCTCTAGATTAATTTTAGATAGAATAACAAATTTTAGCTGTGTAATTTCTGCTTGTTAATCGGTGTGACACCCTTCTCCCCGTCGCTATAGGAGCAAGAATCTCATTTAGAAAAATCAAAAGGGAAGAAGGGTTGTGCAGCGACATTTAAGGCTTAAAGCAGTGTACAAAGTGAGCCATATTGGCTCGAGCTAATTTGAGTAGCAGCGGATAAAACACTATCAAATTCATTATATTTAGCATGATTCATCTTTTTTTCTGTAATCCCTCAAACAATCATCTTGATAAGATTTCACAGAAATGTACGTACAAAATTGGGTTGAAAACACTTCCTAGAAAGGTCATGTTTTTTTTTCAGTATCAACGGGTATAGTTTATTGTTTGTCATTGATTAGGCTTATCAATCCTTGTTCGAAAATAAATCATGTTCTAATATCTCTTAAGTACCTAACAGTTCATAAAAAATGTTTAGTTCCTCTGGGAATATCTTCTAAAAACTGTACCTAGATTAAGTTAAACTTACCATACAAACATTACACATTTAAGTTCTAGTCTCTTTCAGCTTATTGTTAAAAAACAAATCTGATTAACAAACAGAAATTTTCGACTGTAACTTGTAGCATACACATGTATAAATTAGCGATTTATGTTATTTATTTAGGTCCGGTGCCAATAACAACTCACCAAGTGAGGTTTTGGACTTTTTTGTGTTTTCCTCTTTTTCGACTACTCACTAAACTTAGTTTTAGGTATTTATTATTTAAAATAAACCATTGTAGTGACGTAAGAAGTAGATGGTTGCGAAAGATGTTTTGTGTAGCCGCGGCAAAAGTATGAATGTAAAAACAAAATTGCGCGCTTTAGGTTATTGTATTTATTTCAACGGAGAAAATTATAAATTATTTATTATTTTAGTCGCTTGTGTCTTTTTTTTTGAATCCCAGTTAAGGTAATATTCACTTTTGGTACTACAAATAACGTTTGACTTTACACACACTGAAAAATTACTATTTAGTCAGATCGAGTAATAAAGTGTAGCTCAATTTGCCTAGTCTTAATTACTTTTTGGATTTCGCTTGTTCTAAGATTTATAGTTTTGCCTGTAACTTTGTTGTTGTTTTACAAAGACAACTTATTCCTGTTAGTCTAACCATAATAACTTAACTAACTAAACTAAAGTAATAAAGGAAATTGCCTTTTTAAAATTGACACTGGGAAATGGTAAATAAATTCACGGTAAAAGGTGATATAAGGCATTTATTAGCGTTTAATAGTTTTTGCCTATACAAGGCCTCCCTGTTTCCAGGCGTGACACTGCAACCGCGTACATACAAAATATATGAAAAATAAAAATGTGTACAACGAAAATCGTAAAATAATCTACTATACAGAAATATACAATTATAAACAAAAACATATCCTTCTGTATGGGTGCTTTTATAATAAAGTAAATAAAATTAAATAATATGCTTTTCCATCTATGTATACATACTTATAAAAAATATTTACACAATAACAGAGTATTATCCATTTTCCTGAACTAAACAATAGATTTCCGCGCGTTAACAGCTAAAATTGCTTTCAGTGTGCTTTATATTTATCTTTTAATATTTACAAACTTATAAATTAAATCACAATTTTTCTTCAACATAATACAAAGTAATCCACTTTTTCATTCAGTTTCTTATCGTTTTAAAAACAAATTTAATCTGTTTTCTTAGTTAGAGTCCCAGGAAATTTTATATGAGACATAATAAAACTAATAACGTAATATCAATAAAAGTTAGTTTCTTTGCCAAGTCGTAATTTAATTATGCACGTTACTGGAATTGGTACTTTACGGAGAATTATTTGCTTGATGTATTTATCTCTAAAATGTAATAGCATTATCTGGTTAAATGGTGGTTGGATCAATATTAGATGTTTTTATCAAAAAACCGTTTATCCAGAAACAGCAACTTTTTACGCAAATACCGCACATGTGGACTTATTGTTAACAATTTATTAAAATATCTCTGAATTGACGTTTAAACTGGAAAAACTTCATGGATTGAATCCAATAACAACCATAATAGAAACTTTTCTACTGCTAAGTGGACTACCCTGTATACAGGGTAGAGTATTCTAGTCAGTCATTTCGTCATAAACCGTAAAACAATGTTATAAAGCTGTGCACAATCAACGGGCAATATACAGGATTGTCCTTCAATAAATGCGATTACCCATCGATATTGTTCTGTAACGGTTTTTGGTGAATTGGCCAACTTAACCCTTGATTTGCCCTACCCCATATTAGATGCAATAACATTATCAATAAGAATTATCTATAACAATAGTTCAACTGTGAAATTCATATATTGAATAATTAAAATATAACAACAATCAACGGTCAAATTGCCTGGATATGTTCAGTTTGATAGTTCTGTTAGTAAACATTTGAGCGTTTTCTGGTATCAAAGAAGTTCAGATTTACGCCAACTAAAGTAATTTTCACGGCGTATTAGTCTAAGCAAAGCTCATACTTTGACGTTTACTTGGATAAACGTCAAAGAACCTGCCAAGTTAAAACTTAAACCAAGCTACAGTCACTTATCAGTACTGGCAGCACTGAAATTGACTAGAATTGTTTTCTGGTGGTAAATTTGTACAAACAACTTAGTAGTTGCGTAAATGTGAATCTCTCCTTTCTGTCAGTTTAATTGAAAACAATAAACCTAAATTTGCACTGTTTGCAAAAACAAAAACACGTTACCTTTCCAGGGAAAAGGCACCGCATGTTTGATTGTTTGCTTCATATAAGTCAGACATTTTTATCTATTTACTTACGTGGGACTTTGCTAACTCTAGACGAGGCACTTGATGGTGAATCGAATACTAAGACGGCGGCGTGAATATGCGTGAAAGGCACTGGACACAGTCTTCATTCACAATTATTAGGAAAACAACTTCTAGTTGCGTGTAATTTCGTTTGAGTGTCAGCTCAAAACGCGTTGAGCAAACATCATCTGCCAATAAAAAGATTGTCGTATCAAATAATTCGGAAAGAAGAACAAATTATATTAATTCGCAACTTTTTAGTGCTTAAAAATTGCCTTCATCCATAACCATTTTTTTTTTGGAGTTAACCTAACCTAACCTAAAATTTAAATTTGGAAATATCCAAGAACAAACCAAATATGACGCAAGCCGGCAACTCCGCAAAAAGTTGATGTTTGTGCTTTCAGTTTGACTTTTGTTTCTTTGACATTTCATTAATTAACAAGCCTTGTCATCATTGAATTTAGTGATGCTTCAAAATATATCAAATTACATCAGTGTGACGTCACTCAACTCTTAGAAAAGAAAATCATGGAAAACCCCATTTTGTACCCATTATGCCGATACTCTATTTAAGTCAATTTTGAAATTATAGATCACTTTTTGAGTTGATTAATATTCAAGTTTTTAGGAGTTTCTTAATCAATTTTCAAGTTTTCTATTTCCTTAGTAAAAACCTAAAAATTTTTGAGAAATTTGAAAACTGACTTTTCAAGTCAAATTTTTCATTTTTTTAAGTTGTAGTTTCTTAATCAATTTTCAAGTTTCATTTCTAAAGTCTATTTCCTTAGTAAAAACCTAAAAATGTTTGCGAGAAATTTGAAAACTGACTTTTCAAGTCAAATTTCCGATCCTACAACATTTTTTGAAGTTTTAGGTAAATTTTCACGCTAGTAAGTCAATTTTTAAGTTTCCTGGCCTATTTTTTTAGTAAAAGAAGAAGAAAATAAATTTTTAGGGCATTTCTCAAGTTTGTGAATCAATTTTCAAGTTTCCAAGTCTATTTCCTTAGTAAAAACCTAAAAATGTTTGCGAGAAATTTGAAAACTGACTTTTCAAGTCAAATTTCCGATCCTACAACATTTTTTGAAGTTTTAGGTAAATTTTCACGCTAGTAAGTCAATTTTTAAGTTTCCTGGCCTATTTTTTTAGTAAAAGAAGAAGAAAATGAATTTTTAGGACATTTCTCAAGTTTGTGAATCAATTTTCAAGTTTCCAAGTCTATTTCCTTAGTAAAAACCTAAAAATGTTTGCGAGAAATTTGAAAACTGACTTTTCAAGTCAAATTTCCGATCCTACAACATTTTTTGAAGTTTTAGGTAAATTTTCACGCTTGTAAGTCAATTTTTAAGTTTCCTGGCCTATTTTTTTAGTAAAAGAAGAAGAAAATAAATTTTTAGGGCATTTCTCAAGTTTGTGAATCAATTTTCAAGTTTCCAAGTCTACTTCCTTAGTAAAAACCTAAAAATCAGCGCAATCAAACTACTTACCTCGGTCAGAAGTTGAAATCATTCAACGGCAAAGCCGCAAGTCTCCTCGACGGCCTGAGTCAACTTTTCGTACAACACCTGATAGGACTCGTACGGGGGTATGTCGATCCGATTGAAGCAAGTGTGCGCTTTGGGCAAATTCTGAGGGGGCGCTTCGATGCAATGAATTGTAAACAACCGGGGCCCGGCCGCTCCAGTGTTACCTACTTGGACAAAACAACCCGCGCACGGTCTTGAAAACGATCAAATTCGATTAGTGAGACGAATCGATCACCTTGAAGCGCCTTAAAGCCCTGCAGCGGTACCCGCGAGCTACCAGTAACGAACTGAAGCAACCTGGCGCGCATCTCCTCCGAATAGGACTCTACTGCTTGCCAGAACCATTGCACCACCGGCGTTTCGAGAGTGCAGTGCTTTAGACGGGTGTGGGCTCGCCAATCGTTTATGTCGATTGATCCTGTTGTTAAGTTTAAAAAAAAAACGAGTTAGATGAGCTGGAAAGTTGGCAACATTGTCTGGATAAAACTTACCTATTCCGCTAATCACCAGTTCTAGTTCGCGCTCGTCGAAAGGTCTCAAAGAAGCGGGTGGGATTAGTTCGGTAAAGCCTTTTTGGAGCGCCAGAAATTGTTGTTCTATACCGCGCATAAATCTGAAAATTGATTGCAAACTCAAACTTAAGGCTGTACGCTCAAAAATACAAGTTGTTAAATGTGATTTTTTACATTTTAGAATACAGGGTGGTCCAGTTTTAAGTGTCAATAATTCACCATTTGATGAATTATTGACACTGAACATCCAAGACTTGTGAAAGTCCAAATTTGTACTGAATAGTCTAAAAACTTTTTTACTACTAGGAATGGTCTTATGATTCGCTTTCTCAGACTGCCATCCTGGTTGAGTGTCTGAAACTGGCATTCAAGAACTAAAAAAAGTCCGGAAATCAAGACAAAAATTGTATTTTGCATGAAACTCATTTTTTACTACTAAAAATAGTATAAAAGTTGACTTTTAATGCTAGAACGGACCTTACTAGGACTAAAGAGAGTCCAAAAGTATATTTTCAAGACTTTAATTGGTGTACAACTGAATTTTCTGGACTGAACAACAAGTCTAGAAGTAAATTAAATTTTCGGACTATTTTATTTCTAAAAATTAGTTCTCAAGACTATTATTGTAGCATTTGGTACCAACATTTTTTACTTTTATTACTGAAGAAACTTGACTTTTGGAAATAGTCTTAAACTCGATTTTTCAGTCTTAAAAAGCACTAAAAACAGTCTATGCTACAATTTATTGCACCTATGATGTAGAAGTCAATTTAAATGAAGAAGCTTGAAATAAATTTTTTATGGTCAGTACTGGCCCTGATAAGTCAAAAACTTTGTAAAGATAGTCTTGAAACTCGATTTAGGCACTGAAAAAGCCTTAAAACACTAAAAACAGTCTAGTTTATTAAGAAATACCCGAATTTTTAGCAAGGTGTCTAGAAGTCGATTTAATAGTGACAAAGCTTGGAATGCCATTTTAAGTCTATGAAGAATGTAAAAATTGTTTTTTAAGTTTGCTATGTCAATAACTTGGTGAAGATAGTCTTGAAACTCGATTTTCCAAGCTGAAAGCAGTTTTGAAGCACTAAAAATAGTCCAGAATTCGAAGAAAATGAAAAGCAAAGTAAAAAGCACGAAAAGTTCGTTTTCAAGACAATTTTCATGAATCTAATGTTAATGTCCTGCATCTAAGACTATTTTCAAGACTAAAATATTGAAATTTGTCTTCAAATTATGAAAACTTACTTCAAATGCAAATTTTAAGCTTCTGATGTCACTTTTCATTAGTTCAGTCACATTTTGGGGTTCAAGTCAATTTTTAAGGTTTAAATGTATGAATTTGTAGTAACAAATTCTTGAAAAAGTAGTTTTTTATGTCTACAAGTCAATTTTTAGTATTAAAGCCTCTCGATTTGCATGAAAACTGGTTACAAACACAATTTTTAAGCTTCTGAAATTTTTATCTTTTCTAATTCAATTTTCACTGCGTGCATATGGAAAACTAAAGTCTTTTAGTTTGTCTCGAAACTATGAAAACTGGCTAGAATAATATTTTTTAAACTTCTTAAGTGAATTTTCCGTTTCCAAGACAATTTTTAAGTTGGGTTGGGTTAGTTTTGGGTCTTTGACCGTAATAACGTGTAATAAAGTGTTTGTTCCAAATTTGATAAATATTGCTCCAACGGTCTGACAGTTATGACAAAAAAAAACGATTTTTTAAACAGAAATTTGAAGGACTGTATTTTCCTTAGGAAGCACTTTTCAGGAAAATGACAAATGAATGTCAAGTTATTTTTTAATTGGCTATGGATTGGTGAATTATTGACATTTAAAACTGGACCACCCTGTATGTGAAGAAAAAAATCGTAGTTTTACACCAAATTTAGTAGGTCTCTGGCACTTTTTAGAAGGTCGGTAGCACTTAGAGACCTTTGGCAGATTCAAAAAAGTCCTAAAGACCTCTGACAATTTAAAACAACCCTGGAAAGGTTTAAGACACTCTCGCACTTTTTAGAGGGTTCTCAATAGCATTTAGAGGCCTCTGGCAATTTAAAACAAAAAGTTCTCAGTAGCAGTTCGAGTAGCATTTTCAAGAGTCTTTGGCACATTCAAAACTGTCCTGGAGGCCTCTGGCAATTTAGGACAACTCTGTGAAGGTGTCAGACCCAAACTTCTGACACTTTTTAGAAGGTTGTCAATAGCATTTAGAGGTCTCTGACACTTTCAAAATAGCCCTACTGAAGGCGAACTCTCTAACGAATAGCAAGGAAATTTCTTTGCTGTCATAGAAAACCCTTCTCTATTGTAATATATGGTACTCTCTACGTTTCGATTGGCGAAGATCGGCACTCAACGTATTATTCGGGTTGTGCAAAATAGAAAAACCAAATGAGGTCTTGCTATGATTTTATCTCTCTTGGGGCTATGAAATTTTGTATTTGTCAATCTTTCTTTTCCGTCGTTTCCTAAAATTCAAATGTTTCGTTTTTTAACCTTTATGCTCGTCAGTGTCAACATTGTGTCAATAAGGTTGGGTTGGGGACCAATTGATTGTGTTTGCACCCCCCTTTCTTTGTTTTTGAGTTTTTAGTTAAAGTGTTAATGCATCTATTAGTTGTTGTTTTTGAGGTGTAAGCTGTTCATGATGGAATGGTGGTGTTATGGCTATATGAGTTCCATCAACACATCCTAAAGTCCCATCCTATTTCCTTCACAAAATGCATAACAATTGGTAGCATGTTTACAAGGAACTGAGAAATATTAATGGTCTAACAAGAAAATAAGAAACTAAAGACAGAACTACAATAAATAAAACCAACAACAATAATGGGAACAAAACAGACTATTTTAGAATGCAAACTTTGAAATATATGATTAATTACTGAGAAAGAAAGCAAAAAACGTAGAATTATTCAAATTATTGTCATTGATACTTGTCATTAACCCTGTATAGGAGGAAACAAGTAAAAGCCCTAGATTTATTACTAGAAATTAGTCAATGTTTTTAGGACAGATAGCTTCCCGTTTTCTATTGACGGTGTCAGCCGAATGTGATAGAAAATAGCTTAGAGAGTACCAACAGTTAATAGAAAGAAATTTTCTTTCTTGTCTATTTCTATGCGTTTTCTATTTCCTACATCGTTACGGAGTTCGCCTCCTGGTTTCTGGTAGTTTAAATCAATTCTTGTAAAGTTTAAACTTTGCAGAAGCCATAGTTTATGATCAACCAATCAAAGTTTATATACCCTTGGAAAACCCATTTCTCTGTTCATTTTTTTAAAGTTTTATCTCGGTTTTTGTACGTTAGATTTCAAAATGCTTAAGAAAATCTCTTGAAAATGTGACATTAGTAACTAAGTCTTGATATACGGATTTGTCAAAAAGAAATTGTCAGTAATGGACAGAGGTCTGAAAAAGGTAACTGACAAAGAAAACTACTTGACTCACCTGTAATTAACATAAAGCTTAACGTATTCCCTTTTATTGTCTTCGGTGACGGTGATAGAAGACCCGCCTGGTTTCAACTCGTGCACCTTAACCACTCCAAAACTATTGTTCTCCACCGAAAACGTCGTATCCAGCACGCCATCAATGTTGTTTTCCCTATACATCCCCAATGTTAATAATTAACGAATTCTCCTGATTGGAAACGTTTCAAACTTACAGCATCCAAGTGAGACTGCGGTGCAACTCCGGATCAACTCCCTCGATATCTTGCAACGTGATCGGCTTGTTCAAGAGTTGTTTGTAGAACGGCAACGTAAATCCACCCTCTAGCTGATGATTGTGGAACACGGCAACGCCCAGTATTCGACCCACAAAATGAAAGTAGGATAAATGTTCTGGATTCACTGCCGAGTCCGGATTGATTTGTAGCGTGTAGTGATCGTCGCGACTGTACTGAAATAGTCCGTACTGAGGATTCAGCATTTCTCTGGAGAGTAAGTGGAGCCATTCACGAGCCACCCCTCCGTAGTCTAGGCCTTCTTCGCCTCGAAATTTGACCATTAATCGTTTGCGCATGTCTTTAGGGCGCATTTTCATAATAAGTCTGTGGGAGAAACCCCATATAAACAAACCAAACATTGTAATAACAAACCAGTAAGTACCTGTAACTCTCTTCAAACACTTCAGTTCTCGATACTTCTAGTCGGCAGTGACCACTTTGGGGTTGTAAAGCGGTTAACTCCGCTCTAAGCACCTTCAGTTTTGCGACTAAATCTCTTCGGTATTTAGGTAAATGCTCGTTTTCACTCAAAAGGCCCTGCAAAACAAAAATAGATCTTGTAGCAAACATTGCCAAACGCTATGAGATGATGATCAAGTTTAAACAAGAGTCTTTATTTGCAAATTTCTTATTGTAAAGGTTGTTGCCAAACTGCAATTTCTCATACAAATTATGTCTATTATCAAGAAAAAAACCTGTTGTTCATTTACTTTTATATATTTCCTAGGGCTCTTTTTCTAAAATTTGAAAATAGGAAGAAACAAATGAAGACCTAGATAATGTAAATTATTATCAAATTTAAAAAAAAAGTAAAAACATGTTCTAGAAATTTCCAGAATTTAGAAATAGATTACTATTTTTAGTATTTTTAAATGTGGAAAATATGAAACTTCTTTATTCACATTTTTTGTACGTAAAAAATAACAATATAACGACAAAAACTTATACTGTTCTCGCGGAGTGAGTTTACCCGTGCGTCACGAAGGCTACGTCATTTATAATCATATGAATCAAATCAAGTTTTCGTCAACAAACCTGTTGTGTTCATATTATAGAAAAGGGCGTGTCTAAAGCTTCGTCACGTTTAAAATTTTGCGTGTATTGTCAGTCAGAAAGTAGAGATCTTTGGCTGCAAATTTGCACTAAAACAACCTTATACCAAAGCAAATCAAAAATATCTTGACCGAAATAACATTTTTTATTTATGAGAAGTCTCCGTTTGGATCATAGAATTCCGTCTAAATTTGAAACCTAATTTATTTACCAAAATTCGCAGAGATGTATCACCAATATGTAGTATTTTTTTAACTTTAAGCTCTTGATTTAGGTTCTGGATGGTTACATGTTTCTCTAAATAAATACAACAAATTAAAAATTCAATAAGACATTCTGAGTGATGCTGTAGTATCTCATATCTCATTTTCAGGTTGCAATCCACTTATTTTATTGTAAACTCGCTGGAAAACATTTTAGACGCTTATTTTATTTTTCTATGACTTTATTATTAATATGTTTCAAGAAATTTTTATGAAAAATCTATAATGCAACCCAAAAATCTCAGTCTTTGGAAACAATGAAATGTTAATAGATGTTTCTTACAAAAGTAGATATATTTTACTATTATTAACATACTATCGTTGTACATATCATATAATGTATTTCGAACATCCATTTTAATGCTTTCAGATAAATCAGTGGTCTTGGCCCGTCGATAACATCTCGATTTACGTTTTCTAGGTGAGAAAATCATAAGATTACTTGCTTGCTTTTTCCGAATCGAATAAACAGTTTTGCGGGAAATTTTCAAAGCAGCTGCAACCTTCTAGTATCAAAAAAAAATACATCTGTAAGAATATGTAAGGTCTTAAAATTTCTTATTTTCTTCCTGAACAGATGATAAAGCTTCTAAAAGTCCTCCATTGGTTTTTTCCAATTCAAAATATTCACAAAGGTTAAGAATTAACTGCTGGGCTTGTCTGTAGAGAATTTTTCCAGGCATTTTCTAAAAAAATACTGTAATAGTAAGTAATTCCGAATTTAGGAAAAACCAAATGGCTAAATAAAAACCATAATAGACACTCCCACTTTTTTTTCAAAACAGGTTAGTAATTGTGCCAATTTTGGTTAGATCGTGACAGCCGACATAAAAAAAATAAAAATAATAATAATAATATTATGAAAATACTTACAGAATGTTAAAAGCGTAGAAACAATAGCTCTTAAAAGAACTGTGGTGGTGTGGTAAATAGAAAACTTTATAAATGATTAACAACACAAAGAAACGGAAAAGAATTAATAGTAAACAAATCAAATAAATTTCGATGGTTGTCAAACTGACAATGACTGAAATAGAAGCGCTAATCAGTAAATGTTTTTTTTGGAAGACATTCACTTAGATATTTACCCTTTCTGAAAGTGAACAATAGACAAGGATGAAGTCAATAATGCATGTCTACTTCTAAATCACAGGAGGATGACGCACGGGTAAACTCAGTCCGCGAGAACAGTACAACATTTTGGTATCTGGCAAAGCATTTTATAGAAATTACCCTGTTTCAATAAAACAAAATGAAAGACAGCTGGACAAAAGTGAGTTATGTGTAGTTATTGTGCAAAACGTTTTTGGCACTATTAGAAGATTGGGCATTTTTAAAGTGACTGCTTGTGTATGTGTAATGAAATTTTGAATTGATTTTCTATATTGTCAGGGTTTAGTTGCATGTTTGACCTCCTTAATGGAACAAATTCATACAAGTATGTCCTCAGCCAGAATTAAATAATGAAAAGTTAGTCTCTCTAAACCGAATAGTTGAAAGAAATAAATATTGCCACATTGCTTAAGTAAATTAACCATAAAGGAGCAAACAAGTCTTATGGAAGCATTTGACAGCCTACGTTTAATACTAAGCTGTACAGCACAGTTTAATCAATCTGATAAAGCAAGATTCCAAAGTTCAATATTAATGATGTCATCCATTGAATCTGAACCATTAACAAAAGTTTTAGCTACATTTGACTTAGTTAATCGAATTGTTTGGTTTTGTTAATGGATTCAGTAAGATCACTGAGTAAATGAAAAGAAAATAAATAAAATGTTAATAATAAAAAAACTTACCTGAGGTAGATCTTCATATACTCGCGGTCTTGGGACAATAGCAGTCGGATTTTGGGGTGCTGCCCCATTATTTATGGGTGGAGGTCTGCTGGGCGACGTGGGGGCAGGGGAAGCGACAACAACAGGGCTGGCTTGGGCAGGCGGTTGACTAGACGGCGGCGGGACCACCCGCTTCAATATATTGTTGAGTATTTGTGAGTTAAGGCGAGGATCTGTAAACTGTGTAGTGCGGCTGTTGTGGTCCACGAAATAAACTCGCCCCGACGACGTTTGTCGCATTTCCCAGCCAGAGGGCAACGGACCCAAATGGTCCAACGCCAAACTCAACGGGGTGAGATCTTTCGGTATTCTGGGATCATGCCACGTAGACACGCCGGTCGGGATATGAAAGAAGTAGACTTGTCCTTGTTGGGTCGTTCTAAGTTCGTAACCGGGCGGCAGATCTAGTTTCGATGTTGCAACGTTGCTACCGTTGGCGGGCAGTTGTCCCACTGCGGCGGCGACTTGCGCCGTGAGCACCGAGTTTCGATTTCGAGCTGCTCTTCTACGGCCACTACCGTCGCGACGCTCTTCTGCGTTACGCGGACGACGTTCACGATTCGGCGGACGTTGGGGTGTGGCAACGTTCGTTGAACCATTCGTAACCGCCGTCGTGGAAGCTGAACCTGATTCAACTAGATTAAAACCTCCCCGAATAACATCAAGAACATGAACTCACTTAATGCCGAGGAAACAGCCATGGAACTGTGTGGGGTAGATGGGGAAACTGGGGACTGCACTGAGGGAGGGGTAATAATAGGCCTGGATTCTGATAGAGGCGGCACCGCTACACTCCCAGTTGGAGTTGCAGCTGGAGAAGTCAAGGATGTACTAGTTCCCGGACTGAGAGGCAGACTCATAGTAACTTGATTGTTATTGTTGGTGTGTTCCTCATTTCTGCAAATGACAAACTCAATTTAAAGTACACAGAAAGTTTACATGACATAAAGTAACTAAACACTGTGCCTAAAAGCAAAAAAGTGGTTTAGTGACTGAATAAACCACCCAAAACACCAGAAATTGGACTCTTTAATAATAAATAATCATTTTCCAAAATTGTTGATCATAAAATGATAGAGTAAACAGAAGGTGTCAAGCTATAAGTATTCCACGGAGAATGAGTTAAAAAATAAGTTAAAGTCTAATAGTTCTTTAGAATAAACACACTAAACCGTTCTCCAGATTGTTGTAAATCCATTAGACTACTAGTTTCAAAGTTGTTGGCCAAATATTATACGACAGAGAACATGTAAATAGTATTATTCTAATAATGCTCTTTTCAAAGTGCCTATTCTCTAACTATCTTTTAGTAACTTTATTGTTTTTCAAAATTACAGTTGCCATGACGTTATCATCTTTTAACATCACTTTTTTTTACCGAAATAAAACGGACATTCGACTTCAAAATATGATTGTGATGATCATGATGATGAACTCACAACTTTTCAAAAAGTCATAAAATCCTATTGACTTAACCTACATAAAACTTAAAATATAGTGCCAAAGAAAGTAAAAAATATTTTTTTAGATCATTTTGGGGGTGAAGTCATTAAAGGCCAAAGCAAAAGAATGCATGAAAATTGACAGTTAAATCCTTTTATTAGAGGCTTAGTCCTACTTGGTTTTAGAAGTTTCTGAGCTTAGCAAGCACATAAGCCTTTATCTAACCAGGGCTATTAGACAGAATATAAAAAAATCTTTATCTCTCTAAAAACTTCCTAATTTGTCTGAAACTAAAGTAAGTACCTGCTTAGGAAATAAATGTAAACAAACAGAAAACATTCATTGTGGTATGTGAGTGTATTGTGGGATTTAGTTTTATTTAATGCCAAACCCTAATTATCCTCCTATGGCCACTTTGTTTCTGATAAGTTTACATAGAGAGCCCCAGTAGATTAATTGCCTAGAAGACAGACAGACAATAAACAAGACATAGGACAGAAAACCAACCAGGCATAAAGACGTGAAAAGATGAAATCTAAGCAAAAATCAGTACAATAAGTATTAGACAACAACAAGTTGCGATATACAGCCTATTATTTTAAGCACTAAAATAGATTAACTCCAGACCTGAGGTGTTTTGTTCAATTGTCAAGTGTATGGAAACTGCTGTCACTTTATCTTAGATACCATCCATTAGGGTTTTAGTGATACCAAATTTTACTTTTTCCACATACCATTAAAGTAAAACAAATAGACAAACTAATATACAAGATTTTCTACCATCCTACTGGATTTTTTTAAACTTTGGGCTGAGCCGTCTTGATAAGATTGTAAATTATAAATTAATAACCAATTTGTATGACATCAATATTGATTAAAACTGCTGAATAATGAAACATATTTCATGGAAATCATGGGATTATTATAAAGCTTTGTCAATAAATCAGAGCTAAAGTGGATTAAGTTATAAAATGCACTAAAATTGCTGTTCATTTCAAATGACTTTTATTTTGAACCAGGTGGAAAAACTGATTCATTATGATGACACAAAAAATTGTCTGAATGTTTGAAGAAAATATCTGTAAAGAAACTTACCTCATATCACTAACTGAATTATTATTAATATTGCCACCATTCTCATTATTAATATTAGCAGGTCGTAGTTTGCCCATAATGATTCCTTTTCCATTGGCCTGTGGTCTAACCCATTGTGTAGACTTGGTCAAATGGTTAACAAAGTAAGGGCGACCGTTGGACGCTCGGCGTTCCTCCCAGCCTGAAGGCAGCACTTCATCAGTGCTTTCACTATTATTTGTTATTTCCAGGTGACCATTTTCATTTGAGGGGCCATTTAAGGGTCCTCTGATGTCACCCAAAGGGCTAACAATTGCCAGAGGAGTGCCACCACAGGGCCCATCTCTGGACAGTAATGATATGATTATTTGGCCTTTAACTGGTTCACTGTCATCTTGTGAGGCTTTACACAAGTCAAGACATTGGTCTGAAAGAGGAAAAAAACATAGTTTTTTTCTTGTTAAATGACCTTGGTGATAGAATAACAAAGGTAGTGAACTTACACAATGTTTAACTTGCAGTTTTAAATTTACTGCTTAATTACTTTTAAAGACTGTAAAAACTAATTATCCTATTTCAAGGAGATCTAAATAAAGATATTACAAGCATCTTTTTGCTGCAATTTACACAAAAGTAGGAATATTACACTTTCATAAAGTATACCAGAAATTAAATAACAAGCACACAATACTTTCCCTGTTATGGTTGAAAAATTAATTTAATGAGCAATTAGCAACTAATAGGAGTAATAGTTTCTATAAATTGATAAAATAAGAGAAAATTTTGCAATCCAATAACACTTAAAACCGAGCAAAAATACTTACATCCAGTATCCTTAAGCCTCTGAATCAATGAATTGACAATACGAACACAGCCCAAGAACCCACTTCCTTGCCTCTTTTGCACCTTTCGATGGTTCCATACTGATATGGTAATACTATCATTTTTTCCTATGTACAAATCATAGTGTGAGTTCCATTTGGGGTCCAGAGTGTTCTTCACAGTTTCTGTGGAGTGACACTGACCGTTTCCGTCCACTGTTATCTTGGCGAAAGGATCAGGAAGCCCTAAAATTTCACAGAATCATCTTAGAACCAATGGCCATATTCTATGAGGTGAAGGTCACTGAAAACATGAAAATTGAGACCACTTACGAAATAAATCCTTCCGGACCAAATTCCTAGCGCAAAGTACTGCAACAAAAACGTGTAATTAGCATCAGTTACATCATGAATTAATACTTGGGAGGTCCCTTGATTGAGGCCATATTGTTTGACGGGGTTATTTAAAGTTTTAAATAAACAATCTCGTACATGTGAAGTGGACGCGGGGTGCAATAGACAGTTAGAGGTGTACTTACTGGTTAAACGTATCTTTTGGGCCCCATTTCGACGGCCGGACGGGGTACTGGACATCGTAAAAAAAATAAAACAAACTTTTTAATACAACATCGAACCAACATCATAAAACGGTCGCCATGTTTGGATTGGCAACTGGGTCTGTCAAACGTCAATTTATGAAAGGAGAACAGGAAAAAGTCAGTCAACTGTCTGTTAATTGTCAGAATATATCAAGCAATATCCAAATTTCAATTTACAACAAAAAACAAAAAATAACTGTTTAACATTCATAAAGGAGATAAAGCTTGTTCATGAGATGCTAAAGACATGCTTATTGCTCCATTCGAAAGGTTAACAAGTGATTACTGATTATTTCCTGTAAAAACCGCTATAAAATGACGTCATTGAAAGTGCTGAAGCGTCTCCCCCAACACCACCATATCAGATTTTAATTTTTGTTGGATAAATAAGAATATTAAATCATATAAAAACAATCTAGGAAATCATGGACCCTAGATTGGAAACTTGGAGTCGTCTAATCATTGTGATGATGACATAATTTAACGAACTGTCAAAAGTATGAGGAAATACTATAAAGTTTTTGCAAAGTTTATTGGTGATGTAACAGAACAATAAATATTAAAATTAAGGCACCGGTTTTACATGTTACAATACATTATACTCTTAAGATTATACAAAAAAGCGTATAAAACACACACCTCTCAAACCCCCCAGATAGGTGCGCCATCTGTTATCATATACTACGCTCTTTTTTTTTAAATCTTAACGGTTACACGCAAAACAACATCAGATCAAAATAACTATGTATTTCACATTACCTTAAATTTACCTACTTGTTTTTTAGGCACTAAATATTCTTAAAACTATTAACAAATTTCAACGAGTAACCGAAACAGTCTTAGGTCTTAGTTTTTAGGACTGTTTTATCCACATCCCGTTAAATTTGTCAACCGGAAGTGATAAAACTAGACGTGAGTGAAATATGATTACTGTAACATATAAAACAACGAAAAGTAGAGTGCGCGTCACAAAAAAAAACAAACAAAAAAATAATATTCATAATAGTTTTTTAATAAAAATATAATATACTTAAAGTTCTCTCGTAGTGTAATATCACTGTACTCTTTTTCTAATAAAGGGTTGTTTGCAGAAAAAACAACGTCAAATCGAAATAAGGTTTTGTCACTATTTTACAAAACTATTTTCATAATAAAATACCTTAGAAATATGTTAAATCTGTTCCCACTTACGTTTGCGACAACTTAAAGCCTGTAAATACTCTCAAAAACTGTAAAAAATATGATTTTAACTAAATAATGCGGTTGCGTTGAAAATCATCAGTTTTGGGAGCTTACGATCGGTGTTCGATTCGAAACTTCAGATAATGTTTGATTATCTAAGGTTAGGAATAGAATTGGCAAAGCAACCGCACCGTTTCGCTAAAATTGAAGGCAATAACGGGGCCGATGAAACGTTATGTACATATTTATACAGGGGCTGCTTATTGGCCCTATTTACCTGCACGTTTTGTTTTAATAACCCTGTACTTTGCGCATTTCAACTGGTCACTGCCCCACGTACAAATGAACGAAATTCGAATACTATTTACACGGGAACAATGTACAGTTTGCGAAAAGCCTTACTCATGTGGAGTAAAGCAGGGCGTCGTTGTCCTGGACTGAGACTGATTTTTTGATGGGCTGCGGCGACATCTGACGGTGAAAAAGAGAATTAAAACACAATTCAATTTACACTCATAAAATTTGTTTTTAAAGCTGCTTCATGTTAGTTCATCAATTTCTTTGACATTTAGTTTCACACAAAATCACTTACCCAATTGACCTTGGTAGTTCTATCAATATCAGAATGACGATGAATGGAGGCAGTGGTGGTGTAAACGTCGTTTTTCGCAACGGGTTCGCGCAGCACCACGTCGATCCCCTCCAGTTTGATGGCTTCGGTCCGAAGATCGCTCATCACAGGAGATTTGGCCGGTGACGTAGACACCACGTAAGGTGGCGCTCCCGTCGAATTAATGTAAACGCTGGTGGTGTACATGGGCGGTTTTTTCGGGGTGATCTCGGTGGAGGATCGGTTCAGCTGCAGGCTCAACGTGGGAGAGTTGCGCAACGGTTCCGTCACTTTGATCTCCAACGATTTCCGACTGCTGTACAAAGTGTTTTGGCTGTTTCGTAATGCTACCACCTCGTCGATTTTCGAATCGTTGTCTTTTTCGATCGGTTTCTGTTCATCTTTGATTGAAACCGTTTTTTCAACCTGAAAGAGATGATTAGCTTACATTTAAAATGTTGGAACAGTTCGAGTTATAATGACATAGGTGGATGGTGACGTTAAGTAAGCTTTATTCAAACGTTAGTGACGTAATAGTTAACTCTACAGGGTGTACCGCGAGGTAAGGGACAAAATTTCACTACGTGTTCTTTAGGTGAATTCGACTCAAAAATGTTCTATGAACATGGGTCCGCAAATGCTTCCTTACCGAGATATGATTTTTTAAATTTAATAGTGATATTGTGCCGAAAACTACAATGGCTCTCATCCACATCATTAAAAGGGCTAGACTATGCTTACAATGGGAAGATGGACACTTTGTATAATTATTATAAACAGTTATTCTCCAAGAGGTATTAATTTTTTTTGTAAAAAAATATTTTTGTGAGGTTATTGAGAGTACTTTTCAACACAATAAAACTATTAAACTTAAAAAAATCATATCTTGGTAAGGAAGCATTTGCGGACCCATGTTCATAGAACATTTTTGACTCGAATTTAGCTAAAGAACACGTAGTGAAATTTTGTCCCTTACCTCGCGGGACACCCTGTATATATAAGGGTTTTTATGTAATATACCGCTGTCTGACCTGGTATCAGTTTGGTTAGAGTTAGAACTTGGTCTCATTTTAATGACGTCATTGATTTACCTGCCTTGAATTTGTTTGGTATTGTTTTCTGGTATGAACACTATTAACCTAACCTACCTAATCTAATTCCTAATTGTCGTAATTATCCTAATTATTGATGTCGTTTGATGTGTCTTATTATTTATGTATTTTATTATTGTTATATTATATTTCTTAACTTGATCATTATTTTGACTATTAGTTTATTGTAAACCAAGAGCCGCGGACTAAGAAATGGATGAGATTGAACTTTAAACATACACATCCCTACCTTCCAATAAATTCAGTAGCACATCTCGGTGATCGTTAAAGAATATATCTTGAGCATTTATATTCACTTTGATTGCTTCCATTTCTTATATTTGCCGCGTTTATCGGCTTTGACAGACCATTGTGATACCAGGTTAGAAGTGACGTCATGGTATCATCATGAAATCAATAGGTAGGAAAAACCAGTCATACCAAGAAAGCATGAAAACTCTTTATGAGTTAGAACGTACAAATGGCGTCCCCAAGGTTAGACACGTTGTCGGTCTTTGTCACTTTGTGACTATCTTTCTTGCACTCACAAATTATTCCGAAAAAACCGTTGCCAAATTAATATCAAATCTATTGCTGTGACATACAGGTACAATTTTTGTATACGGTACAACCTAACTCTTCTCACCTTTTCTGGTTGTTTTACAAACTTAGGAGGAACGAATCGCGGCATCCTGGTGACCCAGTGCTCGCTTTCAGAGCCGATCGAGCTGGTGCTTGCCGCCGAACTAGTGTTCGACCCGTTACCGCCCATCGTCCGCCTCTGGTAGAACAAAATGTACGCCCCATTGTTAACCAACAGCGGACTGACGTCGTTACAGTCCTGGCTCAGGTTTTTCACTTTGGCGTCGTCGTACAGGTACCATTGCTGGTCGTACGGGTTCCTACACGCGGCCGTGTAATGACCCGTCTCCAGATCGGTACCGTGATGGTAGCAGATGGCGTACAAGTCGTATACGTTCTCGCTACAACAGTTTGAGGCTTTTTTCGATTGTTTCCAGGGCGACCAGCCGTTAATCAATTCCGGATCGGAGATGTTGGTCGATTGCCGACGTTTCGACGCTAGATGGGGAGACATGTCGAAACCGTGTACCGGAAAATCGACCATGGTGGTGAGTTTACTGGAATGGCCGCCCCTGATTGTGTGCCTGTTAAAAGAATTATTAAATACCATAATAACACTTAGTAATAAATTGATCGAATATTTCACTGTGATTTTTAACAGGATCTACTCTTGTTTATAACGGTGAGGAGGTAAAATGAACCTTCAGGTCAGTATTTTGTCTGTTTAAGGATCAATTAACACAGTCAAACCCTAATTTGCCCTAGAAATAGTCTCTCCTAAGTTTGGTTCAAAAAGCTTGGTCCATTAATGTGTAAAGCTGGGTTTATACAGCGCACAATGCATAACATAGAAAGTTGGCTTTACAGTAATGCCTACTGTCGTTTATATAGCGCACAACACTTGCACAATACCGCATAGAAAGTTCATAATTTTTAACTTTCTATGCAATTCTTATGCGAAAACAGCTGTACGCATGCGCAAAATTTTGTAATGTCATATTTTGACATCCGCCGTCCGTCATTGTATTGTGTTATTGTTTTGTTTATGAATGGTGTGGATTTGGATTGTTCAAGAATTGTGGTTTGCTGTTGATTTTGTATTTGTGATTTTTTGGTCATTTAGTGCAATAAAAACAGTTGAAGTGTCTACGGAAAAAACAGAGTTTAGTGGTAAAAATTATCTAGAGCTAATTAGTTTCTCTTTACATCAAGAATTTATTAAACAATTGCAGATGGAACCTTGGCAACAATTGGGGCTTCTACTCTTGATGGGTGCTGCAGCTACAGCATTAAGCTTAGATGTCAAGAAAAGGAGAATACGGAGGTTTAAAACGCGACCTATGAATAGAAAACGCAATGAACATAGTGTTTTTGAAAAAATAGTTCAGTTTGCAGAAAAACATGATACAGAGCAGTTTTTCAAATAAACGCGTATGACTCCAGAACTGTTCCATAAGTTATTAGCTCTTGTGGGGCCATTCCTGCAGAAAGACAAGACAAAAAATCCAATTAGCCCAAAACAACGTCTTGCCCTCAATCTGCAGTAAGTATATTCTCAATTCCAAATAAAAATGTGTAGTATTGCCAGTTCTGTTTTTCAGTTATTTATTAGAAGGTTGTTCTATGCAGGAAATAGCATGGAATAATAATACCTGAACCCTGCCATCTTGTGTTGCCAGTGGTGGTTGGAATCATCTGCATGGTCGGTTTGTGTTGGCTTTCTAAATATGGAAAATTCTAAAATATTGTTGTTATTAAAAATGTTTTTTTTTCCCTTTTCCAACTTTACAACAGCAAGCACATCTTTTTTGCCTTATCCTCCTTATCTGTGCTTGACATGATTGACAAATGGCAAGTGACAGAAAAATAACATTTCAAATTGCAATGACATTTATCACGTGTTGTCATAAGCTTTTTTCATTGGTTAAAAATTATATGTTGTGGGACTGTATAAACACCAAAAAGAAACCCTTGTGATTTCTTGTGCAATGTTATGCATTGTGCGCTGTATAAACCCAGCTTAACTAAATCGCTTGACAAACAGTTCAATGTAAGATTATCCACATGAACCAATTTTTGATAAATAGTTTGAAATAAACTTACTGTCGGAAACGTTTAAAATGAACAATCAGGATATCAGGTAAAGACCAAACATCCAAAGTCTTCACCACAGGTTGGTACTGCTGACAGTGAGGACATCGCCAGGCGTCCGTTAACGTTTCAGCTTCGGTATAGTCGCGCAAACATTCTTCCAACGTTAGTGGGGCGCCCCCCTGCATGGCTTGCTCCCTCAATACTTTAACACTCGAGTGTTCCTCAATAATATCGGCCGCATCGGCTATTATGGACTTTTTGGCACTTTCCGTCCATTCCAAGACGAGTTTAACGTGAGCCGGACCTCCATCTTCACTGCAGAGCGCTAAAGCTTGATCAATGGCCTCCATGAAAAGAGGATGTTCTAGTTGCGGTTCTAAATAGCAAAGCGGTTCTGATTCGTTCCAGGCCGGATCGGATATCCGCATTTTAAAAATCCCTCTAGGCTGAGAAGAGGTGAGTATGTCGTCGTGTAAAATTGGAGCCATTTCTTTCAGGATCAGCTTCTGTAAGTCGTCGTAACTGGTTTCGCGCGACACTTGCATCGTGTAAGGACTTCCAAACTTCTGAAAGTCTTCTCCATTCACTTTGACCACGTTAATCCAGCATAGTAAGACGTAGGCGCTAGTGGCGTCCTCGTCAGACTCTTTCAATCGAGCAGTCTCCACACAATAAATGGGATCAATTTCGGTGATCATCCCGATCGATTGTGAATCATTGAACGTTCGCATGAACCCAGAATCTCCGATTTCGGTGAGAAGCATATTCGTCTTGTCGATGGAAGTGTCCGACTCGAGCACCGCCCTCAACTCGCTTATTGAAGCGCCCGAGGGCAGATTGAGTCCAATCTGCACTTGTCGCGGTTGTTGCGACGTGTACACGACCGTCACGTAGATGCTCTGCTTGTGGAATTGGGGCAGTTGCACCGAAATGCACTGGAACGGGTCGAAAGTGTTGGACTGTGTCCGACATCGCGAACAACTCAGCGATGATCTGTACTGAGCCTGGAAGACGCTCTGAATGAAGGAGTTGTTGCAACGCTTGTAGTTTTCCAAAGTTTCGGCCGCGATTACTTCGTCAGGCCTGCCGGATGTCTGAAAAGTAAAATTCAAATAAGTTGGGTGATAAGCATTACTATTAAATCAATCTGATGTTGAGTAGTTACCACTAAAAAAATATTACCTGGTTTTGGTCAAACTTGAACCATTTTTAGGCCAAAAGTTAACCACTGAAAATACAGGTTTTTTTAACCTGTTCTGTTGCGCTTTTTACTTCATTTTTAAATGAGCATTTGGAATCTTGACTCTTGACGTGGTTCAAGTTCAAAGAAACTGAGAGAACTTTCTTTTTTAAAAATTGTAATTAACCATGACTAATTCTTGGCGACTTTCCCACCGACTTTGAAAGAGAACAAAATCCAGATTATTTCAGAAATGTGTAGATTTAGTAGAGAGTGCACGCCAATAAATATTGCACACAAAAGTGAACAGGTTTTTACTGGACTAGTTTACGCCTACAAAACGTCTCTCCTACTGTTTAACCAAATATATAAGTTGATGATTCATAACTCCAGATTCGTTAGACTTAATCCATTCAATGTTATTGAAATACTAAAATGGGTTGTCTATTGTTATTAGCATTAATTGGTAACTAATAATAAAACAAGCAATAGTTATTCAAATTGCTTCACACCACATTACATGCTGGGAACTTTATTACTTATTACGAAAATATATTATTACTTATTAGGTACCATACCTGAGCTCTGAACTTGTTAGTTAACAATATTAGTATGGTAGTTTTCGTCAAACTACAACAACTTAAATTTCCTAGTTACCGACACTCAAAGTGTACAATAGTTCAATTTAATACAAGCACAACAACGTAAATTCAAAAGTAACTGCAACAAGAAATCAAGTTACTATTTAATGTAAAAATACAAGAAAAAGTCACTCATGTGTCTTTGTTACAGGCTCTGAGGTACAAATTTTTGGCAAATTATGGAAAACTGGCTTCCTACTAAATTCGGAATTGTCTATTAATTTCTGGGTATTTGTTGAAAAAATTGTTTGCTATCAGGGAGTAAGGACAGAAAGTTGCATGCCAGAAATTAGAATCACAGAAGACAAATTGTGAACTATCACGAGCTCCATGGAAAAACGTTCTTAGCTCATTTACGCTAATTATAACCTTTAACTTATTTGATAATCATTATTAATTAATATAATTTACATGTTTTAGTAGCAGCCTTGATACTTTTATTAGCTTCAGTGTATGGATTTCCCTCTCCAATTTACCTATTCATTTGGATAGGGAAACTATTCTGGGGATTTGAATTGTAAAATGCACGCACATTCCTGGCGTGCCTTTGCCATATAAACAAACAAGAGAACAATACGCTAATAAATATTCCGTTTACGTAATGTAGGTTTGTTGGATGTTTACGCTGACGTATGTGAAAAATATGAAACGTTTGGTGGGCAAAGTGCATTACTGAAAGTGGCCCAAAGGCTGTGCGCGAATATATACACATAATCTGAAATCGACACGCATTCCAATCTTATGATTAGTCTTGGAGTTTACAAATAACTAGTAGCAGTAGCTTAGAATGTTTTTTGTTATTGATTTAAGTTCAGCCTGGGTTTTGGGTCATTCATGAGTGAAAATAAAAAAATACAGTCAACTTGAGACATATGACAGCAAAAATAGACAAAGCTAGACTACTTAACAGTAATGTTCTGTATCATGAAAACAATTAGACAAAATCAATACACTCTAAAGGAAACCAAAGATAAAGGTGTGACACACAGTGGAACAAATAGACTTTCAAAGAAAAAGCCAATTTGTTTGTCTAAAAGGTGACTGACCCTGTGATATACATTTTACAGTGTGTTAGTACTTAAATGGCAATTATTTTGCTGAAACAAAAATTACATTCTGGTTTTTCAGTGTGAAAACACTCCTTCTACATTTTATAGCAATACAGAATATTTCATTTAAAATTTAAGCAAACAAGACAATTATCAAATTTGTCCATACTTCACCATAATTTTAGCAAATAAAAAAAATTAGGCAAAGGCCCAATTTACAACTGAATGATCCAAACATCCAATACAGACAAGGATGACTATTTATAAACAAAAAAATTAGTATGTTTTGAGAGCAAGGCCAGCAGACATGATCAAACTTTTTATACCATTTTTACTGCTTAGCTTTCACCCATCAATGTAAATTGTACAGTAAATTTGGATTTATTTTTCAATCAAAAACAAAGCTCCAACAAATAGGGCCAGTAGGTAAACCTAATTCTGACAATTAAACTCTAAATAAGTAGGAATGGTAAAGGATGCTATAAATTGTGTGGACTTTAGGCAGGATTCAACCCACTATCGACCTTGAGTGAATTGGCAAAATTATTGCATTAAATTTTAATTTATGATTAGATAAAAACTTTTACAGCAAGTGGCTGTAAGAATGCTGTTTTCTGTAGTACTACTACTACTGCACCATCAGATTTATTTAATTGATGGCAGGTAGCACAAAACAAAAAACTGAGCAGATGTACACTAATCTCAAAGAAATGCCTATGGATACAACTTTGATTTGATTAGTTGTTATAATCTTTCCTACTTAGATCATATTTGTAACTAAACAATTATTTTAATCTGGTATCCTAGCTATTTGGACAACAAATGAGTCCAAGGTTAATCATTTAATAATATTGACTTTCAATAATTAGCAAGGGTCAACCATTCAGAACAACAACAACAATAAACTCACCTTAATACTCTTATACTTCTTCTTTGAAGCAGTGTTCAGGTCTTCATGCACTTTATCCAACAACCAAAGCAAAAACTCCTGAGCATCATGCTGCTGGTTGCCCTTATACTGGGAACCATGTTTCTCCAACACTTGTTTGAAACTTGTACTCAATTCGGGTGAATACTGGCAAGCCCACAGTGCTTTCAACAGCATGGCCAACTGTTCAGTCACCTCACCTTTGGTTCCAAACTTTTTGGAGTTTAATTTGTTTCGTCTGGCCAAGTCGGTTTTGTACTTGTCCAATACAAAATACTCAGCCAGGATGTCTGTGTGTGAAATGCACTGGATCACTGCATTGATGAAACAAGTGTTGCCTTGGTTTTTCAGGCCTGTGACACCAGGAGTGTCATCTGGAGCCCAAGTTTGGAAACCTACCGGAGGAACTCGGTTGTTGTCTATGTTCTGGTTGATACCAGGCACTCCTCTTATATGCTGGGCAATTTTGCTAATAATTTTCTTAATTGAAGGTCGGCTGGAAAAGAAAAGTTTTCAAATCAATATTTTGAGTTTGCAGAAGGGATTCCCATGAATGGCCACTTGTGGGAAGCTCACAATCAGCCCAAATTATCATTATCAAAACCATAATGAATAGCCCTGCCAAATCAGATTACTCACCGAAATACAACATTTTTGTTGTTCTTTTCGTTATCACCGTTCGCAAACTTGATATCTGGATCGTTATCGTTCGATTTGGTCCACCGTTTCGACATCCTGGCCGCGTTAAAAGCGTTTCGGGGCAACGTAAAGGTCCTTTTCAAGATCGACGGCTCTGGGGCGCCGTTTTCAAGGGTCATTTCAACGCGATTGAGTAATTCACCTGCCGAGCACGATTTCGCTAGGGCGCAGGCTAAATCGCACATTTCATCACTGATCACACCATTTTCGTGGCTGATTTTCCACAAAATTTATTACAAACCTACTCGGCGGCTCCAAATCTGGAAAATTTTGCGATTTCTGTCTCTGAGATTGGGAATAAAAATCAGTGAACTGAAGCTAATTTGACACACGTCACTCCCATATTGCAAATCTGTCAATCAATCGTTTTGGACATTTGACAGAGCTAATGTTTTGAATATATTGATGTTACCAGTGTGTTAGGCATTAGGCAACCCACAATACTTTAAATGAGTTTAATCAGCTTTAATATCACATCTCAACTATTGCCGTTTCTTTTATTTCGTACGTTACAAAAATGTTTATTACAAAGTTAGATTAGGTTAGACAGGGTAAAGTAAAGCTAATTAAGAACGTATTTGAGGAGAAGTGTTTATTTGGGTTCGTGCCGTGGGTGACTTGTATTAGTAGTTGCCTACCAGCTTAACTGGACAAAAAATAATCATTGATTTTCACGTCTGTTATCTGTCAAAACAAAGCGCCATCTTTACAACTAGCTGTCAACAAAACTAGTTTCTCTTAAATTTTCGTCGCGAGTGGGTGTACTTGTGTTTTTGAAGCAGTTTTTTGGATAATCAACCCGAATTCTAAGGTAAAATCCGGCTTTTTGTTACTATTACATCCCCAGACACATTTACGACATTTTCCATCAATATTCACATCGAATTTCATTGATGCTTTTCTCTTATTCTCCCAAGTCTGGCTCAGATTGCCAGTGATTCATGTCTGGATACAAGGAGAAAGGGATGTTATCTTTGATTTTCCCGTTTCTAGGCCTCTTGAACTGAATTTAATTACGCGTTTATTATCTGAAGATGTTCTATATTTAAGTTCCCTGTGATTTATGATTGTTGTTCAATGGTTTTTAGTGTTGTTGTCACAGAATAAACAAAGAACTTGAGTAAACTGGTGAAGGCCAATAAAGAAAAAAATAACTAATTGGGTAGCTGTATTTTAACTTGCCTATCTCAATCTGATATTAGCTTTTTTTTATTTTGATGAAAATTAGTTTTCTTATACTTCTATTCTATATTCCTTATCACACAAACAGGCTAATAAAGTTTACTAACAAAGTTTGTCAATAGCTAATCTAGAAGCCCTCTACAATCTATCTACTACGTTTTTGAGAATATACTGATGAGTAAGTGAAATAATTTTGATATTATAATAATATCAAATGCAGAAGGAAATTGAATCATCTTTACAGGAAAGCAATTCTGCTTATCTCCTTTTCTGTGGGCATGCAGAGCAAACAGTTTGTTTGCTCTTCTCCTGGCTTATGGGGTTAAGCCAGCAGGATGTGTGAATTTCCAATAAATGTCTTAACTGAATTTGAGGGTGAGTCAAGGACTCCAACTGATTGAGTTTTAGATGTTTTTAAGTGGTATCTGTCCTTATAAAACTAATAATTGTTTGTTAAGTACCAATAATTATAAATATTGTGTCCATTACTGTCACAACCTTGAACTTGATTTACTTTGGCAATACTCAAGCAGTCAATTAGCCAACAATTAGATGAATCATCATAGGTTAGTAATTAAACGCCTGGTGTCAGTGTAACAGAGAAGCTTTCTAGAGAAAATCATCTCCCCAGTGGATTCTGAGGCAATTGTCAAAGCAAGGCCGTAGCGAGAATAAATTTAGGGAAGGAATTTTGTGGGGGTGGTTTTCTCCCTAGGGAAACGTAGCCGCACCCGCCATCTAGCGCACGCTCATCGATCGAGGAGGCGGCGGCGGCATGCCGGCAATCGCTTGTTTATAGCTCTGGCCAATGAGAGATCGTTAAAATTTACGGCGCGCATTTCAAAAAATGTTTTCTCTGAGTAACCACTGAAAGAATTTTTGTAAATGACTAGCATGTCATGGTTTTTTCCTGGGGGTTTTTTCTCCCTCTATATATTGGTTATTTTTAGTTGCTTTATTAAACTTCAGCATGCAACGTACGCGTGTAAATTCTCCTAGAAAAGGGCAGGGACCCTTGTCGTGTGTGGGCTGGGGGTGCGTGAACGGTTTAACACAGTTTGCCGGCTGCAAAACGGCAAAAAGTATCCCGTTTCACAATAAGAAAACCTTTGAAACCCCTTATATTTATGCAAAACATATACTCTTACATAGTTACCAGGGTGTTTTAATGATAAAACTTGAGTTCCTATGTATGACTTTGGAATTCCCATAAGTGTACAGGGAAAATCAATGTAAATTAGGATGACGTCACTAATTTCACAGGACTTCACTCGACGCTCTATCGAGTGTGCCCAGTAAATTTGACGTCATTTGACAGTTGGTCAATTACGTCATTGTGGTGTCAAGTTTGCAGCCTTTAAAATACCAAACACATTACATTCGTCATTACGGTTCTTCTATAAAGGATAGCTGAAATTTTCTGTGTGTTAACAGACGCCATTATTGCTTTTCTGTCAAAAGTATTGTTGAAAAATGTTGGTAGTTTTTGACCTTAAAACTGAAAATACACAATGTTTTGCCGACGTTGAGTGAAATCCGATTTTTGTTAAACAAATTTGGTCTTTATTGTAATTTTTTACAAAAAGTTAGTGGATTGAAATGTTTAGCATGTAAACACAGGCCGCATTCGTTTTCAAGCTCCATGGAGCGAGCAGCGCGTTTTTGACGTCACGATGACGTAATTTAGCAAAAGCATAATTTAACCAACTGTCAAATTACGTGATTGTGACGTCAAAAACGCTCTGCTCCCTCCTCGGAGCTTGAAAACGAATGCGGCCATTGTAACGGTTTCATCACCGCCTACTATACTAGAAAGCCTAGAAGGTGCTTGTCAAAAATTCCAATATGGCGGAAATAGTGATGACAGTTTGCGTTTGTTTGTATTGTGGAAATTGAGTTTTTTGAGGATTAGATGAATTTTTACGGTTTAAAATCAAAACTTGAGGTTATTTGCGTAAGTTATTTTGGTTTGCTGCCGTTCATAAGTTTTTCAAGCCACATTGTAACTGCAATTCGGGAAAAAGCCCAATCGTGTCAGTTTTATGAACCGGATCTAACTTAACAGTGGTTGAACACTTTGAATTGGGATGATTTGACTTCAACACTATACTTAATGGTAAGTACAAGTGCTTTCTAGTACAGTAAACTTATTAGGTACTTGCTACATGCACAGGTATGTGAGTTACATTTTAAAGCATCATTGTGAGAGCAACAAAAATAATTTTGAATGAATGTTCTTGGTAATAACATAAGAACCATTTACCAGTTTTGCTTACCTAGTTTCAAGGATTGACAGATTTTCTTGTATTGAACAGTGTTTAAACTAGTTTGCTGTGTGTTGTACTTTCCAGGACAAATGTTCTAACCAATTTGTTTAGGCTGGACTTGATTGTGTATAAAAAGCTCTATCTATACATATCTCGATCAGGAATGAACCTTTCTTTGATTTTTCACTCACAACTTGCAATCAACTACACGAAATAATTTAAAAAAAACAACATACAGACAAACTATAAAACATGTCTTTGCTCTGTCCTGTCAATGTCAGAGGTCTGTCATCTGTTGCCGAGATCAGCGGTGTTGCCGATGCAACCGGCTGATGTAGGGCGGATGGCAACGCGAAGTTTAAGGTTAGGTTTTAGTACCATTTAAAGGCAGACTTCTTAAGTGTCTTGGTTATTTGATTAATGTTAATAGCAACAATAATTTAAAAAACACTCAATTAATTAGCTTCATTTAATTTCCATTTGTCCTTGGCCCTACCTCAAAAATATCCATAAAAAACGCCCTAGTGATCCAAAGGGAACACTCGGGTTACTCCCTTCAAGTGTGGGGGGGGGGGGAAAGCTAATTACAGGAAGTGAAGGGGGATTACACGTATGTTTATGCATGTCCCTATAGCTGTACGATTATTAAGACTTCAACGTCTTGAAGCACGTCCCGTGAATAAAACGATTTCAGTTTATTTGTTCCTGTCGGCCAGCTGGTTTTATTGTTTTTAACAACCTCTTAATCGTCTAAACAGTTTACCAACGGTCCAAACCCTTCTTTTACTATGTATATCCGCATATGACGTAATTTGTTTTTGTGTCTTTTATGACGTGCAAACAAAATTAAACCAAAAAATGTATCAAATAATAAAATTATGCCACTATTCCCTAGCATTTCACTATTGTTTGTATGTTGGTTTACTACACCAATGTTCTACAAATCTTTAGGTAATCTCTTACAAAGTATGCAATTATCTGAAAATTTACTCTCGCTATTGTAATCCCAAATGGCCTCTTAACGAGATTTTTCTAAAAGTGGTTGAAAAAGCAAATTGGTGATTTTCTATCCTAACTTTAGCTAATGTTCCGAGCATTTTCAAATTATTTAAACGAACACCGCGAAGAAAATGCGTGCCCGGAATGGCGTTGACAGCAATTATTTCTAGACTTTAAAAGGCAAAACCGTTTTGGAAATCCACTCAGACTTCTAATGCCCGCATTTACATAATTCATTTTCTGTTATTAGTGGGGCTTAGACTTTTCCAATCTGCCGTCGTCAAACTTTTAATGAGTCCTCATTATTGAATGCATCGATTTTCCATCCAGGTGGAAAAATGATTGGCAGGTACGCTCCGATATTTCCCAATGAAAATTTCATTAGCAACGGAACAAGTTTCTGTTATTTTGATTGAATTAACCTGGTGGCAATTAAAGAGACCTGTTGAGGAGGATGAAAACTTTTATAGATTGTAATACTGTTGGTGGTGGCTTTTCTACAAGTTTTAAAATCTTGCTTATTGTTTGCTTTTTGCGGTAATTAAGTAAATCAATAAAGAATTAAATGTGTAGTTAGTTCTTCCTATAAGTCAGCATCTTATTATCTTAATAAAAAAAGTTGTTGCAAGAATAACACAAATTGAGATATCTGGCACCACTGCTCAATTCTGTCAAAACTGAAGGAACGTCAAGTCGAATCCTTCATGGAGCGAGTAGAGGGAATGCAACATTATATACGCTTGACAAAGATGGAGAAAATTATTAGTCACATGTGTTAACTAATTTGACAGTTGATCAAATAACTATGTTGATGGCACTGGTGGTGAAAATAGTACAAGAGCAGCAAAAGCTGCACAGACTTCTTTCATGGAATTTTCAAGAATTCCTAATTTAACAATGACTATTTTATCAAGAGGTTATTTTACCAATAACATACAGTCTTTTGTCTCAAAAAATGCCTTTTTTCATACAAAATACCTTGAAACAATGCTTCTATTATTGCTCAAAATGCCTCATATATAGGCAGTTTTTAGAACTGCCTAAAATGCCTAAAACTGCCTTGAAATACAACAAAATGCCTTTAAATTATTTAAACTGCCTCAGGATACCTTCTAATGTTTACACATTTGTGGCATTGTTAAATTTAGTTATAAGTAATTCGTTTTCGAGCTCCATGGAGGGAGCAGAGCTTTTTTGACGTCACGATGACGTAATTTGAAAAACCATAATTTGACCAATTGTCAAATTACGTCATTGTGACGTCAAAAACGCTCTGCTCGCTCCATGGAGCTTGAAAACGAATGCGGCCAATGAGAAATCTTGATGAAATACATCCTTGAAATTAATTTTTTTCTGGTCACGTGACAGTTTTTAGGTTGGATTAAGTAGCATGTCTGCTTTTACAATTTGTACATGACTTTTGTCAAAATGTCGATAAGGATTAATGATTCAATAAAAATGACTTCCTCAGGTTACGTGACTGTTTTTCCAAATTTTAAAGACCCAAAAGCTTAAAATAACGTTTTACCACTTGATTTGACGTGCCGAAAGCTTCAAATTGATTTTCTAAGGTCAGGTGAGTGTTTTTCCAAATTCTGACAAACAAAAAATATTTTTTGACGTTTGCACGAATCTTCTAACTGTCATAGTAACCAAGTTAGCACGTGTCAAATAAAAACAGTTATCATTTAAAAGAAACAGTTGAAAATTTGGCAATTTATATTTAGACAGTAGTAAAATTGTAAGAACTACGTCACGTGACTTGATAATTCAATTTTTGAGCTTGCAACATTGTAAAAGCTACTTGATATTGTCAAAAACAGTCACGTGAACTTCAAAACGCAGTTTAAACTTTGTAAAATGGTAAATTAAATTTAGACAGTGTTGTCAAAACTTAAATTGCAAAATACACGTTACGTGACGTTAAAAATGCAATTTTGCATGTTCTTGCAACACTGGAAAGGCCAGTATGTTAAAATGTGGTTTAAAATTTAAAAATTTGGTAATTTAAATTTAGACTATTTTAGACAGTTGTAAAAGCTGAAATTGCAAGAGACACATCACGTGACTTTGATTATGCCATTTTAGAGCTGGCAACACTGTTAAAGCCAACTGACACCTGTCAAAAACAGTCACGTGACTTTAAAATGTAATTTAAATGTTGATCATTTGATAAAAAAATTTAGACAGTTGTAAAAGCTGAAATTATAAAATACACGTTACGTGACGTTAATAATACAATTTTGAACTTGCATCTCTGTAAAATCCATTTGACACCTGTCAAAAACAGTCACGTGACCTTAAAAATGTAGTTTAAATGTTGCAAAATTGGTAAATTATTATAATAATTTGTATTGAATATTGTTTCAACTCAATATCATGTAACAAAGATTTTACCATAATAATTACATGTGCCTACGCTGTTCTGTCCAATTTTCAGTCAATTTTGTTATATTAATACACTACATTTTGAAATATACAGACAATGCCTCAAAATACTCTCAAATGCCTTATAAATATCTCAAAATGCCTCGTAATGCCTTGCAATACCTCACAATGCTTCGTAATAATGGGAAAGTGCGTGCTCGGCTAGTTTCGGACATAAAATCATCAGAAGCTTACAAAATACTTAAAACTTAACTTTAAAGTAAAAAAAGTGCGTAAATTGCTGATGATGGGGCATTTCTATGGTATTTATACACCACTGCGAGATAATGGACTTCACTTCTTTTACTTCAAATTAATGACTATCTTGTCTATATTAATTGATGGTGTACCTCTTATGTAAACCAGGGAGTAATGCATTTCTAAACAAAAGTGCCTGTATATTGGCCATTATACCTCGTTTGACCACCTCGTATAGGTTACATAACAAATTCTCTCAACTTAAAAATGGCAAGACCATTTCGTTCTCTATTAGTGGCATCCTGATGAAATTATTTAATTTAGAGTGTGCCGATGCAGTTCCAACGATTTAATACTGTTTGCAATGTAATCAGTTAATGGATCGTGACAACTTTTACGAACGCGTCTGCTAATTAGATTAAACGCGCCTTGTTAGGGCTCATAAAACATTTCGAAAAAGGTCAGAAATCCTCGACAGATTCCCCTTTTAATTCTACGTACAAAAAGAAATAACGCCGCTCACATCTGGCAGGACGCTTTTATTTGAACTACAACGACAGACAACCCCAGATTTACTCGGTACAGAACCGAACTTTCTGTTTTTTTTTAGGTACTCTGACAGTTTCCAATGATATAAATCGGATCAGCTGATTGAGGTTAACATTTTTGGTGAAAAAAAGCAGCAAACCGATAGCAGCTTTTTTGACCAATCATAAACCACGATGCTGCACAGTCGTTTTACCTGTCATACACACCACATCATCATAGTATTTATTTTGACAGTTGTCCGGTGACAGTTTAAGTCAATAGTGGTCTAGTGTAATGTGTCAACTGTCATATACGTTAAAATTTTGAAATTATGCTTGGTGAAGCCTAAAGGATCCAGTACAGTATGTTTACTGGCAGTGTGAGAGACAAGATGGGTTTTACTGCTTTATGGTGATCAGTTTGATAGTTGTCAGGTAACCTTGCCTAAGTAAATGGTGTTATAGTGTCACGTGACAACTGTTTTACACGTCACACTGTTTTACACAGATGATGCACCGCCCTCTATACTAGAAAGCCTAAAATGTCACTTTTAATGGCGGCGTTAGCGGTTTTCGTGTTATACACAAACGTGTTGGAGTAAAATCGTCCCACTTCAAAGTGTTCAACCACTATTGAGTTAGATCCGGTTTTTTGTAAAGTAAAAAACTGACACGGTTGGACTTTTTCCTGAATTGCTGTTACAATGCGGCTTGAAAAACTTATGAACGGCAGCAAACAAAAATAACTTACGCAAATAACCTCAAGTCTTGATTTTAAACCGTAAAAATTCATCTAATCCTCAAAAAACTCAATTTCCACAATACAAACAAACGCAAACTGTCACCACTATTTCCGCCATATTGGAATTTTTGACAAGCACTTCTACACTTCTAGTATAGTAGGCGGTGGATGATGCGTTTATCAAACCTGATTGCGTTTACACTCTAGTAAATCCACAGTGCACATTAGTTGATGTAAACTCATTCGATCATCTACTTTATATTCGATTAAACATTAAGGCCGCATTCGTTTTCAAGCTCCATGGAGCGAGCAGAGCTTTTTCGACGTCACAATGACGTAATTTGACAGTTGGTCAAATTATGTTTTTGCCAAATTACGTCATTGTGACGTCAAAAACGCTCTGCTAGCTCCATGGAGCATGAAAACGAATGCGGAGAAGAACTATAGGCCATTTAATCTCAAATTTGGCAATTATCATGAAACTTTAGTTTTTTTTACCTAACTTTGACATTCTGTATCTCTCGTAGCGTTAATATTCCAAAAAAGTGCCAAAAATCACAAATTTTTTAAGACTCATTCTCTTGTGTTACGATTATGTCACTTATAACTTACACTGCACCTACTAGACTATGTTTACACAACTTGACAGTCAGTGGAACCTACTTTATTGCACGTTTTAGTGTAAATTTACCCAATCGATTACGTCACTTGACTACACCCAATAACAAGAATGTACGATTATTCACTTAATCGATTATAGTTTCACTGATTTGGATAACGATTAAGGGATTTATTTTTTCCAGAAATAAACGATTAACGGTTGTAAATAAGTTTCCTAAAGTTGTGCAAGTAACAAGATAGTACTTGATTGTCTGAAAAGGGTTTTAGACAATTAAGTCAACTCTTCACAGCACAGGTTCGATTAATTTAGAACAATTTTATGAACATTTTCATTTAACTGCGGGTTCGTCCTATATTGTCATAGTCGAATCAAGTAGCAGTACATTTGCAATTTGAATAATATTCTCAGAAAACACGAAATAATCCTAAACATTCACTGTTCCAGGAATGATCACAATGAATGCTTTACTTTTAATTTAACAAAAGTTAAATACAAGCGCTGAAATATTCTAAAAAGTCACACTCTTGGAATATAGTGTGTGGACGACTTTATTAATCTTCAACTTTCTAATTATCAAGAAATTGTAAAATATGAGTAAATATTCTACTGTCAACAAGACTTTTTGGTTTCTTCTGCTCCTTTCTGTTATGTTTACATTTTTATTTTACAATGTAATTGGAGACTAGTCCGGATCTGTTAGGGATGTACAAATTGGTCTCGGGGCGGATGGTTTGAATAACATTTCGTACCGGTCAATAAAGAATTTCGGGTTTCGATGTTTCCACGGATCGACTGTCACTTTAAAGGGATTTACGACGTTCGAAAAACGGTATTTTTCCGTACGATTTACCACGTCCCAGTAAACAATGCTTTCTGGTGGGGCGTGTTGAAAGAATTACACCGGGAACTTAGTCTTTCAACGTCCGTCATTTACTCACCAATCCCCATTTCGTGATAATTATAGAAAGTTTTCGAGAAGATTGAAAATGATAGGAGGAAGTTTTGTTTACGTAGCATTATCAGAAAGACCAATATTCTTGTAACCTTGCCTATCTGTTTGTCGAGTTGGATATGGATTGTGAATAATGCTGGTTAATTGTACTTTGTACCCTATTACTGGGTATACGTTTTGTTATTGTTAATTTGGTGAACAATCCAACATTTTTACTAATTATTAAAGAGAATCATGATTAAAGCAAACTTTGATTGCCCCAGACTATAAAGGCCCTTATTTAGATTAAAATTTTGCTGAAAGAATAATGGATACCTTTTTCCCTCATCAATTTTTAATAATCACTTCTCATTCCTTAACAAAGTGTAATACAAGTATGATTACAGCAATTGTTTTTAACCACAAACGTTTCACAGGTTTAAAAACATTAGTAATTATTACTCACATTGATTCACAGATCTATTACTAGTTACTTATCATGAACAATTTTTAGAATTATTTAGAACTTATTATGTTTTTGCGGGAAAACTAAGAGATAACGTTTACACTGAAAGTTAACATAGATACTAAAGAGCAATCTACTAAAAGTTTTAAGAGCTAAGATTGTTGGTGAAATTGTCGATTAATTATGGAAAATCAAACAGAAATAAGATGACACAACAATGTAATAAACCCACCAAACCAATAAACTTGTATAACTTAGTAGGTAACTGTTTCATAATATAACAAAAGCATCCAGCTCACAAATAAAACAAAATAGTTTGCATTATGTATTTATGACTGGGAACTTCATCAGGAAATCTGACTAATACGACCAACTGTCAAATGATTGGCTGGCACATGTCACTATTAGAAATACAGCCTCTGGCGGAGAATTTTGAAGTTAGGATTTCGTACAGTTGGTCGTCATTAATCTGCATTTTGTAAGTCCATGGACTAGTTAGATTGGCAACAATGTGAGAGGACTAAAAACGGAAATTTCTCTGTAATTTATTTTTTTGCAGTAAATTACTGAAATTTTGACGAAAAAAATCGCCATACAAAAATTGTTGTATAATACTGTATTTTGTAGTTATTTTTTATTTTTTTAAGAAGTTATAACTTTGTTAATTATCATGTTTTGTTATATTGTCTGGTTTTAGACTGGACTATACAAAGTAAATGTGCTTCGAAAGCTTATATCTGGGTACAAGAGTACTGAAATTGTAAACAGTCCAGTTGATTTATCAGTTTGAAAGCAATTTTTATTTATCTTGGGGTTTCTTGACTCCGTCCCCAGTTTGTTACAGTTGTTGGCATGGATTGTTTGTTTGATTTTTTCAAAATGATTTACTACATTTCAGTATTAGTGAAATTGTGTAAATTTTGCTTGAATTCAATTTTGTATACTAATACGACTACAGAAAAGTTGATGGGAAATCTAGGTCATTCAACAACCCCAGGTAATTGACTTTCTCTTAATAAACTCCTCCACCCAAGCCCGATATCCTTTTTATTGACAGCTGACGAGGGATAAAACGGGAAGTCAGGAAACGTTCAGTTTCCTGTTCATGTTGTCACTCGCTCGCGCTTCTTGCTATTTTAGGTTTACTCGATCTGTGTGTATAACGATTTCTTCTTTACAGCTGCAGTATAACGTCAACGAGGAAAGCACGGGCGGCGTCCTGACAATGGTGTGAGGCGCCAGCCGCCCCGCCACCCTTTTTGGACGCCCGTTAGCGATGGGCGGCCGTTCCGACGATACTTACCGCCCGCCGCGGTTGGCCGAATGGCTTCATCGACTGCCCCACGTCAACGCCACCTTCCATGATGTGGACAGCTCGTTCAATCCTGACTCTCCTGTTTACTTGGAGGTTAGTGTCTTACCTAACTAATAATATTGTTGTTATCTATTGTTGTATGTATCTTTCATTAAGCAATTATAAATTAAAATGAGAAAACTATATTGTTTTGAAAAAAAACATTCTAAGAATCTCACGTTTTGCATGCAATAAATGCTTTTTTTTTCGAAATCTGTATAATTCATCGGTCCGTTTATTACTGCAACCAACAATACACCAGGTTCACATCTGCTCGTGGAAGATCTGGCAACATAGGGCATAGTCCCAACTGACAGTCGGCTAAACATTTTGAGGTTAGGAATTTTAAAAAGTTGAAAAACACCAAAAACTACAAACAGAAGAAATAAAAACTTAATTTAGGGTTGTTTAAGTTTATTGATTAGTGTTGTTATTGCGAGACCTTCGTAGAATTTAAGATTTTTCTTCACCAAACTGGAAAACTTGCAACATTTGGTGGTAAACAAAGGCGGAAAGTTCCAATCAAACTTTGGCTTGAGAACAACAACATTAAATTTAAATTATCTGGAAAGAACATCACAGATAGGTGCATTCAAACGAGTCATTAGCAGCCCAATACCAACGTTTCAAGAATTATTCCATAAAATTTGCAAGAAAGGAAAGGCAATGTGTGTATCCTGGGGACTATTAAATCCTAAAGCAGTGTTTTAACTTATAACAGAATTGTTGGTGTTTAATGAACATGTTTTTTCAATTTCAGTTCAATTTATTGTAAGAGCAGGTAGGTACCTCAGTTAAAGAAATTATCTAATTTTATGATTGTTTATGAAGAAAACTAGACTTCTTAGATAAAAAAGAAACTTGAGTGTACTTTTTAAAGATTTTATTTGTATATTTCATAATGTGTAAATAATACAATTAAAATAGTAATTTAACCTACTATCTGATGGAAAAGTATTTAACAGTAGCACCATCTGTTTCTAGCCTTATAGTCAGAGAAGATACCGCAAAATTTATAAGGGCTAATTCTGCAAAATAATGGCATTTGATCAAATTTATGTATTAAGTAACTTGTATCTTTCTAATATTACCTGAAACTTATTAGAAATTTGTTTTTTCAACACTCTGCATATGGATTTTGATAACACCATTATAACCATAGTTTCAAACACCTTTTGTTCAGTCTTTTAGAGCAATTGATAATGGGACTTTTTAAATTTGGACCCCTTCAATTTGGATTCAAAGCATGATAAGCAAACTCCAGATTAGGCAAATAAAAGTACCTGAAACATAAGCTATTTAGTATTAGCAGCTCATTAATACCTCTACCAGAGTCTTTTTTATAGTATTAGGTAAATCACCTTGTCAGCTTCTGCTAAATACACCTTACTCTATATCCATGTTTCTTCGAGAACCACTGGCTTGAATAAACTTGGTTTTTGTAGTGTTCTTGTAAAAATTCTTCTTGGGAGTAAGTAAATATATGGGCTGTTTCATTGTGACAGTGTTTTCTATTAGAAAAGACATCCTTTTCTGTTCCACAAACTCTAGTTCCTTCAGAATATTTCACTGGGCCCCTTGATAGTTGTAAAGTGTATTAAGAAGGTGGCATTTTCAAAACTGATTACCGAAACACACACACATTATCTAGTCTCACACGTAGTATACTATTTGTAATAAGAGTCTAAAAGCTTCACCCACTTTTCTTACTGTTTAATGGAATTTGTCGGATTCCTACTGTATCAAAGCTTGCTTCAGAGTCATGCATGAGGGGTATTTTCATTAATTATCATTATTAATTTTTTTTAATAAATACTAAATTAATACTACCAACACTGGCTTCAACGCCTGGAAGCGGCCTTACATAAAATAACTCAAAGTAAACGTTCTTCTTAAATAACTTATTTATATTCATGCATGCGGTCGCTTCCGTCTTAAACTTCAAGGGTTCCGGACACGAAAAAAAAATTAAAACGAGGCCCTTTCCGAGCTTGGTTTGAATAAAAAAGGTGGCCGGCGAGCCTCGATTAGTATGCGGATTGGGTGCAAAACCAGGAAACACAAAAGACCTGTTGGATGGGCGCTTTCCTGTCCTTACGGGCCACTCGTGACTACCGCGAATTGTTTCACGTTTTTTTCTATTTTCACCGGTGAACGGAATCGCCATTTATCGATTCAGTTTTCTCTTTTATTCCCAAGGATCCGTAATTTTGCTAGTTTACCGTAAATCACGACATGTGGTAGGCCTGACGATAAGTGGCGTAACAAGTTGCGTTCTGTTTATTTTTTCTGGGTTTAGTGTAAACCGTTTGTCAACCGCTCTTTTAAGAACACTCAATTATCTCTATTACTATTGTGGCTAAACATACACTGGGGTGCTTAAAATTTTTTAGGTGAGATTTATAGGCAATCTCACAGGTCCAAAAAAATATTCAACCCCTGTGTTTATACTGCATTTTGCTACTAAAACAACCACGACACAGATTAAGGGCTTTGCCAATAAACTTCTACCTTAAATTACTTGGAGCTGCATTTTGTAAGTCCAGGGACTAGTTGATTATCTTGTCTCTCAATCAGCCTTATTGATTAGTTTCAACCACGGTTATATTCTAAATAATGTTTCAATCTACTAAAAAGGTTACAATTTTTTAAACTAGGCAAGTGCTACTAGTTTTGTACACATGTTTGAATGATTTAACCTGCAATTTCTCAATTTTGTACTCAACAGCAAATCCTAGAAGAGAACTTTTGCAAAATAACTGATGTAAAGCAATGTATAGAAACTCAATATTTTTAAAATAATTACTTAATTATTGTGTTGCAGAGTTTGGGAATCCTAGCTTCGGCCCCAGCTGCCTGGCTAATACTCACCCTGCTCATTCTGTTGCTCTATCTGCTAACGCGATGCTGCGACAGGAAACCGCGTCACGCCAAGTCAATTTCGGCCCTCAAAGTCACCCTGGCCGTTATGTCAGTCCTATGCTGTGCTGCTGTAAGTACAAATTTTTAGTTTGGTACAGTTTGCCTATAATAATTGCTACTGTAATGGATTTTTAGGTGGGACTAGGGCTGTACGGAAACGACGACCTGCACAACGGTATAGTGCAGACGACGAACCAGGGTCGACAGATCGACGGTTTAATCATGAAAATCAAAAATCAAACCGAATCGATAGAGAGATATTTGAGGGTGCAAGCCGGTTCTGACTTCACTGGAATTAGGTGAGCAGTTATTAGACAGCACACAAAATGAAAATTGCATCTTCTAGTTTTAATAAAAACTAGTATAATACAACTTTGTGTATGTTTATAGAGCCATTTTTGATGAAACTCCCATGAACAACTTAACAGTGCTGAAAACGGCCGAAGAACATTTACGAAGATTAATAGACAACAATACTCTAGCAGCCAATGCTGCAGCTGATATCAGGTAAGAAATTTCTAAAGCTGTATTCGACTTGGTGAAAGTTAATTTCTGAATTGTGCAGGAATCCCTTACTGGCTTTGGACATAATCCCCAAGATTCAGACTGTGGAAAGAGTGGAGACGATCAGATGGCCGTTCACCATGGCAGTTTTAAGTGTGCTTTTAGTGTTGTGCGTGGTGTTGTTAGTGGGCGTTGCCCGACATAACCGATGCGCATTGATAGCTTTTTCGGTTTGCGGTCTGCTGGCTGTCATAGCTTCCTACTTGTTGTCAAGCATCTATTTAGGTAGTGGTTAAGTTTGTTTTTAACTGGATCACCACGTAAACGTTGTGGATTTTTTTTTAGCGAGTACGGTCGCTTTAAGCGACCTCTGCATGGCTCCAGAAAAATTCATTGAAAGTCAAGCTACCACCGAACTGTCCAAGGACATTCTACGTCACTATTTAAACTGCGAAAGGGCCAGGGCAAATCCTTTTACACAGCGTTTGCGCGAAGCCAAGACCACTTTGGAGAACATGCGCATCGAGTTGAGTCTACTCAAACCTTTAGCATTCCAACTTTTTCCTAAAAAAGGTTTGCAGTTTACCACCTAAAAAACAGATTGTTAACTGTAAAATTTCAGGGTTGGAGCAAAAGTTCAATTCATTGAAAAACGAAATTAACTCGGCGGACAGTACCGGAACCCAATTGACTGCCTTGGTAGACTGCAGGACGTTGTACACGCACTATTTACTGGGAGCGAGGGCCTTGTGCAACGTCGGTTTGTTGGGTTTAGCTCTGATGTTGGTTTCGTCGATCCTGGCTGGTGTCATGATGACGATTCTAGTGTGGGTAGACTCGCACACGTGGATTTACATCAGGAAAAAGTAAGTTGTCTTTTTTCTAATGCTTCCAAGTGAAACTTGGAAGTTACTGTTCTCGCGGAGTGAGTTTACCCGTGCGTCACGAAGGCTACGTCATTTATAATCATATGAATCAAATCAAGTTTTCGTCACGTTTAAAATTTTGCGTGTATTGTCAGTCAGAAAGTAGAGATCTTTGGCTGCAAATTTGCACTAAAACAACCGTTTGGATCATAGAATTCCGTCTAAATTTGAAACCTAATTTATTTACCAAAATTCGCAGAGATGTATCCCCAATATGTAGTATTTCTTTAACTTTAAGCTCTTGATTTAGGTTCTGGATGGTTACATGTTTCTCTACAATAAATACAACAAATTAAAAATTCAATAAGACATTCTGAGTGATGCTGTAGTATCTCATATCTCATTTTCAGGTTGCAATCCACTAATTTTATTTTAAACCCGCTGGAAAACATTTTAGACGCTTATTTTATTTTTTCTATGACTTTATTATTAATATGTTTGAAGAAATTTTTATGAAAAATCTATAATGCGACCCAAAAATCTCAGTCTCTGGAAACAATGAAATGTTAATAGATGTTTCTTACAAAAGTAGATATATTTTACTATTATTAACATACTATCGTTGTACATATCATATAATGTATTTCGAACATCCATTTTAATGCTTTCAGATAAATCAGTGGTCTTGACCCGTCGATAACGTCTCGATTTAGGTTTTCTAGGTGAGGAAATCATAAGATTACTTGCTTGCTTTTCCCGAATCGAATAAACAGTTTTGCGGGAAATTTTCAAAGCAGCTACAACCTTCTAGTATCAAAAAAAAATACATCAGTAAGAATATGTAAGGTCTTAAAATTTCTTATTTTCTTCCTGAACAGATGATAAAGCTTCTAAAGGTCCTCCATTAGTTTTTTCCAATTCAAAATATTCACAAAGGTTAAGAATTAACTGCTGGGCTTGTCTGTAGAGAATTTTTCCAGACATTTTCTAAAAAATACTGTAATAGTAAGTAATTCCGAATTTAGGAAAAACCAAATGGCTAAATAAAAACCATAATAGACACTCCCACTTTTTTTTCAAAACAGGTTAGTAATTGTGCCAATTTTGGTTAGATCGTGACAGCTGACATAAAAAAAATAAAAATATTAATAATAATATTATGAAAGTACTTACAGAATGTTAAAAGAACTGTGGTGGTGTGGTAAATAGAAAACTTTATAAATGATTAACAACACAAAGAAACGGAAAAGAATTAATAGTAAACAAATCAAATAAATTTCGATGGTTGTCAAACTGACAATGACTGAAATAGAAGCGCTAATCAGTAAATGTTTTTTTTGGAAGACATTCACTTAGATATTTACCCTTTCTGAAAGTGAACAATAGACAAGGATGAAGTCAATAATGCATGTCTACTTCTAAATCACAGGGGGATGACGCACGGGTAAACTCAGACCGCGAGATCAGTACTTATTAGTTTTGAGAATGTCTTTTGAAATGCTTTGTGTTTCTTTATAATTTTTTTTTCAATTTGTTACAGGAAGGATTATCAGCAAGTGAACGAAGCCGATCCCTATTTGCCGGCACCAGCTGCCAGTCAGGCGATCGCCGCGAGGACGTTGCAACGCAGCCAAGGGCAGTCTCCGGGGGCTCCCCCCGATACACCCCCGCCAAGTTACGCGCATGCCGCCAGCCTTAGGCCGCCCCCCATGCATGTCAGCCCGACCGCTCCGTTGCATGAGGCCGAATTCTTGTTACCGTACACTTTCATTTTTTTTATTTCTTTATTATTTCGATTTTTGAAACGTGCCCGTTTTGTTCTCGTAGCGTGATTTAACAGCGAAAATGGGAACAAATAAGGCGGTTCAGTGTCGACTGGTCTTAGTAGATTCGTTTGCAACAGAACGAACTCATTTACGTCAAAAAATTTCCCGCCAGCGCAGCTCTATAACTTTGATTGATATGAAGCATAATTGGATGGAGGTTATAATGACGTAACTGTTTTCCTCTGCAAACGATATTTCGCTTTCAATGTCGGTTTCTATAATTTTTCCCAGTATTTGAGGCGGCTCACAGCTTCTCGTTTGAACGTGGACTTGTTCATGCACGTACGCATAGATCGTTTGTTTTTGGGGATGCCCGTAGGGGTACTATGTAACTTGATAGAGATAGAAACAGAGATTTAAACAAGGCAGATTTATAGTAGGACATGCAAGTCAAAGTGAGATGAAGAAAGAAATTTCTTTTCTATTCCCTTACATAGTTCCACTGCTGACGTCATTGTTTGGTATTACCAGCCAATATAAATATGTTGGTGCTTCAATTTTGTATTAGAAAAAGTTTTTTACTCAGGAGCTTCGTTTATTAATTAATAATAAAATACAATAAGTAGTTTACCAAACTTTGAACGTTTCCCATTTAGCGATTGTTATTTGTGAAGTTTTTTAAAATATCAGTTTGGTTTAAATTTCTCGTTTTTTCACTTCATTCACTAGTCATGAGCAGTTCACTTTTAGAAAGTATTGTCTGGATGGAAATATAGTTTGTTCAATAGAAGTAAATGTCGATGGACGGTTTTAAGAGATATTTCAATAATTTACTCTCATTTGCTTACAAGGCATGGAAAAAAAATCTGTTACTGCTTTTTGATACTAAAATTTTCTGTTATTGCTCCACACGGTAAGTTGATTAGCAACGTGGCAACAAAAATGAAAATTTTCATTTTTTGATAGTCGGTGTGTGTTAAGATGTTTTTTCCATGCTAAGTTAGGGCATGATTAGGCTGGAACCGCACGAACCCAACAATTTGTGGCGTAACCATTGCCGTACAACGAAATTTTTTATTAATTTGTGTAAATTCGAATAAGTATTAAGTATGGATACTTGATGAAGTTTTGAGTCTAGTGAAAGCAGAATTAAAAAAAATCCTATTTCCAAAGAGTAATTTTTCTGAAATAAACACTTTTCTGCAAAAATTGGATTATCTTGTGATTTTGTCTTAAATAACTAAGAAAAGTCATCTTTTAATTCAGTCATCTAAAATGTTTTAAATTTGTAAATTTGTGGTGATGAATTTGCGTGTAAATTTAAATTTATAATAATAATAATTGGGTCAATGTACCAAGATAATCAAATACTTACAGCTTTTATGTCTGATACCTTACTTTTTATAGGTATAGGAACAAGGAATTAACAAAATATAAGGGGTTTGGTTTGAAAAAAAATACTTTTTACCATTTTTATGTTTAGCGAAAAAGTCATTCTATTTCAAAAACCCTTGTATAATGTACGACAAATTTTCTCACTCAAAACCATCATCCAGGACTCTCTTAAGGTACCTTTTAAATCTACATTTTCTGCTACTCCCAGCGGCGTAATAATACAAATTTTATTCTAGCTATGTTTAAGGAAAAAAAAATAGAAAATTAATGAAAGTATAAGAAACGGTTATACAAAAACAATTAAAATGAAATAGCGGATCAAAAAGTATGTGTCTCATTTAAAATATCTAAGCAGCAATGTTGCGTGATTGAAATTTTAGATCGAAACATCAGAAGTCATAATCTAGGTAAGCAAGCTTTGAAAAAAATTCTGTCTCGTTTTCCAGAAATGTCTATTACCATCACATGTAACTATATTATTACTAATTTCGCAACAAATTGTTGCGGTCAGTACGTTTCCAGCCTTTCGTTGATGTGTACGAAACAGTGGCCTCCACATTTTAGTACTTTTAAGCAATCTAGAACAGTCACGTGACGGTCTAATAACTAACTTTCGATTTTATATCTTCTTAACAGGGACGGCTGTGATACCAGAGCGCAAGAACAGCAGAGGGGTGCCCACATGGCCCACCTGCGCGGTCACACCTTAGGTCGCTTACCATCTCACCATCACCACCACGAATCGATAAGCGGACCAAACAACGGCAAATACGCTACCCTGAGCAAACAGTGCAAGACACTAGAAAGCTCAGATTTCTACTGAGATAGGTGCGTACATAATATAGTTTGCGAAACTCTGAAATTTTACATTTTTTTTACTGTATTTTAGGCATGCCTGCAAGGACTTCCCAAATTTTAAAAGTTTTAAGTTCGACCAATCGCAACAACAGTCAAAGGACCAACAACAACCGCCCGCCCAAGGACAAGACGTTCAGCGTACCGCCACGCTGGGCAAGTATTCGTCTTTGGGACGGCGTCCGTTGCCCCAAACGCCCGACGAGAAGGCCAGAAACAAGCCGCCCATGCCTAAAGTGCCGCCCACCATTTCCGGCACCATACCGGAACCGGCCTTAAATCCAGCTAACTTCAGGTGAGTAATGTTTAGTTATTTTGCATTGACATTTTAAAGGATAGATGCGGCTAACCAAAGAGAGAGAAAAGGCTAAAACATACAATTTAAAGTTTTTATGTTTTATGCAATACATAATTTGACAGTTCTCGAGAAAGTGGTCTTGTGACTAACTATCGAATCACGTCACAACCGTTTCGGCAATTTGTATGTTGCTTACAAAGTTTTCAAATTCCATAGCTGTATGTCTGTTTTTGTCACTTAAAACCAGAAGGCGAACTCCGTAACGATATAGGAAATAGAAAACGCATAGAAATAGACAAGGAAGGAAATGTCTTTCTACTAACTGTTGGTACTCTCTAAGCTATTTTTTATCACATTCAATTGGTCCCCAACCCAACCTTATTGACACAATGTTGACACTGACGAGCATAAAGGTTAAAAAACGAAACATTTGAATTTTAAGAAACGACGGAAAAGAAAGATTGACAAATACAAAATTTCATAGCCCCAAGAGAGATAAAATCATAGCAAGACCTCATTTGGTCTTTCTATTTTGCACGACCCGAATAGCTACGTTGAGTGCCGATCTTCGCCAATCGAAACGTAGACAGTACCATATACAGGGTGGTCCAGTTTTAAATGTCAATAATTCACCATTCCATAGCCCATTAAAAAATAAGTTGACATGCATTATGTCATTTTCCTGAAAAAGCTTCCTAAGAAAAATACAGTCCTTCAAATTTTCGTGTTTTTTGTCATAACTGTCAAACCGTTGTAGCAATTTTGATCAAATTTAGAACAAGCACTTATGAAATTAATACTTAATATGAATGACGTTTGCCAAAATTCTCCAGTAGCGTAGATACAGGAAGATGGATTGATTCTTTACGTCACTGAATATTTTAAAAAAATTTTAGTTTTTTTTTCTTTACTTGTCCAATTTGACAAAATAAGTACCTCTTAAAAAATTCTGATTTGAAGCTTCGTTTACGAGATAATTGAGTTATTACGTTCAAGGACCCAAAATCAACCCAACTTAACTTAAAAATGTCTTGAAAACAGTGAAAATTTACTTAAGAAGCTTAAAAAATGTCTTTGTAGCCAGTTTTCATAGTTTCCAGACAAATTGAAAGACTTTAGTTTTGAAAATTTACTTAGAAACCAGTAAGTTTACTTTGAAGGTGAAAAATGACTTAAAAGGCTTAAAAATTGTCTTTTGACCAGTTTTCACAAATTGAAAGATTTTAGCCTTGGATTTTAGCCTTTAATTGACTTGGAAACTGTGAAAATTGACTTAAAAGGCTTAAAAAAAACTGTCTTTGTAGTCAGTCATTATAGTTTTCAGATAAGTTGAAAAACTTTAGTAGTGAAAATTAGGTTGTAGTCATGAAAAACTACTTTATCTACAATTTTTTACTACAAATTCACACATTTCAACCTTGACAATTGACTTGGACACAAAAAGTAACTCTAAACCAATGAAAAGTGACATCAAAAGCTTAAAATTTCCATTTGAAGTAAGTTTTCATAGATTGAAAATACATTTCAATATTTTAGTCTTGAAAATAGTCTTCAATACAGGATATTGACATTAGATTCATAAAAATTGACTTGAAGACTAACTTTCCAGGTTTGTTTACTTTGCTTTTCATTTTCTTAGAACTCTGGACTATTTTTAGGGCTTTAAAACTGCTTTCAGCTAGGAAAATCGAGTTTTAGGGTTATCTTCACCAAGTTTTTGACATAGGAGCCTTAAAAAACTATTTTTACATTTTCCATAGTCTTAAACATGCCATTTCACGCTTTGTCAGTATTAAATTGACTTCTAGACGCTTCACTTTGCTTTAAGACTGAAAAATCGAATTTTAAACAATTTTTTCTAGTAAAAATTAAGTTTCAGACTCTTCATTGATGAAAGTAAACAATTTTGGCATTAAATGCTACGATATTAGTCTTAAACACTAATTTTTAGAATTAAATTAGTCCAAAAATTCGGACTGTTACCAGTGTTTAATTGAATAAAAAAAATCCTGATTTTTGACTATTTTCAGTGTCAAAAATTAACTCGTAAACCTCACAGATGACCAGATTTGAATCCTTTTGAACCATTTTAAAGTAAAAAATACAATAACCCAAGTAGACATTTTTGTCAATTTTGAATAATATCCAGTGAGCGTAGAAAATAAAGACTATCCCCCTATATCGACGCATTTAAACAATTTTGAAGGTCTGTGTAATACATGTCAACTTATTTTTTGATTGGCTATCCATTGGTGAATTATTGACATTTAAAACTGGACCACCCTGTATTACGATAGAGAAGGGTCTTCTATGATCTATGAGCAAAGAAATTTCCTTGCTTCACTATTTTTGCTCAACTATTCGTTACAGAGTTGGCTGTGCAAAGCACAGAGTTATGTTGTTATTACATTTTTTATATGAGGGGCATTGTGGTCAAAATGACTGTTTATGAAACAGCTATTATTGCAATCGAATATAAGACAATGTACAATTTAACGTTTCACTCATCAATCGTCATCTTGTATAGGTCGCTTCAAAGAGGCGCATGGCAAGAATCGGTGAGCAGTTTCCAGCCGGGCAGTCAGTTCCGGTCGTTGCAGCGCAGCTGCGCGCCAACAACCGGAAGCGGCCAGGCTGCGCAGTTCCGGTCCGTTAAGATTCAGGAACAGCCCCAAGTTGCGGGGGATGGTATGTACGCCAATGGCGACAACGAACGTCAATTGTACGCCGTCACCGAGCTGTAAGAGTTGTCGTGATTGGTCACGTTTTTTTCCTTCGATTGATACAGACGTCGTTCTGTATAGTCTACGGGTTGATCCCGTAGAGGTTATGTTTTGGTTTCGTATTGGGAAATGCAGGCATGATTCGCATCCATAGCACCGGTGTTCATTTCTATTGTTTCTTTACAATTCTATTATTTTTTTAGCGTGTAGGTTCTACTAAATAGTTATACATATTGAGTGTGTATCTAAAGATATTAGAGTGTTTGTATAAAAGTGTGTGTGATTGTTTTTCAAACTATACAAAAATTGTTCTGTGCGTGTCAGGATCACATCTTAATGGCTTTTAAATTTTGGTATATTTTAAGTGTATAACAGGTGGCTTAAAAGATCGTCACAAAGGAATATTTAAACGTAAAACAGCAATTTTGGGCTACCAATTTTTATTATAGTTAAAACACGAATTTTTCCTACGGTTATTACAAAAAACAATTAGGGAAATTTTATAGGTTAAGGGGATAGTTATTTAAGGAACAATTAGAACAGTGAATCTCGGACGTTGACGACTGAGTACAGCTGTGCCAAATACGACTGATTTAATAATTCATTCCAGCTTGAAATAACCAAAAAAGAAAAACGCCCTCTGGTACACGTTAAGATGCACTTTTAGAATTGAAGATGGGATCAATCAAAGTCGTCTTTACCACTCACTTTAGGATAAATATTTTTGCTCAACGTGGCAACTAGCGCGTTTATAAAATGACAGAAAAATTACCATCACTCTCCTATAATAATGACTAGTATTAGATATCAAGCTTTGATGCCATTTTATTTTACTTTGTCGTGGCGTAAACCTGATTAATAACACCTAACAATGGCTTCTGACTGCTATCTTATGATGTAAGGTAAGTCCACATGTGCAGCACTTGCGTAAACTCCAGTACAGTGAGTCATTTATAATTGGTCAAGCTGCTTTTTTGACCAATCACAAACAGGATTGACACAGATTTCTGTAAAAATCTGGTCTACACTGGATACAGTTTGCCTTGTGTTGGGGGGGGCCAGTCATACACACAAACTATAACATCACAAACCTAATTTAGACAAAAGCAAGCACACTTATTGGAGCTCAAGAAAACAGAATAAACGTAGTCAACCAAACAGAACAGTTTACATCTAAATTTAGTTAGTATAGTCGATGTTAGGGTAACGAGTCAGCTCATCTTTTTATATAGGTTGGGCGCGTTAGTACTAGATTGGAAAAAAATCAACAATAAAATCATAGTAAAGCTTTACAGTTCCTCTACATTGAGGTTCTGTCTAATTTTGTACAAATTCTGTGTCATTAAAAAAATATATAATATATTGAGGTATAAGTAATACAACTTGAATAACTGCCAAAGAAAATTTTTAGCATGAATGCGGTTTTTATATTAGGAAATGAACTTTTTAGGTTCAATAAGTAGTATCAGAAACTAAAATACATATAACAATTAAAGACATATATTCCACTTGACTTTCACACCCTCTTCACTGTTTCTAATGATTTTCAGCTCCATTTCACTTGGCCCTCATACGTATAGTTGAAATAATTATTACTTATTATATAAATGTTTAAACATCGATGTACGAAATAGGAATTGTATAGTTTACACATTACCAACCATATTATATTATTACTATTATTGTCGTATATTAATTACTTGAGCTTTAATATTATTTTTTGTACATTTACTAACTGTGTATTGAAGTATCCTTCAGGAATTGTAAGATAAAAGTTTTTCCCTTATATATTTTTTTTTGTATTTATTTCAAGTTTATATAGCATTAACATTGCGTTTGATGTAAAGTTTATGTAATAAAAAAGTAACTGAAATGTAACCTGCTGTATTACTGGACCTTGCTTCCTCCATAGTCGTAACCGAGCTTTAGGAAATTTTGAGCCACTACGTTGAAGGTAAGGAAGGCTGTGCCACTGGTTTCCATTCTAATCACTAAAAATAATTTAAATTTTTTGTGGTTTTGGTTTATTTTGTCAGCCGAAAGTTTGGTGTCCACCATAAGTACTTAACGTCCATTTAAACAAACAAAAAATAAATACTCAACAGTTGTTTCCCGCAGTACTAGCCAAAACTTTAGGTTGCAGTAGCTCGGGTTGGTACCCAAAGAAGGAACCGATATAGCCTAGCAACGAGGACGCTCTCGGTTTAGCCAGGTGCATTTCCAAGTTGTGGCGACCGGGTTTGATCGGCATGTGACACCTTCCGTAACCCTCCAAGGTTCTTTCTCTGTATAGGCTCAGCACTATTTGAGGCCCTAAAATTTAATTTGTTTTATTTTGCACCCAAAGTGTTACATTCAAATCTGAGCTTAAGCTACATTAGTTTACCAGACCAGTAAATGAATGACAGTTGGTCAAATTACGTCATATTAGCTGTGCGCTCCAGGGTGCGTATTCTTGAAACGAGTAACGTGTGATTTATTTAGAGAAAGACCTGTAGAATGTGACAGGAACCCGTCATTGTCAGCTTTTTCTGTCACATTCTTTCAGCACTTCTTCCCTTCCTTGCTTTCAAGAATAGGCCCCCTGGAGCTTTACCTAAACGGTTTAGTATCCAAGTTTTTTTTTCCATTATGTCTTCAAAGAGTAAACAGTAAAACAGTATACTTACATCCAAAAGGATTGGTGCTCCTAAACTGCACATTGACCGGAAAATTAAACACCACTTTGTCGTTGTTGTTAACTGTATTGGCTATTTGAGACAGCCCCGTTTCCAAACCACCGACAATCTTCCAGTCCGGCCCCATATAAAATTCATACTTACAATAGTAAGAAGTGTTGGCGGGCGCCATTACGTCCGCGTATTCAATTTGGCCTGTGATCGAAAGTAAAAACGTTCCGTCCGACATTGTTTATCGACTGGTATTTGTATTCTCCCTGCTTGGTGGTTGATTTGTTTGTATTGTACTTTTGTATGTTTGAAAATCGAGAACGCCGTCGTTAGGGTTAACTGTATTGTAGGTATATAGAATCATGGTTGCCAAGTTTTGATTCAACGCACAGAGACACTGACTGATGCTGTTACAAAAATGAAACATATTATAACAATAAAATTGATTTATTAATCAAAAAATAAATAAACAATAAAAAGCTGTACTTTTAATCACTCGTATATAAACACAATAAATATATACAGGGGGAAAGAGGTATATGTACAAAACTGATATAAACTAAAAGCATTAAATAAAAAGATACCGTCACTTTAATCTACTAACATACTTAACTACGCTTTTTTTCTACTTACTAACTACTATATGCAGAGTATAATACACAGAGCCAGGGCTTAGAACAACAAAATTACATTACCGGGACTTAATTTAATAGTAAATGAAAATCAATACAACAACAATACGATTAATGAAAACATTTTAAAACTAATAAAGTTCACTCTTAACAAAGTCTCTTCACTGGTTTAAAGCGCCTCTACAGGATCCGTGTACACACTAGCAGTGACGTCGCTTTTTCCCCTTCCGTCTCAGGATTTCTCCCTATACCTGACGACGAACATTGTTTTGTTAAACCGTTTACTGGAACCAAAATAAATTAGGGTGCGATCTACACGCTGTTTTATCTAACAAAAACAAACTTACACTAAAACTTAGCCTAACATGTTATGTTGGGCGCTTACAAACTTATTTCTATAGATCTACTAAATGTAAGTCATAAAAACAGTATTAAAAAAGAAAGCAAATACACAAAGTTGAATCAAATGCTTGCTTTCGTAAATATAGCCAGAGAATAGTATATTCATGCAAGTAACATAAGGTTATAGGTATATTTATAACACACTTATTACGTCCTAAAGAATCATTGTAATGTGTAATAAACTGAAAATTTGACTACCCTGTATTAATATCACAACTTGGAAATAACCGCTCTAAAAAAATATAATTATCAATATGACGTCACTCGGTTAAGAAGAGCTTAGACAAATTGCAACAAACACGACTAATGTGATGTCATCAGACTGTCAGGCAACGTCATATTCGCTCTGCAGTATTCTAACCAACCTCAAACGTATTTTCATAATAGTATCAGTATTTCAGTATAGTAATTGTAATTATTATTCACATTCAATTCTCTATTCAGTGTGTACTTACATTGGAAACGTGTGATAAGAGAAATCAATGAGTTGAACAAAGATGGTAACAAACGTCGTACTTGACAAGTGTCAGTCCGTCAAAACATATATGACGTCATCAACAGTAGGTCACACTGGATTACTTCATCAAAAAGACTTATGACAAACTGTCCAATCACGTCACATCTGCTTCGCAGACTGACTTACATGTCAGTTATGAAGTTTGTTGCTATCATTGTCTAGCTCATTAACTTGTAATGATTTTTCTCCTCTTCACTGGCTTCCAATGTAAAAATTTGAAATTCTCATACCTATACAGCAAATTTGGGTTATTCTCTGATGCATTATCAAGCACTGAAATATGACACATTTATAGTGAAACTCCCTCACATATTATAATACTGAAATAAGACATGATAAAACGCTGCATACAAAACCAAAAAAAAACTAGAAAAACCTTCAAACTAAAAAATATTATTTTAAGTTAAAACCCGTATCTAATCCATATTAAACCTTGAAAACAATCATTTTTGGCACATAATTTAAATAAGTTGGCTGGGCTACTATATATTTTAAATATCCTGCATATGATCATTATTTAGGCCAATTTCCTCAAGCAAAGAGTTGTGACAACGCACATTCACAGCATAGTTTGGTTTTGTACAATTTGTGCACCAAAACTGTATCCAATTCTAGACTCACACACTTCATATTGGTACTCTCAATGAAATTCCTGTTATAGACTAATTCGGACCTCAGAAACTAGAATGCGGTTTGAAAATGACGATAACTGACACCATTTTTAAGATACAGATTTTGTTAAATGGGAGGCGTTAATAATTGCGTAAAAAACAACTTTTACAAAGACAAAACGTCAGAATTAAAAACTGACAACGAAGTGTCATTAGTTTTGGTCATATTTTTAAGCTGACTTAGTTAAGTCTTTGTTTTGCAACCTGAACTGTTACATGCAAATTACAACTTAGCTTAAAAATACGTTAGTGTAATCGGCCATAAGGAAAACAAGAATCAAAACAAACAACTTAACAACTGTCGTTTGTTGACCAAAATGTTAACCTAACAATCCTTAACTTTTTCGGGAACAAACCATCCTACAAGGCAGGTTAAGTTTAACGTCATGGTTTCCACCAAAAATCAAGGACATTTCTGTAGTTAAATCTGATTTGAGTGGTTTGATAGAAGAAATTCGCTTATTATCTTCTCAGTGCCAGGTTCTAGCAGTGTAAATAAAAAACCTTTCCTTATTGTTATAATAAGTTCACCTTTGATGTGATGTTAATTTGATTTAGTAGTTTTCCCACTTTTTTCTGAATAACGCGTTTTTTAGTCTTTTCATTTTCTGGTACATCCAAATTCAAGCCGTCACACATGCGCTCTTAAAAAATAAAATATTAATAAACCAACCACAGTATAAGTTATCACAGTTAGTTGCCAGAAAAAAATCAACCCTTACGCGCCCATATACCTGATAAACTGACAACACCGCCTAAGCAGCGCATGGACCAACCGTTTAACGCTAAACGAAAAATAGTATACCTGGGGTTCGGATTCGACGTGTTTCCTCTTCTTGGATCGCTTCTTTGGCTTCGCGGGAGCGAAAATGTCCGTGTTGTACTCGATTCCCAGTCGCAGATGTATCGGCGGCTTTCCCTCTAAATTCAATCACCAAATCAGACAATGTTGCCACCAAAATTGATGGTTAAGGGAAAAAAATTAGGAAGGAAATGAGGGATATACCTGGAACAGAGGTGGAACTCGTAAAATTAAACTTAAATTTTCTACGTTTATAGACGGTGACGCGACGCGCAGTGTGCACCGTCAATCGTAGTCGGCTGGCAATAAAATCAGCGGTAAACAAACTTTTCAGGGCGGCCAACTCTACGAGAAAACATGTTGAGTTCCTAGTTTGGTCAGAGTATAAGGAGGAGAAGGAGAATACGAGGGTTGTACCAGAAGTAAAGTTCTCATATTTTTTACAAGTAGAAGACAATGTTTATCGTTTTGTCATACATCATTGACACTTTTGAAAACGGTGCTCCAGCTTTTGTAATTTTGTATTCCTAAGTTGAACAAATTCCTTTGGATTGGGCATAACAGTCCACACAAATAGACAACAGTTGTAAATTAATCACAATAAACCATGTTTTCTTTCTACTTGTAAAGAATACAGGAACTTTACTTTTGGTAGAACTCTGGAATTTACATGTTTGGGGAAACTAAAACACTTACCACTACTAGTTAGATCTTTAGATTTGGATTTTTTCGACTTTTTGATGGGCAGCGCGTTTTCGAGGGCAGTTTGTAACAATCGAGAAGTGCCGTGAGAGCGATCTTGGGACGTGGGTGCTTTTTGCAGTTTTTCAGCTCTTTTTTTACTCAATTGTGCCCTTAGATCTCCTGCAAGTGAAAAAACCAGTTTTTAAATTCAGTGATGCCAAGTTTTGAATATATAATATCTTCAGGGCTTTCACCTGGTCTAAATTTGTTCTTAGGATAATTTCTATAGACAGAATTTACCAATGGTAGAATCTGGATTTCACTGTTTCTATTCAAATTATTGGGAAGTGAAAGTACTGGGTCTCAGGAAGATATTTTTTTTTAAAGTAAAAGCTTTTCAACCAATCACAAACCAGCAATTTGATGTCACACATGATACTAAAAATACACGGTGTTCAACAGTGTATAGTACCTTTACCCATTACATTTTGGAAATTAGCGTGTTTAGGTAATGAGTTGTATAACTTAGAATCAATTCTTCACGTAATAATAGTTTCAAGGCAATTTTTAAGTCCAAAAGTGTCTGAATTACTTCAAAACTGACTTTCCAGACAAATTTTGAAGTTTCAAGCCAATTGTCAAGTTCAAAAGTGTCTAAATTACTTGGAAATTGACTTTCCACTAAAATTTTGGAGTTCCAAGTCAATTTTCACACCCAAAATTATCTGAATTACTAGAAAATTTACTTTCTAGTCAAATTTTTGAGTTTCAAGGCAATTTTAATTTTCAAAGTTCAAAACTGTCTGAATTACTTGAAAATCGACTTTCCAGCTAAATTCTGGAGTTTCAGGTCAATTTTCAAGTCCAAAACTGTCTGAATTACTTGAGTAGTAAGTAAATTTTCACCGCCAAGAGTGTATCAATTACTTTACAAAACAACAAAATTCCTTTGTCAGCCAAATTGACCTTTTCTCTGATGAATTATAATAACATTGTAGTATTCCCTTAAAAACTCAACCTCAAAACTCACCTTCCCTGCTGACAGCGTTTTCAGTCTCATCACTCTCGACAATAATTTCAGTGATGTCATCATCATCGTCTTCAAGAAAGTCTTTTTTAGAGTTGCCCACTTCTACTTTTCGAGCCCGTTTCGGTTTTTCCCTGTCCCTACCAATCTCCTCCGAGCTGTCTGGTTCGCTCTTGGGATTTTTCAGTTTGATCTCGATTTTCCGGTCGAATTTTTTCGGGTGTCGTTCCATTTTTACGCTCAGCTTTTTCGAGCTCGTTTTTGACTTTTTCAGTTCGCTTTTCCGGGTTTTAACCCGTCCGCTAGGGCTTCGATCTTTTGACGACGTTTTTACTGGACTTAGCCGGAGTTTTCTCTTTCCATTTTGCACCTTTTCCGGCAGTTCCACTATTCGGGCGTCCGTGACGGGCGATAACTGTACTTCATCCTCGCTGATCAGATCTTCGTCCGAGAAAAGATCCACTTGAGCTTCTAGATCCAATTCGTCATCTTCGAGAAGAACGTCTTCTTCTAGGGACAATTTATCACGGGCGGTTGGTCTAGAATCTTTCTTTATAGATGGCTCCTCAGTTACTACTTCAGTCTTCACAGGTTCCACTTTTGGGGTCGCCTCTGCTTCTTGTGGTTTCTCCAGTTCAGTTTCCACCTTATTAGGTTTTGCCTCTTCTTTGGGTTTCAACCTAATTATTCCCCCTCCTACTTTGATCTCTTTGGATTCAAATTTTCTCTTTCTGGCCTCCAAAATGGGATCCAAAGGTTTATCGTCCTTTGATGGACTGTCAGTGACAGGTTTTTCTTTAATTTCCGTCTCCTCAGGCTTGACATTTGATTTAAGACCAAGACGATCTCGGATACTTGGTTTAGTTCTGGGAACTGCATTGTTTGGTTCTGTAATAATTTGAAAAGTTATTGTAATTGGTGTTGACCAAAGAATGAAAAATGGTGGCAAAGTTTTGAAAAGATTGAAAAATAGTAACAAACTTTTTTTAAGCTTAATTTTTACTTTTCAAGTTTGCTTTATTCCTGAATAAATCCCTAGTTGCTTTATTCCTTTTTCGAATACGTTTTTTTGAAGAACACATAAAACTTGAACGTCTCCGGATATAACCTATGATTAGAGATTGGAAATTTGTATTGCAACAAAATCTAAACCAAAACCACAAAACTTACCTTTTTTCTCATTTCTTTTTGGAGACACAGATCGCCGTTTAATAGGACTGGCAGATCTCCTCTTAGGACTGTAATTTCTTCGTTTAGGACTTAAAGATCGTTTCCTAAGCGGTGATTTCGACCGTTTTCTGAGTGGTGAGGGTGACCGTTTCCTCAAAGGCGGCGACATTGACCGTTTTCGAATGGGCAGTGGCGATCTGGATCTTCTGGGTGACAGAGATCTGCCTCTTGGTGATGGACTTCTCGAATATGACCTTCGTTTACGTTTTTCAATTATGGCGCGATTTTGCAACACAAATGCTGCACTTCTGGGTGATAATGGTGCCCTGGTTTGTGTTTGTAAGGTTTCTGTGTTGATTTGTAAAGGTGAGACAGGGCGAGTGTAGAAGGGAGAAATGCTTGGTATAGCATTCATGGGCATAAAGAGGGAGTGATTGTTTGGGTATATGGGAGGTGGTGGTATATTAGGTAGGAAAGCCAAAGGGTTGGGGTTGATTAAGAATGGTGCCACTGGCAACTGAATTGGAGCTTGTCTGTTAAAGTTTTGATGTCTGCCTCTTTTGTTGTAAAACTTCCCCCTATGGTAAGGAGATCTTAATGGTTTCTGTGTATTTACACATTCTGGAGCTTGATTTTTGTTGCCATCCTCTGGTGGATTTTCAGGAGTTTCTTTTACTACAGCCTCTACAGAAGATGTCACTTCAGCTTCTTCAGCCTTGACTGTACTAGAGGTAGGTTCTTGAACTGTTATTGGGCTTTTGTCTTTTGCACTTTCAACTTTCACTATTTCCTGTTCTTCAACTTTAGGCTTTGAAGCACCTTTAATTTCATCATCCAGTTCCTGCATTAAAGCCTCTAAACTGTCACTTCGTTCCAGCTTTTGAGGACTAGCACCTTCATCATCCTCCTCTTCATCTGAATGCAACCTCAGCAACTCTTCTTCAGAATCCTCTTCATCTGATTTATCAGTGTCATTGTAGCGATCAAATTTGCTATCAGACTTTTTCACCCGAGTACTGTCTTGAAGATTATTCTTAGCTACATATTTATCTTGAGGCAATAGAAATACAGGTTCTTGAGGTCTTGGAGTTTGGGGTTCCACTTTGGTCAATGGTATGAGGTTAGAGTGTTGCCCCTAAATATACCATTTGTCTGTTATTAAAACTTTTACTAAGACAACAACCCACTTACCACTCTATTAGATTGAAATCGACCTGATTGACCATATGAATGTCCCTGTCTAAACCGACGATGATTAGCATAGCCTCTGCCAGTAGGGAATTGACTAGGAGCAGCATTTTTCTTAAGTGACTGAAGAGCAGCTAAACGCAAAGCTTCTAAATCTTCCTCTTCATCAGACTGAGATACCTACACAAAGACAAAACTCTTTAGTGTGCAAAACTGTGCAATCACTAGCTAATTGTCTTACCATGTTTTTGACGTCCATTGTAATGATAAAACACTGAAAAACTCAATGCTTTTTTGAAATCAGGGGAAAATGGTCATTTCGGGTTTGCTTTAGCTATAAAAAAAAATTGAAAAAGCCAAAAATGCAAACTATCCTTGTTGACACTAGTGTTTGATAATATGGCCACTGGGAAGCGTCGAAGCGTGACGCGTGAAAGTCTGTCAGTCAGATTGACGTCTGACACTTAGGAAGGTACACCAACATAAAAATGGCTTTTTAAAGTTAATACTCTTAATTATAAAATTTAGACAGTTTCAATTCATTGTTGAATAAGTTAAAACACAAAATTCGCTTAAATAAAGCTGTTTTAAAACTGATTTACTGTACTTAAAATGTTGATTGTCTTGTCCAAGAGGTTAAACATCAAGCAGTGAAACCAACATTGAAAACAACTATCGGTGGAGTTGGAATTGTCACTTGTCACGTGTTATTTTTCTGTTAGCACGCCTACTTCGACTTCAATAAATTATATGGCTATCCTGCTCTACCATGTGCACTTCCTAAGGACCCACATAACTCGACCATTAATAGACGAGTAGGGTGAAACAAGAAAACGAATACGAAAGCATGCTACTTCCCAAAAATCAGAAAATGCATTTTAGTGTCAAATTTTCCTTTATAAAATTCATCTAAAAGATCCAGATAAAAATAAACAATTTCAAGGGTCCAGCTTAAACTGCCGGAGATATAAAGAACCATGAACCCTACTAAGTAATCCTGAATCATAAGTAGACCTAATTGGTGACCCATTTTCATTAATACCTCCATTTTCAGAATGATCAATCAATTGCACTTACAGTAAAACTTGCTGTATAGACAGGAATATGCCTGCACTTAAGCATAAATCATAGTGCTTACAGTGAAGATAAAAATAATGGATTTATGGAAAAGTGAACTGGGGCCTGAGGACTCCATGTCAGTGCTGGCAGTTAATGAACAGTTTGTGGAGAGCCCTAAGTTGAGTAGTGCTAGCAATTCAGTGCAAGGCAGCCCTGAAAGTTACTCAAATCATTTGGAACCTTTAAGAATAGAGATCGCGCCTAAAGCAGCTTTGCTAGCAAAAAAACGATTACAAGCCTATTGTTCTGGCAAGACTGATATTGGCCAAGAAAATAAGCAGAGTGATTGCAGTACTGAAAAGGTGGCAAAATTCTCTAATCACAAATCCAACAAAAGTAAGTTACAAATTTGTATATGGCATGTTAGTGTTAGTTCTTGTTTTACTCTTTTTTTCTACTGATATGTACAAAAAAAAATTATTTTACTAGTTTACCCTGATGATTCAGCCAAGGCTGTAATAAGGGATATAGAACTACTTAAAAAGGCCGGATATGGAAATGACCTGATTCCAAGTGATTGTTCATCAGTCAATTTTTCTCGGGCAGGCAGTCACAGCCCTTCAGAGAATAATGGAATACCAAATAATTCAATTTTAGAACATAACAAGACTAATATGTTTAAACGACGGGAAATCAAGTGTAGAAATATTAGAAAGAATGATACCAATCCCAGAAAATCACCATCACCAGCTAAAAATGATGATGTGGTCAAAGAGGATGTTAAGAAAAACAAATTGGAGTATCCCAAGAATTGGGAGGAATATAAGGAAATGAGATTGAGTACTAGAAAGGATGGGGACTTAAAGTCTAAATTGTTTAAAAAATCAAGAGAGAAGAAATTTGAGTAAGTACAATTTGTTATTTTGTGTATTTATTTGTTTGTTAAAGTTACCAGAAATATTTTGATTTTATGCTTTTATGCAGTGTTTACATGAACTGCAGCACTGTTGAAAGCTGCTTTTTTGACCAATCAAGTCACTGCACTGAGATTAAGTTATTATACAAAATTGTCAAAGCGTGCAATTTTTCATCTAGTGGGATTTTTGATTCAATATGTTTTTTAAATCAGTCTAGAATTGACAACTTTCTGGCGCCTGTCTATATCAACACTGAAAAATGAGGGTTTGACTCAAGATTTAACTTGTTTTCATGTTTCTCTTGTTAGTGGTAGGAAAATGTTCACTTAAACAAGAAGTTTTAGTAAAATTTCCTATCTGTTTAGTGACTTCTGAATGTCAGTTTGATGGTTCAACTAATGTCAGATTATTTTGATGTTTTTATCAGCTTAGTAAATAAACAAGGTTAGTTGTTTTAGAATAGCTTTATTCCTGTTCATGACTCTGAACTGTTCAGGAACTGTTTTCAAACTGATTTGGGCGATCTACATGAATGGGATATGTGTTCCAGTATACTGATTTACAGCACTATATAAAAATTATCCTGCAAATGGTCCAAACCCATATTAAAAACAGAATCAAAAACCTGAACAAAGCTATTATAGAGCAGTTCTGTGTCCAAAATGCCATTCAGGTAGAGTAAAAAGGAACAAATCCTCATATCAAGGCCTCTACAAATTTCTTAAACCTTTCAAGAATTGTTTTAAATTGTCAAAAGCAGAGAATGACAACTCTTCTTTCTTTTTCTTCAGAAATTTTAATATTTGTCAAGTAAAAAATGCAACAGTTAAGTTGAATTAATAGATGTGTCTAACCAATCAAAATATATCTTATTATCACTGTTATTATCATAGATTATAATACTTTTTGCGATATGTTATCTACAGGTATAGAAATTTGAATTTTAAAGTTATATTTAAGAAACAAATTATAAAATGAGAGGATTATTCATCAAGGGACTAGACAAAGATGATCACATGACCAATTCATCAGAAAGACTGATTGGTATCTTGTGACTAATGTTAAATCCACATGTTTGTGATTGGTCAAGAAAACCAGCTTTCAGCTTGCTGCTTTTTCTTGACTAATTACAAATTATGAATCCTGTTGTGATTTACGCAAATACTACACATGTGGACTTACCATTAGTTTTCAATTACACAAAGACGAAGTGTGTCGCCGTCTTTCTCTAGCCCATTTGTTTCTAATGGTTTCTTATTTATAATTCTATAATTTTCATAACTGGATATGCTATATTTCATTCTTCTGTGACACCATTAAACTCTTTCAGATTTAAAAGATACTTTACCTTTGACGCTCCTTCTGCGCCTTTAGAACCGTTTAAACTAATAGCAAAAGGTCGGGAACACTTGTCGGTTCCTTTCTCATATTTACGGTAATTACTACCGATTATAAATGTAGCTGTATGTCAACCAATTTTACTGTTAATTTAGGTGTACGGCCGCCAAACCGGCTATAATGTATAGCGAAGTTCAACGACAAGGCTCTAAAGGATTCTTAACCAGAAAACAACTGTTTACCCTAATCCCTGAAGAACACAAAACAGTAATAGAGAAATTGGAAAAGTTTTCGAGATACCAACCAGACGATAAGCCTGCCATAAACGGAAAGTGGTACCCGAAAACTTGGAGAAAAGTTGAAAATTCCGAGGCGATGCTTTTAGAACAATCAGTTGGACTTTCGTTCCTTCAGGGCTACTCAGATGAAGAAGAAGACACCACTACTCACCCAGTTATCCAGGACAACAACCAGCAGGATCGCCAAGACGAAGATGACACTACTACCGAGCCAAATATCATCCAAGTCAACAACCAGCAGGAGGAAACAGCAATGGAACTTACAGACCCTGTTTTGGATAAACCAATAGAGAATACTCCCACTAAGGAAAACGAAAACTTTAGTCAAGAAGAAGAAGAAGACTTGACTCCACAGGGTACTCCTAGAATAGCCCGTGCAAGTTCAACTGAAGATTTCGAAGAAATCCAAGACGATTTGAGGGAGGTAATTAACGCCAAACGTTCACGATGGGAAAATGACAAGATTTTGATTGACAATGACGAAATTGAGGATTTGCGCATCAACGATTATGAAGAAACCAGGAAGGAATTGGAAAAGTTAGAAGCATCGTTAGAACCTTTAGAATTGACCGTGGAGGGCAGTGTTGGTGAGTCAAGCCACAAAAAACGTAGCAGAAAACGTAAAAAACACAAAACCGATATTGACAAGGTTAAAAAGAGAAAATCGTCAAAAAGAACAGTGAGCAGTTCAGACTCTGAGAATCACGTTACTAAAAAGCATAAGAGAAAGAAGGGGAGTTCTAAAGGAAAAGTTGACAAATATAAAAAACGCAAGTCGAAAAAGAAAAAACGAAAAGTGGAACTTAGCAGCGGTAGTGAATCTGAGGCCACTTTGGAGGTTCTCGCACCAAAGAAAAAGAGAAAGAAAAACTTTGAAAGCAGAACTATCAAAAACAACAGTGAAGATAGTCTGGAGAAGAAACATCTAGAGTCAGATGCTGAGGAAAATTACGAAGCTGATATTAAGTTCTTTGCGGACAGGCTGGACGCAGAGAAACGCCTGAAAGGCAAGTCTAAAAATCGGCAAGTCAAGACAATAATAGTGCTAGACGATTTGGACTTGCAGGAAAACAAAGATAAACCCATAAAAGAGGAAATCAAAGTTGACTTGTTGAAATTGAATGAAGATTATTTAAGGGAACAAAAGAAGAAAGATCTCACTGTTGACATTGAAGAACCAAAAATGATGGATGAAATTCAGATAAAACAGGAGGTCATCGAAAGTTATGATGATTTGATGATGCTGGAAGACATTCCCATTCCTCCTCAAACAAAAATTGAAGAGTGTACTATGAAAAGAAAGTGTACCGAGTCTGATTTTAATGAGCCTGAAGTAAAAAAAGTGAAATTACCTCCACTGGAATTGATTCCTCTATCGGAAATTAAATTAGAAAAAGACATAATACCAGTTAAAGAGCTGGAAAGTATTAATTGCTGGGAAAGCGAGGAAGAGCTGTTTGTTCATCAAACTGAACCTGTATCAAACATTGAGCTACCGCCCACTTTACTACTTGAAAATATCAAAGTGGAAAAAGACATTTTAAACATCGAAGATTTGCAAAAGAAAACTGCAGCTTTAATTGCTGAAGGAGAGAAGAGACTGAAGAAAGAAAGCGTCTCTCAAGTTCCGAAACGTTCTGTTAACGTGGATCCGGAATTTTTCGACATTGAAGCAGCCCCCATTGACGATAATCAGTGGGACATTGCATCTCCAGCAGTTAAAGTTGTAATCATCGACTTGGACACCAATAACTCGAATAGTTGTGCTGTGCTTGAAAACGAATACGAGGAGTTTATAAAGTCTGTTTCCACTGCTGATATAGATGAACCAGAACCCCAGCAAGTCAAGTCCATAGAAATTGACAGCAGTTCAGACTCGTCGCTTCAACTCATAGAAGAAGTTCCTAAAGCTGCTGTAGTTGATGTTCCCGCAGTTCATATACCTCTACCACCACCTCCACTTGCACCCAAACCAGACGAAGCCATCAAACCAGTCCCGGTTCCTTCGCCCAAAATCGAAGCGGTTTTGGATCTCAACAAACCAATGATCAACTTGAGTTTATCAGCTAATGTGACTCAAAACATCACTCTCAGCTTGGCTACTAGTATCCCAAGTATATCTACTCCAACCACGACCAGTATAAACTTCTCCAAGCCCAATGTGGAGATTTCCAATGACACCATGGTCAGCATGAACAATATTTCGTTGCCGCTTCACAAAGCTCCTAACGATATCAAAGTCAATCATTTCTTAGTTCCGCCCCAACCCCCAGAAGCCTTTATTAATATTTCCCCACCTAAAGTGGTGGAGGCGGAACCTGAGCTGGGCACCTTCACTTCAATCAGTTTGCCTTCAAAAAGGGTTTTGATAGACAATTCAAATGTCAAACTGGACGACTCGGACCCTGAAGATCAACCAATGCAGCTTACAAAGTTAGAACAGCACCACACTGAAGAGCTAAAGCAAAAAGATAGTGAAGTTGTGAAAAGAAGTGAGGTTGTGGAAAAGAGTGAGAAAAGTCGCCGAAAGTCTAGTCCACCAAGACGCGGCAGTAAAAGAGAGTCATCTCCTCGTTCCAGACGAGGCAGAGATTCTCCAGTAAGAAAGCGACATTCTTCGCCAAGAAGACGTCAATCGCCACCGAGACGAAGATCCCCAGGTCGACGCAGTCCGTTTAGAAGGAGACGCTCTCCAGGTAAACGCATCAGTTTGTCACCAAGACGACGATTGTCACCAAGCAGAAGACGACGAAGTCCTTCACCAAAGCGACGATCTCCGCATAAAACTCGAACGACATCTCCGAGAAGACGTCGCAGCTTCTCACCTAAAGGTCGACGATCCAGCGGGGAATTTAAAGAACGCAAACGCAGCAAGACGCCAATCAGGAGGACGCTGTCGCCACTAAAACGCAGCGTTGCCGATTCCACCATCAGCGATGAACAACTACAGATGGACGAGTATGAAAGACTGCTGTCACCTAGAAGGAAGCGGGAGATGGATATTCATCACATGGCGGAGATGCAATTCCAGCAGCAACATTACCAGTACGAGCAGTACAGCGCTATCCAAGCGCAGGTGACTTTATCTAGGGAATTAAGTGCACCACCTCAGAATACTTACAAGCAAGTCGGTAATATGCTGCAGATTGTTCCTGCTGCTGATTTGAGTAAGATACCATCTCCTCCATCGGTAGATATGAGAGTGAGGAACTTTGCGATGTTACAGGTGAGTGTCTTTTGTTGAAAAACTTTTTAGATGTTGCTTTTTTCTATAAATTGTCAAAAACAGATTTTTGGAAGGGTTAATAGGATTAAGACAAATTTTGTTACAAATTATGACATATGAGTACCGCAATGGTTATTTATGTATCAAGGGCGGAAAGACGAATATTAGATGGAGATCATCCGATAATGCATTGCTCATACGGTTTTAAGTAAATACGAATTTGGCTAGAATATCATTTGCAGTAGCAGACACATCAAATAATGTTACTAAAAGTACTGCTTCTAATACTAATAATAAATCAACTGAGGTTGTAATAGAAGAAAAATCACATTAATAATACTTGGATAATATGTTGAAAACATACTTTTTTCATGAAAAAAAGACAAAAACTTTACACTCGGTCTTAGGTACTACTTACGTAGGATACTATTAATTCATCTTACTTGTAATTGAGTTATAAAGTTGACGGTTAAACAAATTGCAGTCTCAGCCACCGCCGCCGCTCCCATCTAGCGATTTACGACCGAAAATTCTCCAGGTTGGCAACATGCTTCAAATCGTTCCCACCGATATAGTTCCTCCTGAATTGCTGCCCCCCGAACAACCGCCGGAGGTAAAATTTGCCCCCTTTCTTTTATTTTGCATAACCGCTTTGGTAATTATAACAAGATTAAAACCGAAATATGCGACCCGGACTTTGTCGAAGACCCATTGCCCACCTCCGGATCACCATCCCCTGAGGCGGCCATGATGCTCAAAGTGGCCGAAAGACGTGCTGAACGCGAAAAGCGTCGTCTGGAGCGCGAACGTCGCAGGAAAGAAAAGGAGAAACGACGCAAGGAAAAAGAGAAAGTCCGACAGGCTAAGCTGAAAATCAAGACTGAATTGATGATTAAAGTTAGTCACTCCCAACAAAAACGTTTAACCGATTTTTCTAGAGTTCAATTCCACAGAAAGCCTTGGAACTGGAAGAAGAAGAAGACTCGGAACTGCTCAGCGACCAACAAACAGCTCAGTGGCCTCCTACGCCCTTATTGGTCGGTCATCTGAAGGAGGCAGGGAAGAGTATTCTGGTGAACCGGAGTCTCAGGAGTGAGGAGAGCTTCATCGAGGAAAGAAAACCTAAAACGGTGCACTTTGCTGATGGGATTCGACCTGGTGAGGGCACGTCCCCATCCGCGGGGGAAGAACTGACCTCACCTCCTCCGCCTGAACAGAAACTGCCAAAAGAAAAACGCTACAAAAAGTTGAAGTTTAGCAAAAAGAGTTTGAAGAAAAAGAAGGTAAAGGTGTGTAGAAGCTTTTTTTTCTATTTATTTATTTTTGGTCAGAGACGGCAAAACGTTAGTTTCAAATTTAACTGTTTTTCTTTTTTTTTTTGAACACCTTGTATATATTTAATTGTTTGGTAGTATACGGGAAGTGAAAGAACAGTTCAAAACTCACATTTTGAACTTTTTACGGTGGCGAAAACCCCAAAAATGACGATGAGAGTTACGAACATTTTGCTTCAGCTGCTAAATTCGAAATTTTTTAAAAAACTGTATACATTTTGAGGCACATATTTTATCTTTAAAAGTATTCACAATATAAAATTTCCAGAATAGTTTTAAAATTCAATTTAATCTTTCTTGGAAAGCACTTTTTTGGACATCTCCTCTATTTCGACTATAATTTATGGCATGAGGAACTTAATTAAGACAAAAATAAACCATATTCTTTTGAGAAACAAACGTACCTAACCTCAGAAACAAGTAGTTCAATTATTACTTGAAAGTTAGTTAGTTAGTTAGTCTTCTTTATTTCTAATTATGGTCACAATACATTTCCTGTAACTACAAAAAACATACATGAAAACACAAAAAGAAACAGCGTCATTTTAAGATGAGCGTACACCTAATAGTCTCTTACATAATCCCTGATACAATATGGCTCTAAATTAATTAACATCTGTTTTACCTTTCTTTTAAAAAGTTTCTCATTTCTTTCTAATTTTAAATCATTTTGTAATGTATTAAAAAGCTTCAAACAGGCATAATATGGATTTTTTTCGGTTATAGTTAATCTGTGTATCGGATAATTTACATTTACGCTTCGAGTGTTATAACTATGATGTACCTCCAGATCAAACATACTTTTGTTTTTGAAAAAGAAAACTATACATTCATAAATATATAGTCCCCACACCGTCAGAATGCCATTAGCTTTGAAAACCCCCCTGCAGCTCTCCCTGTATCCCATTTTCTTGACTATTCTAAGTGCTCGTTTTTGTAAAACAAAAATTTTTTCCATTAAGCTATTAGAACCCCAAAATATTATCCCATACTTGAGCACAGATTCAAAGTTTGCGTAATATAGGATTTTTAATGTTCTTTCATTCATGTATTTCGCAGTGACTCGTATGCCATAGCAAACTGAACTAAGCTTTTTGTTTAACTCTAAAATATGATTTGACCAGTTTAGGAATTCATCCAAGTGAATTCCAAGAAATTTGGTATGTTCTACGAGCTCTGTATTTGATTGTCCAAAAGTTAGTGTTCCAGGTTTTTCAATTTTGAATTGTTTTGTTCTAAAGAGTAGAACCTTTGTTTTATTATTATTAAGTAATAATCTGTTACTTTTAAACCAATCTTGTGCTCTGCAAAATAAGTTTTCTCCCGATAGTGCTAGGCTTTCTACATTTCTTCCCCTGTCAATAAATTCGTATCATCGGCATAACACGTCACATGCTCATTTTCTGAAAGCAGAATGTTGCTCAGGTCATTAAGAAATACAATGAATAAAATAGGTCCCAATATGCTTCCCTGTGCAATTCCAATTTTATTTTCCTTCAGACTTGAGAAATAATTCTGTCCATTTTTTAATATTTTAACTTGAAAGTAATTGTTTTTACAGTTTAGTTAGTGCACCAGTAATATTTATTATACTTTAGCTAGTAAATTTCGTTGTCGCTTAAGTGCTGATAGAAGGGAGGGAGTATCTAATGATCTATTTTAGGTGAGAATTATCAGGAGACCTCCTTCACCGTTAGAGGAAAGTGACTCGGAAGACAATCTACCTCCGCCGTCGCCGCCTCCAGGATCTCCACCACCTCACGTTTTTCCGCCCCGCATCAAAGGTCCGGCGATAAACAACGTACCGCCAGCTTATTTGGCGACAATTATGCAGGCTGCTCAACATCAACAGGTAAAAAATGCATATTTTAAAGCTTTGTTTATCGTTTTGATTTTGGCAGCAGTTGCAGCATCCAGCTCCGGGACCTTACCAGCCAGGGTTGTACCGACCTCCTCTAGGTATGATGATGGCGCCACTACCTCAAGGTATGTTTCATTAAAATTACAGCAAAAACTGTGATTTTTATAATGTTTTTTTCTCAGGACATCTTCAACCTTCGCTGATACCGGTTCCTCCTCATAATTTAGTGGCGCCACCTCAGCCCGGACTTCCTCCAGGTTAGTTGATTTGTTGATTAAGGTTGGTTGGAAATTTATTTCTTTTTTCCAGGCCATCTTCAACCGTTACACTCGCGAGTTCAAAGTCCTCACGGATCAATATCGGTGCCGTCTCCTTCTCCTCACATGATGCAACATACCTCCGGTAAGTGACAGTCTTTCTTTTTTATTTTTTCAAATTGTCCACCAACAAACCAGCATGAAGCTGTAAAATGTCAAACAAAGAAAAATTAGTGTTTTACGATTGTTTCACAGAAAAGGTGTCCATTCTGTCTTAGGAGAAGTGAACACATTAACTGACGTCTTAGATTGGTTCTTTGATATTTTGTGGTTGCCGTTCTGAGCGTTTTTTTCCGAAGATTTAAAAACTTTGTTTTTGTTGAACCAGACTATTTTTAAAGTGCCGTTGTAGAACATTTTTAAAAAACTACTTTTTTTGTTACCGACAGATTAAGGAGTGTCTGGTATTGCCTTTTGTCAGTGCAAAAATGGTTTTTCTCTTTGAATAAATTTTCAATATTTTTTATTATACGACTCTGAAATCTGAATGCTAGTTTTCCATTTTTTAAAGGTATGCCGTCACATATTCAAAGCCCCCACGGTATCATGCCATCCAATCTGTCAGTGCCGCCGCCGCCCCTACCTCCGCCCCATAATCCTGGTAAGTAAACAATAAATCAGCTCCGCAGGCGGCTTAAATCAGTGATGATTAAACTATGACATTTCCAGGTCATTCACGTCATTATTAAACAAATTGCCCAGAGATTAATAAATCTCTTTATTACATGGTCAATTGTGGGTAATTATTCACTAGAAGTTGTGTGTGTATATATTTCTTGTGCGACTGGTTTAATCAACATTTTTGTGTAAAAAAGTCTTTTTAGTGTCGTTGACGTTCAGTTTGGAGAAGTTGTTTTAGTTTGTCCAGGTCTGATTCTTTTTTTACAATTTGCAATAATTGTGTATGTAGTATAATTTTCATTGTGCACCTTAATGTCAGTAAGGTCAAATTATTGTAAATATTAGTTTTAATGCGATGTAATTGGTTTAGTTTTGCTCTTTATTTTTTTTACTTGTTTACTAGATATATAATATTGTACAAAATGTTTATTTGGTAACAAAACATGATGGTTTAATTAAAAGTGATATCACTATTTTAACTTTTTATTTTATCCAGTCTATTTTTTGTGTTAATTGGTTTGTTGACTCAATGTAATAAAAATATAACAAAAAAGTTTTAATAACCATTTAATATCACAGTTCACAACTACAAAAAACTACACAGTAGTATGTACAACAAAGAAGTGCTCTAAAACTACAAGATAACACATTCAAAGGTAATTAAAATGAATCTACAAAATAAATATCCTAGTAATACTTGTTGGAACCCATTTTAAGGCGAATTGAAGATGTAATGCTGATTCGCGGCAGGTCAAATATTCGTTTGAGTGTTATTCTTCTGGCTTTCCAACGCTTCACATGACTCGACATTTATTAAAAAATTGGTCAAAACCGTAAACTAGAGTAAAAGTTTGGTCAGGCCATTTCCGCCTCGGCCGCTTTATCGTTCCTTTTCCGTAACAGATCGTCCAGCTGGTCGTGATCGTAATAAACCACAAAGTCCTGCGGCGACAAACCCTCGAACATGGCGCTTACCGAAGGTTTCAGATTGTAGAAGAACAAAGGTTGACTTCGGCTGGCAAAATCTTTGGTGATTGAACCAACCACCGTTGCCGCTGTATAGTCAGCGCCGTAAATGTGCGAACAGTCGATCACCACGGGGATGTTTTGTTTTCGGCTCTGTTTGGTGACTAGGTTTCTCACATAGTCGGTCGAGGGGAAGATCAAGCACCGGTCGGGGGTGAGGATCAAGTAGTCGACACCGTCACGAGTCTGTTAAATAAAAAAAAAATCACGATTAGTAGGTGAGAGTGATTGATGGTATTTGTTACCAACCCTTAAAGTTTCTATAGATATTTTTGGTCTGGCAGCGTGGTAGAGGATAAATAGTAGGTTAATGCCGATTCCGATCAGAATACCCACTTCTAAGGGCAAGACTAGGCAGCTGATGAAAGTTATTATGGCCAGGAGAAAATCACTTTCTGAAACAAACACAGTAGCCCAAATTAGAAAAAATGCACTTTTTTTGATCTTTAATAGCTTTATAGTATGGCGAAATGTGAAATGGTGAGTTGGTGAACAGTTAATTGCTGTATAACGAACAGCATCATTGTTATATCCAACCTTCATTGTTGATTTTCTGTCAAACAGACTGTTCGTAGCATTTAATGCACCTTTTTCCTACATGTTCTTATGACAACAATGCAAAATTTGACTTTTTCTTTTGGAAGAAGATCTTGTGGATAATTTTATAATTTTTACACCATATAACTATACTTTTTCTATAAATTAAATTAAACTTACTTTTTGTTCTCCACATCGGTTTAACCACTTTCACTTCCACCATGAAAATTACGGCGGCTATGATGATGGCGGCCAGTGACGACTTGGGGATGTAGTAGAAATACGGAGTGAAGAACAACAGAGCCAAAATGACTAGCAGACCGGTGTAAAGTCCGCCCATTGGGGTTTTCACCCCGCTGCTGTTGTTAACCGCGCTCCTGGCCAAAGCGCCAGCACCGGGGAAAGCTTGAACGAAGCTGTTGGCAATGTTGGCCAAACCAATTGCTATCAATTCTTGAGTAGCGTCCACCGGTTTACCATCAGCTGCGTACACAATTTTTATATTTGAGTTAATCACCAATTAAAACTATATTATACAGGGTGGTCCAGTTTTAAATGTCACATACATATGTTAACATACATAGATGTCATTTTCCTGAAAAATCCTTCCCAAGGAAAATATACAGTCCATAAAAGTTTAGTTTAAAAAATCGGTTACTTGTCATAACTGTCAGACCGCTGGAGCAATATTTTAATCAAATTTATAACAAATATATGTGCAATTAATACTCATTATGTGATGTTAATGACGTTTGTCGAAACTGTCCAGTGGTGTAAATACAGAAAGATGGTTTTCATGTTTCTGCTTCATTCTCTACGTCACTGTATATTTTTCAAAAATATTTTTTTACTTATTCAATTTACAAAATAAGTATCTCTTATAAAATTCTGATTTGAAACTTTGTTTACGAGATAATTGAGTTAATACGTTCAAAACAAACCCAACCCAACTTAAAAGTTTTCTTGAAAACAGTGAAAATTCACTTAAGAAGCTTAAAAAACGTCTTTGGACATAGTTTTCATAGTTTCCAAACAAATTGAAAGACTTTAGTTTTGAAAATTCACTTAGAAACCAGTAAATTTACTTTGAAACGGTGAAAATTGACTTGAGAGGCTTAAAAATTGTCTTTGTAGTCGGTCGTTATAGTTTTCAGATAAGTTGAAAAACTTTAGTAGTAAAAATTGACTTGTAGCCATGAAAAACTACTTTATCTAGAATTTTTGACTACAAATTCACACATTTCAACTTTGAAAATTGACTTGGACACCAAAAAGTGACTCTGAACCAATGAAAAGTGACATAAAAAGCTTAAAATTTGCACTTAAAGTAAGTTTTCATAATTTGAAAATACATTTCAATATTTTAGTCTTGAAAATAGTCTTAAATACAGAATATTGACATTAGATTCATGAAAATTGACTTGAAGACTAACTTTTAAAGTTTTTTTACTTTGCTTGTCATTTTCATAGAACTCTGGACTATTTTTAGGGCTTTAAAACTGCTTTCAGCTTGAAAAATTAAGTACCTATTAGGGTTATCTCTACCAAGTTTTTGACATAGCAGACTTAAAAAACTATTTTAACATTTTCCATAGGCTTAAACATGCCACTTCACGGTTTGTCAGTATTAAATTGACTTCTAAACTCTTCACGGTGATTTAAGAGTGAAAAATCAAATTTTAAACTATTTTTATAGTAAAAGTAAAGTTTCAGACTCTTCATTGATGAAAGTAAACAAATTTGTCATTAAAAATTCTACGATATTAGTCTTAAACGCTAATTTTTAGAATTAAATTAGTCCAAAATGTTTAATTAAATAAAAAAAAAGTTTGAATTGAATGATCAGTTGTACACTACCTATAGTCAAAAAAATTGAACGCCAGTAAACATTAGTCCAAAAATCCTGTTTTTTGACTATTGACTAATATTCAGTGTCAAAAATTAACTCGTAAACCTCACAGATGACCAGATTTGAATACTTTTGAACCATTTTAAAGTAAAAAACACAATAACCCAATTAGACATTTTTGTCAATTTTGAATAACATCACAACTGGCTAATATATAACTTTGGAGGTTTGTGTCGTTCTTCAGGAAAATGACATAATGCATGTCAACTTATTTTTTGATGGGCTATCGATTGGTGAATTATTGACATTTTAAACTGGACCACCCTGTATAACAAAATATTCATACAAATGACTGATAAGCTTTATGCTAGAATTTGTCAAACCACTGACTTGAATAAGACAATGTGAGTAATGACTCATTACCCCACAGGTATGGGTGTTATTATCTATTCAAACTTAGTGAATAACAAGCATATTATCAAACAAGAAAAAGTATAACTTACCGAAAGCTTTGCAAATAGCGATAGTTTCCAAAAGACCGATCAAAGGCGTGACAATAATTCCAGTGCCCAAGTTAGAGATGATTTCCGAAAACGACACCTCGAGTTTAGTGTTGTTGTCCAAGTTAACGGTGTATCCACCAAAAGGGGGCATCTTAACACTGGGTAGTCCGGCAGGGACGTCTCCAATGAGCGTCAAAGGAGAATGGTTGCCGTCATAGACGGCGGATCCGATAAAGCCGCAAATGATCACAACGATGGCGTTTCTCGAGGTGCCAAACAGCCATATCGACTTGTTCAGGATCGCTTGCGATTTGCTTGGTTCTCCTTTGGACGGGCCGAACTTTAGTTGACCCACAACCTAAAATAAGAAATTAACTTATTATTCAATAAATATTATAAGAATCTCAAGAATTAATCAAAGAGAGGAGTTACTAGTATTTAGTCAATAATGTAATGTTTACAGCTGAAAAAAGGCCTTTTTTAACGATTTTTTTATTGATATGTCATGTTACGGCGGTTTTCACACCAAATGATAATAATCTAGTTTTAATGACAATCTGGCAAATACTCCAATATCGTTTTCAACCAAATCATCGTCTGAACATAATTCAAAAACCAGACAATCTTCACAGGAGCATTTATAAATTTATAACTCTAGTTATAGTTTAAAATTCAGGTTGATTTAAAAAGAATGAAGCTGCATTTGAGTAAAAAAGTACTATGGAAGATACCATTAACCATAAAGTCTTCATCTTAAGTGAGATCATCTTAAGACACTCTAAATGTAAAATTCTGTAGATACTTACCCTGACAACTAGCAAAATAACGATGCAGGAAATTCCCAAAACGGCGTCCCAAACGTTAGTATTATGGATATCTTTGAAAATATTTCCCCATATTTCGGTAAACACGGACCCGGGCGCGTAAATACCAAGAATGTCCTTAACCTGGGAAGTCAGAATGATTAAAGCCACTGCGGACGTAAAACCCGAAGACACCGGGCCGGAGATGAAGTCTATGAGGAAACCTGCAAACAGTCCACCAATTAAATAAGAAAGCTCGGTGATGACGCGGTCCCCGACTTACCCAAACCAAAGAGACCCATCAAAAACTGAACCAACCCGGTGAAAAAACAAAGTAAAATTGCGTGTTCCGGCCCTAAACCTTGGACCGCTTGGAATGTCAAGAGAGCGGAAATAGCGGTCGGTCCCATGGGGACATCTTTACAACTACCAAAGAATATGTAAACTATGGCCCCCAAAAAGGAACTGTACAGACCGTATTGTGCCGGCAGTCCTGCTATTCCACTGAAAAAACAGGAAAATAAGTCACACATAATTTTTCCAATCATTATCGGGTATTACCTGTAAGCCAAACCCTGAGGGATCACCATCAGTCCTACTGTGATACCGGCCAGGATGTCGCCGATCGCGCAAGATTTGTCGTATTTGGGCAGCCAATTCAAAATTGGCAGTCTTTTGTACAGGGTCTTCTTGGTGCAGGTCTTTCGAGCTTTCTCTTTTACCCACGGTCCGGTTTTTCTCACTTTGTCCCATGTCGATTCTTTTTGGGTTTGATCGTTTACTACTGTAATATCAAAACAAAAAAATGTATTATACGATTGTAGTCACATAAAGGGTACTGTGCAAACTAAATTTGAACCATTCTAATTTTAAGTAAAATTTTATGTTTGTTTTCATCATTTGCAAACAGGAAATTCACTTAATAGTATAGTTCTGTCCGCAGAGGCGATCCCTGACTGGTGTCCAATTCAGTCAAGTTTCATTGGTTGAATGCTCACGTGACTATGACATTTTCTGTCAATGGATGTATCTATTTTTCTGATTACTAGTTGGAAATTCTTTCTGCGAACAGACCTAGTGTCAAATTTGCCAAACCTTGAAATATAGCTACTAAGACAATTTTCAAGTTTTCAATGTTAATTTCAACAATATTATCTAGGAAAATTGAACATTTTAAGTGCATTTTCATGTTCTTACTTCAGTTTACTTAAAAGCTACAAATTTGGTTAAGAAATCTCGAAATGTAGCTACCAAGTTAACTTTCAATATTAATTTCTACAATGGGCCTGTCCCACAATTTTTTCAAGACGGATTGAAAATATTATACCTGTATTTTTTTGTTTTCAAAAATATTAAGTCTAAATAGAAAAAAAATGATGATAAAAACTACATTAATCTCATGTTTAAAACGCCCGCCGTCGGTGACGTACTACACTATCAACCAATCAGCGACAAGAAGTGAAACAGATGGCGTGCAACAGCCAATAAAATCGCCCAGAATTACGTACGTCACATGCGCGCCAAAACAGATCTTTTAAATTTAATGGACAAATTCAAACTAATGTAGGAACATTTACGACCATAATTTTTTCTTCAAGAATATGAAAAATTAGTTTTTTGATCCTATTCTTTCGATTCCAGTCATTAAAACAAAAATTTATGATATGTGGGATAGGCCCATTCTCAGAAAATTGATCATTTAAAGCAAATTTTTATGTTTTAGTTCAAGTTTCAATATTTTCAGCTAGAAAATTCACTCAAAAGCAACAAATTTGGTTAGAAAGTCTTAAAATGTAGTTACAAAGTAAATTTTCAAATTTCAATTAACGAGCTTCATAGCTGACATAATTTCAGAATAAACTATTATCGGATTCGGATAACTAACTTAAGAGGTTTAAAGTGTAATAATACCATGATTGAGAAAATCTTAGCACCTTTCCGGGATTAATACTAAAAGTTCAACAATAAACGCCGCTCCTAATGAATTAGCAAAACTGCTACTACAAACTGAAACATATTCTTGATAAAAAAAAATCTCGATAATACACAATCTTTTAAAGCTGACGAACGCGATATAATCGACGTAACGGGCAATAAAACATTACGACATAATCCATATTGGCAAAATAATTTTTAGGAATATTGCAAAAGCTAGTTAATCCAATTTTATTGGATGACCTAGTTATAACATAAACTTTATTACGTCGGAATGTGCGAGAGAAGGCTTTTAAAAGGTCTGATGAGGGTTCGATCAGAGTTCAAAACGTATGTAACACTGATTTTCATGAATAATAATGTTGAAAATTCAACTTTTATGATAATAATTATCTGGAGGCTGGAGTGTTTTTAAATTACTCGGAGAAACTACTCCGAGTTACTCGAGCTACTCTTATAATAAATATAATAATAAACTTAATCCTCCTTAAACGCTTTTGGACTCTTTGGTAATAATGTAGCAATTTAAGTTTCGTTTTTGTTAAGCCAGACATATTGTAAAGTTCGGTAATAGAACATTTTTAAAAAACTATTTTTGTTTTTTGCTACCGATAGATAAAGCAATCGGCAACATGGCATCAGTATGTTTTAAGATTAGCAAAGGACAGAAACATATTCATTTGACATTGACAGTGCTGCTTACCGATTTGACAAGACTTACAAGAGTGAGGTTAAGCTGGTAAGAAGCAAAATACAATCACCGCGGAAAAATTAAATCAGTGTCCTTATTATTTTACTTGAATTGTTCGGGCTGCTGTTGGTAGTGGACTATTTCTCTTATTTTCTTGATGGTAAACCTGCAAAGTAAGATAAGCAGCAACCCTCATCTGTAGGCACAGCCGCAAAATCAGTTACTGTTCGCTCTCACTGAACAATTCCGCACATTTTGTTTAAACAATTTAAGTTGCAACGGGAAAAGTTTGAAAAAACTGTCAACCAACTCCAAACAACTAAAAACCCAGTAAAAACTACTCAAAACTCTAAAAATTCCATTCATTTGACACTAATTCCGCCATATTGAAAATTTTGACGCGCCTACTAGTTTTTCTAGAGTATCTAGAAGGCGCTGGTCTGGTACGCATGGCAAGGGCCACGTTGTCAATGTTCGATTAGGCAACCAGCAATACCAATAAATAGAAATAAGAAAATTCGTGATAAGGTTTAGTTTTTATACATGATCGAGATTAAACAGAATGACTGAATCTACTAAAATTCCTGCAACAAATTGAGGTTTTGGTTTTTGGAAAAGTCTAAACGAATTAGTAGCATTAAAGTATTTAAATTCCTGATCAAAAGCAATTACCTAATAAATTTAGGTGATCGTTTAATTTAAATCATAAAAATTACATAAAACTGGAACCCATTTTTGTCAAAAAGAAACATCAAACTTACGCAAAGGATCGTGCTGACGCAGATCTTTGATCTCAATGGATTGGGCGGGCATTGTGACGTAACGCACTAATCACTTTTTTTTATTCGGGTTTTAAAAAAAAATATACAAGGTGAAGGTACTACCTAGGGGTCCGGGTTCCTCCTAGGCCTACCCAACCAAACTGACTAGAGTGACATCTCCGTAACTCACCTGGACCTCCTCCACCTTATCTCCAAGAGCAATAAATCTACCCTAATCTAACCCTGACGGTTGTTTTTAACACGAGTCGCTTTAAAAGGGATTCGACCAGCAATAAATTAGGGGGATTATCAAATGATTAAAATTAGCCAATTAATATATTGGAGGGTATGACGTGTTAAGAGATATAAAGCGGCGAGGGGGTTATAAAAATCGCTTTTTCGTTTTGTCAAAGTTGTAAAAATACTAACTACCTTAATGATGGAATTACCGGGTGTACTAAAGTTATTACTTCTAATTGATGGCGTTAAGTACCCATTTTAAAAAAAAATTACAATACCTTAATGTGGGCACGTAGTCAGGATTTTTTAATTGCCAAAATTACAAGCTTTACTTAATTTAATCAAATGAGTTTTAAATTAATTGACCTAAAACCACAAACCAAAACATTTCACTTTGTATGACATTTATGAAGATTTATATAGAAAAATATATCAAAAGTTTCTCAACAAAATATAAGTCTAGACAATCAAGGTGACTAAATGTCAAGTTCTCCTAAAATTATAAAAAAAAAGTTGCAAAACAATTATCTAATAGTTTCCACAAATAGGCTGGTAATAGCAAACAAGATTACAAATAAGATAAAACACTTTTAATTTAGCTTGTGTGAATATTTACTGGAAATTTAGCTTTCTAATATAAATATACGACTTTGCAGTTTGCTTGTTTAGTATACTGACAGTTAGGCGGATGAGATAAAGCAGACGTGACGTCATCTGACAGTTTTATTTGTAAACCTGATAAGTTCCTGTGATTGTTAAATCACAATTAATTATGAGAACACAGTGAATCTGATTCTCGCAAATTTTTAAGCTTTTTAGCAAGCCGAGTTTACTACGTCGCGGTCAGGTAGTTTTGAAATTACCTATAATTATTTTGTGAAACTATGTATTCTCGTCTTACTTGATTCGTATTCAATCGACAGAAATATATTATATAATAACATAAATCAGTAAACAAAGAAACGCCACTCAAAGATGTCCTCCAGCCATGTGACCAACGTTCATTCAGATCCAACCAATCGTGCATTGCCTGGAGGACAAACAAATTTGCAATCTATTAGGCTAAATTTTGTACTTTAATTTGAAAACCTGTGGTTTTATTTAAAAATACTTAACTTGCAAAAAGTTACTTCTTAAACCACTGGTTAACACTATAAGCTACGTAACCTAGACATACAACAAATTTTATCTTTAAAACAAAGAGTGTTTACTAGTTAATTTTTGCTATATTTCTGTTATTGACAAGCTTACTCAACACCTCTATTATTATTATATTACGCTAATTTATTAAACAACTATAAAATTTGTTTAGTACTTTCACTGGTAATTTTTGTTATTTACGTTTGATGTCACGTTTTACCTATTAACTAAAGCGATACTTCTAAAGTAACATTTGTTTATGTTATATTTCGTTTGATCCAAAAACTTTCTAGAACTATCAGTAAAAGCTCGTGGCCATTATTATTGAGAAAATAGCTTCTACTCAATATCTACTCCATCAGTTTTAGAAATATCGGCCAAAAAACACCAAAATGTTATTCCGCCCTCTAGCGACGATTTTTAATAACTACAGCATTAAGAAGAAATGTATAGTCCAGTTGGAAATTTACCGAAAAATTACTTCATGCTTAAATGAAAATTTTTCTTGATAAGGAAAACAACTGTCAAACTTGTCATTGTTATTGTCAAACTTATCAAGCATTTTAAGTATAGCTTAAGTTAAGTGTGGTTTAGAGTGTGACTTTTTTCACCTGTACTGTCACAGTCTGACCCACACTTAAATTAAGCTCGGCTTACAAAACGACGGTGCAAATGGTGGTAAATGATTAAAAGTACATTAAACTTGATATTGGATTGTTGTACAATTAATTAAAAAACGAATTATTTTTGAATTTTCAGATTTTCTAATTTTTTCCAGAAAATTACAGGAAACTTTCTGAAAAATGTTGTATACCTAACCTCAACAATTTTTAAAATAATATGTATTTTAAAAAAAATATTATTTATAAATTTATCCCTTCTGGACAACACATTCCCGGTATAAAAGCTTTAATCTCTCGGTAGCGTGACATTTCTACTATATATGGTATACAGGGTGATCAAAAGACAATTTCAAGGGCTACAAATTGGTATATTGAACCACCATGTAACTGTCAAAATAACAGAGTTATGGGCTGTCACAGTAAAAACTGTCAAAATCAAACAACTCAGTTTTAACAGTAAATAACTCACTTATTCGACGTTTTAGGTAAAAACGCTATACAGGGTGGTCAAAAGAGAATTTCAAGGGCTACAAATTGGTACATTGAACCACCCTATAATTGTCAAAATAACCGAGTTATTGACAATACAATGGAGTAGTTTACAGGGTGATTCAATCAATTTTTAACATGCTTGTAACTTGTTTAATTTTAATTTTATAAAAAAATACCAAATATGAATCTTGTAGATATTTGCATATACTTTATTCCTAGATAATCAGTATACAGGGTGTCCCAAATTTGAGCAACGAACCACACTTATAATTTTTTATTCGATTTTTGGAATCTACGTCAAATTCTAGGCCTACTTGATGTAAAATGTTTGTATCGATATTCAATTGTTTTTGCTCTAGCAGGCTTACTTTGACCACCCTCTTCGAAAGCAGAAATTCCCAATTTGAGCGAAATTTTGGTGCACTTTTCCAGAAAATCATTTCTAAGTCACTTATTTGAAACACCCTGTATAAACACATCGTATAACAAAAGAAAGATAATAAATGGAGCTATCACGTGACCTTGAGTGGGAACGGCTAAGTTGTCCCGTTTAACCGCTAGAGGGCATCAAAGTTGACTCTCGTTTTTTGCAGTTTTTACTCAATATCTCAGGAACGTTTCAGGTTAGAGGTCTGAAATTGCACCTCGATGGGATGCAACTTTTACCTTCTATTCACTTTTTTGGTACCGTGCAGCGTTTGACCTTTAAAAATTAAGAACCAGAATTGTCAAGAATTTTCAAGTGTAACCTGATTTTTTTCAGAAAATTTTTATTTTCAAAATTTACCTCAACTGCCTAAATACCTTCAGGTTAATAGTACAAAAATGACGTAAAGTGTCATTTGTCAAAATGTCATTTTGCAAAGGTGCCACGACCTAAAGTGTCAAAATTGACATAATTTCAAGGTCATCTCCGAAATGGTGCCAGTTAGTGCAAAATGGACGTCAGATTTGTGTTCCCCAGGTTCAAATTAGTTAAAAAAATCACTTTGATTGAGGAAAATCCAAAGTGGTCACCGTTAGTATAGTAGGCCCAAAAAATCCCTAATTTAGATTAAATTTTCGTGCACTTTTCCAGAAAATCCTCCATAACTCGCTTATTTGAAACACCCGGTATAAAACCACCGTATAACAAAAGAAAGCTAATCAATGGGGCTATCACGTGACGTTGAGCGGGCACGGCTAAGTTGCCCCGTTTAGCCGCTAGAGGGCGTCAAGAAATTTAAAGTAAAAAATTTTTATTTTCAAAATTAACCTCAACTGCCTGAATACCTTCAAGTTAATAATACAAAAATGTAAAAAAATAATTATTTTTGAATTTTCAGATTTTCCAATTTTTTTCAACTTTGAAAAGAGTAAAACTATAGAAAACACTTAAAAATTAACTCATTCTGTTATTAATGTGACATCGCTGACGTGAGTGACATGTACGAGTGATTATTGACCTAAAAAACTGTAAAACAAACTTGAAATTAATTTAAACTACTAGTATTTTATACGTTTATGGTATTTTGATCAGCATTCAGTCCGTACTGTTTGTTCCAGGAGAAGTGGCAGTAACGACACTTACATTTGATTGGTTCTTTGATATTTTGCGGTTATAGGCAAAAATGTCAATAATTAATCTTTGATATGTTTCCTTTAAAATTGTCTATTGGTTTGATGTTTAAATATGATTTATACTTACATATAAAATCGGTGCTGCCCTGAAAATCCGAATTAGATCGGCCTTTTAGGCTGTCGTCAGATAGGGAAAGTGTGGGATTTTCGTAGGCAAAAATGTTCCGGCCGCCGCCACCGCTCTCGCCCTGCAGATCTCGTTCCAATTTGTTGATATCCCTGCAACACACCCATTAATTAACAACAATCACAACCATCGGCTTGACATACTTAAAATAACCCGAGTGCATAGTTCAGAAACTGGTATTATGCTAATGAACGAATTTGCTACGACTGATTTTCTCTCTACACCCCGAAAAAATGCGCAGCTAGGGTTTAAATGCTAATTAAACTGTCGGTAAACAAGTTAATACATTGAAACCGCTGTAACAAATCCAGTTCGGCTGCGAAAAAATTAGAATGTTAAACCAAGGGTTAAGACTGATTGATTACTAAGAGTTTTTGAGAGGTTTCGGATTTTTCCTTGAGAACATCTAAATTAGTGATGGGCTATTATGAATGATAAAATTTAAATATTTCGATTATGGCAGAATGATTCGATTATTATAACTGGGCGATTGAATAATCGATTACTATTAGAAAGTGGTTGAAATTTTTTATTCATTTACTAAATGTTCAAAGAAAGATCATACAGGGTTTTTCAATGAAAAGTAGCCACCCTGAATATCTTCCAAAATAATTTCTCTGTTAAAAAATACTAAGACACGTCAACAAAGATTGCAAAGGGGACATCTTTTTACGTAGGATTTGAATTTCTGCCATCAGCCCCTTGCCGCCATAGCCACCCCCACTAAGTTTTCAAATGGCACCATACCCTGTGTGGTACATCGTTGGAAAGGGTACCACCTGTTTGGACGTTGCCATATTGACAAATTCCTCTTTTAAACCTCACAATATGTATCTTTCATTAAGCAATTATAAATGAAAATGAGAAAACTATATTGTTTTGAAAAAAAACATTCTAAGAATCTCACATGTTTTGCATGCAATAAATGTTTTTTTTTTCGAAATCTGTATAATTCATCGGTCCGTTTATTACTGCAACCAACAATACACCAGGTTCACATCTGCTCGTGGAAGATGTGGCAACATAGGGCATAGTCCCAACTGACAGTCGGCTAAACATTTTGAGGTTAGGAATTTTAAAAAGTTGAAAAACACCAAAAACTACAAACAGAAGAAATAAAAACTTAATTTAGGGTTGTTTAAGTTTATTAATTAGTGTTGTTATTGCGAGACCTTCGTAGAATTTAAGATTTTTCTTCACCAAACTGGAAAACTTGCAACATTTGGTGGTAAACAAAGGCGGAAAGTTCCAATCAAACTTTGGCTTGGGAACAACAACCACATTCAATTTAAATTATCTGGAAAGAACATCACAGATAGGTGCATTCAAACGAGTCATTAACAGCCCAATACCAACGTTTCAAGAATTATTCCATAAAATTTGCAAGAAAGGAAAGGCAATGTGTGTATCCTGAGGACTATTAAATCCTAAAGCAGTGTTTTAACTTATAACAGAATTGTTGGTGTTTTAGGAACTTGCTTCTTGGTTTTGTGATATAGATTGCTTATTTATTTCCTTTTGTAAATTTACTCAGCATTAAATACATATCAATTTGGTTTTGTTGTGTGATTTATTTAACATGTTTTTTCAATTTCAGTTCAATTTATTGTAAGAGCAGGTAGGTACCTCAGTTAAAGAAATTATCTAATTTTATGATTGTTTATGAAGAAAACTAGACTTCTTAGATAAAAAAGAAACTTGAGTGTACTTTTTAAAGATTTTATTTGTATATTTCATAATGTGTAAATAATACAATTAAAATAGTAATTTAACCTACTATCTGATGTAAAAGTATTTAACAGTAGCACCATCTGTTTCTAGCCTTATAGTCAGAGAAGATATGGCAAAATTTATAAGGACTAATTCTGCAAAATAATGGCATTTGATCAAATTGCTTGTATCTTTCTAATATTACCTGAAACTTATTAGAAATTTGTTTTTTCAACACTCTGCATATGGATTTTGACAACACCATTATAACCATAGCTTCAAACACCTTTTGTTTAGAGTCTTTTAGAGCAATTGATAATGGGACTTTTTAAATTTGGACCCTTTCAAAGAATGATAAGCAAACTCCAGATTAGGCAAATAAAGGTACCTGAAACATAAGCTATTTAGTATTAGCAGCTCATTAATACCTCTACCAGAGTCCTTTTTATAGTATTAGGTAAATCACCTTGTCAGCTTCTGCTAAATACACCTTTACTCTATATCCATGTTTCTTCGAGAACCACTGGCTTGAATAAACTTGGTTTTTGTAGTGTTCTTGTAAAAACTCTTCTTGGGAGTAAGTAAATATATGGGCTGTTTCATTGTGACAGTGTTTTCTATTAGAAAAGGCATCTGTTCCACAAACTCTAGTTCCTTCAGAATGTTTCACTGGGCCCCTTGATAGTTGTAAACCGCCACGGGAAAATAAATGGACCATAGATGTTTATTACACCTGCCATTGAGTTGTTGCCAGTACCTTCCGTATTGATTGTGTAGGGTTTGCTAAAAGCAAATGCAGAGTCCACTCTAGCATCCAATAGTGGAAGCGAATGTGTCGCCCCTTTCCAGATGCGAGCCCTCTGCAGACCAACTCTCCTACACGGGGATCAATTCAATTAAGGCGACCTCCTTGACATATAATCACTCCCAGAATCACTTCCAAAGCCATGGTCAGTGTAGTTTTCATGGCACCCGTTATATTCAGGCATGTCATTCTTTGAACATGGTCTAATTTCCGGCTGTTTACTGTCTATAGCCCCATAAGTTAGCATAGGTCTTATGACAGTTTTGTAGGTCCACATGAGCACTCTGGGAGAGATTCCCCAGGTCTTACCAATGGTTCGTCTACATTGTTCATACGAGCTGTATGCTTTCTCTATTCTTATGTGAGAGTTCCTCAATAGTTTGCTATCGAATATTACTCCAAGGTACTTGACCTCGGAAGCGAAACTTAACTTAATATTGAATAGTGTGGGTGCTGGTAGCGGTCCCAGTTTCCTCTTTCTTGTGAAAAGGACCATTTCGGTCTTCTTGGGGTTAATGGGCAGAGTATATTCAGTACACCATTTTTCTATGATTCGAAGAGCCGCTACGTTGTCTGCGTAGTGGTTGTGGTTTTCAAGGCGGACAATGAGGCTGTCCAGAACCACGTTCCATAGTAGAGGTGATAACACCCCTCACTGCGGGCAGCCTCTTGTTACCATGCCTTTAATCTTGACATCCTGTACACTTATCTGTATGATTCTTTTAAAAAGCATCTTGAATATCCACCCGGTTACTGTTTCTGGAGTGTAATTTAACGATTATTCGAATTTTAGCCAAAAATTTGGATCATATTGTCTTTTTCAATACGAATTTCTAATTTAAATATAATATTCTTGTAAATATTTTTTCAATAAAACAATTTTTCTATTTAACATACCAATGTTGTTTTTTTAAACCGATTATGAAAATGTATCGATTATTCCCAATCCCAACACTAATCTAAATTAAAGGGGGGCGTCCTGTTGGTGACAGTTCATTAACTTCTTATTAAACGGTGCTTCGCCACACTTATTTTATGCCGCCTCACCTTCACTTGAATCACTCTCGTTTTATTGCAAATCTGTACTAGTTGCAATGAAATGTACGGTTCAAAAACGATAGAAATCGCCAATTTGGGCGGTAGATTCGCAAGAATGACATCAGCAAAAAACCGGTTTTTTGGCGTATGTAAACATAACCATTTTAAACAGTCAAGGATTTCTTTTTCAACGTAAACACACCTGACCTAGTCTTGGGTCAATAAACTGGATAAATCATAGAAAATATATTAAATAATTGTCTAATAAACAAACCTTCATAGGCTTCAAGGTTCAGTTCGTGAATAGCGAACATCCAGAATGCTGTAACCTACTAACGAAAAAAACCAGCGACACTTTAAGGGAAACGACATTAATTGAATCATTGAACCATTGCCTTAACGAGACACTGTTAATTACATGTTAATTAATCTATCGCCTTTAACGGTTCTGGTACAAGTGCTAACATTGCCTTGTTATTGATCAATATAATTAATCGCTTTTAAATCGACCCAATATGTGACCTTTTATTTTTTGGTAATTCAATAAGCTGGAAGAGAAATCCTGCATACTGAAAATCCACACAGTGATCAATATCAATATTCAAAAAATGCAAATGTTTAGATCCACTTTCTATTTCTTATGAAACAACCTGTTATTAGTGGGTTTCAATTTTAAGTAAAAATTCAGTCATATTTCATAAAAGGAATTTTGATGAAACAAGCAGTTATTAGTAGGTACCCATAATGTGCCAAGGGTAAGGTATTCAAACATAATAAAGTATGAATAAACTGTTCGTCAAAAAGAATGGGACAACCAAATTTTTCAAGTTTCTTCAAATTGATTCACTCAATTTTAGTAATTTTTTTGAGAATTAAAAGAAATTTTCTTCTTATTTCTGATGACCTAAATAATCTTTTTGAAAAATTTTACGGATCCGAGTTTACAGGGTGTTACTGAGTTGTAGTCAAAAAATGAAAAATTTGGTCTAACACCATTTCTCGCATTGCAAAATTTCAAAATTGGGGTTATTTTTACTTTTCTTATTTTTAATTTAAACACTTTTTTAAATTCTCAGAAATTACACTTAAAACTACCTAAATTAAGTAAAAAGCTTAATCTGCGTTATACAGGGTGACCCAAATAAGTGAAAACAAAATCATATTTTGCAAGAAGTACGCTATTTGTTTACTAATTTTGTTATTAAGAGCCGTTTATAAAATTTATTAGTAAATTTCAAAAATGCTTTCATTTTTACATCTCTTAATGCAAATTCAACAATTTTAGTAATTTTTAGGGCAGATAGCAGATAACAGCTATTTCCTACATTTTGTGGAGATCGACTTTGTGTTTTTACTTTCACTTACACTCACTACTCCACTGTGGGAATATGGATTACTTGAAGAAAGGTTAAATTAAAAACAAGAAGAAATTACACCTTTTTTGATATTTTGCAATAAAATTTGTAAACGGAATTTAATCACCAAACTGGCGAAAACGTCTTAGAGATATTGACTACAAGACTCAATTAAGGTTGTTTTAAAACATAAAAAAAAATTTTTGCGAGAAATGGCGTTAGACCAAACTTTTTATTTTTTGACTACATTTTTTAAAAAGATTCTTTAGGTCATCAGAAAAAGGAAGAAAATACCTTTTAATCCTCAAAAAAATTATTAAAATCGAGTGAATCAATTTGAAGAAAAATGTCCCATGGAGAAAATGTCGCTCATAACCTTGAAAAGTCTGTAAATTACATTTAGACAGTTGGGAAAGCTTAAATTGAAAAAGCCTCCTCTGTGACAATTTAAATTTGGAGCTGACAACACTGTAAAGTTACATTGAAACTTGTCAATAACAGTCACATTGACCCAAAAAATGTCATCCTAAACCTTGAAAACTGTACACTCTCTGTAAACTCTTAAAGTATAATATTCTGTTAACATTTACTATGTTAAATCAATGAAATCTAAACTGTCAAGACTGTGGTTGCATTTCATTGACCACATACACATCGTCTAAAACTTGATCCGATACGAAATGACATTGATTCAATCCTGTCTATACTGTACCCTATCGAGTTTGGTATTCTCTTCCTCTAGGTTAGTAAAGGATAGGAACTGATCTAAAGAAAAAAAAATATCGGAATATTTAACTTGTGTGACGATTTTTACGTCACCATCAAGTCAGAGATTGTTTACCGATTGCAGTCGATCATATTTAGCGTATTGTAGTGATGGGCGTAAATTTACCATGATTGATACCGGTAAGGTAAAGTTAAATTCAATGTGACAGGAAAATTTACCAATTTTACCAGTAAATTTATGGGTTTAATTGAAATTTGCTTGAAAAATATCATTTTTCTGTCCTGACTGTCATTAATTTGAAAAGTCATGAATCTGAATCACTATACTTTTCATGCACCCCCTGTATAGTAGCTCCAGGGATGAGTTTAGCAGTTCTTTACGAAAATTTCTGCTTTCTTTCAAATTGTTCGAGTTATTTAGGAAAAACTGGTTTGGTGCAACAAATTTTCAAATCAGTTGAAATTCTGGTTTAAAATTTGAACAGCCTGTAACTCGGTTATTTTTTGTGAGTTCAGGGAAGTTGAATCGCTTAAATTAGCCGTCTTGAGCTCCTCTTTCCAGTAGTGTTGAGCAAAAAATTCTATCTCAAAAAATGTGTACAAGGTGACCGAAAACATTCAATCACCATACTTTTCATGCACACCCTGTATACTGGAAGCTAAAACGGTCCTGCAACCTTATGGTGCTAAGTAAGGAGTTGATTAGGAACATTTTTGGTCTCCTGCAATTTTTTTTTAACAGTCACCGTTTTAGAGTAATTTAGGAAAAACTGGTTTGTTAAGTTAGTAAAATTGTGATCTAAATGTTGAACACGGTTTAAAGGACTAAATTGCCTGTAAAACCTATTTGGAGTGACCGAATCACATTTTTAAGCACGTTTTTCTAATTCTCATTAATTTTTCTATCTAATGACATAAAAAATCACTACAAAATCAAGTAAAGTCAGGGAGAAAAGTGGTGTCAAAATATAAAATGCCAGAGACACAATTTGAAAGAAAAGTCAGGGACAAAATTGCCTGTAAAACCCACTTGGAGTAAGAAAATGACTGTTTTAAGCAAATTTTTGAAATCCTCATTAAATTTCCTATCTGATAACATAAAACAACACTACAAAATTTAATACAGTCAGGGGAAAAATGGGTGTCAAAGTTTGAACTGCTAGTAACACTGTTTGAATAAACAGTCGCGGACAAAATCGCTTGTAAAACCCACTTAGAGTGAGAAAATGACTGTTTTAAGTACATTTTTGGAATCCTCATTAAATTTCCCATTCAATAACATAAAAAATGTAGTATTTTTTTTGGTACAGTCAGGAAGAAAAGCGGTGTCAAAATTTAAACTGCCAGAAACACATTGTTTGTAATTTACCGGTCAAAGTTTCCTGGTAATGTAAAATATTTACTTTACCGGTAATTTACCCATCAATACTGCATAGTTTTTGTTCACTGTTAATTTTTTGTTTGATCTATTTACTAATGTGTTGATCCCATGTCATTGTTGTCATTTCGATCGTCATACTATAATTGAGAATATCAACTTTTTATTCACAAAACACACACACAGGGATAGAAGAAAACACAGCAACAGAAGCGCATTGTTTAACCATAAACTTGGTGTGTGTGTTCTCTACTTCTTCTATAAAGGTTAATTGACTTTTGCAATGTTTGAGTAGGGGCTGAAATTCAAATTTCAAATATTTGAATATTCAAACGCAAAATATTGTGAAAGCACCGATTTTGTGCCTATTTTAAATTATAAGAATTAAATACCAATTTTTAAACTGAAGTAAAGTGTTTTAAGTTTCTGACTGAAATGTAGTTTGACAGTTAATTGCATTTTGTTTAAGTTTCATCAAAATGGGAGGGTCAGTAAAAATTCTCCTCAGCAAGGTTTTGCAGTGGTTTATGTGGTGGATGCAGACAAGAGTCTCTTTGCAAACAGGGATTTTGTTGGACTAAATTTTGTAATTCCTTTAGCGTTATTTGCAAAAAAATTTCAACTGATTGATCTACAAACTACTGGACTGGATAAGATCAATGAATTCGACTTGAAACCAGTTATAAATTTAAGACTGTAAACGAGTGGTTAAATCATAAAAATTCCGTCAACACTGCACTAACTAAAAATGTGATCTAGACAGGTGGTTTATAAGTAAATGATCAATCTTATTTCTAAGTGGGTTTTAATTAATTGGACTTCGAATATTGGTCAGGTTTTGAACTTTTTTAACAAAAATGTAGTGGGGTTGTCTATAAATAAGGCTTAGACGAATCTCGACCATCCAAAACCATTAAAATACCAATCAGCAGAATGTCTATAACGATTCATTACCACTTTATTATTGCTCACAGCGTTTGCCCGTGACCGTACACTTTCATTTTCTTTGACCTTCGATTCATTGCTACCGACCGATTATTAAATATTAAAAACACATTCCTCGTTATACTGTCACATTATGAGAGTAAACACTAATCAATGAAATGGAAGATGCAATGTCGCATCAGTTATGTTTATTGTAAAAAAATTCAACGATGCGCTCTCTGAGTAATCGTATGCATTTCATTATAGTATTGTGTTTACTACTCTGTTTACAGTTCCAATGTTAAAGATTTGCTCAACGTTTTAACGACATTTTTGTTCCTTTTAAACTTTTACTCAGCCGACCATATAATTATTATTAATAAGCAGGTTCAACAACTGGGTTTTTGTGTGTGTGTATAAGTATAATTTGTGACGCATTCTTTACTTTGTACTCTCTATTAGTTTAGGAATTTGGAATTTACTAAACTCACTCAAAATTTATTTATAAAATAAATTATTTGCCTGAAATAAATAAACTAGAAAGGTGAAATTCACACTAAAAGTAGTAACATGAAACTTTTTGACACTTTTTCCTGTCTTGTAAATCAAAATTTCAACATGAAAGTCCTAAGTGGATAAATATGTGTTGGTTATGTGTAGAGTTCGGATTTCTAGGAATTTTGCTTTTTGTAAATAATAAATGCAACCAAACTTTGACATCTAATGTGAACGATTTACGCAAAAACACGTCATTTGACAGATTTTTTTCATGCTTTTTTTGCTTTTTTCTTTTTTTTGCTTTTTTTTAACTGAAATTTGCTTGCAGTAATTTTATTAATATTGTTGTCAACTATAGTCCCATAGGGACTATGCATGACATATCTAAATTAAAAAGTGATAGTTTTTACTGGATTATATATTATTTTTAACAATAGAAGTCAAATATCTCATTTTTACCTTTTTGAGGCTTGTCATTACCTCACATTAAGCTCTTCAATTGCAGTATCTATATTGAGATATTTAAGGCTTCTGAGAGACAAAAACATACTAATTATCTGTTGCACAATGAGTAAGTATCAATTTACAAATAAAAACTGATCAAATAATTTCCAAATGCTCCGAAGTAGTCTAAAAAAATGTAAAAACATTCCAAAACAACATAGAAGCTCTAAAATGCCTTGCAAAAGCTCACAAAACAGACTAGAAGTTTCTAAAATCTTTAAAAACAGCTTTTCAACTTATCTATAGAAACTCTCAAGACAGTGTAAAAGCTTCAGTATGCTTCTAGAGCGGTTTAAAAGTTTCTAGAACCATTTACAAGGTTTCAAATGCCTTAAAAGCAATCCAGAAACTTCAATGCTCTTTAAACTGTTCAAAAACTTTCCAAATGCTCCTAAAGTAGTCTAAAAAGGTTTTAAAACACCAAAGAAATTCCAAACTGCTTCTCAAGCTGTCGAAAGCCTTCCAAATGATCTTCAACTAATCTAATAGAAACTCTCAAACAATTTCAAGGCAGTCTAAAAGCTTCCATAAGTTTGTAGAACAGTCCATAAGTTTTCAAATGCTTTTTAAACTTTCCAGAAACCTTCCAAATGATCCTAAAGTAATATAAAAGGATTTCAAAATGTTACAGGAACTCCAAAATGCTTCTAAAGCAGTCAAAAACCTTCCAAAAGCTTTTAGAACAGTCTAGAAGCTTTCAAAATATTTCAAGGCAGTCTAAAAGTTTCCGTGTATGCTTGTAGAGCAGTTTAAAAGTTTCCAAAAGTTTCTAGAACCGTCTACAACGTTTCAAATGTCTTAAAAGCAGTCCAAAACCTTCAATGCTCCTTAAGTAGTCTAAAAGGATTTCAAAACACTAGAGAAACTTCAAAATGCTTCTAAAAAGCCTCTCAAAACAGCCTACAAGCTTCCAAATGATCTTCAACTAGTCTAATAGTTTCAAGGCAGTCTAAAAGCTTCCATAAGTTTGTAGAACAGTCCATAAGTTTTCAAATGCTTTAAAAGCAGTCCAAAACCTTCAATTATTTTTAAACTTTCCAGAAACCTTCCAAATGATCCTAAAGTAATCTAAAAAGATTTCAAAATACTACAGGAACTCCAAAATGCTTCTAAAGCAGTCAAAAACCTTCAAAAGGCTTTTAGAACTGTCTAGAAGCTCTGAAAACATTTCAAGACTGTCTAAAAGTTTCCGTGTATGCTTTTAGAGCAGTTTAAAAGTTTCTAGAACCGTGTACAAGGTTTCAAATGTCTTAAAAGCAGTCCAAAACCTTCAATGCTCCTAAAGTAGACTAAAAAATTTTAAAACACTACAGAAACTTCAAAATGCTTCCAAATCCTTTTAGAACAGTTTAAAAAATTTCAAATGCTCTTCAACTATTCTAGAAGCTTCCGAGAGATATCAAAACCGTCTAGAAGCTTCCAAAAAATAAAATATTCCAAAACCTTTAATATGCTCTTTTAAACTGCTCAAAAACCTTCTAAATTCTCCTTAAGTAGTTCAAAAAAGTTCTAAAGCAGTTTAAAAGCTTCAAAAAAAAGTAAAAAAAATTTGCATCTCTGAAAGAGTTTTGTGCTTGCTTAGAGATTTTTACGCTTTTTTGAGGAAAATAATTTTTCACGATTTTAGTCCTTTTTAATCCGGACTCTATAGTTATGTGTAACACCTGGTGACATCTATAATGAGTTGTACGACTTTTAAAAAATTGACGCTTATCAGTTTGTTTGAATTTCCAATGGTGTTTTTTTTTCTAGATAAGTACTAGGTACTACCAAAGTTGATTATAGATGTCACCAGGTTCTGTACGTCATTGCCAGTTATTTAGCTAATTGATAAATTGGATCGACGAACTTATAAGTTGTTATTAAGTACTATAGGACGACACTGAATTTACGAAACGGTGTTTTACTGAAATGGTTTTCGAAAGTTTCTCCACGATTCTCTAAACTGCAAGAATTTGCCATTAAAGTTGAAATGTTTTGAGAGCAAACCAAAATAACAATTCCTGGTTTGCTGGTATCGATTAAATTCATTGAGAAAATATTCCGTTTTTTGAGTTTTCAAGATATTTCCTAAACGGTTACAATTTTAAGTTGCTGGTAAATTACGAATACTGTGTCAAAATTTGACACCGTATTTCTCCCTGACTGTACTAAATTTTGTAGTGTTTTTTCAGGTTATTGGATAGAAAATTTAATGAGGATTCCAAAAATGTGCTTGCAACTGTCATTTTCTCACTCTAAATGGGTTTTACATGCGATTTTATCCCTGACTGTTATTTCAAACTGGGTTTCTCGCAGTTCAAATTTTGACACCGATTTTCTCCTTGACTGTATCAAATTTTGTAGTGTTTTTTCAGTTTACTGAATAGGAAATTTAATGAGGATTCCAAAAATGTGCTTAAAAACATGATTCGGTTAATCCAAGTGGGTTTAACAGGCAATTTTGTCCCCAACTGTCCTTTAAACCGTGATCAAATTTTATATCACAATTTTTCCTAAATAACTCAAAAACGGTAAAAATTACAACAAAATTGCAGGAGATCAAAAATGTTCCTAATCAACTCACTTTCCAGTATACAAGGTGTGCATACAAATTATGGTTATTGACTGTTTTTGGTCACCCTGTACGCAATTTTTCAGATAGAATTTTGTGCTTAACCCCACTGAAAAGAGGAGTTTACAACGGTTTTTTTAAGTGGTTTCCCCATCCTGAACTGCCAAAAATAACCGAGTTACAGCATTTTAAACCACAACTTTAATTTGTTGCATCAAACCAGTTTTTGCGTTCAAAATAACTCAGAAACGGTGAATGTTGGGAGAAACTTGAAAGAGAGCAAAAATGTTTTGCTAAGCTAATTTTTGGATTTTTCCCAGTCCGTCAGTGCTGCTACTATACAGGGGGTGCATGAAAAGTGTAGTTGTTTAGACACAAAAATTTGTGGTCAAATTGGAATTAATTGGTAAATTTTCCTGCCATATTCAATTTTTTAATGTTGCCAAACTGAAAAATTTTGTCTAATTTGGTTTGAACAGCTTTTGCAATGTGACAATGTAAATTCTGAGTTCGAAGTCGGAATTTACTTAAATTCCGAGGAATTTAAGAAAAAAAATGTTTGTGGCCCTTCTACGCCTTCGTATCTGTGGGCCTTCTAGGCCTTCGTAGAAATTAAAGCTAAATTTGTGCAACATGATTATTTACAAAAATCTTAAAATCCAAGAAGAGCAAGATAAGTCAAAAGAGAGATTTGTGGCTTAATTAGAGCCTCTTTAGTAGAGGATTTTCTTTATATTTTATACCGATGTAAACAGTTACAGGTAGATAATTATTATTACAATTTTAGGTAGAGAAATTGTAATTAACTCTTAAAGTATACAATTTCACTGGTTAAAATTGAACGTTTGAAACAATTTTGTGGTTATCATAATAAAGCATATTTGCTGCTTCGTTTTCTTCGATCGGAAAAATATAAATTAAATTTTTTAGCCACAATGACAAAGGAAAAATTCACATTTAAATTGGAACAAAAGCCAGTGGTCAAAAAAATCAAACAAAAGCCGGACGGTTCAAGGTTTAAACAAATTTTGTTTTGTAATTGAATTATAAAATTGGCATTTTTTGTGTCGGTACCTTTTGTCAAATCGAAACTATTCACTAGAAAGTGCTGTTTAATAGGAAAATTGCTCGGAACCAGGATGTGTGAAACAAATTTGTATTCTAACCGTGTATATCGGAACGAATTTGTTAAAAATGTAAATAGCTGGAACATTTCTAGAAATTGCCAATCTATGCAAAGCTTGAAAACAAACCCAGGAAAAATACCGCTACAAGAACTGTTGAAGAATTGAAGGCCTGCAAAACGATTTTTTTGTTTTGTCTAATAAATACTCACTCAGAATTTCCGTTCTGGTTGTCTTTTCCCGTAGCCATTTCCCTCAAACTGACTACCACCAAGTGAAATTGAACTAAAAAACGTCAAAAAAAAACCACGAAACAAATTCAAATCTAATGTTTTTGTTAATTTTAAATCGCCACAATAAACTAAACCGACTGCACTACCTTATCGATATCAAAACAAAAATAGCAAATGGTGTTTTTTTTTTTTGGTTGGTTGGTACGACTCGAGTACCCCGACGTTTCTTCCTGCGACTGAATCGCCATTTTCGATTGAGCAGTATTTTGTTACCTAGAGAAGGCACGTGACCTTCGGCCTGGTACGCTTTTCGTCGGTATCTTTTGCGGCACCTCTCCGGAAAACCGTACCACAATGGTGCCGCTGCACCAGGTGGTGGAAAATCCGAACCACCGGAAGGTGACGCGCGCCTATCAATCTTCTTGGAGCGAATCCACTTCTTCACTGGTTAAAAAAGGTTTCACTGAACCGTTAATAGACGTTGCACATGGAATACCAATTACACACTAAAAACGGTTTTTGTTAATACTCGCGTCAATGAAAAGCGATTTTCATGGTGACTCTGATAAACGACACTGAAAATCCTATAAAAAATTAATTTTTTATTGTGATGCACTCATTAAAGGTTATACACGACGACCGAACGTGACCCTATTAAATTTTGCACTAAATTACAAGTAAAACTTAAATGTAAACGTAAATAATACAAAGTTTTCTTATCAACAAGTTGTTAAAGCGTACTTTCAGTGCAAATTACTAGCTAGACTACTCGAATAACGTGCAAATAACTACGGTGTATTTCCTGGGGTAATTAACACGATTTTCTCTACAATTCTAGTAAAATTAATTTAGAAGCATTTTACTTAAATTTAAATAACGTGTTTTAGTTGCAAAAACATTGTTTTGACAATGTTTGGATGACTGGTTGATTTTTTTTTTCAGCCAATTATATTGTTTATTTTTTGTTTACTTGGGTACAAACAAAAACAGTAATTAAACTAGTTTAAAATCAACTTCAGTGCTTCCTGTATAAAATTATTATAATAGTCCGTTTTTTGAGCCTCTCCATGTCTCCATAGGAATTTCAGTTATTTGAATAAGTTAAATTGGAGCAAAGTTGCGCAATTTTCAATATAATCCTGCTTTAAATACTTAAAAATTTTGAGTACTGCCTGAGAAAAAAAACGAAATTTTGGAAATTAGTTTTGATTTTGTGGCCAATTTATTTGATGAGATAACTGAATAACGATTTGCAATTTCTTTTGCACTTTTTTTTATGATAAAGTAGGCTTTTCTGTAACAATAGCATTTTCAGCTTTTAGTCACTTTTCCTTTATTATCTCATGTTTAAATTGTGGCAAGTAATATGTTTTTGAGATGAGATAAATGACGCGAATCTGGAGATATTATTATTTAAACAATTTGTAATTTACCATTAATTTACTAACAATTGTCAAAATAACTGTCATATATCTCAGACGCAGGTCTTGTTTCAAAAACTGTGTTAAACTGTAATTCTTGCAAATTTTAACACTTTTGACATTAGTGACAGATATAACGAGGTTTTTGGAGGATAATTTAGCTAGGCAGTCACGTGACAACTGTCAAAATCACTGTCACAAATCTCAAAAACACGATTTGTATTGGATGCTACAATAAAACTTTTCAAAACTCTGATTTTTGCAACATTCGAGCTCAGTTTGATAGTCAGGAACAATATTGCTTGTCAAACCCACTTGGAATGAGAAAATTACGGTTTTAAGTACATTTTTGGAATCCTTATTAAATTTCCTATCCAATAAGCTGAAAAAACATTTCAAAATTTGATACAGTCAGGGAGGAAAGCGGTGTCAAAATAACTGCCAGATACACAATTAGAAAGGACAGTCAGGAACAAAATCGCTTGTAAAATCCACTTGTGGTGAGAAAATTACTGTTTTAGGCACATTTTTGGAATCCTCATTAAATTTCCTATCTAATAACCTAAAAAAATACTACAAAATTTGATACAGTCAGGGAGAAAAGCGGTGTCAAAATAACTGCCAGGTACACAGTTTGAAAGGACAGTCAGGAACAAAATCGCTTGTAAAACCCACTTGGAGTGAGAAAATTACTGTTTTAAGCACATTTTTGGAATCCTTCATTAAATTTCCTATCCAATAACCTAAAAAAACACTACAAAATTTGATACAGTCAGGGAGAAAAGCGGTGTCAAAGTTTGAACTGCCAGATACACAGTTTGAAAGGACAGTCAGGAACAAAATCGCTTGTAAAACCCACTTGGAGTGAAAAAATGACAGTTTTAAGCACATTTTTGGAATCCTTATTAAATTTCCTATCCAATAACTTAAAAAACACTACAAAATCCTGTACAGTCACGGAGAAAAACGGTGTCAAAGTTTGAACTGCCAGAAACACAGTGTGAAAGGACAGTCAGGGACAAAATCGCTTGTAAAACCCACTTGGAGTAAAAAAATGACAGTTTTAAGCACATTTTTGGAATATTCTATCCAATAACGTGAAAAAACACTACAAAATTTGATACAGTCACGGAGAAAAGCGGTGTCAAAGTTTGAACTGCCAGATAGACAATTTGAAAGGACAGTAAGGGACAAAATCGCTTGTAAAACCCATTTGGACTTAGAAAATTACTGTTTTAAGTACATTTTTGGAATCCTCATTAAATTTCCTATCCAATAACCTGAAAAAACACTACAAAATTTGATACAGTCATGGAGAAAAACGGTGTCAAAGTTTGAACTGCCAGAAACACAGTGTGAAAGGACAGTCAGGAACAAAATCGCTTGTAAAACCCACTTGGAGTGAGAAAATTACTGTTTTAAGTACATTTTTGGAATCTTTATTAAATTTCCTATCCAATAACTTGAAAAAAGACTACAAAATTCGGTACAGTTAGAGAGAAAAGCGGTGTCAAATGAACTGTCAGATACACAGTTTTCAAAGGACAGTCAGAGACAACATCGTTTGTAAAACTCACTTGGTGTGACAAAATGACAGTTTTAGCCACATTTTTGGAATCTTTATTTAACCTCCTATCCAATAACTTAAAAAACACTACAAAATCCTGTACAGTCACGGAGAAAAACGGTGTCAAAGTTTGAACTGCCAGAAACACAGTTTTAAAGGACAGTCAGGAACAAAATCGCTTATAAAACCCATTTGGAGTGAGAAAATTACTGTTTTAAGCACATTTTTGGAATCCTTATTAAATTTATTTTCTAATAACCCGAAAAAAAAACTACAAAATTTGGATTGACAAAAACACAGTGTGAAAAGATAGTCAGGGACAAAATTGACTGAAAAATCCACTTGGAGTGCAAAAATGACAAACAGAGATACAGTCAATGTTGCTCTCACAGAAATCAATCAAACACTCTGATAAAGAAGTCATGTGATCCACAAAATGTCACCTGTCATTTTTCTAGTCATGTTCTATCTTTGTTGATAGCATTTGCACTTTATGACTGTCTGTCTTCTTACTGTTAATGTAGGTAGGTATAGAAAATTTAAAATTATCTACGATATGATTTTAAATTTTCTATACCTACCTGTATAATACAAGGGTGTGCTTTGCGACATGATATATGAATGGCTTTGTACTACTTTGTAGATAGATAGACGAGCAAAAATATTTTATTGCATTTAGCAAACACCAATATCGTAACATTAACCTAGGCGTAGATAAAGGTTTTTATCGTCCAAAGTAAAGTTTAAATCCTAATGATCCATTAGACTTACGGTCAATAAAAGCTGTCCAAACTAGGATTAATAGAAAGTTTTATTACAATCAGTTTTTTTCTGTCGATTTATTTTTGTCATGATTTATTGACACAAGGAAATTATTAGAAATGTTCTAGTCGCAAATTTAGTCAACGAGTTCAAAAAGACGTTTGACAACATTGCCACAAAATTTCCGCCGACTTGGACATTTTTTTAAGTTTTCTGTCTTTGTCTCTCGCATGGCAAATGTTTTCCTATGACCAGTTTTAGTTTCACCACACCTGTATAGTGATGTCACATGAGAGAGTAGATAATTCTAGGTAAACTTGTCTATTAATTTAAGCTACTTACTAGTGAAACGACAACCAAAAATTAGGTTAGGATCGAATAATCTGGATCGCTGAAACGCATATTACATAAATCGGTTTTTCTAGACTTTTAGAGTTTGTGGACTAAGGCCAAGGTCGAAATTTTCGGTTAGAACGTAGTTCGCCTAATTGAAATGGACAAAAAAGGTCGCGTCCGGTTTTCGCTCAACGCATTTCAGCCTAGTCACTGGGTCGTAAATAATGGGCTTTTAAAAACCGTTTAGTTAGAGGAGTGCTCGCAATCCGTTTTCAAATCCAAAACACCATCAAACCGTCTGCAAAAAAGTTAATCTCAATGAGTTGACGTTTTTTTTCCTGTTTCAACTACGACGATGTTTGTCCGAAGATCAATTTGGCAATTCCCACAGCATAACAAAAGGAAGAATTTGAATCTTTTTTTGTTTTCTTTTTGCTTTATCCATTATTTGTTATGTTAATTTTTGTACCCAACATTTTTTTTATTCCATGATTTATTATATGAAACAAACACGTTTTTGGGTAAAATGACTAAAACGACACAAAAACAAGATGACAAGATAGACATTTACATTGTTTTGAATGTGAAAAGTAAAGAAGCAAACATCACTTTCAAAACGATGTATGTACCTGTCTGCTGCATTATTCCAGTACATTCATCTAAATAAGTACACTAAGCCAATTTTTAAGTCTCCAAGGATTTTTAGTTCCTTGTTCCGTATAATATAAACACTATCATCTCAGAATTTAATAATTTACTTATGCCAATCTATTCATACAGACAAGTAACTTCCAAGTATCTGATTCACGGTATAAAAATGTTTAAACTTTCCAATGATATGTGGATTAAAGAGCAAATAATACGACCTTTTGTTATCAAGCTTGTTTTCATCTACAAAGTGTTTGTTAATGAACCTCCTGCTAAATTGAATGGAAAACATAATAGGAAAAATTTTTGATATTTTAAAAATGGTTTTTCTTCGATCCTTATAGAAAATAAAATTTTCCTCCCTAATTTGAGAGATGAAAGTTTCACTTTCACTACCTAGGGAGTAAAAGTGTCTAATTCTTGCAAGCAGGGAACGGAACTCTCAAGAGAAGTGTTGATAGAATGTGAGAGAAGACGCTGACAATGGCGGGTTCCTGTCACATTCTACAGGTTTTTCTCTTAATAATTCCCTTCCCTCGTTTGAAGAATACGCACCCAGAGAGACTGAAAGTATTTTTCTCCCATGAAAGGAAAAGTGCCACCAGTAAAAGTCACATTTTCTAAAGACAGTCTCACTTTCTTGACAAATTGGCAAACATATTTTTAGTGACAACCAGGTATTTATGTGAAAAAATCAGATGCGCAACTCTGGAGTAAACTGCTTTTTCACCCTTGAACTTTGAATTGTTCGTTGGAGCAAAAATTGCACTTTCCTCGCTAGTAGCGCAAATAACTATGTATTTTCGGTTTTTGGCAATAATAAGTCTGAAACTTTCCATCAGTGTTAGAAAACAATCATTTTACTGAGACACCCTGTATCTGGAACAGTTTGCATCAGCACCTGATACGTCGAACATTCAAAAGCACATTATTAAGACACACCCTGTATGATGTTAGATGTGATTGAAACTGGATAGATTGCTTTGATTGGTCAGATTAACATTTTTAGATTGACGTAGTTGATGCTTAACAGACTTTATAGTAAGTTAGTTAGTAAATGTTTTCAGGCTTAACAAATCAAGATTTTTGACAACTGTCAAATTTACGTCATCAAGACGTCCCATCTGCTCCCACAATGAAGTTAACTATCTGCTCTTGTCTTTCTACACGCGATAGAAAAGGTAAAATACTACTGGCATTTCTTATTCATATCGAAAAAAGTGGTTTTTGATACCGGGTGTCCAGTTAAAGATAAAAATTTGTGTTGCTATTCTGCCACTGTGTACAGTTTACCTAATATTTTTCCATAACCCAATACAGCTAAAGCTAATTAGTTAATTAGTGATTTCGACAACTATTTTGGCTTTTACCCATTTACATGTGAAAACCCAAGACGACAGCATATTTGTAACTGATGGCCAGATTTCTTTGCAACCAAGGCCAAGTTATTGAGTAAAACTAGAAATATATTAAGAAAATTCCCCATACTTAGTTGGTAATTTCTTCTGTTTGTAGTTTTAGTTGTTTTTGAACTTTTTAATATTCCTAACCTGAAAATGTTGTTTAGCATGTTTAGCCCATTGTCAGTTGAGATTGTGCCCTATGTTGCCACATCTTCCATGAGCAGATGTAAATCAGGGGGCTAATTCTTGAAAGCAGGGAACGGAATTCTCAAGAGAACTGTTGATAGAATGTGACAGAAGAAGCTGACAATAACGAGCTTCTGTCACTTCTTTCTCTTGATGAACTCTCTTCCTCGTTTCAAGAATACGCACCCTGGTGTCTTGTTTGTTGCAGTAATAAACAGACCGATTAAATAGATTTCGAAAAAAAATGTATTTATTGCATGCAAAACATGTGAGATTCTTAGAATCTAGTTATTATTTTTAGAATTTTAGCTAGTTTATTCCAGCTACTACCTTTAAGTTCTATAATTAATATTCTGATTAGTAAATCGTAATAATTGTTAAACTACAAAATCTGGCAGGTGACAGAAGATTGTTCAGGTTTGCCTTTACTCCATTAGTATCTAGGTCACGTGACTGAATTATCCACTCCTGCTCTAGTATCTAGGTCACGTGACTGAATTATCCACTCCTGCTCTTTTTTTGGGACAAACCGAACTCACCTTTTGTGACAGACCAGGGTTGTCAAATTAAAAATTTTGCCAAAATATATTTTCATAGATTATAATTTTTTATTCTTGAATTTTTGTACATTTCCTCAGTCTTTTTATCTCTTTCTGTGTTTTTCAAACTTCCACTTTTCGTCTGGTTCTTTAAAGATTAAGAGGTTTGAACACACGTCAAAATATAGCTCCTACTTTTGTATTTCTTTTACTTAAATGCAATTTTCTTTAAAAAATCACAAATAACCGAGACAGTTGATCGGAAATAGAGCAGTACAAGTACCTAAACAAGCTTTTTAAAGATTAACTAACTAATGTCCGTTAAGTTGAGTTTAAGGAGAGCTTAGATAAGTTTAGTTTAGACTGTGTTATTTTGCACCTGATCTGTCACATTCACACATCAACTTAGCTTAAGTATACTATAATAATAATACTCCCACAGATTTTGAATGCATTCTTCATAAACTCAAACCGTCCAGGAGAAATCCCCCGAAAAAAATCTCCTATTTTTTAGATTTGCCTAATCTGGCAACCCTGTGACTCAAAAAGTCAAAATACGTCACAGCTGCACCCTGACGTCACTTTTTCCTACCATGTTTATCGAGAAGGTTCGATTTCGTATATTTAGATAAATTCAAATTTTTCACAAGTGTATTTAAAAAAAACCAACCGCAAAATATAACCACATTTTTACGAATTCATGAAGTCTGAGAATTTTCCGCACGGGTTTACTTATATTGCCCTAGTGTAAATCCTTTACTTATGAGTAATGCAGTTAACAATAGCAATTGAAATTTTTCTAGAGCTTTATTAATATTCATGGATTTTTTTGGATTTTCCGTCACTGCATTCCTTATTTAATAGTAAAAACAACAAACCTGCGTGTACTTTAAAATGGTTCTATTAACGGAGCGATTATCACAAATAATAACTACTATTGTTTGCGGGTAATGACAATTTTATCATTAATCGCGATCTGGAAAATATATTACCCAACGGACGTGTAATTTGAATGAAAAATGTGAAAAAATGTACCCTTCACCTTCGGGACGTTTTGAAGACCGTTCAAGACAAAACAATGGCGGATCGGGTCGGTTATTGCATTCATCCTTCCCTTCGAAAGTTGATCAGTTTTTCAGTAAAACGGTTTAATTACGACAGTTTACCGTTAATTTCTCCTTGCTGGGGGAAGGCTCGATCATCTCCAATTAAATGTGCGTTTTTACATAACAATAATCATAATAGATCGGACTGGACAAATAGAATTCAGTTCCCGTGACTTAAATTTGTTTTGTTTTTCTGAAATGGTTAATGTTTAATTAATTGCAAAACAGTGACGAATCACTAATTATCCTAACACCCAGTATTATTAAATACATAGTCAGTTGTTGCAAGTTTGTTCTAGTTTCAATCATATTTACAGAACATATTTAAAAACAATTAAATACAACCAAACATACGTCTGCATTTAAAAATTTCAAGGCTGTAAGTGAAAATCGGCCATATTGATGACGACATCCCATGTGATAGTCTCACGTCTTATGTCACATGTCAAATGGCCAAATATTTAGATAACTTTTGGCTGGTAATTGATGAATAATTGGTGGTTCTTTCCATTAGCAAGTTATAAGTGCGAAATAACTGTTTTTGCAGTGCCGGCAATACACATGATATGTCAATGGACAATGACGTCAGCAAATTAATGAATTCATTGATGGTATACTTGGATGTGCATTATTGGTGCTAATTCGTCCTAGTTTTATCATGTGTTATCCGTTAGCATGTTGTAAATGTTGCTCTGTTTTTTGATTATTGGACTGTAGTCAATATTTTGTTTTATCAGCAAGTTATAACTCGATTAATTTTCTATATCAAAGCAATATTAATTATTTTATTAGTTTACGTTCTATAGCTTTTAATAAATACACCCTAATCAAGTAAAATAACTTAAGCTTAAATGTACAATACAATTGCCAGTTGTTATAAGCAGATTAATACATCCGCAATTGGAGTATTATTCCAAAGTAGTCTTAAGTAAGCTTCATAATTGATTCCTTGAAAATTTTAGTAAATATAAAGAAATTCAGGAGAAGAATTGTAGAAATGCAGTTTGACAGACGTTACTGTTCTTGTTTGTTACTGTTCTGACATTGACTGCACTATTTTTGCCAAAGAAAATTCCGTAGAACCGAATTGGGTATTTCCCCATATGCACAGTGATGTTTCTAACCTTGAATTAAGCGAATTTTCCTACTGATGAAGTAGTAAGGTCAGTGTTAAGCTTGTTTGGTCTTAACCATCAGTTAGACCGGAGATATATATGCGCAAACCTTAAAACAAACACACACACTTTGTCCTGTAATGAATAGTTTGCGCACTCTACAGGGTGGTCCAGTTTTAAGTGTCAATAATTCACCATTTGATAGCTAATCAAAAAATAAGTTGACTTGCATTATGTCATTTTTCTGAAAAACGTTTCCTAAGGAAGATACAGTGCTCCAAATTTCCATTTAAAAAATCGTTTTATAGTTTAAAACTGAACATTCAAGACTTGTGAAAGTCCAAATTTGTACTGAATAGTCTAAAAACTTGCTTTTTACTACTAGGAATGGTCTTATGATTCGCTTTCTCAGACTGCCATCCTGGTTGAGTGTCTGAAACTGGCATTCAAGAACTAAAAAGTCCGGAAATCAAGACAAAGATTGTATTGTGCATGAAACTTATTTTTTACTACTAAAAATAATATAAAAGTTTACTTTTAATGCTAGAACTGACTTTACTAGGACTAAAGAGAGTCCAAAAGTATATTTTCAAGACTTTAATTGGTGTACAACTCAATTTTCTGGACTGGACACCAAGTCTAGAAGTAAATTAAATTTTCGGACTATTTTATTTCTAAAAATTAGTTCTCAAGACGTATTATTGTAGCATTTGGTACCAACATTTTTTACTTTTATTACTGAAGAAACTTGACTTTTGGAAATAGTCTTAAACTCGATTTTTCAGTCTTAAAAAGCATTAAAAACAGTCTGAATTTCTTAGAGATGCTACAATTTATTGCACCTATGAGTGTAGAAGTCAATTTAATAGTGAAGAAGCTTGAAATAACATTTTCAAGACTATGGTCAGTGAACAAACTGGCTTTTAGGCCTGATAAGTCAAAAACTTTGTAAAGATAGTCTTGAAACTCGATTTGAGGCACTGAAAACAGCCTTAAAACACTAAAAACAGTCTAGTTTATTAAGAAATACCCGAATTTTTAGCACTGAGGTGTCTAGAAGTCGATTTAATAGTGACAAAGCTTGGAATGCTATTTTAAGTCTATGAAGAATGTAAAAATTGTTTTTTAAGTTTGCTATGTCAATAACTTGGTGAAGATAGTCTTGAAACTCGATTTTCCAAGCTGAAAGTAGTTTTGAAGCACTAAAAATAGTCCAGAATTCGAAGAAAATGAAAAGCAAAGTAAAAAGCACGAAAAGTTCGTTTTCAAGACAATTTTCATGAATCTAATGTCAATGTCCTGCATCTAAGACTATTTTCAAGACTAAAATATTGAAATTTGTCTTCAAATTATGAAAACTTACTTCAAATGCAAATTTTAAGCTTCTGATGTCACTTTTCATTAGTTCAGTCACATTTTGGGGTTCAAGTCAATTTTTAAGGTTTAAATGTATGAATTTGTAGTAACAAATTCTTGAAAAAGTAGTTTTTATGTCTACAAGTCAATTTTCAGTATTAAAGTCTCACGATTTGCATGAAAAGTCAATTTTCAAAACTAAAGTCTTTCAGTTTGTCTGGAAACTATGAAAACTGGCTACAATAATATTTTTTAAACTTCTTAAGTGAATTTTCCGTTTCCAAGACAATTTTTAAGTTGGGTTGGGTTAGTTTTGGGTCTTTGACCGTAATAACGTGTAATAAAGTGCTTGTTCCAAATTTGATCAATATTGCTCCAACGGTCTGACAGTTATGACCAAAAAAAAACGATTTTTTAAACAGAAATTTGAAGGACTGTATTTTCCTTAGGAAGCACTTTTCAGGAAAATGACATTAATTTATTATTATCAACTTATTTTTTAATTGGCTATGGATTGGTGAATTATTGACATTTAAAACTGGACCACCATGTATAATCGTTATTCGCAACAAAAATTTGCGTAAGTTTTTGTCGTAATTTAAAGCATTTCTTGTCGCCTATTTTTAACTGAAATCAATTATATCCGGTCATTAGAATGAGTTAGCAGTTTTTTCAGCACTCCCCCACAAAAAATTGCGTTGCCAATTAATCGACCGTTCAATGCGTTTTATTCTAGAATTTTTTATTGATTTTTATGTGAGTTTAATGTTAATGGTTTTTTTCTAGTACCGCTAACGTTTGAACCATGTCACCATGTTAATTAGCGCTTTTTTCCCTTAAAACACTCCTTATCTATTTAGCTATGTAAATATATAAATCACACGGTGTATGTAAATGGATTTTGTCGATAATCCCAATTTGCGTCTCACTGTAGACTTTTCAGTTGAGTGATGTATGTTTTAAAGCATTCACTCAAATAATCGTCATGGATGGATCAGTTTGTTAGTAAAATGCGTCAAAATACTTAGTCCAAGCCTAGCTGATTAGTATGATGGTTTAAAATCAGGAATTTATGGAAATTTTTCGGTAATTTTACGAAAAAATTGGAAAATCTGAAAATTCAAAAATAATTTGTTTTTTACAATTTTGTACTATTAACTTGAAGATATTTAGTCAGTTGAGGTTAATTTTGAAAATAAAAATGTGTATAGAAGGTAAAAGAGATTTCTTCAGATTTCCAACCTGAAACGTTTCTGAGATGTTGAGCAAAAAAACGATACTCAACTTTCACGCCCTCTAGCGGCTAAACGGGGCAACTTAGCCGTGCCCGCTCAACGTCACGTGATAGCTTCATTCATTGGCTTTCTTTTGTTATACGGTGTGTTTATACAGGGTGTTTCAAATAAGCGAGTTATGGACAATTTTCTGGAAAAGTGCACGAAATTTAATCTAAATTAGGGATTTTTTGGGCCTACTATACTAACGGCGACCATTTTGGATTTTCCTCAATCAAAATGATTTTTTTCACTAATTTGAACCTGAGGAACACAAATCTGACGTCCATTTTGCTCTAACTGGCACCGTTTCGGAGATGACCTTGAAATTATGTCAATTTTGACACTTTAGGGCGTGGCACCCTTGCAAAATGACATTTTGACAAATGACACTTTACGTCATTTTTGTACTATTAACCTGAAGGTATTTAGTCAGTTGAGGTTAATTTTGAAAATAAAAAATTTTTACTTGAAATTTCTTGACAATTATAGTTTTTAATTTTTCAAAAGTCAAACGGTGGGTGGTACCAAAAAAGTGAATAGAAGGTAACAGTTGCATCCCATCAAGGTGCATTTGTGGTAAAAATTTCAGACCTCTAAAAAACTGAAACGTTCCTGAGATATTGAGCAAAAACTGCAAAAAACGAGAGTCAACTTTGACGTCCTTTAGCGGCTAAACAGGGCAACTTAGCCATGCCCGCTCAACGTCACGTGATAGCCCCATTTATTAGCTTTCTTTTGTTATACGGTGTGTTTATACAGGGTGTTTCAAATAAGCGTGTTATGGACGATTTTCTGGAAAAGTGCACCAAAATTTCGCTCAAATTGGAAATTTCTGCTTTCGACGAGGGTGGTCAGCAAAAACAATTGAATATCGATACAAACATTTTACATCAAGTAGGCCTAGAATTTGACGTAGATTCCAAAAAACGAATAAAAAATTATAAGTTTCGTTCATATTTGGTATTTTTTTTATAAAATGAAAATTAAACAATTTACAAGGATATTAAAAATTCATTCAATCACCCTGTAAACTACTCCATTGTATTGTCAATAACTCGATTATTTTGACAATTATAGGGTGGTTCAATATACCAATTTGTAGCCCTTGAAATTCTCTTTTGACCACCCTGTATAGCGTTTTTACCTAAAACGTCGAAAAACTGAGTTATTTACTGTTAAAACTGAGTTGTTTGTTGTAAAGTTTGATTTTGACAGTTTTTACTGTGACAGCCCATAACTCTGTTATTTTGACAGTTACAGGGTGGTTCAATATACCAATTTGTAGCCCTTGAAATTGTCTTTTGATCACCATATATAGTAGAAATGTCACGCTACCGAAAGATTGAAGCTTTTATACCGGGAATGTGTTGTCCAGAAGATAATATAGAACATCTGTTCAATTAAGGACCGGTACTTTCACCTCCGGATAAATTTATTGTTTAAATAATTTCTACAGAAATGACAAAATTGACCAATAGCAGCGTCTGATTTTACGGTTTCCATAGAATTTATCTTTAGAATAAAGTTATTCTGAACTGAAAGTACTGGCTCTAAATCAGATTACTATACTCTTGCATAAATTTATAAATAATATTTTTTTAAAAATTCATATTATTTTGAAAAGTGTTGAGGTTAGGTATGCAATATTTTTCAGAAAGTTTCCGGAAAAAATTGGAAAATTCAAAAATAATTCGTTTTTTAATTAATTATACCAACCATCCAATATCAATCCAAATTATGGTTTAATGGTTAAATTTAGATGTTTTACATTATCTCATTAGAATGCATAATAAGTTTTACAATAACAATGACAAGTTTGACAGTTGTTTTTCCTATCAAGGAAAATTAATAAAAATATAGAATAAAATATTGATATATTATAAGAAATCTTGATAATCATTTTGCTCCTTTGACGTACTTTTCACTAACACCCTGTATCAAAAAAGTATCAAAAAAAAAACACAAAATGTGGTTAAGGATGGCGGATCTAGGAATGTGACATAATTTGACAGTTGATCAAATTAATTATATAAACTGGTCATGTGACTGTCGAATGTCATTAAATTCATTTTGACACACTGATACATGTCACGTAGGCCATTAATTTGCTATATGGTTCTTGCATCTTTTTTCATCAAATTACCGACATTTTGATCTGACAATGTCAAAAAGCATTTTGCCAAAGAACTTCTTAAAATAATTTTTCCAGAACTGTTTTGATTTGATGGGTTTTTGACTGTGACTATTCAGATGATAAAAGTCACAGTATGTGCCACTTAAATAAGTAGAAAATGGCTGTGAGAAATGATCTCCCGTTTTTTTCTTATGACACACTGCCAGATATATTCGTCAGCCATATTTTTATGCATAAATGCAAAAAATTGTCTGCGACCAATCCCATACTTTCAACCAGCTTTGTCTTTAAAAATATTACTTACACAATCACCTGATTTTTATGTATGAGTAGGAACTTTTCGGTTTAAGCTAATAGAATATCAAATAAATTGCGTTGTGTGGCCTTAAGTTAAACTAAAATAACCTCTTGAAATGTGCGAGCTGTTAATTTAATTTGCATTCTCGTGGTAATAAAATATCAATTAAAACTTTTTATATGGCCTCAACAAACCTTTGCAACTGGTATTAACCAGAAATCTACGTTGTTGTTTTGGTTTTTAAAGAATGCAGCTGTATTGAGTAATAACTAATGAAGTCTCTATAGTTTAACTGGTTTTAATCAATAATCTTGACGTATTTATGACAACACCTCCTATAATCCCTTTTAGACAGGCTGGTTGCCACCAACTGATTGGAAGGACACGTACTTTTGCACGTATATGGCCTATACTTACGATCATCTTCTACGCTGATTAATCCGAAAGATATATGAGGGGGGACATAAATAAACTATTATAATAGATTAGCCTTAACGCACTAAACATAGGATCGGTTAATCTGAATAATGACTGCTTTCTCCTTCATTAAACCACACGCGACCTTAACCTTAGTTTCTAATCTTGGCCTCTATCGAGGAGATTCCCGCAAATCACAATGATGACATGGAGAATTTGAGGACAAGTGCCCCAAAAAGGCTACTCATTTCGTGATAATAGAACTGTATTAATCCAAAGAAATTTTGTACAAAAGGGCCCAAAGAATATTGTCAGTTTCCGGAAATGTTCATCTTCTAATAACTTTAATTAAATAAAGTGTATATCTCTAAAATTTTATATACAATGGCACTTTGAAAATACTTGCAAAAGAAAGTTACGTTTTCTAGTAAAAAAAACGACTATAAGAAAACCGTGTAACTGACAGAGAAACAGTGATAATTGCATGCGCGAGACAAAGACAGAAAACCCAATAAAAAGTCTAGTAAGCGAATACTTCCGGCAATGTTGTCAAATCTGAATTCCATCGACTATTGGACCATTCTTATTTATTTAAATTCAAACTACAAAAATTGCCCATGTGACGTGAAAAAATGTAATGTCAAACGAAAAATAGTAATATTTGTTTGTATTGTTTTTTAAAAAGCAGGTAATTGATGCTTTTTCACTGATTACGCAACTTTTGCCTTCAGTTCAGGGTCAGCGATGCATTAAATATTATATAATACCGGCAAATAGTGAGTTAGTAATTTTCCTGGTAAATCATTCGCTTTTAAGTGTCCTCATAGGTATCATTATAGAGTGCGCATCTTGTTGTGTACCTAATAATTGTACTCGTATAGCAATTCCATTTATATCAGTTTTCAGTTCAATGGAATGTTCGACAAAATTGACGTGACAGTTCAGGCAGCGTTGCCATGTTGCCACCAGCTATACAGATCAATGACGTAGAGAAACAGTAAAGCAGTTCACTAGCTTTGCGATAATTGATTAATTAACAATTAAGAGTTTGCTTATAAATTGTGCTGGTATTGCTATGTTTTTTTTTAAACATAAAATGTTAATTATGTTACATTGATAACGACAAAAGAAACTTTTTTGCAAAATAATGTCCTATTGGTTCTTTTTCAATGGACGCGTGTCAGTTTTATGCACATTTTCCTAATTCTAGTACTAAAATTATAAAATACACAAAATGATATATGTTTTAAGAAAATTATTATAAAAAATTAAGCAATTTTATGGTTAATTACGTAAAAGATTTCAAGTTGATTGCAAATCAACGCTCTCAAGAATAAAACATAAAATATCATAATCACGTGAGCATCAATAAGCCGACATTTTTCTTATTCTTTACGTCAAATCTCTGACAGTTGACATTTCATTCACACAACATGGCGGTTACACCCAACCATACGTTTTTGCCTCTTTTTTGGTTCTACTTAAACAATTCTTGCACATATTGTTACATTTTTCGTACCTACTAGGCTTAATACGTTCTGCATTAGAAAATCAACATGACTTTGACAGTTGTCTTAATTTTTAAACCGCATCAACGTCAATTTCTGACAATTGACATTACTTTTTATCGGCGACGTTGCCTGTCAACTTTCTTGCACATTTTGTTACATTTTTGATCCCAATTATGAAATCAAGTAACGTGAAATGCGCATTGTATTGTTCGGACGCAGTTCTTTTGTTCGCGATTCGTTTTAGACGTTTGCGCGGGAAATTTTAAATTATTGCCGAACCGGTTGCCCAAATCGGAATTGCGTCTTTAACTGTAGCAAACTGACATTTCCTATACCAGATTCGCAATAGTAGAAAACGTATCTGAATTGGATACGGAGGGGCGATCAAGGCTAAAAAGTGCCACAAGAAGCTCGTTTTTTTTGACCGAGTATATCAGGTCATTTGAATGATTTTTGTAATATTCGATCTAGTTTTAAAACACCTAAAAAACTGGTTTTGTCCTTCAAATTGTTATAACGAGTGGTTACAGCGTAATTGCGGTATAAAAAATTACTAAAACGAATCTTCTCGAAAAAGTCAGAGAAAATACCTACTGTTTGCATCATTCTTAATTATCATATTATTCAATCCATCACGGTGGTTTCAGTGAACGTGAATAATTTAACGTTAGATTTACGTGGTTTTTGACATTAATTTATGCTAAAAGATAAAACGATAAAAACCAGATCTAAATTATTTTATTTTTTTCTCTTTTACAAATGATGTGTGTAAGAAAATAATTGCATCAGTTCTTATGAAGCTGTGATTCCCGTTGAACATAAAAAATTATTATAAAACTATATGCAATCACCATATTAACACATTTAAATATTTTCCATACATTTTTTGTAGCGTACTGAACAAAATGAGAAAAAAATCCATGACAATAAATGACTTATGGTATTTAGGTGTTTATTTAATCTTTTAATCTTATTCTACTGGAATTTTCGCCAGGGGTTAGAATCAATAATACACATAGTTACTATCACTGGTATATTTATGATCAATTGATGCCCATAACGGAGATTACTAAGGAATTCTCAAAACACTGCAATAAACCAATTAAACAATATAATTGTAAGCCTGAAGCGTGTTTCGCAAAGTTGCATCAACGATAAGTTTAAAAACGGTCCATAAAAGTATTAATCCTGTTTGCTTTACTGTCCAAATTCAAATAAACCGGTAAAATATAGTAGGAAGGGATTACAAGTGTAAACTGCGTGTTTCTGCTCTACGTGACAACGCCGCTACTGTGCTTGATTGATAGGTCAACGTCATGACGTTCAAGGAGAGTCAAAAACGTTATCGTACATTTTTCACAAAGTTTATGGTCACCAAAATCGTCATACTGCCAGGGTTGAAGATATTTCGAAAATTGAATGACACATTCTTTAGAAATCCATCTATTAGCTAATGGGCTGCTAAGTCGCTTAATGTCAGCGATCGGTGATTTGCTAAGCGCAATTAGATACTGTGTGACAGAATTATTAAACGACAAGTTATTAAATTGATACTATAATTGTCAAAACAAAGCGTGCATCAAAAACCATTTATTCAGAATATCACAGACAATCGTCAAAAGTCATAAATTGCATTTATTACAAAATTCTTCTATTTAAAAACTAATAACTTGTTAACCTATAGTCGCTCATTAATATTTCAGTGCTATTATTAATACAAAAAAAAAATATGTACACGATTAGTAACAATTAGTAGTAAACACACCGTAACCTGCCTCAACCGGACAATTTGCTTAACCTATATAGGAACACAACATCAGAGCAAATACAACCGTTTTGAGCACACGAGGCAAAATTACCGCATCTCCGCTATAACAAGACATAATAATAACTAATAAATAATAATAATAGACTATACTTCCATAATTTGCATTTGTTTCTTGATGCACGACCGGTTTTTCAGCAACTCGTCCACCTCGTCGTGATCGTAGAACACCACAAAGTCCTTGGGACTCAAACCCTCAAACACCGAACTCACTGATGGTTTGAGGTTGTAGAACAGTAAAGGTTGGTCACGTGATGCAAAGTCTGACGTCAAACTCTCTGTATATGAGTAGGAAAAAAGTAGTTTAAGATTTAAGTTTTTAATGGGAGGATAATGCTATACTTTGTCCACGACCTTAGGTTATCACCAATTTTAACTGAATGCTTACATAAGAACTAAAAATTGAAATGTCACACTCATTTAAGTTAAATTTACAATCACTTTCAAGTTTACTTCAAATTTGACAATTTTCTATTTACCATTTACAATGACAAAAATATTTGTAAAATTTTAGGTAACATTGTAAATAAAACATCGATTTAACTTACAAAGTTAGTCATTTTGCTCATCTGCCATTTCATATTGACTTTTTATGATAGCCAATGTGTCAAATGTCAAATAATGGCCATAAAAACACGATAATAATACTATACTTTGTCCAAGACTACTGTTCCTTACCACTTATGTCAAGTGAAGGCAAATTAGTGAAGTTGATACTCTTTCATGTAGTAACTCACTCCGTTAATTTTGATCTTAAAATTTAATTAGAAAAGTTGCAGTATTTCTGAGTCTGATGTCAAAATTGACATATGTCCAATCACTTGTCACTTTTTTGACACTGAAAACTGACAGTTAAAGTGATAAAAAATAGCCCTATTTGGGTTTTTTCGGCAATTTGACAAGTTTTGCGTTACATTTTCAATGAAATGTTTTGACACAGTTAAAATCGGCAGTTTACCTTCTAGTACCAAAACATTAATTTTTAGACGTATTTTGGCGTCAGTGTTTACAATGTCTATCTCATTTTAACTCATTCTGATAAAAAAAGATGGCCTAAAACTTAGGTTAATACTTTTGCCAAAATACGTCTTTTATTTCTTTAAATTTGACACGAGTTTGTCATTTTTTTGTTCTAGAACAAAGGCAATTTTTGGCAGCGTTGCCAAACCGTGCGCACTCTCCTCCAACAGACTGTCATCGACCAGGATCGTCACAAGTTGAAAATTAGTTAAAATTACTGCAAATAGTCCGGTAAGTCAATTTTATATACATTTCTACTGTTTTCATCTTGAAAATTGACTAGAATGACTGCAAATGGTCTATTAAGTAAATTTTTATAAAATTTGTCTATTTTCAAACGTTTTGACCTTGAAAGTTGACTAGAATGACTGCAAATAGTCCGGTAAGTCAATTTTTATAAAATCTTACTGTTTTGACCTTGAAAATTGACTAGAATGACAGCAAATAGTCCGGTAAGTAAATTTTTATACATTTTTACTGTTTTCATCTTGAAAATTGACTAGAATGACTAAAAATGGTCTATTAAGTAATTTTTTATAAAATTTGTCTATTTTCAAACGTTTTGACTTTGAAAAAGTTGACTACAATGACTGCAAATAGTCCGGTAAGTTAATTTTTATAAAATCTTACTGTTTTGACCTTGAAAGTTGACTAGAATGACTGCAAATAGTCCGGTAAGTCAATTTTTATAAAATCTTACTGTTTTGACCTTGAAAATTGACTAGAATGACTAAAAATGGTCTATTAAGTAATTTTTTATAAAATTTGTCTATTTTCAAACGTTTTGACTTTGAAAAAGTTGACTAGAATGACTGCAAATAGTCCGGTAAGTTAATTTTTATAAAATCTTACTGTTTTGACCTTGAAAGTTGACTAGAATGACTGCAAATAGTCCGGTAAGTCAATTTTTATAAAATCTTACTGTTTTGACCTTGAAAATTGACTAGAATGACAGCAAATAGTCCGGTAAGTTAATTTTTATAAAATCTTACTGTTTTGACCTTGAAAATTGACTAGAATGACAGCAAATAGTCCGGTAAGTCAATTTTTATACATTTTTACTGTTTTCATCTTGAAAATTGACTAGAATGACTAAAAATGGTCTATTAAGTAATTTTTTATAAAATTTGTCTATTTTCAAACGTTTTGACTTTGAAAAAGTTGACTAGAATGACTGCAAATAGTCCGGTAAGTTAATTTTTATAAAATCTTACTGTTTTGACCTTGAAAATTGACTAGAATGACAGCAAATAGTCCGGTAAGTCAATTTTTATAAATTTTACTGTTTTCATCTTGAAAATTGACTAGAATGACTAAAAATGGTCTATTAAGTAATTTTTTATAAAATTTGTCTATTTTCAAACGTTTTGACTTTGAAAAAGTTGACTAGAATGACTGCAAATAGTCCGGTAAGTTAATTTTTATAAAATCTTACTGTTTTGACCTTGAAAAAGTTGACTAGAATGACTGCAAATAGTCCGGTAAGTTAATTTTTATAAAATCTTACTGTTTTGACGTTGAAAATTGACTAGAATGACAGCAAATAGTCCGGTAAGTAAATTTTTATACATTTCTACTGTTTTCATCTGGAAAATTGACGGCAAATGGTCTATTAAGTAAATTTTTATAAAATCTTACTGTTTTAACCTTGAAAATTGACTAGAATGACTGCAAATAGTCCGGTAAGTTAATTTTTATGCATTTCTACTGTTTTCGTCTCGAAAATTGACTAGAATGACGGCAAATGGTCTATTAAGTAAATTTTTATAAAATTTTACTATTTTCCAACGTTTTGGTCTGGAAAGTTACTACTTGGTGTAATAGGAGTGAATAATAATTGTTCCCCCTCATTAATCACTCTGACATTATATGACTCTCATTTAGCTTCTGTCAACACGCTGAATATTCATTATTGATTGGTCGTGGACAAAATGGTTTTGTAGAGGTGTGTGACAGTGCGAGTGAAATAGCAACATACCAATGACAGTGGCTGCTGTGTAGTCAGCTCCATAAATATGTGAACAGTCAATCACCACAGGGATTCCTTGTCTGATTGAGTGTTTAGTCACCAAATTTCTGACGTAGTCAGTGGATGGGAATATAAGACATCTATCGGGAGTTAGCAGCAAATACTCTGTGCCTCCTTTGGACTGGAAAACAAACAAATTCGTTAGAGTGGGTACGAGTGTCAGCTGTCAAATTACAGTTTTCTTCACTTATTCAGTAGAAACTTACCACCAGTTTCTCAACGCTAATTTTTGGTCGGGCCGCATGGTATAAAATATAAATCAAATTAATTCCAATTCCCACCAGAATACCTTGCTCCAGGGGTAGCACCAGACAGGCCACGAACGTCACTATGGCTAAGAAGAAGTCACTTTCTGCAACAATCACTCCAGTTAAACTACCTTCAGCTTTGTCTAACCTAAAATCCACATACTTTTCGATCTCCACATGGGTTTCACCACTTTAACCTCCACCATAAACACGACGGCGGCAATAATGACAGCGGCCAGGGCCGCCTTAGGGATGTAGTAGAAATAGGGAGTGAACAGAACTAGGGATAAAATCACCAGTAAACCCGTGTACAGTCCTCCTAAAGGGGTTTTTACGCCGCTCGCGTTGTTTACGGCGCTTCTGGACAAAGATCCGGTGCCTGGGAAGCTTTGGACGAAAGAGTTGGCAACGTTGCTTACCCCGATCGCTATTAGTTCTTGAGTAGCGTCTATCGGCTTACCATTGGCTGAAAGCAACATATGTCAATGTAAGATTAATGATGTGCAAGCAGTAATTGCGTAAATATCAGCATTCAATGGTTTTTGATTGGTCCAAAAAAAGCAGCCAGCTGAAAGCTGCTTTTTTGGACCAATCAGAAGGTCTTCTTACCTTTGTGATATAAAAATAGACGAGAACATAAATATTATTCAATTGTCAATGGTATGCAATCAAAACAATGACGTTTGTTTGGTAAAAATAAAGTTGTTGTCTTTGTCAATACCTAATTATTTACATTTTTACGTTCAATTGTCGTCGTAAATGGCGGTGTAAACAATTGTTTATGATGTGCAAATAAATATTTTTTTAGCCTCTCAAATACGATTTCGTCATTTAAAACAGTCACATGGTCTTTAGGATTCAGTTTTGACGTAAAAAAGCCTAACCTATAATTTTGCATGAAAACTTGTTATCCTAACTGCCTAAGGGCCTGCAAAGATAACAAGTTTGAACGCAGAATTATCAGACCTAACCTAACCTAACCTTTTTTTGGTTGAAAATAGTCACGAGACCATTTCCATTTTCTTACTAACTCCATTTCGATTGAGCGTAGCTCCGTTATTTATGTAGCTACCAAAAAAGTGTAAATAAGAAAACTTCTAGAAAATCATTCTCTACAAGATTGTATTAAGTGGTATTTGCCCTTAAGGGCCTCCCTAAGGAGTTATAAGGCAAAAAGTGACAAGATGCACTAAACTGCTGTTTTTCAACTAACTCTTCTCTCTCGCTTATGTTATCACTTTCAATCTAATATAGATATGACATTTCTTGTTTTTCTTTGTTCTACCTTATGACGCTATTTTAATTTACTTTGATTTTCCATTTTGTAGGGATAATTTGAAATATTCCACACCTGCACAACAACACCAATGGAATTTTTTTAGATTCATAAAAATTATTTTAGTTATGCGAAATACTTTCTAAGATTGCGTCTATAAATATTCATATAGGAATAACACCGTCATACCTCTCGATTTATTAATGTCATTATTATTATGTATATAGGTTTGCAAAATGTGTTTTTTTAGCATTAATGTCGTGTTCAACAATTAAAAATAATAACAATATCCTGCTCGACAAATTATCATATTATTGATTGTTTTTTTTTTCTACTGTCGTTTAATGAAACGATGTTTTCTGGTGCAGGTACCATGTGTTGTACAATTCAGTTTGAATTAATTGTATGATTGATGCAAAACAATTATTATTACTCACCAAATGCTTTACAAATGGAAATATTTTCTAAAATTCCTACAAGAGGCAGCACAATGATACCGCTCCCCAAGTCGGAAATCATCTGTGTAAACGTGGTTGTTATGGTGGTGCCGTTGTTTTCGACGCTGAACCCAAAAGGTGGTAACTTGAAATCGGGTAGTCCCTTTGGTACCGCCCCTATAACCTTAAAGGGCGGTTCACCTAGAAATTGTGACGTTAAAGCACTTAATCCAAGCCTAACCAATCGGAACTCACCGTGCTGACAAAAGACGAATCCTAAAATACCGCAAACCACCACCAAAATGGCGTTCCTTGAAGTGCCAAACACCCACAAAGATTTGTTGATTATTTTATTAATTTTGGTTGGGGATTCTGTTCTACCAATATTGATTTGAGCTACCATCTGCAAAAAGCCACCATAGAAATCAAGTCTAACTTATTTTAGAAAAAAGTTACCCTTAGCATAAGTAGAATAACAATGCAAGCTATTCCTAATACAGTATCCCACATTCTTATGTTTGCTATGTCGTGGAAAATGCTTTTCCAGGTGTCTACGAAAGTATTTCCAGAAGCCTGGATACCAAACAAGTCTTTTACTTGTGACGTCACTATAATAAGGGCAGCCGCTGATGTGAATCCCGAAGACACAGGTCCGGATACAAAGTCAATCAGAAATCCTATACGCATATACAATTGATTAAAAATCATATCAATAAACAGAGTGAAAACCCACCTAGACCGAACAACCCCATCAAAATTTGCACCAACCCCGTAAGAAAACACAACAAAATGGCGTGTTCCACCCCTTTTCCATTTAAAGCCTGGAAGGTCATTAAGGCTGCCACCGCCGTAGGCCCTACAGGTACATCCTTACAGCTGCCCAGGAAAATGTACACCAAACAGCCCAGAAAGGAACCGTACAGACCGTATTCGGCTGGCAGGCCTGCTATGTTGGCGTAAGCCAAGGCCTGAGGAATGACAGTTAGGCCTACAGTGATACCGGCCAGAAGATCACCTATGAAGATTAATAATTGTAGAGTATTTCTTTCAGCTTGATGATATTTTGACGACGGATACCAAAATTACAACTCTACTAATTGAAAACCCCCACACAGTGGTTCACAGATCCACAAAATTGTTGCTAACAAAACGTTCTTATTGACCACTCTGTATAATGTGCTACTCACCCACAGCAGCTTCTCCATTATAGTTAGGCAACCATCGCAAAATAGGCAGCCGCTTGTACAGAGTTTTTTTGGTGCATATTCCGGCTAGTTTCTTCTTTGACAGGTGAACCAGATCTTTAAACTTGTGGGAGTAGTTCGTGTAGGAGTTACTGGAGTCTTCGAGGACTGCAAGAAAAGGTTGACATGTTTAGTAGTCTAGGCATGATATTAGATCAAATGATGAAAAGATCAAAAACTCTGATTTGACTATGTTTGCTAAGTTAAACTTGCAATAACAGAATCCTGCTCTCTATTTTATATCTATGTTTGACATATTTTTAAACAATCATTCTGCAAACTTGTACGTAAAACTGATCTCTAAAATTTGAATATAAAAGTGAATTTTAGCTTACAGACACTGTAAAAAAAGACAGTAAGAAACAAAAGTAAAATCACAAAAAATAAAATTCTATTGAAAACATAAGATGATATCAAATAAACGAGATTATTTAATAATCAGAAAACTAAAGAGAAAACTTAAATTGCTCTCACAGTGGAGTAAACATAACCTGCGACGTGAATGTCTGGTTGCATAACTTTTGTTTACCACGTTGAATTACTTTAAGTTTTACTTCTTGATTTTAACTAACGTTTACCTTCATATTCGCTTCTGCTGAACCGTCTGTACATTTTTCTTATTTTTCACCGTGGCTAAACCAATAATCACGCACATAGCGCCAGTACCAACCAACTAAATTCACTATATTTAGTGCAGTTCGTTTTTCGATTATCAGGTCAACAGTTGACTATATAGCCAGTAAATGGGTGGTTAGTGGTAAACAGGCAATACAGAACGTTAAAAGTCATTAACCATAATATTTCACAGTGTAATCTCCTAAATATTTGTCGAGTTCTTATCAAAATCCAAACAGGTGTCGCACTGTATGCTACTATTTGCATTAATTCACTTCGCGGTGCAAAAGTTGCGCTTTTAACGCTTTAATTACAGTCTACAGATACCCGACGAGCCCCTGCAAGGATATTAATCATTCGATCACATGCTTTCTTATGATAATTTCCAGGAATTCTAGTCACACGACCGTATTTTTATAATTTTTTTTCTAAAACGGGAAAAATAATACCTCGACAACTTGGCTACTGTTTAATTACATACTGTTGCTGTAAACGTGTTTTTCTTACTTCTGTGCTTGCACATAAATATCTGTAACGAAAGTACTTTGAGATAAAACGGTGATAAGAAATTGGGTTTTGATTTTGTCCAGTATGAAGTCATCGTTTTGTTTGCGTAACGTGAAAGTCACTTTTGTAAACAAATAACTTAATGGAAATATTGTTGGCTGTGTTTACACGTTTTTGGTTAATTCAGACAAGGAAATATTTAGTGTTCAGTTTGTGTAAAAAACTGGTCATTTTAGTTCTGTGAAAAGCCTTGAACTACTGCTTATAACTAAGTCTTCTTCAAAGAATTTCTTCTTCACTTGGTTTTCATTAAAAAACGTTACCTAGTTTTTTTTTCTACAACAAAACTGAAGAACAGTACTTTGTAGTTCTTTAAGACTATCAGCAACTTGTAAAACTACATTGGTCGCTGAATTTGACTCGTTCATGGTCAATCTGTGCCAAATTGTATTTTTTCGTCTCAAAACCAACAAAGATCGATTCCGCTGTTGTTCTAGTCTGCAAATTTGTTACTTTTGAGCCATTCTACGTCTGTTGGGACTACAATCTTGTAAGTTATAAAACGTGTCAAAGGAATTTTTGAAATTTTTATTTAAAGTTCAAAGTAATATTAACTGAGCATTTAAAAATGCTATGACATCACAACGTCGCATGCAATTGTTTTGCACACATTTGGCAACGTTTATACTTAATTTATTACCGTTTCAAGAAAGAAGATTAAATTTTATACTTAATACATTTAATAAATTCCATTTTCAATCTTAAAAGTCACGTGACCTTAAGGATTCGTTTTGACGTCTTAACAAAAGAGTCACGTAAAAATATCAGTCTTAACGTAAAAACTGTCACATGACGTTAAGGATGACATTTTAACCTTGAAAATAGTCACGTGATTCAGTGTATCAGTTTAAAACTAAAAAATGTTCACATAACCCTTCAGGATTCTGTTTTGAGGTTAAAAAAAGTCACGTAACATTTAAAAATAAATTTGATGATTGAAAATCGTCACGTGACCATTTGCACCTCAAAAAGAGTCACGTGACTTTAAAAATATGTTTAAACAAGCAAATACAATTGTCAAATTTAAGTCTGCTTGGTCTAGCGAGGAATAACCGAAAACAACTATTGTAAACGATATTTGGGTAACTGTCAAATTCAAAGTTATTGTAAAAATAACATAAAAAACTAATTGTTAAAGTAAAGAAGGTTTTGAAGAATGTACAAAAACTGTGCGGTTTTAATGTTTTAAAAAAAAATTATTTAAAAATAAAAAACATTACAAAATCTACTACTTTTAGGTTACCTTTTATGAGAAGAGTAGTCGCCAAATTAACCGGAAAAATTGCTAAAAATGTCAGCTTACCTGTAAAATTATTGCTGCCAACTGATCGTTTTCTGTAGGTTAATTCCGATTGTACAGTGTCGGACAGATTTGGATTGGATGCGCTAAAAGCGGAATTATCGTAGTGGTACTCAGCTGGAGTTCTCGTACCGTCAGAGCCCATCCTCAGCGTCTCGGAGGACTTGTTTGTGTCTTCGTTCAGATCGGTCATACCACTAAAAATTATTATTACAAAATATAAATTTTACTGTTACAAAAACTAGGTAAATGGTTATCAAATGAAGAAACTAAAACCTTTATTGTAATACTGAAAGTTTTAAAGGAAAACAGAACTTTATATGTAAATTGGGCATTAAATTAAGAAAGTTATCTTTTGCTAGAAATCTCTGATATCTCATATAGTGCAATACTCTTCTACAGGGTGACTCATTGAAAAAAAAGAAAAAATATTCCATATTTTAAGCCCATTTTCTCAACCTAAAAAATACTATTTAAAAAGCTTGACCTTGATGTAATAACCTTTTTTGAACACCCTTTATACCTGATATACCTTTATAACAAAAAGTGTTTTTGGCAACATTGCCTCGAAATTTTCGAATTTCTGTCTTTGTCTCGCTCATGCAATTTTCAATGTTTCTCTGTCAGTAAACTATACGTGTTAACAATTAAAATTTAGGTGGCTTTCTATACCTGTAATAAACCACAAATAGAACGTAAAACAAAATTTCGAGACACTCTGTATATTGCCCTCTAGGTGAACGTATTTTCCAGTTGCGCCCTAAGGGCATCCGTTAAGTACAATAACTTTTGACAGTCACGATATTAATCTTGAATATCTAATGAGGTTAAAGTGGATTTCGGTCAGGTAAACAAACTTGACTTAATTTCGCATCGATTATAAGGTGATCAGGTTTATTCCGGTTATACAAATTGGTCTGTGAACTTGTTTCTGGTGATGACGTGGACCGGGGAATTTCGTCTTTTCAATGTTAGACGTTTGGAAATTTCCTATGTTTGAATAGACCTGCCACAAAAAAACTACAAGCACGTGTTGTAAATTAATCACAGTGTTGTGGTTATAGTTTTTTTTTATTAACTGTTAATAACTCACTGACAAAATGTGTAATATGCAACATTTTATACACACTTAACCAAATAACCTGTTTTTTTAGGATAATTTTAAGAAAGTGATTGAGTTTTATGAGATAATCAACTTTTTTAATGTTAGAGTTAAACGGCGTTTAAAGTGTCCTTATAAACACACTAAAAAACCAAAAATGGATAATGGTTTACTTTTATATTACTTGAAGGCTGTTGAAATATCAATTTTTTGGTGTCTCAAAATTGTAAAAGTGAAAATTTACTTATTTATAGAATACTCTAGAGAGAAGTTTTCATTACAGATAATGTGAATATCAAATTAATTAAAGACTTTGATGTAAAAACTTTAATTAAGAAGAAACTAACCTATTTTGTCTTAATCTACACTTTATCGTCCCAAAGTCTGTCCAGGATAAGACTACCAGTGACGTTAGTGGTTTGGTTAAAAAATATTCAAATTTTTGTTTTTATTTACAAAAAACAATCTAACCTAACCTTACAAATAGGTGAAAATAAATTTATGAATTTACCAAAAAAAGTTGGTTAATCCATCTTACTGAGTACTGTACAGGGTGCTGCATTTTCAAAAAAGGAAGAACGGTTCCCGGTAGAAGTTTTCATGTAGAATCCAATGGCGTAGTCAGTTTTTTTCTATTCCGTTTAGTTTCTGACATATGACAGTAAGTTACATTTTTTTAAATGGAACATCCTATATATTTTATTCTGTTGATTTTCACTTTTTCAACGGTGTATTAAAACATATAAGTTTGTAAACGTTAATCTTGGTAATTAGAAAAAAAGCGTTTCCTTAACAAAAAAGTGCTAAATAATATGTATAAAAATACCCACAGTCGAAACAAAATTTGGCTATGTTCATATTAACATGTTACATGTCGTTTATAAACAATTTTTTCAACTTCCACCTTAAAAATAGTAGAAAATAGAAATGGCCATTTTTCTTATTAAACTGACGGTAGAACTGTTTGTAACTTAGATTTTTAATAAGATTTATTAAAAATATTTAATTTTCTGATGTGTTAGTTTATATGATTTCCGATTTTGTTTGGTATTTTAGATGTTGGTCTTTTTTTAGCTTAGCAAAGGTCTTTTTTTAAAATAACAAGATTAACCTCTACAAACTTATATGTTGTAATACACCGTTGAAAAGGTAAAAATCAACAGAATTAAATGACGTAAAAATATATAGGATGTTCCATTTAAAAAAATGTAACTTACTGTCATATGTCAGAAACTAAACGGAATAGAAAAAAACTGACTACGCCATTGGATTCTACATGAAAACTTCTACCGGGAACCGTTCTTCCTTTTTTGATAATTTTAAGAGCAACTGAAATACAGAAGAGGTTCAAAAATTACCAATTTTCGAAAACCCCCTGTATCTTTGAAACAAAAGAAGTTTGCGCCGCCCACTTTTCGCCAGTCATCTCAGCTCAGAAAAAGAGATCAGAACACGTATGCTACTTTTTTCCTGTCTATTACCGTTTTCTCTGTACCCCGTAAAACCATCGAAAATGCAGCACCCTGTACAGGGTGTTTAAAACTCGAAGCACATTATTGGGAGCAAAAGTGAGATGAAATACTGATTGACAGATGATATTATAGTGATTTTGAGTTGAAATTCGTTTGAGAATTGCCAAAGTTCACAAACAAAGGTTTGCTTAGTCAATGAAATGATAACCTAGTTTTGGATGGAGTGAAATCTTTTTTGTTAATGCTAATTTTTTCTGAACTAATAATAATTTTTGAAAATTCTAATTTTTGTTGGAGATACATTCATATGTTTGTTGGGACGAGTTACTCATTGGCAATAAAGAAATTTTAATTTTTGTCTGGTGTAAAATTGTTAAAAACACCTCCTTTGAGAAAGATAATAATGTAATATTTATATCACTTCAATATTATGACATTTTAAATCATAGTTCTTATGTAAAAAATTTATTGATTTGTTTAGTTTTTACACTCAAAAATTTACTGTTTTTACAGCTTTTCTAAGATTGTTTTAATTTCAAATTAAGTATTCTGCAGATGCCATTTAAACTTACATTTAGAAGACAAAAATAGCACTTTTAATAGTGGAGTGAGTCTATATTTGAATATAACCACGTGGTTTAAAAACATAAAAAAAATTTAAATTAATTTCTGACAGTTGTCTATCAGTTATGTTGCTACTTCTAACAGAAATCAAATTGAAGTAAACCTCCATAAAACCCATAGTAAAAATGACGTCAGTTGACAGGTGATCACGTGTTATTAATGTTTCCAGTCAAAAGCGCTACATTATGTTCCATTCAATCGAATCTTAAATTTTCAAATTTGTACAGTAGTCATATGGAATTCAAAATTTTAACTATTAAAGGTTTGAGTTGAAATACAAATTATTTTTATTTACTAAGTTAATGTCAAAGTTTTGGAGTTAAACCTAAATGAATGGAATAATTTTAGATTTTCAATATTTAAAGGAAATTTCCACAAAGTTTACCGTAAATACACTGTAGTAAATTAAAATGGCACGAAATCCTATTCTTATGTATACTTTCATCATAAAGAGAAATCTAAACAACATATTGCGCTTACAAATTGGTAGGTATATGCAAAAAACTGGACGCTTACACAAAAGTGACCGAATTACTTCGGTTGTCCCTGTTCGACTTCATTTCAAAAATAGTGTCTTTGTTCAGCACTTTAGGCACTTCATTTACTTTAAACCAAAAAAATCACTGAAAACCCGCAAAATTCGTTTAGATTTCGAAAAATTCCCGTCGTAAACTAATCCGCTCTTCGAGGTTCGCACCGGTTTTGTTGGCACCGGTCACGTGACCTGAGTGGTTCACACTTCGGCGCCGGTTCGAACCATCCTGTATCAATCAATTCTCTACTATCAAATACCTTAAATGCAGATACCGGTTCTCGAAGATTTAATATGTTTTATTCACCGCTAACCTGGAATTTCGATTAGGTTTTGTTTACCTACAAGCTTCAGTGACGATCGTTATTGTTAATTTATGGTCACCGATCACCCTGTGTATATCAAGGCTCGAATTATATGCACAGAACCACATTATTAAGTCATGCTTTTTACTAGAGGTGTGTAACCCTGATGATGGCGTAACCAATCGAAATCAATGCAAAAAACTTTGAACTTTAATTAATTAGCAGCAGAAAGTCACTAAACTTGAAAATAACATTAATATGAAGCAGTTTTGTAATCTCATGTTTATTGATACATCAATGTTATTTGACAGTAGATAAACAAAAGTGTCACATGACCCGCTGTTAAAGAAAGGAACGCACTCAACCACCGCCCTCTATACTAGAAAGCCTAAAATGTCACTTTTAATGGCGGCGTTAGCGGATTTTGTGATGCAGTAAGAAATATGTTTTTTTTTAAATTATTTCGTGTAGTTGATTGCAAGTTGTGAGTGAAAAATCAAAAAAAAGGTTCATTTCTGATCCAGATATGTATAGATAGAGCTTTTTAAACACAATCAAGTCCAGCCTAAACAAATTGGTTAGAACATTTGTCCTGGAAAGTACAACACACAGCAAACTAGTTTAAACACTGTTCAATACAAGAAAATGTGTAAATCCTTGAAACTAGGTAAGCAAAACTGGTAAATGGTTCTTATGTCATTACCAAGAACATTTATTCAAAATTATTTTTGTTGCTCTCACAATGAAGGATGCTTTAAAATAAAACTCACATACCTGCGCATGTAACAAGTACCTAATAAGTCTACTGTACTAGAAAGGACTTGTACTAACCATTGAGTATAGTGTTGGAGTAAAATCATTCCACTTCAAAGTGTTCAACCACTGTTGAGTTAGATCCGGTTTTTTGTAAAGTAAAAAACTGACACGGTTGGGCTTTTTCCTGAATTGCTGTTACAATGTGGCTTGAAAAACTTATGAACGGCAGCAAACAAAAATAACTTACGCAAATAACCTCAAGTTTTGATTTTAAACCGTAAAAATTCATCTAATCCTCAAAAAAGTCAATTTCTACAATACAAACAAACGCAAACTGTCACCACTATTTCCGCCATATTGGAATTTTTGACAAGCACCCTCTAGGCTTTCTAGTATAGTAGGCGGTGACTCAACGTGTCGTTGCGGTTGATCAAGGCCTCCTATGCTAGAAAGCCTAGAAGGTGAGTGTCAAAAATTCCAATATGGCCGAATTAATGGCTGCTGTTAATGTCAAAACTGTGGGTGTTTGAATTGAATTTGTACAGTGGTTTTTACTGTCTTTAATAAAGTTTTCATGAGTAACATAACTACCAGTTTATTAACCGAGCTTTGAAATTGTCAAACAGTGTTTGAGAGGGTAAGTACCAGAAACGTTTACTAGAATCTGTTGTATCCTTGTATATTCTAGTCACTTTTCTCCTTGCTTTTTGACATTTCTTTTCTACTTCCTTACATAGTTCCACTGCTGTTTTTTTTTGTATATTTTAACAGAAATACAAATTACCAAAAAAACACACACATTATGACATGACATCTTAGAAAATTAATAGTTAATTAACCAACGAGTGTATTAATCGCTTATTAATATAAAAGTTGGTTACAACAATCCTACGACATTTGAAAAAAACTAATTGTAACGCGACACGGCAAACCAAAATTACAGACACCCTTGACAATGACAATGACAATGACAGTTAGTTTTGTCGGAATCGACTCGGAATGGTGGATGCTAATTAAAGAATGTGTGTCTATTTCTCTCTGTTTAATACAAATAAAAAAAGGATAAAACTATACTATGAGCCTATTTAGTTGCCTATGATAAGATCATGCATTAAATTATTATCCTTTAATTAGTTTGAAAAAAACTAATTGTCAGTTGTGTACGCGACACGGCAAACCAAAATCACAGGCACCCTTGGCAATGACAGTGACAGTTAGTTCTGTCGGTAATGGTGGATGTCAACTAAATAATGTGCGTCTATTTCTCTCTGTGTAATACAAATAAAGAAGGAAGGAACTATGCTATGAGCGTATTTGGTATGGACTCATTAGGTCCGTTCGTAGAGGCAATTTCAAACTGGTTTCCAACTGAAAATCGGAAATTGTTGGCTTTTATTGGTTAAATGCTCACGTGACATTGACATTTTAAAGGTAATGGCCAATAGCTGGACAAAGGAGATTCGTTCGAGTTATCGTCCATTAAAAAAGGTTGTTAATACATGGTTGATTTGTACATACAACAAGGGTGAATAAGATGTCCTTATCGCACAAGGACGAAACATTGAGCACGACGCCGAAGGCGGAATATTTAATTATTTTGTTTACGATCAAGATTAGCTGTAATTGGTCTATTTCATATCGCACGCTGAAAATTATCTGTGATTGGTCTATTTCATATCGATTAGCGGGTAATGCCAAGTGTGCACGGTGAAGAACACAGGGTGGTCCAGTAAAAAGCGTATGCTACGTGCAAAAGTTGGGTTCATATCGCACAGTTGCGGAAAGTCCGTTCTCATCTCTAAGGAATGAACCAATATCCCTGTATGAGTAGAAAAAAAAATTGGCATTATTCTAGACTGTTCTACAACAATGCTCGCACATAATTCGGTTATTCAAATAACAGAAAAACGTCAAAAAGCAATACCTTGTAAATATTTGCCACTTTTCGTTTCTACGCTAATTTTTCAGGACAATATTGTGGTATGCCACACGTCAGTTTATCACATTCTCGCAAAACTTCTACTTGACCTATCTGATTAACATAAAAACAAGAAAATTAGCACGTTTACTTGAAAGTATCAGCAGGTTGAAATTCTTGACGGTTAAACAGAGAGAATCAAGGTGCGGAAGTCTTATTTATAATAAAGTTTATTACCCGGTGCGTTATTAACATTTTTTGTTTTGCCATATTATGCTAATCGAATCCCGTGATACGCGTCATGTGATTGGCGGTAATAAAAAAAAATCATAAATAATCGAACTTGTGTTTGTCTATCAAGTTTTAGTAAAACAAACTGGTTGTTGTTGAGTCGGAGATGGTTTCTGTGATGCGAAACCTGTCTCGATCTTATTTATTATGTAATGACTGATGGGGTTTTTTAGACAGCAGCCTATATACAGGGTCGTTAATTAAATCTCAGGAATTGAAAAACAGGAAACAGTTAATATTTGTTACCTGTAAATTATGTTCAAAAGATAAGCGTCGGTGTAAACATACTTTGTTGCATGATGAAAAATTGCATGATCAAAGGTCAGTGATCAAGATAAAGCTTTTTATTATTATATTTTCCTTTCATCATACTTATTCTAAGTAAGTGTTTAAAAATTATTTTTTTTACTATTACGTTGGTTTACCGCAAAAATAGGCATTCCCCGTATTTATAACAATATGTAAAACGCACTTCAAGGTTAGGCATTTGATCAAATCTAACAAATTTTAATGTTTAATGCAGAGGAATTACAAAAAATAATATTTTGAAGATCTCGGTTATTTCAAGATATACAGGTTTAAATTGGGGTAAAGTTTTGCAATTTGCAGATCAATAAAATGTTTCGATTAGTGGTAAGATACAAAGTTTCAGTTTTTGGCTACCATCAACAGGTTTTTTGTTTTAGTTTGGTTACTTGTACTTTTGGACTTTTAAAAATGTTTTCTTTTTAATTCTGTTCGGTGTTCTGTTCTTTAGAGTGCGTTTCGTCTCGTTATGTAAAAGTTGGTCACCTGAGTGTCCACAAAATATGTATGGACATATGTCATATATGAGTTTTTACCAAATGTAAAGTTGTTTTTACTAAATGTAACTTTCAAAGTGTCAACTGTCATTCACTGAACCACATTCTAATGTTGTTGCAGGTGACTCTCTCTCTAGTCGTTAGCTTCATGTTTGAAGCGTCGTGATTTTATATTAGTCTCATGTTGTGTTTTTAGCAGTTTTCCTCCATTCCTCTCTATCTGACGTGCTTCTTCTAATGCTGTCTTGGAAAGATTTTCCTGTAAACTGCTTCACCTGGTCCAGCGTTTTGGAGAACGTCCTCTAGGTCGTGTTCTCTCTACCTTGGACCATAAGTTTTTCGAGATTGTCATCTTTCCTCCTGCTGACATGTCCAAAATACTTGAGAATCATTTGTTTGATTTTAGTTGACAATCTGACTTGGATGTTAAGTTCTTCGAGTATGGATACGTTAGTTCTGCGGTCTGTCCAGGGAATCCTCAGTAGTCTTCTCCAGACCCACATCTCAAACGCATCCAACTTGGCGATGTCTGTGGCTTTTAAGGTCCAGGATTCTGCTGTTGGAAAAACGAGGGTGTTTACTAATTTGCATTTTGTTGTGGTTGTTATATGCCGATCTTTCCAAATTTTGTTGAGTTTGGTCATGGCCGTTTTGGCAAGAGCTAACCTTCTTCTGATTTCTTGACTTGATCCGCCATTTCTGCTGATGTGGGCACCTAGATAAGTTATTTCCTCCACGTTCTCGACATCTTTAATATTAGACATTTCTTCCATGCTGTGCGTGCGATCTATTAACATAAGTTTCGTTTTCTTACGGTTCAGTTGTAGACCGAACTCCAAGCTCACTCTCTCTACTCTCGCTCATCTTTGGCGATAAGTGTGGTGTCATCAGCGTAGCGGAGATTATCCATCCTTCTGACACCTATGACAACTCCTCCTTCCCAGCCGTCCAAGGCTTTCCTTATGATATATTCTCCATATACGTTAAACAATAAGGGTGACAGAACACAACCTGCCGTACACCACGTTCCACGTTGAAAGGTTCCATCCACCTTCATTAGTGTTATGTTATTGTTATGTAGTTCTTTTAGTAGGTGAATCAGATGCTGCGGAGTCCCCATCTGCGACAGGACATCCTCCAGTTGACACAATCAAAAGCCTTGCTGTAATCCAGGAAACACAAGTATGCAGTTTTGCCATATTCTCTTGTTTTTTCAATGATTTACCGCACATTCATAATCTGGTCTCTCGTACCCTTTTCCCTCACAAAACCGGCCTGTTCTTGTGGTATTTGCCATTCTAAAAAATTTCTAAATCTCTGCAACAGTCTGTCTGCCAAACCCTGTTACAGATTTTCCACAAGAGATCAATACCTTTCGCGGGGAGGTGCTTAAGCATTTCTGCATTGATGTCATCTTCTCCTGGACTCTTATTGTTTTTTAGCTGTCGATTCGCATGTTCTACTTTACTTCTTAAGATGTCGGGCTCCTGCTGCATATCCTTGATTGAAAGCGAAGTTTCGGGCTGTTGTTCAGGTTCTACTTCTTTGTATAGATTCATACAATGTTGTCGCCAAACTTGGATGACCTATTTCAGTTACCACTGTTCCATTCTCGTCCTCTATCGACCACGATTTGGGTCTGAATTTTACACTGACAAGTTGATATATTCACTTTAAAATACAGAATGTTTGTTTTTTAGTTTCACCGATTTTTATACCCAGACACACAAAAAAATATTTTGGTTGCTTCTTAGTTTTTAGGTCTGCAATTGTTCATACTCTAACAGAACATACCAGAATTAACAAAAATTAGTTGATTGATACAAGACATTATTAGGCAAGTGTTTATAATAACTTTGGCAACAATGCACTGGTTACAAAGAATGAATCCGATCTTAGGATAGGAATGGAAGAATAAAAATACCATTGCTAATATTAAAAAAGGTTTCAGGGCGTTATAAGCCCTCAGGTTGTTATGAACACTATAACCTACACCGTTTCCAACGTATTATTTATTCATAATCTATAAGTCTCAACATATAAAACCATTTTTTTTTACTTAGTCAAACATGTTTCTATTTCACTGAAATGCAGCAACTACTATTTAGATAAACGTTTAAAACCTAAAATAATTCCACCTTCCGGCACCACAGTGAGCGCTGCTTTACTGAAAATCAATGGTATCTGAGTGTCTTTGACGGGCACAATTTCAAACTTGTTCAACAAATGAAAAAGCAGAGACTTGATTTCCAGCAAGGCAAACCTAGACGCTATGCAGGACCTAGGCCCTACGCCAAAACCCATATAAGTGTAGGGTTTGATCTTGCCTTTATTTTCCTCCGAAAACCTTTCAGGATTGAACTTTTCGGGATCCGGATAGTATTTTGGGTCGTGGTGGATTGAGTAAATTGGTATCCACAAATAGTCTCCAACTTTAAGGGTGACGGTGGGATCTTTGGGGGTAATTGGTGCCAAAGTGTACGGTTTGACGCATCTCCGATCTGCTATCGCTGCCACCGGCCATTTTCTTAACCCTTCTAAAATTATCACTTTTTATCTAGAAAAATTGTTTGAATTGAATTTTTTACCAGTGACCACCATATCCATATACTTCATTCCTAGTAGAACTTCGTATGACGGTCTCCTTTTGGTATCTTCGTAAACGTTTTGAATTTCAAGCCTTAGTCTGTTCTGAATATCCGGATTGATTGCCAGTTCATAACAAGTATAACCCATAACAGAAGACACAGTTTCATAGCCTGCTAGGAAGAAAATCAAGGCTTGAGCTGTAAGATCTTGATTGGTAGTCTGCGGGACCTGGTGTTGTTTGACCTCCGAGGATTTTTCCCAGTCTACAGCATCGTCTGGAACGGCAAAACTTTCATTTCCCTTCTTCTTTTCTTCATTTTTGTTCTGTCCTTTTTTGATTTCAAGCAGTAAATTTATCATGTCTGGTCGGACGATTCCTTTTTCCTTCCTATGGGTCATTGTATCGTCAATCACTTTGGTGAAGAAAGTTACCGCACTTTTGGGTAGGAATGGAATTTTGAGAAACTGTAACGTTTAATATTGATTCATTGCCACACTAATGAGGGATTCATATGGAGTTTTAACCTTAAGGAGCCAAGGACACCACAGAAATCCTATAACTTTTGAAGCCGCAACGAGACCATTGATGCTTGACACTTTTTTGCCCATTCGGTAAAACTCGTTGTCTGGATCTCCTAGTGAATCCACATTGATGCCGAAAGATGCTGATGCAATCACGTTGGTTGCGTATCTACAGGGTGGTCCAGTTTTAGGTGTCAATAATTCACCATTTGATAGCTAATCAAAAAATAAGTTGACTTGCATTATGTCATTTTTCTGAAAAACGTTTCCTAAGGAAGATACAGTCCTCCAAATTTCAATTTAAAAAATCGTTTTATAGTTTAAAACTGAACATCCAAGACTTGTGAAAGTCCAAATTTGTACTGAATAGTCTAAAAACTATAATAATATATATATTATAGTACAATAGACTGCCATCCTGGTTGAGTGTCTGAAACTGGCATTCAAGAACTAAAAAAAGTCCGGAAATCAAGACAAAGATTGTATTGTGCATGAAACTCATTTTTTACTACTAAAAATAATATAAAAGTTGACTTTTAATGCTAGAACTGACTTTACTAGGACTAAAGAGAGTCCAAAAGTATATTTTCAAGACTTTAATTGGTGTACAACTGAATTTTCTGGACTGGACAACAAGTCTAGAAGTAAATTAAATTTTCGGACTATTTTATTTCTAAAAATTAGTTCTCAAGACTATTATTGTAGCATTTGGTACCAAAATTTTTTACTTTTATTACTGAAGAAACTTGACTTTTGGAAATAGTCTTAAACTCGATTTTTCAGTCTTAAAAAGCACTAAAAACAGTCTGAATTTCTTAGAGGTGCTACAATTTATTGCACCTATGAGTGTAGAAGTCAATAGTAGTGAAGAAGCTTGAAATAACATTTTCAAGGCTATGGTCAGTGGACACACTGGCCTTTAGGCCTGATAAGTCAAAAACTTTGTAAAGATAGTCTTGAAACTCGATTTGAGGCACTGAAAACAGCCTTAAAACACTAAAAACAGTCTAGTTTATTAAGAAATACCCGAATTTTTAGCACTGAGGTGTCTAGAAGTCGATTGAATAGTGACAAAGCTTCGAATGCCATTTTAAGTCTATGAAGAATGTAAAAATTGTTTTTTAAGTTTGCTATGTCAATAACTTGGTGAAGATAGTCTTGAAACTCGATTTTCCAAGCTGAAAGCAGTTTTGAAGCACTGAAAATAGTCCAGAATTCGAAGAAAATGAAAAGCAAAGTAAAAAGCACGAAAAGTTCGTTTTCAAGACAATTTTCATGAATCTAATGTCAATGTCCTGCATCTAAGACTATTTTCAAGACTAAAATATTGAAATTTGTCTTCAAATTATGAAAACTTACTTCAAATGCAAATTTTAAGCTTCTGATGTCACTTTTCATTAGTTCAGTCACATTTTGGGGTTCAAGTCAATTTTTAAGGTTTAAATGTATGAATTTGTAGTAACAAATTCTTGAAAAAGTAGTTTTTATGTCTACAAGTCAATTTTTAGTATTAAAGTCTCTCGATTTGCATGAAAACTGGTTACAAACACAATTTTTAAGCTTCTGAAATTTTTATCTTTTCTAAGTCAATTTTCAAAACTAAAGTCTTTCAGTTTGTCTGGAAACTATGAAAACTGGCTACAATAATATTTTTTAAACTTCTTAAGTGAATTTTCCGTTTCCAAGACAATTTTTAAGTTGGGTTGGGTTAGTTTTGGGTCTTTGACCGTAATAACGTGTAATAAAGTGCTTGTTCCAAATTTGATCAATATTGCTCCAACGGTCTGACAGTTATGACAAAAAAAAACGATTTTTTAAACAGAAATTTGAAGGACTGTATTTTCCTTAGAAAGCACTTTTCAGGAAAATGACATAATGAATGTCAACTTATTTTTTAATTGGCTATGGATTGGTGAATTATTGACATTTAAAACTGGACCACCCTGTATAATTAGTTTGTTACTCGGCAAAAATAATCAAGAAAAATGTTTATACACACTCGAATATTTGCACAAAATCACCAGTTGTCATACATGTCATTGCTGACAAGTTTTGACGTGCTTACTAGAAAGAAGAAAATTTTGAGGGCAAATCCTCTAAAAGGCCTAAAGGTGAAGGTGATTTAAATTACAAAGCTATTATAGTCCTTTGATATTAAGACAAGGTACATTTAAATTCTTTCTAGTAATAGACACGCTTGATCAATATGTCAGAGACCTTACTTGGATAAGATGTCTTTCATTTCCAGCTCTTGTATTTCACCATCCTTGTTCTCAAAGTGCGTAACAAATTTTTCGGCTTCGTCAGCAATCAAATCGTATATAATTCGCATTTTGCTGCTGGTGAATGCACCAGACAGAAGCGCCCTCATCTCTCTCCATTTATGTCCTTAAAATTACCTCAAATAAACTACCCTCCCGCTTTAAATTGTTATTTATTGATACCTTTCAAGGCAAAAAGAGTCTTCATCCACATTGGATCCACATGCTCGTCAACATTCAAACCTTGATGATCGGGGAAATGATCGAAATCTTTTACTGCCACCAGTTTGATTAGATCCGGATCTTTGACCACTAACGTTCTGGCGTAGAACTGGTAGAGGCCCATGTATCTAAAAAAAATCCTGTTTTAGGACCATTTTTTTGTCTCCGGTAGTGGTTAAATTACTTGCTTTCTGGATAAGCGAAATACATCGAAGTTAACCATTCCAAAAGGCTTTTATTACGCAGCATCGTAGGGTAGGCATCTCCAAGTAAGAACCATGGATTCAACTGGGGCACACCCATATTTTTCCAGTAACTGTACGGTTTGTAGTATCCATACCATGTTAATGCCGCTAAGGATAAGAAGAAAATAATCCAGAACATCTTTGTTCCACCACTCTACAGCGTATTTAGGTCCTGCTTGAATAGAAAAACAGAACTAAACCACGCACGTCTTTATTAATGTAATTAATAATTTTATGAAAGTATTATTGAAGTACTACACTTGACAAAAATTTGTTTCAAAAAACACCACTCGAAATTTTCCATAATGAATTTGCAGAAAAACACTCAATGTATAGTCAAAAAAATATACACCACTTGTGATATGAGTATTAAAAAAATTTGTCTAAAAGCTTTTCCAAAGTGCAACGTTCCTTTAACGTTTTCGGTTTTAATTTGCGACGTTATATGTATGACGCATAAATGTTTTTATGATTTACCTACGAGTATATTCTTAGCCTACAAAAGGAAAACGAAAATGTTGGGAGGTCTGCAAAGTAGTCCTCCGTGGCAATAAACCCCTCATTCGACTCAAATTTCAGCCCGGTGAGTGACTTTTTCCAGTTTGGAAACAAAAAGTAGTCGCACGGGGCCAAATCTGGAGAATAGGGTGGATGGGGCAGCAGTTCGTAGCCTAATTCCATCAATTTGGTCATGACGACGGCGGTTTTGTGAGCCGGTGCGATGTCATGGTGGAAAAGCACTTTTTTCGTCGCCAAATGCCGCCGTTTTGCCCTCCTCCAAGTAGTCAACGTGGATTACTCTTTGTGAATCACAGAAAACGGGGGCCATCACCTTTCCAGCTGATGAGACCTTCTTCGGAGCACGTTCGACCTCGTTGAAACTCGAATTAAACCAATTTTTGACGGTAGCCATCGAAGAAGAAGACACAGCATCCAAGCGTTCTTTAATTTTGTTGTGCGATTTTCCATCCAAAAAAAAGAATCGAATCACAGATCGATATTGTTCTTTTACCATTTTTCCAGAATCCGCGGACACGCCCAGAAGGATATAATGCCCTAATATAGGCGGGCGTTATCATAACGCCCTAAAACTTTTTTTAATATTAGCTATGGCATTTGTATTCTTTCATGCCATAAAAACTATGTATTCCCTATCCTCAATTCTCAAATATTTTGGACATGTCAGCAGGAGGAAAAATGACAATCTCGAAAAACTTATGGTCCAAGGGAAGGTGGAGGAAACACGACCTAGAGAACGTTCTCCAAAACGATGGCTTGACCAGGTGAAGCAGTTTACAGGAAAATCTTTCCAAGACAGCATTAGAAGCAAGTCAGATAAAGAGGAATGGAGGGAAACTGCTAAAAACGACTAGAGAGAGATTCCCTATCCTAGGGTGCTCTTGACGTTTATGGCGACGAAATTAATAAAGCAAACAAGTTTGAAAATTTTATTTTAGTTACACAGTCGTCTTGCTGGATCGCATAATATTATTCTTTACGTCATTTAACAAAAGGTTTATAGGTAATAATAAAGTTTGTACACTACTCATTCTCAAAACGATAATATATCTTAGAACTACTACTATTTAGACAAACGTTTAAAACCTAGAGGAAGGTGGTTACCTTCCGGTACCACAGTGATCGCTCCTTTACTGATCTTCAAAGGTATCTGTGTGTCTTTAACGGGCACAATTTCAAACACGTTCAACAAGTGAAATAGAAACGACTTGATTTCCAGCAAAGCAAACCTGGATGCTATGCAAGCCCTGAACCCTGCACCAAAAGGCATATAAGTGTAGGGTTTGATGTTGCCTTTATTTTCCTCCGAAAACCTTTCAGGGTTAAACTTTTCCGGATCCGGATAGTACTTTGGGTCGTGGTGGATTGAGTAAATTGGTACCCACAAAAAATCTCCAACTTTAAGGTTAATGGTGGGGTCTTGAGGAGTGGTTTGTGCGAAAGTGTACGGTTTGACGCACACTCGATCTGCCACCACTGCCACCGGCCATTTTCTCAATCCCTCTAAAATGATCTCACTTTACTTAGAGAAAAATTGGTTGAAAATGTTATACCTGTGACTACCATATCCAAATACTTCATTCCTAGTAAAGCTTCGTAAGACGGTCTTTTTTTGGTATCTTTATAAACGTTCCGGATTTCTCGCCTTAGTTTGTCCTGAACATCTGGATTGACTGCCAGTTCATAACAAGTGTAACTCATGGCAAAAGAAACAGTTTCATAGCCTGCTAGGAAGAAAATCAAGGCTTGAGCCGTAATATCCTGATTGGTAATTTGATGGACCTGGTGTGGTTTGGTTTTCGCGGATTTTTCCCAGTTCATGGTTTCATCCGCAACAGCAAAACCTTCGATTCTCTCGTTTTTTTCATCATTTTTGTGCTGTCCTTTTTGGATTTCAAGCAGTAAATTCAGCATGTCAGGTCGGACGATTCCTTTTTCTTTTCTAAGGGCCACAGTGTCAGCAATGACTTTGGTGAAGAAGTTTCCGGCTTGTTTGGGCAGAAATGGAATTTTCAAAAACTGCAACTTTTAATATTGCTACATTGTCGCTAAGAGGTTTATATGAAGTTTTCACCTTAAGAAACCTAGGAAAAACCATAAATCCTATAATTTTTAAAATCGCACCAAGACTATTGAGGTTGGACACTTTTTTGCCCATTTGGTAAAACTCGTTGTCTGGATCTCCTAATGAGTCCACGTTGATACCGAAAGATGTTGATGCAATCACATTAGTTGCATATCTACAATGTTTATAAAAAAAATTGAATCACATTTTGCAAAATAGTTATTTGCGCTAGAAGGGAGGAAAGTGCAACTTTTGAGGACCGACAAATATGGGTGAAATGACACAAAACCAGTATGACGCAACAACGCAACTGACAGGTATATCGTTTTGAATGTGACGTTGCGTCATCGTGTTTTGGTGTCATTTTACCCATACCTGGATGAAAAACTGTTGCTCAATTCAGTGTCAGAGAACAGTTACATTGAAATACAGGACTTTACATTGAATTTACTTTTACTGGTAGCACTTTTATTCCCTAAGGAAGAAAAAGTTTTATTTTCTTTAGGGGTGGTAGAAAAAAGTATTTTATTTACAACCCTGACAGTTGAAGTTAAACTCTTTCCAAGATTCTTTCTAGTAAGACAGGCCTGAGCAATACGTCAGAGAGCGTACCTGGATAAGACATCTTTCATTTCGACCTGATGCAACTCTTCATTTTTTTCCTCAAAATGCCTCACAAACTTTTCGGCCTCATCAGCAATCAAGCCGTACATAATTCTCATTTTGCTGCTGGTGAATGTCCCGGACATAAGCGTCCTCATGTCTCTCCATTTTTGTCCTTAAAATTACTTCCAATAAAGGAACAGCCAGTTTTTTAGTTGCTGGTTATTGATACCTTTCAAGGCAAAGAGATTTTTGCCCCAAAGCGGATCCACATCCTCTCCAAAAGCTAAACCCTGACGGTCGGTGAAATACTCGAAATCTTTTATAGTTACCAGTTTAATTAAATCCGGATCTTTGATCACTAAAATCCTGGAGTAGAACTGGTAGACGCCCGTGTATCTAGAAAATTGGAACTTAGATCCGATTTAACCATTTTTTTCTCTCCCGAGTGATGGTTATTAGTTATTACTTGCTTTCTGGATGTGCCCAGTATAACCAGTCGAACCATTCCAAAATGTTTTTGCGACGCAGCAGCCTAGACCCGGAATCTCCAATTAAGAACCATGGATTTAACTGGGGCACTCCCATATTTTTCCAGTAACTGAACGGCTTGAGGTATCCATACCATGTCATTAATGCTGCTAAGGTTAGGAAAAAACTAATCCAGAACATGTTTGGTAAGGTTGGTAACGAAATTAAACGATAATTACTACAGAAAATTGTTTTTGGAACCGTTTGACTAAGAAAACAAAACGGTATAATCACAGACATCTACTGATTATCTTTTATACAAACTGGTTATTGAAACACTACTCGACAAAATTTTGTTTAAATACATTGAACTTGTGATATTCCGTAAAGAGATTGCACAAAAACACTCATGTATATTTAAAAAAATGTTTACGATTTGTGTAAATATTATTGACAATCTGCCCAAAAACCTTGCTAATGAGCTATTGAATATCAAGAAAGTTTTTTATCAACTGACATATTTTTTGAGAAATTTGAGCACAGCGAAATGAATAGATTACGTGGTTTTTTTTAACAAATCTTAGGTAGAAGAAAAGAGAGAAGACATCGAAAAGTACAAGAAAGGCTCTTAATACCGAATCTTAAAATAGTAGTTTTCCTAATCAGTGCCCAAAGTTACGTTTTAAGCTTTAAGTGCGGGAAAACTACTTTGCGCACGAGTTAGGAACAATATTTTTTCTACGAATGAAATACATTTTGGTTTTAATTTTAAATTTTGTGCTGGACAATCAAAAAGCATCATGAACAGTAACAGCTTTACTGATTTCAGACAAATTAATTCCATGCAAACTTTGTCATCGATCAGTAAAGCTTACTTACTGTTCTTGATGACTTATGTTAGAAAAGCATGGTTGTCATCTTGGCGTCCTGGAGAAGACAGAAACGAAAGGAGAATAAGAGTCGTGGAACTGTAAAAGGTTATGTTCATTTTACAATAGATGATCAAAGACTCTTAGTTAAATTGTTTTTTACAACACACACTTCACAAGAAAGTAGCTAGTGCAAAAAAACATTCTACATTTAATTTTTTTGATTCTACAGAAATTAGCGTACATTACCAAAATTTGTCCCATTTTTGTTTACTACGATTAGTAAGTTATTTTATTCGCTGTTGTTGGTTTGTAAGTGCTTAAAGGCAAGGGTAAGTTTGAAGATGCTAATTTAAACTCGAATTGGAACTTAACAGCATTTATTTTTGCCTGTTCTACTAGTAATTTAATAAAAGGTTATTACATAAATACGAAAGCAGTTTATTACTTGGTAAAACGTTAGTATATTTTACATAAGGGCTACTATTTAGATAAACGTTTGAATCCCAAAGGAATTCCACCTTCCGGTAACAAAATGATCGCTGATTTACTGAACTTTAACGGTATCCGCGTGTCTTTGACGGGCACAATTTCAAACTTGTTCAACAAGTGAAAAAGCATTGACTTGATTTCCAGCAATGCAAATCTAGACCCTATGCAGGCCCTGGCACCAACCCCGAAAGGCATATAAGTGTAGGGTTTGATGTTGCCTTTATTTTCCTCCGAAAACCTTTCAGGGTTGAACTGTTCCGGATCCGGATAGTATTTTGGGTCGTGGTGGACTGAGTAAATTGGTATCCACAAAGGATCTCCAACTTTAAAGTTAAGGGTCGGGTCTTGAGGGGTAGTTGATGTCAAAGTGTAGGGTTTGACGCATATCCGATCTGCCACCAATGTCACCGGCCATTTTCTTAACCCTTCTAAAATTAGCACTTTTTAAGTCGAGAAAAAAATTCATAAAAATGTTATACCTGTGACTACCATATCCAGATACTTCATCCCTAGTAAAACTTCGTATGACGGTTTGCCTTTGGGGTCTTTGTAAACGTTCTGAATTTCAAGCCGCAGTTTATCCTGGACATCTGGATTGATTGCCAGTTCATAACAAGTGTAACTCATGACAGAAGAGACAGTTTCATAGCCTGCTAGGAAGAAAATCAAGGCTTGAGCCGTGATATCCTGATTGGTAATTTGATGGACCTGGTGTGGTTTGGTTTTCGCGGATTTTTCCCAGTTCATGGTATCATCCGCAACAGCAAAACCTTCATCTTCCTCGTTCTTTTCTTCATTCTGCTGCTGTCCTCTTTTGAATTCAAGAAGTAAATTTATCATGTCTGGTCGGACAATTCCTTTTTCTTCCCTAAAGGTCACAGTCTCGTCAATGGCTTTGATAAAGAAATTTCCTGCGCGTTTGGATAGAAATGGAATTTTGAAAAACTGAAACATTCAATATTTGATACATTGCCACTGAGGGGTTATCATGGAGGTTTGACCTTAAGAATCCAAGGACACACCAAAAGTCCTATAAATTTTATAACAATAGAGTAGGTATTTAAGTTGGTCACTTCTTTGCCCATTCGGTAAAACTCGTTATCTCTGTCTTCTAGTGAGTTCACGTGGATCCCAAAAGATGTTGATGCAATCACGTTGGTTGCGTATCTATGATGTTTATAAAGAACAAATTAACTAAATTCAGTCATTAATACCTAATTAACCAGATTGAGATAGGTCTTACCTTTTCGGAGTCTACTACAGAGGCAATTTTTTTTTTAAGTTTAAAAATGTAGTAGCCGCACAATTGGAGAATATGAATATCAGATAGCGTACCTAGATAAGACATCTTTCATTTCCACTTCCTGTAATTCGCCATTACTTTCGTCAAAATGTTTGACAAACTTCTCGGCCTCATCACCAATTAAACCATACATAATTCGCATTTTACTGCTAGTAAATGTACCGGTCAGAAGCGCTCTCATGTCTCTCCATTTTTGTCCTTAAAATTACCTCCAATAAAGTAATAACGGTCAGTTTTTTAATTGTTATTTACGGATACCTTTCAACGCGAAGAGATTTTTGCCCCAAAGCGGATCCACATCCTCTGCAACAGCCAAACCCGGATGATCGGTGAAATGATCGAAATCTTTTATCGCCACCAGTTTGATTAGATCCGGATCTTTAATCACTAAAATCGGGGAGTAATACTTGTAGATGCCCGTGTATCTAAAACATCCTGTATTAGGTTCAATTCATCCATTTCTTTTGTAGTAATGGTTATTACTTGCTTCCAGGATGAGCCGAATAAACCCAGCTTAACCATTCCAGAACGGTTTTACGACGCAAACACGTAGGCCAAACATCTCCCAATACGAACCATGGGTTCAACTGGGGCACGCCTATGTTTTTCCAATATTTGTACGGTTTGAGGTATCCATACCAAGTTATTAATGCTGCTAAGGTTAGGAAAAAACTAATCCAGAACATGTTCGTATTGGTAACGATTACTACTACAGAAAACTGTTTTTGGTACCGATTGACTAAGAAAACAAAACGGTATAATCACAGACATCTACTGATTACCTTTTATATAAACTGGTTATTAAAACACTATTCGTCAACATTTTGTTTAAATAAATTGAACTTGTGATATTCCGTAAAAAGATTGCACAAAAACACTCATGTATTTTTAAAAAAATGTTTACGATTTGTGTAAATATTATTGACAATCTGCCCCCAAACCTAGCTAATGAGCTATTGATATTCTATTAATAATTAAAATATCAAGAAAGTTTTTTATCAACCGACATATTTTTTGAGAAATTTGAGCATAGCGAAATGAATAGATTACGTGGTTTTTTTTTAACAAATCTTAGGTAGAAGAAAAGAGAGAAGACATCGAAAAGTACAATAAAAGCTCCTTAATACCGAATCTTAAAATAGTAGTTTTCCTAATTAGTGCGCAAAGTTATATTTTAAGCTTTAAGTGCGGGAAAACTACTTTGCGCACGGGTTAGGAATGAAATACATTTTGGTTTTAATTTTAAATTTGTATTGACAATTTTTACGCATAGTGTGCGGGACAATCAAAAAGCATCACGAACAGTAACAGCTTTACTGATCTCAGACAAATTAATTCTATCCAAACTTTGTCATCGATCAGTAAAGCTTACTTACTGTTCTTGATGACTTATGTTAGAAAAGCATGGTTATTTAAATTCTACTGTTGTCTAAGCTGCTACTTTAAACTCGAAATTGGAACTTAACAGCATCTATTTTTGCTTGCTCTACTAGTAATTTAATAAAAAGGTGATTACATAAAAGCGAAAGCAGTTTATTACTTGGTAAAACGTTAGTATATTTTACATAAGGGCTACTATTTAGATTATTTCCTTCATTGTACCAGCAGCCAATCAAATTCCGAGAACCTTTCTAGTTCCACCAATGGAAACCGTTTTATACTGATTAAATCCCTGGCTGCTAAAATTTAACAGTGATTAAACACCACCTACCTTTTTCGAATACGTTTTTTGAAGAAAATTTGATATTAAACGAAACGGGATTTAGACACTTATAAAATTTAAGTTATCTTCTTCAATATTAACAATTAATAAATCACTGTAACGTAGTTTTCATTAAATAATTACATAAATTAAAATATTTTGACGTATGATTGTGGAAATTGATCAAGAAATTGAAAACTGTACTCCCAGGACTACAAAGAGAACACATATATCCATTTGGAATCAGTTTAGTGCCTTTTATGAAGAAAAAGGGTATGTTTTAAATGAAACAACTTCAGTTGAAAACCTTGCAAATATTTTGAAAGACTATGCGTTTAATATGAAAAAAGTTGATGGAACAGATTATAAAGAAGGAGTTATCAAAACAATGTGGAATATAACGGCCAAGCAGTTACAACAGCTTTATTTTGACAATTATAACATAGTATTTGATCCCTTTAAAGACGCAATGTTTCGACAAGCAAGAAATGCTCGAGATACAAAGCGAAAATGATTACAAAAAGATCCTACTAAAAAAAAGCAAAGTTCTAAAGTTTTCACCCCAATTGTTTGATGAAGATACCCCGGCTGGTTTACAAAAGAAGTTCTATCAAATTGCTGCTGTAGAACTGGCATGGCGAGGCGGAGAAGCTGTTAATTGCTTAGTTGACTATTTTCAAACTGAATTGGACAACAAAGGCATTGCAACAGGTAAAGAATTTAAATCAATACAATAATAAGCTAACTGTAAAGTATTTTTTGGCTCTTAGGAAGAATTGAATACAATCCAGTTTTTTCGAAAACAAATCAAGGTGGAGCTAAAAAACTGGCCGAAAGTAAATGGTTGGTGCAAAATACTATAAATAAAAACATCTGCCCTGTCAGACTTTTTAATAAACTAATCGCTAAGAGAAAAAGCGCCATAACTACAAATAGATTATTTCTAAGTTGCAACCGATTTTGGACCAAGAACAGCAACAAACCATGGTACAAAAATAGTCCTTTAGGTAGAAATGAAATTTCAAAGTGGACAAAAAATGCAGCCAAAAAAGTTGGTTTAGACACAAAAAGAATACAAATATCAAATCACTCTAATCGAGCAACTGCAGTAAGCAATCTTTCTTTCCACGGTGTTGAAGAACAAGAATTAATAAAGATAACGGGTCACTCTAATGCAAGTTCTATAACACCTTGGTAGGTTTTTTGCAAAATTTTTCTTTTAGGCAAATGGTTTCGACTAAATAATTCTTTGGAAAAAATCCTTCGACCTGCGGTCTCAGGATTTTATCGTCGAATTATTTAGTCTCAATCATTTTCCAAGCAAAATTTTGCAAAAAATCACCTATGCACAGTTTACCCGATAAGACTTGAACGTCTCGGGATATAACCTATGATAAACGTTTGAATCCCAAAGGAATTCCACCTTCCGGTAACAAAGTGATCGCTGATTTACTGAAGTTTAACGGTATCCGCGTGTCTTTGACGGGCACAATTTCAAACTTGTTCAACAAGTGAAAAAGCATTGACTTGATTTCCAGCAATGCGAATCTAGACCCTATGCAGACCCTGGCACCAACCCCGAAAGGCATATAAGTGTAGGGTTTGATGTTGCCTTTATTTTCCTCCGAAAACCTTTCAGGGTTGAACTGTTCCGGATCAGGATAGTATTTTGGGTCGTGGTGGACTGAGTAAATTGGTATCCACAAAGGATCTCCAACTTTAAAGTTAAGGTTCGGGTCTTGAGGGGTAGTTGGTGTCAAAGTGTAGGGTTTGACGCATATCCGATCTGCCACCAATGTCACCGGCCATTTTCTTAAGCCTTCTAAAATTAGCACTTTTTAAGTAGAGAAAAAAATTCATAAAAATGTTATACCTGTGACTACCATATCCAGATACTTCATCCCTAGTAAAACTTCGTATGACGGTTTTCCTTTGGGGTCTTTGTAAACGTTCTGAATTTCAAGCCGCAGTTTATCCTGGACATCTGGATTGATTGCCAGTTCATAACAAGTGTAACTCATGACAGAAGAGACAGTTTCATAGCCTGCTAGGAAGAAAATCAAGGCTTGAGCCGTGATATCCTGATTGGTAATTTGATGGACCTTGTGTTGTTTGGTTTTCGCGGATTTTTCCCAGTTCATGGTATCATCCGCAACAGCAAAACCTTCATCTTCCTCGTTCTTTTCTTCATTCTGCTGCTGTCCTCTTTTGAATTCAAGAAGTAAATTTATCATGTCTGGTCGGACAATTCCTTTTTCTTCCCTAAAGGTCACAGTCTCGTCAATGGCTTTGATAAAAAATTTCCTGCGCGTTTGGATAGAAATGGAATTTTGAAAAACTGAAACATTCAATATTTGATACATTGCCACTGAGGGGTTATCATGGAGGTTTTACCTTAAGAATCCAAGGACACACCAAAAGTCCTATAAATTTTAAAGCAATAGCGTAGGTATTTAAGTTGGACACTTCTTTGCCCATTCGGTAAAACTCGTTATCTCTGTCTTCTAGTGAGTTCACGTGGATCCCGAAAGATGTTGATGCAATCACGTTGGTTGCGTATCTATGATGTTTATAAAGAACAAATTAACTAAATTACCTTTTAGAGTGTCATTAATACCTTATTAACCAGATTGAGATAGGCCTTACCTTTTCGGGGTCTACTACAGAGGCAATTTTTTTTTTTTAAGTTTAAAAATGTAGTAGCCGCACAATTGGAGAATATGAATATCAGATAGCGTACCTAGATAAGACATCTTTCATTTCCACTTCCTGTAATTCGCCATTACTTTCGTCAAAATGTTTTACAAACTTCTCGGCCTCATCAGCAATTAAACCGTACATAATTCGCATTTTACTGCTGGTAAATGTACCGGTCAGAAGCGCTCTCATGTCTCTCCATTTTTGTCCTTAAAATTACCTCCAATAAAGTAATAACGGTCAGTTTTTAAATTGCTATTTACGGATACCTTTCAACGCGAAGAGATTTTTGCCCCAAAGCGGATCCACATCCTCTGCAACAGCCAAATTCGGATGATCGGTGAAATGCTCGAAATCTTTTATCGCCACCAGTTTGATTAGATCCGGATCTTTAATCACTAAAATCGGGGAGTAATACTTGTAGATGCCCGTGTATCTAAAACATCCTGTATTAGGTCCAATTCATCCATTTCTTTTGTAGTAATGGTTATTACTTGCTTCCAGGATGAGCCCAATAAACCCAGCTTAACCATTCCAGAACGGTTTTACGACGCAAAGACGTAGGCCAAACATCTCCCAATACGAACCATGGGTTCAACTGGGGCACGCCCATGTTTTTCCAATATTTGTACGGTTTGAGGTATCCATACCATGTTATTAATGCTGCTAAGGTTAGGAAAAAACTAATCCAGAACATGTTCGTATTGGTAACGATTACTACTACAGAAAACTGTTTTTGGTACCGATTGACTAAGAAAACAAAACGGTATAATCACAGACATCTACTGATTACCTTTTATATAAACTGGTTATTAAAACACTATTCGTCAACATTTTGTTTAAATAAATTGAACTTGTGATATTCCGTAAAAAGATTGCACAAAAACACTCATGTATGTTTAAAAAAATGTTTACGATTTGTGTAAATATTATTGACAATCTGCCCCCAAACCTAGCTAATGAGCTATTGATACTCTATTAATAATTAAAATATCAAGAAAGTTTTTTATCAACCGACATATTTTTTGAGAAATTTGAGCATAGCGAAATGAATAGATTACGTGTTTTTTTTTTAACAATACTTAGGTAGAAGAAAAGAGAGAAGACATCGAAAAGTACAATAAAAGCTCTTAATACCGAATCTTAAAATAGTAGTTTTCCTAATTAGTGCGCAAAGTTATATTTTAAACTTTAAGTGAGGGAAAACTACTTTGCGCACGAGTTTAACAACAACAATTTTTTACGAATGAAATACATTTTGGTTTTAATTTTAAATTTTTATTGACAATTTTTGCGCATAGTGTGCAGGACAATCAAAAAGCATCACGAACAGTAAGTAACAGCTTTACTGATTTCAAACAAATTAATTCCATCCAAACTTTGTCATCGATCAGTAAAGCTTACTTACTGTTCTTGATGACTTATGTTAGAAAAGCATGGTTGTTTAAATTCTACTGTTGTCTAAGCTGCTACTTTAAACTCGAATTGGAACTTAACAGCATTTATTTTTGCTTGCTCTACTAGTAATTTAATAAAAAGGTGATTACATAAATGCGAAAGCAGTTTATTACTTGGTAAAACGTTAGTATACATGGTGGTCCAGTTTTAAATGTCAATAATTCACCATTCGATAGCCTATCAAAAAATAAGTTTACATACATTATGTCATTTGCCTGAAAAATGCTTCTCAAGGAAAATACAGTTTAAAAAATCGGTTTCTTGTCATAACTGTCAGACCGCTGGAGCAATTTTAATCAATTTTAGAACAAATACATATGAAATTAATACTCATTATGACTGTTATGTTAATGACGTTTGTCGAAACTGTCCAGTGGTGTAAATACAGAAATATGGTTTTAATTTGTCTGCCTTATTCTCTACGTCACTGGATATTTTTCAAAAATTTCAGTTTTTTTTTTACTTGTTCAATTTGACAAAATAAGTATCTCTTATAAAATTCTGATTTGAAACTTTGTTTACGAGATAATTGAGTTATTACATTCAAAGACCCAAAACTAACCCAACCCAACTTTATCTTAAAAACAGTGAAAATTGACTTAAGAAGCTTAAAAATTGTCTTTGTAACCAGTTTTCATAGTTTCCAGAAAAACTGAAAGACTTTAGTTTTGAAAATTGACTTATTAACGAGTAAATTTACTTTGAAACGGTGAAAATTGACTTGAGAGGCTTAAAAATTGTCTTTGTAACCAGTTTTCACAGTTTTCAGACAAATTGAAAGACTCTAGCCTAGACAATTGACTTGGAAACTGTAAAAATTGACTTGAGAGGCTTAAAAACTGTCTTTGTAGTCAGTCGTTATAGTTTTCAGATAAGTTGAAAAACTTTAGTACTGAAAATTGATTTGTAGCCATGAAAACCTACTTTATATAGAATTTTTGACTACAAATTCACACATTTCAACCTTGAAAATTGACTTGGACACCAAAAAGTGATATCAAAAGCTTAAAATTTGCATTTGAAGTAAGTTTTCATAATTTGAAAATACATTTCAACATTTTAGTCTTGAAAATAGTCTTAAATACAGGATATCGACATTAGATTCATGAAAATTGAATTGAAGACTTTTTTTACTTTGCTTTTCATTTTCTTAGAACTCTGGACTATTTTTAGGGCTTTAAAACTGCTTTCAGCTTGGAAAATCGAGTTTTAGAGTTATCTTTGCTAGCTTTGTAAGTATTAAATTGACTTCTAGACGTTTCCCTGTGCTTTAAGACTGAAAAATCGAATTTTAAACTATTTTTTATAGTAAAGTTAAGTTTCAGACTCTTCATTGATAAAATTAAACTATTTTGGCATTAAATGCTACAATATTAGTCTTGAACACTAATTTTTAGAATTAAATTAGTTTGAAAATTCGGTTACCAGTGTTTGATTCGAAAAAGTTTGATTCGAATGATCAGTTTTACACTACCTATAGTCTAAAAAATTGATCGCCAGTAAACATTAATCCAAAAATCCTGTTTTTTGACTATTTTCAGTGTCAAAAATTTACTCGTAAACCTCACAGATAACTAAATTTGAATTCGTTTGAACCATTTTAAAGTAAAAAATACAATAACCCAAGTAGACATTTTTGTCAATTTTGAATAATATCCAGTGAGCGTAGAAAATCCCCCTATATCGACGCGTCTAAACAATTTTGAAGAATGTCATTCACATCAAACAACGAGTACTCATTTAATAAAGGAAACGTTCTTCAGGAAAATGACATAATGTATGTCAACTTATTTTTTGATGGGGCTATCAATTGGTGAATTATTGACATTTAAAACTGGACCACCCTGTATTTTACATAAGGGCTACTATTTAGATAAACGTTTGAATCCCAAAGGAATTCCACCTTCCGGTAACAAAATGATCGCTGATTTACTGAACTTTAACGGTATCCGCGTGTCTTTGACGGGCACAATTTCAAACTTGTTCAACAAGTGAAAAAGCATTGACTTGATTTCCAGCAAAGCAAACCTAGACCCTATGCAGGCCCTGGGACCAACCCCGAAAGGCATATAAGTGTAGGGTTTAATGTTGCCTTTATTTTCCTCCGAAAACCTTTCAGGGTTGAACTTTTCCGGATCCGGATAGTATTTTGGGTCGTGGTGGATTGAGTAAATTGGTATCCACAAAGAGTCTCCAACTTTAAAGTTAAGGGTCGGGTCTTGAGGGATTGTTGGTGTCAAAGTGTAGGGTTTGACGCATATCCGATCTGCCACCACTGCCACCGGCCATTTTCTTAACCCTTCTAAAATGATCACTTTTTAAGTAAAGAAAAAAATTCAGAAAAATTTTATACCTGTGACTACCATATCCAGATACTTCATCCTAGTAAAACTTCGTATGACGGTTTTCCTTTGGTGTCTTTGTAAACCTTGTGAATTTCAAGCCGCAGTTTATCCTGGACATCTGGATTGATTGCCAGTTCATAACAAGTGTAACTCATGACAGAAGAGACAGTTTCATAGCCAGCTAGGAAGAAAATCAAGGCTTGAGCCGTAATATCCTGATTGGTAATTTGATGGACCTTGTGTTGTTTGACTTTCGCGAATTTTTCCCAATTTATAGTATCATCCGCAACAGCAAAACCTTCATCTACCTCGTTCTTTTCTTCATTCTGCTGCTGTCCTCTTTTGAATTCAAGAAGTAAATTTATCATGTCTGGTCGGACAATTCCTTTTTCTTCCCTAAAGGTCACAGTCTCGTCAATGACTTTGATAAAGAAATTTCCTGCGCGTTTGGATAGAAATGGAATTTTGAAAAACTGAAACATTCAATATTTGATACATTGCCACTGAGGGGTTATCATGGAGGTTTGACCTTAAAAATCCCAGGACACACCAAAAGTCCTATAAATTTTAAAACCGTAGCGAAGCTATTGAAGTTGGTCACTTCTTTGCCCATTCGGTAAAACTCGTTATCTCTGTCTTCTAGTGAGTTCACGTGGATCCCGAAAGATGTTGATGCAATCACGTTGGTTGCGTATCTATGATGTTAGTTAGCTGCACAACTGCAGAATATGAATATCAAAGAACGTACCTAGATAAGACATCTTTCATTTCCACTTCCTGTAATTTGCTGTTACTTTCGTCAAAATGTTTGACAAACTTCTCGGCCTCATCAGCAATTAAACCGTACATATTTCGCATTTTACTGCTGGTAAATGTACCGGACAGAAGCGCTCTCATGTCTCTCCATTTTTGTCCTTAAAATTACCTCCAATAAAGTAATAACGGTCAGTTTTTAAATTGCTATTTACCTTTCAAGGCAAAGAGATTTTTGGCCCAAAGCGGATCCACATCCTCTGCAACAGCCAAACTCTGATGATCGGTGAAATGCTCGAAATCTTTTATCGTCACCAGTTTGATTAGATCCGGATCTTTAATCACTAAAGTCCTGGAGTAAAACTGATAGATGCCCGTGTATCTAAAACATCCTGTATTAGCTCCAATTTATCCATTTCTTTTGTAGTAATGGTTATTACTTGCTTCCAGGATGAGCCCAATACATCCAGTTTAGCCATTCCAGAAGTGTTTTACGACGCAAAAACGTAGGCCAAGAATCTCCAAATACGAACCATGGGTTCAACTGGGGCACGCCCATGTTTTTCCAATATTTGTACGGTTTGAGGTATCCATACCAAGTTATTAATGTCGCTAGGGTTAGGAAGAAAATAATCCAGAACATGTTTGTCCCGATAACCACTACAGCAAACAGTCTTTGAACCGCTTGAATAGAAACACCGATATAAACTTCAATTAATTAATTACTGACCTTGGAGCTTGCAAAAACCGACTGCATAGTGATTATTGTGTTATCTGGCTGATATAAATTTTTTTAATCTATTTTTAGATTGGCTACGTTTAATTCGTGTAGGCCTTATGAGTGATAAACGGTAAAACCAATTTCTGTTTAAAGAACTTTTTTACTTGACCAGAATGTCGATAAATCAGCTTTTAAAATTGAAATTGAATGCTTCTGGACGTTTATAAATTAGTTGAAACTGTCTTACACAAAACTAATGTTGTATTTGAGATGGACAGATTTAATTATTACATACAAACGACAATCACCATGTTGGCAAAAGTTTTGATCTAGGATCCAGTATACTTTTAAGATTAGTAATTGTTACAGTTTCACTGATGGCATTCTTAAATTTAGAGATAACTACTGTACAGTAGTACATACTCGTAAAAGTAAGTTTAGAGTTAAGGTTTCTCTACAACTTCTGACCTCAATAATTTGGGAAAAATTCACTAATTTAAAGGGATTTGAGTATCTGGAACAATCAAACTCGGTTTGGTTTAAAAAATTCCTAGCAATAAAACCCAGGAAAACCGTAAAGAAATTAGAAAAAAACGATTTTGACTTACAACGAAAGTAACAAACTTGATGAAGTATTTATAATTGAACGCGAACGTCATACGTTTAATTAACTGTCCTCCTCCACGTTAAAAGAACGCCTATTTCGAGCTCCACGTCTAATTTGATTCAGGCAGGCAAGCATTCTGATCATGAAGGCTGCAGGAACGGTTATGGTGTCTCTGGTTTCTTCCAACATTATTGCGTTCCGACTGATCAACTGAAAATTACAAAAACAAATAATTTATAAAATTTTAATTTAAAATGTTGTTATTGACGTTTTTACAATTTTCTAGAAAAACGAACAATTTTACTACTTACTTTGTTACTACAATTATTTCCTTCCTATCAATTTTGACCAATCGCTATCAAGAATTAGTATAACAAATGTAAATTTTAAGTGGAAAAATCACTTAACAATTGTCAACTTAGCAGTTTTTCCGGAAAAAAATTCGAAAAACAGTTCACACTCCTCACAGCAACATAAAGAATAGTGTTACCCTTTCTAGCTTGAAAGTTAATGTTCTTATTAATTATTGTTCTTATTGTTTTAATTAAAATAAAATGTTTATTTAAATCAAGAAATAATCTTACCAAATATCCCTTGTGCATCTAATTTTTCCTGTGGAAAAATTGGAATACTCGTTTCTAAGTACATTTATACACACAGCTAACAGATTTTTTTATAATGTGCGACCTCTTCAGTGGTTATCAACATGGCTACATTGCCGGAAGATCAGTACAAACAGCAATTTTTCAGTTTACAAGTCATATCCTTGAACACATAGAAAACCATAAACTAGGAATAGGTATATTTTTAGACTTATCTAAGGCTTATGATTGTGTAGATAAAGAACTATTGTTAAAAAAATTAGAACTCTATGGAGTTAGAAGTAAGGCCCTAAGATTGTTTGATTCTTACTTATCTCATAGGAAACAACAGGTTAAACTATTTAGGGACAGCAAGCCATACACATCAAATATAAAAGAAAATCAACATGGAATAGCCCAGGGCAGTATTCTGGGGCCACTACTCTTTGTAATTTACATGAACGATCTGAATTCTATAGCAAAAGAAAATGAAAAAATCGTCAACTTTGCAGATGACACAAATTTACTTGTAGGTCAAGAGGAAATCAGCACTTTAATTCAGTCTGGAAAAGATCTGTTTATTAGGACCTCTGAGTGGTTTAAAAAAAATAAATTAGCTTTAAATATGGAAAAAACTCGTGTGATTATTTTTTCAACAAAACATGGTACATTTGAGAAACCTAATGAAATACACCTTCTCACTGACAGGAGCCAATTACTAGCCAAGAACACAAAATTTTTGGGAGTGCAGATTGATGAATTTCTAGATTGGTCTGATCACATAAATGTTCTGCTAGGCAGGTTAAACTCAATTTGCTATGGAATTCGAATTGTCTCCGGGTATCTGAACCTGGCGGCCCTTAAAATATTGTACTTTGCCAACTTTGAATCGATTATGAAGCATGCAATTATGTTTTGAGGTAGAAATACTTCAATACAGAATGTATTTGTAATTCAAAAAAGGGCAATTAGATTAATGTTCAAAATGAAATACAAAGATTCGTGTAGATCCATCTTTAAAAAAAATAAAATAATGACAGTTTATGCAATTTATATATATGAGTGTCTCATCTTTCTTAAAAAGAACCAAAACCTATTTAACATCAAAGTCAATCATACATACAACACAAGACAAAAAGATGTAAACTGTCCAAAACATAGATTAACACTCACTGAGAAGAATGCAAAATATATGTGTATTCGCCTATTTAACAACCTACCAGACAGGGTGAAAACATTGACGGACAAAAGTTTCAAAAAAGAAGTAAAAAATTTACTAATTGAATTAGAACCCTACACTATAGAGGATTATTTTGTTAAATAAAGATTGCTTATTCTCTGAAATCTGTATTTAGGGAAAAATCGCTGAAAATGTATATAAGTATCTTTAAGTACTACATAGTTCATAGTTTACCATGACGCTATTTCCTTTGTATTAGTTGATAATGTACATTGTACTCTATCCTAATCACAATTCGAAATAAAGACTGTTATTATTATTATTATTATTATTATTATTATTATTATTATTATTATTATTATTATTATTATTTATTATTATTATTATTATTATTATTATTATTATTATTATTAGTAATTTAATAAAAGGTTATTACATAAATACGAAAGCAGTTTATTACTTGGTAAAACGCTAGTATATTTTACATAAAGGCTACTATTTAGATAAACGTTTGAATCCCAAAGGAATTCCACCTTCCGGTAACAAAGTGATCGCTGATTTACTGAACTTTAACGGTATCCGCGTGTCTTTGACGGGCACAATTTCATACTTGTTCAACAAGTGAAAAAGCATTGACTTGATTTCCAGCAAAGCAAACCTAGACCCTATGCAGGCCCTGGGACCAACCCCGAAAGGCATATAAGTGTAAGGTTTAATGTTGCCTTTATTTTCCTTCGAAAACCTTTCAGGGTTGAACTTTTCCGGATCCGGATAGTATTTTGGGTCATAGTGGATTGAGTAAATTGGTATCCACAAAGAGTCTCCCACTTTAAAGTTAAGGGTCGGCTCTTGAGGGGTAGTTGGTGTCAAAGTGTAGGGTTTGACGCATATCCGATCTGCCACCAATGTCACCGGCCATTTTCTTAACCCTTCTAAAATGATCACTTTTTAAGTAAAGAAAAAAATTCATAAAAATGTTATACCTGTGACTACCATATCCAGATACTTCATCCCTAGTAAAACTTCGTATGACGGTTTTCCTTTGGTGTCTTTGTAAACCTTATAAATTTCAAGCCGCAGTTTATCCTGGACATCTGGATTGATTGCCAGTTCATAACAAGTGTAACTCATGACAGAAGAGACAGTTTCATAGCCAGCTAGGAAGAAAATCAAGGCTTGAGCCGTAATATCCTGATTGGTAATTTGATGGATCTTGTGTTGTTTGACTTTCGCGAATTTTTCCCAATTTATAGTATCATCCGCAACAGCAAAACCTTCATCTTCCTCGTTCTTTTCTTCATTCTGCTGCTGTCCTCTTTTGAATTCAAGAAGTAAATTTATCATGTCTGGTCGGACAATTCCTTTTTCTTCCCTAAAGGTCACAGTCTCGTCAATGACTTTGATAAAGAAATTTCCTGCGCGTTTGGATATAAATGGAATTTTGAAAAACTGAAACATTCAATATTTGATAGATTGCCACTAAGGGGTTATCATGGAGGTTTGACCTTAAGAATCCCAGGACACACCAAAAGTCCTATAAATTTTAAAACCGTAGCGAAGCTATTGAAGTTGGTCACTTCTTTGCCCATTCGGTAAAACTCGTTATCTCTGTCTTCTAGTGAGTTCACGTGGATCCCGAAAGATGTTGATGCAATCACGTTGGTTGCGTATCTATGATGTTTATAAAGAACAAATTCAGCTGCACAATTGTAGAATATGAATATCAAAGAGCGTACCTAGATAAGACATCTTTCATTTCCACTTCCTGTAATTCGTCGTTACATTCGTCAAAATGTTTGACAAACTTCTCGGCCTCATCAGCAATTAAACCGTACATAATTCGCATTTTACTGCTGGTAAATGTACCGGACAGAAGCGCTCTCATGTCTCTCCATTTTTGTCCTTAAAATTACCTCCAATAAAGTAATAACGGTCAGTTTTTAAATTGCTATTTACCTTTCAAGGCAAAGAGATTTTTGGCCCAAAGCGGATCCACATCCTCTGCAACAGCCAAACTATGATGATCGGTGAAATGCTCGAAATCTTTTATCGTCACCAGTTTGATTAGATCCGGATCTTTAATCACTAAAGTCCTGAAGTAATACTGGTAGATGCCCGTGTATCTAAAACATCCTGTATTAGCTCCAATTTATCCATTTCTTTTGTAGTAATGGTTATTACTTGCTTCCAGGATGAGCCCTATACATCCAGTTTAGCCATTCCAGAAAGGTTTTACGACGCGAAAACGTAGGCCAAGCATCTCCAAATACGAACCATGGATTCAACTGTGGCACGCCCATGTTTTTCCAATATTTGTACGGTTTGAGGTATCCATACCAAGTTATTAATGTCGCTAGGGTTAGGAAGAAAATAATCCAGAACATGTTTGTACCGATAACCACTACAACAAACAGTCTTTGAACCGCTTGAATAGAAACACCAATATAAACTTCAATTAATTAATTACTGACCTTGGAGCTTGCAAATTATTGTGTTATCTGGCTGATATAATTTTTTTCATCTATTTTTGGATTGGCTACGTTTAATTCGTGTAGGCCTTATGAGTGATAAACGGTAAAACCAATTTCTGTTTAAAGAACTTTTTTACTTGACCAGAATGTCGATAAATCAGCTTTTAAAATTGAAATTGAATGCTTCTGGACGTTTATAAATTTGTTGAAACTGTCTTACACAAAACTGATTGTCGTTTGTATGTTATAATTAAATCTGTCCATCTCAAATACAACATCAGTTTTGTGTAAGACAGTTAGTTCACCATGTTGGCAAAAGTTTTGATTTAGGATCCAGTATACTTTTAAGATTAGTAATTGTTACAGTTTCAGTGGCATCCTTAAATTTAGAGATAACTACTGTACAGTAGTACATACTCGTAAAAGTAAGTTTAGAGTTAAGATTTCTCTACAACTTCTAAAGCTTAAATCAAAAGCAAATCGTGACTCAAATATAGTGTTACTCAACTAAGTACTTGACTTGTCTAGCAAAAACATAATAGGTACTTGACTTGGCTTGATTTTTTTAGTGCAGAACTTGATTTGATGTCAAGTATTTTCACACTACTTTACTGAAATTGGTAGTGAATAGGTTTGAATCATGTGTTTTATACAATATTTTATTAAATTTTGACGACTTATATTGTAAATAATATGCGTTGAAAAATATCGACTAATAATAGGACAAAAGTATTTTACTAGGAAAATAAAAAAATATTTTGGTACGTTCGAAACACTTACAACTCATTTTGAACTAAGCTAACGTAACTTTAAATCAAAAAAAAAAATCAGAAAGACTTGTGTAAAAGTGAGTCTATTAGATTTACTAACTTAGGGAAAATAAACAGGCCAGGCGTTATTGGTATGCTTAATCTGTTTTAGGCCTAAAGTTAGTGGCTTTTGAGAAAGAAGTGTTGTGGGTGCATTGTGCTATACCTCAAGAGTTTAATAATCAGGTGAGTTATTGTACTCACGGGCGTTATGTTTAGGCTTGATAGAGCTAGTGATCTGAAAACACATCTGATTTGAATTGAGACTATACTTTGACTGGGTCGCCGTAAGGAGACTCAGTAAGGCTTTGCAATAGTTAGGGTGCAAACTTAGGCCTTAGTTGACTGGGTCCAAAAGCTTGAGTCGGGTAACCATTGTAAAGGGAATGACCTACCATAGATCCCTGGTGGATTCATGTGGACTTATCGCTGTCCGGTGGAAGGGACAGCGGGGAAATGAAGAAGTTGGTTGAAGACGTCATAGGTTGACTATGACGCACGTTTTGCGATGGAAGACATTACGTATTAAGAATGTAAATTGGTCGGATTGGACTAGAGATGTGTGGTCGTTACTAGTTAGGAATGATTAGTTTACATGTTCGAAAGATTCAACAATTGATTGATTTAGGACTTCACTTAGGAAACAGAGCACTCACATACATTTTCTATTATAGTAATCAGATCGTGTACCAGTTTGACGTGTGGAGCGTTTGAAGTGGTGAGTTGACCTTCTGTTAGTACATAAATCAAAAAATCCATATTCTGACGTATTACTTATGAACGCCCCTTTTTCCAACCTTACACTCGTTATCACGTACACAATAACTCGTAATTTGTTTTTCGCTTTCCCTAAAAAAAAAACAAATAATATTTATTGAGAACTTTTATTTAATCAGGAAACATAAACGAAAATATAATATATTGTAACTTTAGCATTATAAGTATAGCAGTCCGATGATTGTTTATCACACAATCGTCTCCTTATACTGAAACGATAAATAAAAAAATAAAAAATAATAAGAAAATAACGTAAATAAAAAACAATCCTCTAGCCACACTGTAGCTAATTAAACAACGTGGCTATTTCAGTAATCCTAAACTGGTTGCTTGCAAGAGCAAAGTATGGCACTGATTTAAGCCTTTTCAAAAAAAAGTTTGCAGCTCATTTTCAGTGTAGGATATCACAAAAATTAAGCAACAAGAACAGTCAAAGACTCTAACGTTATCCGCTAGGCTCCGTTTACGAAAAATATCACTTTTTTTATTGTTAAACACTTTCAGACTCAACTAGGCCAACCTCTTTTATATCGCACGCATCAAAATACCGAACGAATGATTTAATAAACATTTTGTTGTTGTTTTGTGTTGATACGTGCCGCAATATGCCAAACTAAGCGATAAATCGTGTTAAACAAACGCTCTACATCTTAAGTTTAATAGGTGTTCAATTTAAATACTCATCAAGTTAATGTGAATCAGTGTGTTTGTATTGACATTGATAACAATTAAATGACATTAAAGGGCATATTCTTAACTCAATTCTCAATAATTTGGGAAAAATTCACTAATTTAAATGGATTTGAGTATCTGGAACAATCAAACTCGGTTTGGTTTAAAAAATTCCTAGCAATAAAACCCAGGAAAACCGTAAAGAAATTAGAAAAAAACGATTTTGACTTACAACGAAAGTAACAAACTTGATGAAGTATTTATAATTGAACGCGAACGTCATACGTTTAATTAACTGTCCTCCTCCACGTTAAAAGAACGCCTATTTCGAGCTCCACGTCTAATTTGATTCAGGCAGGCAAGCATTCTGATCATGAAGGCTGCAGGAACGGTTATGGTGTCTCTGGTTTCTTCCAACATTATTGCGTTCCGACTGATCAACTGAAAATTACAACACAAATAATTTATAAAATTTTAATTTAAAATGTAGTTTTTGACGTTTTTACAATTTTGAAAAAACAACGGATACGTGTCTGAAAGAGACAGGTATCCTTTTGTTCTGTAACATTCTTCTGTTTGTAGTGAGTAGAGTGAGATGGACTGCATGCAGACAACTTACGTCATCGGCTACGTAGGGATCAAAACCGCATTCGTTTAACACGGGAGCCCACAATTTGACGTCGTGATCGATGCCGCTGGTGGCCAAAATAGGAAAAGTTGGATGCGGTTGTAAACAGTTGACCACGTGCTGATCGGCCTGGAGCAACATCTGCAGCTCGGCGGTATGTCGGTCCCAAACGAACACGTGACCACAGTCTGAACCGGACATTACGTAGTTGGATCCCCAGAAGGTCGCCTCCTTGATCATAGTCCTGCAAATTTAACAGTTTCTCAAATACAGAATAAAAGAATCATTGGTTGGGCAACATACCTTGCATTCCTATGCCCGGTGTACTTCTTCTTCACCTCTGCTTCATACATGTTTATAGTAGGTTGAACGACTTGTGGTTCTGGTTCTTTAACAGGTTCTTCCTCCATTTCTCGTTGTTCTTGTTCGTCGTCATCATCTGAAGAGTCCACATCCATCTGAAATAAACCAGAGTTTAGTAGACTGAATTAGGGCAGGTTTGAGTGGAAATGTTTATTTACGTCAATATTACGCCTGTCTGTTCCTGAAGAAGTTCTTCTGAAGACTGAAGGGTTCTCACTGTTTGCACGCAAACTGATAGTAGAACTCGACGTGCTCTGGCCAGAATATCTGCATAAAACACAACAGTTTTATAATATGTCACTTTGATTGTGTAGACCAAATCAACCTAAAACTGACAGATGGTTCTGATCCGTGCTGGTTAATGAAACCCCGCCTTAAGTTACGTAAAGCAGCCAGATGGTTGTGTAAATCAATAGTGACTGCTGAATTTTCTCCAGTTTGGTTGGGTGTGGCTGGTTCTGATGTAGAAGTAGGTCTGAAACGTTTTTCTATAACATCTGCAATGCCCAGGACAAAGCAATACACTCACTGCACAGGTTGCTCAGTACTCTCCTCCCCTCGACCATCATCAGTCTCCACACTGCCCCCACTACCCTGAATTCCAGCCGAACCGCCCCCCAATCCCCGTTGCGAGTTTTCGTCCGCATCGACCGAGTCCTCTCCGCCAGCAGAGAGGGCAGCACGAGTCATCGGATCGTTAAGCATACGCGACAACACATCGGTCATGCGTTGCATCAAGGTGGCTTGCAATTGCGGCCTAGCTTGTCCGACACCGGATGGCCCGGACGCGTCCCGTTCCGGTCGAGCGTCCGGTCCCGTGTCCGACCAATCGCCGCGCAATCTCAGTCTTCTAACTAGGGGCGGAGAGACTCGCTCTCTTTTAGTTCTAACCGCTTTTAATTTGTCCCATACCGACGGTTTTGGTGCAGGTTTTTTCAACTGAGTTGAAGAACATTCCTGCAAACCAGAAATTTGATGGTGGGGAAGTATATTTAGAAGGTACCTCACAAATGTGTCAATGTCGTGAGTGTATTACATAACGTGACAAAATTGACACCTATACTGAGTGTCCGGCAAATATATGGCAGAATTTGGGTTAGCATGTAGCAGGATGTCAAAAAACAAGTGTTTGTCATAAATTGCCCTCTAGCAGAGATTCAGAGCCCCAAATGGGGCCATGCTGTTCAGTTTTTTAAACAACAAGAGGAAAAAACAGTGTTTCACAAATTCCATTTGCCGTTAGCAATAGGGCAAGTGTATTAAAGTCTTTTGTTGGAAAAAATTAGTTGTTACTGATATGATTTCCAGCATATTCAGAATTACAAACACACCAAATAAAGAATTATTGGACCAGAGTAAAACCTAGTTAAATAAAAGTCCAATTTGTAGTAAAGTAATAAAAACTGCCTTATAGACAACCACTCATACTATAATACCTAAAGTTTTGAACAAAAACTAATATGCACATAAAAGTGTATAAAATAAACTTGAAGATAAATCAGTTTTTCAGTCAGCATTATTTGAAACTAGAGCTTTTTGCTACCAAAAAAATTGTATGTAGTTTTTTATTTATTTTGCAATAATTTCTATTAGACAGAAATACTTTTTGCACTCCAAATGATTTTGTGAGACCCTTTAAAACAAAACACTTACCTGAACATTAAATAAATACAAATAGTCTGATGAGTAACTAACTAGCATATCTTTGCCATCACTATCATAGCTCAAAGATGTAATCCGGTAGTGTCGCTCATCACCAAATTTGGGCGCCACAAAAGTGCAAAAAGGCTGCGCCAGTAAATGTTCTAACCAAAATTACACAGTGTTATAACACAGTTGTTTAATTCCACTGCAAATTACCTCCAGGAGACAAACTTAAATATCTGCGGTCATAAATTCTCACTGTGGAGTCAGCACAGCCAACTGCAAGCTGATGAGTAGCTACAGGGCTAATCGCCAAGGACGTTATGGCACGTTGACAAGAAATTAATATGTTTTCTTTACACTTTTGTTGCTGACAACTGTAAAATTAAAACACTGATCCAATCACCAACTCAACTAATTGAATTGCCCTGACTCACTGGCTTTTCTCTCTTAAATCAAACCATCTCACAGTACCATCCTCACCACAACTCATAAATGTATTGGAACTATCAGGAACTGTAAGCACCTCATAAGTAGTAGTGCCACCGTGACATAAAAACTGGTTAATACATGACTCTTGTTGCCTATTCAAATCTGACATACACACCCATTTAGTAAGTCTTATAAGTGACAAAACAAAAACTAAAAACTTACCAGTATGTAACACCACCCCATCTCCAGAACAGCTAACAATCTGTAAGTCACTAGTGTAAGGTAGGAACTTAGCACTGAATATGTTTGCCTTATGACTGGTAGCACAATTTGCTTCAACTTTATAAGAAAATCCATTGGTGATGACCAAGTGTTGGTCATCAGATCCAGACAGAATCAGGTTGCCCGAGTCATTCCAACAGATGGTATTTACACAACCTTTATGCACCTGCAAGGTGGTCAACAGCCCAAGACGCTGTACCATACCACGGTCATCTGAAAATCAGTTGGTTTTAACTTATTCTAGTTCTTGGGGAGGTAAACTGCTGTGGTACCTTTTGCAGTTGCCCCAATATGCCCAATCTTTGCATTGTGCTGCCTGTTCCACAAGTCCTTAAACACTGAACTTTGTTTTGCGTACATTCTGGCCAGAAATTTAACGTGAACTAGTGGATTTCCTTTTGTGTGCGAAACTATAAATAGACTTTGAAAGTTTTTGATTTTTTTGAAAACCTTCTAGCATGTCAATACGGTGTGTTTACAATTTTTATTCACAGCCATTGGAATTTTAGTGAAACTGAAGTAGTTAACGATAAGCACCAATTCAGCACTTTATTGTTGTTACCACGCAAGTAGAAACACAACTTTTAAACTGATGATTAATGTAAATTATAAAATAATTGTTGTTGTTTTGACAGTTTTAACTGGCAGCTGTTTGGTGACGTTCTGCGGATTGTGTACTGTCAAGTTAATCACTTTTTCGATCATGTTGCTGTTTCGGTTTATTAGCTATCCTATGAGAGAGAAGCAAATATTGCTGTCAACTGTCAAACTTTTAGAGGCTCCATCTGGGATTTGATTTTTGATTTGAATTGAATTTCGTCTAAAAATTCAAATATGGCTGCTAAAGTGCTATAAGTAAAACTTATTAGTCAAAGTTTGGAAGAAACTCATTGTGATTCCAATGGTATACTGAAACGAAAACGGCTGTGATTTTATAGGGGGATTACTAAAGAAACTGCATAAATTGTCGGGACGTATCAACGATGATCGGGCGCCGCGTTTTGCAAATGGTGCGTGCGCATCATCGCCCGCTGCCGCACAAAAAGCGGGCTGGCAGGAATTTTCAAGCATTAATTTTCGGGCGCTTGAAAGTGTATAATCCATGATCTGATGGCTTCTGAAACGATGAGTGTCGGCGATCAATTTTTCGAAGGAGTCGAAAAACTCCTAGAAATTTGGTTTCCCTCTTTGGACGAGCGCGAAACCGCTTCGGACCTACGAAAAATCCCCAGGTTAGTTGATTTTTTTTACGGCCGGTCAGACTGTGACCGGTACGTGGAGTTGTGCAGGCCGATTCCACGTTCTGATCGACCACCGACTCGGAATCAGCTGATCTTCATTTGTTTTATTTTTAAATTCGCCCTCTGGATCGATGTTTGCCGGTTCTAGAACGTTCTTGTAGTCAATTTTTGTTAATTTTTCAGTGATTATTTCCGTAAAAAATTGTTTAGTAAGTTTCATAAATTTTTCCAGGGCCAAATTGGAAGGTCTCCTGCAAATTGTGCGATGTGAAATCATCAGTTCAGTGAAAAATGAACATATCGACGCGTACGTTTTGAGGTGAGTTTTAATTCAAATTTATACTAAAAATTAGCTGTTCCTACTATTTTATACTAAACGTAAATAAAAATTGCAATAGTTAAAGGTCGTAATAATACATATTAGTGCACTTGAGTGATACCTTAATGAGGCAAAACAATAAGAAATTAATGTTTCTGTCAATGATCAATGAAATGGCAATGAGTTTTTTTCTATTGTTTACATTATTTATGAGAAAATTTATGTTTTGTGCCTATAAATTGTAATTTAAGAGAGAAAAAGAGGACGTTTTCTGTTCATTTTATTCATTTCAACAACTTTTTTTTATTCATTTAAAACAACTTTTTTAATTTTGTCAAGGTTTATGGTAGAAACATTCACAAAATCAAATTATTTTTATAGTACAAGTTGTTTATTAATAAATTTTTCAAGCTCCATGGAGGGAGCAGAGCGTTTTTGACGTCACAATGACGTAATTTGACAGTTGGTCAAATTATGGTTTTTCCCTTTAGGTTTAGTAAGAAATAACGGGTGTTCAATAATTGTTATGGTCAGGTCGCCTATGGATGTCAATTGTCACAAAAAGCGTATGTCTTAGATAACGTTGCAAACAATTATATTATATGACAGCTGTCAATCCGTTAATTTTTTAAACCTAATTCAACTTAATAGTGATTAGTGGGAATCCGTAAAAGCCGCATTTCTATGTGAAATGTACAGGATGTCCGGATTTAGAGTGTTTTGACAGGAAAACCCTATTTCCCGGCTAGATAGGAAAAAACTAGTATACATGTCTAGAGGTCGATTTTTGAGAGAAGATTAATAGCAAAAACCGTATTTTCATATCTTGTCGCTTCGCGGCGCTAGAGGGCGTTTTTCAAATTTTGGCTTTTTTGAAAACTCCTCACAACTTTTTTGTTTACTAAAATATCGAACTGAAACAAAACAAATTTTAAGGCACTTTTTAGATGTAATTCCAGTGGCGTGCTTGGTTTTTTGTTAATGTCTACCGTTTTCCCAAAAATTTACCTAACTTTATTATTTTAAATTGAAATGACAGTTGGCCATAACTTTAAGAAAATGTCCATTTTATGCAGTTTACTACAATGAAAGTATGTCTATAGTTAATCTTAAAAATCACTGAGATATTACACTTTTTTGTTTTTGTTCAAGTTGGCTTTGACCCAGTTTTTGACATCAGCTGTCAAAAGTGACGTTTATCTATTTCTTGTTTCTATGGCAACACTTGAATTTTTTAACTTTTGAGTCAAAGTTTCAATTTCTTTTTCTACTTACTTGAATGTGTGTGAAAATACTGAAAAAAAAATGTTACATATGAGTTTAAATGTCAATTATTGAGAAAACGGAAGGCAGTAGGAAAAATCTAAGTACGCCACTGGAATCAGATCAAAAAAGTGTCTTGAGAATGTGTTTGATTCACTTCGATATTTTAATAAACAAAAAAGTTGTAAAAAGTTTTCAAAAAGGGCAAACTGACAAGGTATCGAAATACGGTTTTTGTCATTGTATACTAGTTTCTTCATGTCTAGCCGGAAAATGGGGTTTTCCTGTCAAAACACACTAAATCCGGACACCTTGTACATATTTGTTTACGATAAAATGCCTTTTTTCTTTGATGATTACAAAATAAATTCGTTTATGTTTATGTGTTTCTTATGTTATTGTGAAAGAGGCGTCAAACTTGGAAGTGCAGTATTATGTTTTCAAAAATTTATTAATATTTGACTAAAACGAATTTTCATCTATTATTCAAATTGCAAAATTACCGGTTATAAGGCATTTCCAGGTATAAAAAGAGGGATTATTCTTTTGATTAAACCACAGGGATCCTCTGCAATTTTTATGTTATTGATAAGAAACAAAGATTTTTAACATAACTATAAAACTTATTTTATAAACTCTCATAAATAATCAATCATTGAGCTATAAAACGTCTAACCAATTGTCTTAATTTATTGTCAAATTGTATAGAACAAAGTGAAAAATTTTCATATAAAAGATGTCAATAATTTGTTAACAGAATATTTTTTCACAAAAAAATATAGCTAATCTATTAATTCTATAACATACAACAATTTATAAACAGTGGACAGTATTAATTTTTCATTGTGCACTTTATTTTGTCAACTGTTTTAGTAGTTTATTAATGTCTGGAATTGTTTTAATTTTCTTTTCTTAAGCTTTGTTTTATTCCAGTTCTTGTTGGGCAACAAATATAAAACAAAATTATTTGACATTCTACTTTCAATTAAACTAAAATTTTGAAGAAAATTATCTTTAAATATCGTTCCTTTTGTGTGACTGGCTGGTTTCAACAAACTGTTATACAGATATGGAAATTTTAAGATTTTATAGAAAGAACCATTGGAAATCAATCTTAATATTCAAAATATTAATTTTGAATCACACTGTATAAGCCAAACATTATCATAATATTGTTGCCAACAGAGTTGAACTATTATACTGGTAAAATAATTTGAATTTAGAGTTCAGATATTCGAATTACTGATCTTTTGATTTTGAAATTTTGATCCGAACCGTACGGTCCAGATAGGTGTTTTGGAAAAACCGGTTAAAAATTATTAATTAAAATTCTCCAGTAATACAATTTTTCAAGTTTCTAAGTGCGCGGTTACGTAAATATCGCAAATGCGCTATTTATAAAACAAGCCAGATGATCAACTAACTGATCGGTTTTGTATGGGCAAACATAAAGTGAATTTCAAGGTTTAACGGTTCCTTTAAATTAACCATAACAATAATTACAGGAAAGCTTCGCACCACTTCCACTAATCGATTAGAATTTAACTTGTGGTTAAATTTAGCCTGGATATACAAAGTTGCACTTGGTATTTAGAGTCTCATTTTTCGTCCTTTTACTGAGTCTGATGCTTGGTTTGCCGGTACTAACCGGCGTGGACACGTACGGAACAAGCTGAGACTTGTTGGTTTTGTCTGTTATACAGGATGTCCCTAAAATGTGCGGAAAAAATACCAGAAAAGTTTGAGGCTGAAATCTAACCCAACTTAGGTTAGTCCAAAAGTGGATAATGTTGGAGGTACTAGAGTGTCAAAAGTATAATATAGTTTTAGTTTTTTTTTAATGATTTTTGAATTTTGATTTTGAGACACTCTACCTAAATAAGGTCAAATATACCTGTTTTGATTTGAGTATCGGTTTTTATGATATTATTTATACAGTGTGTCTCAAATTGGTTCTACATTAAGAGCTACAGAGTTCTTCAAACATTGTAGTTAAATATTCCTTGTTCAAGATGAATGCAGTGGCCGTTTTGACCAACAAGTCTCGACCTGTTCCATGCCTGATCGACAAATTAATACCTGACCCAAGAAGATGATGAAAAATACATAATGCATACTGGACTAAATCTTCCATCAGGCGTCTGTTAGAAACTTTATGTGTGGAGGATAAATTAATATCAAGTTAAATCATAGTGAAGATTAAAACTTTTTTATATGGTTTGAAGGTTACTCTAATTTGGGACACCCTGTATAACAACTGTTTATCTAAGAGTAAAGTAGACCTAAACATCTACGAATTTTGTATTTAACGTTTTTTGCTTAAATTAAAATTAAGGAGTTAAGGGGGTGGTCAAAATTCAATCAATTACCCCGTTGTACATAAATTATGGAGTTAATTTGATTAAAATTTAGGAAATTATCAAAAAAATGGGCATGTATTTTAAACGCGATATTTTGGTGACAATTTTTTAGTGTTAATCAGCATTAGGTACTAAAATTTCGGTAATTTTGTAAGATTTTTTAATTTCTATAATTCTCGTAATTCTACACCATTTACACATGTAGTTTAGAAAATATCACTTGGATTTTAAAAATATAAGTTGGATTTCAGAATCTATAACTTGTATTTCATTATCGTAAATTTTGGTTTTAGAAAACGTAAGTTGTATTTTAGATTCGTCACTTGTATTTCAGAAAAGGTCACTTGTATTTTAGAACGCGTTATTTCAATTTCAGATTTTTTTGTGTTTCTATGTGGTTATTAGTTTATTGTTTTTTTTAATATCACTTTAAGCAAAAAAACCCGCCCATCGGGAGTTTTAATTTATATAAAATATACAGGGTGTCCCATAACCATAACCATATGACAATCTCTCGGGGGCATACAGGGGGAAGTCACTCCTTAGGGAAATATCTAGCCCCAAAGAACTGCCTTCCAATTAACGTTTTTGGCCGGAACTTTTGAAACACTTTGTATATTGTAATGATTATTGGGTTTAATGTTTTATCGAAAGAGACCTTCTATTTGACATGAAAACGGGGTATCTCGTCTTCGAAAGGCCGGAACTAATTGGACCTAAGACACAATTTGCTTAACCTTTGACAGCTGTCATTATTTTCAGCTGCAAACGCCATTAATGGATACTCTTGACATTTTTATCAAAAAATTGTACTCTTCTTTTCTTTCGATAAAATAAACGGTTTTCGAGATAAATCGATTTTTCATTGAACTGCTTAAACCACAATGTTATTAAAAATATTCGTTAAACTATTTACTTTTTTTTTATTAACTTTTTTTGCTCAACTTTAATTTTCCAAATTACAAATGACCATGTCTAAAATCCAACTGCTCTTTTCTATACTACAAATGACAAATCTGAAATACAAATTGCAATTTCAAAAATCGAAGTTATTATTCTAAAATTGAAAGTACCTTTTCTGAAATACAAGTAATATTTTTTAAATCCATCTTATGGTTTCTAAAATTCAACTGACGCTTTCTAAACTACATGTGTAAATGGTGTAGTACTAATTTCAGTAATTTTATGTGTATTTGTAATAATATCTGTACTTATGAAGATAATTTTGGCGGATTAGTAATAGGTCAACCCCTCAATGGGGCTAAGGCCATACTTGACAGTAAATATTTCGAAAACGGAACACTTTTCCTAACTTTTGGCACTATGGACCAAGTTAAAGTCAATTTTCTGGATCACTGTGTAGTCCTGAATATGCACAATCCACTGACCTAAAACCATTTTTCAAGCCTTCAGGAGGTAAGGGTGATCTACTCTTGTTATGGGTTATGCAATGTTGTTAATAATTTCAATATTTTAGTTAACTGCACGTGACTGACACGTGTCATAAATTCGCATTATTGCAATAATAATTCTAAAATCGCACAGAGCACATCCTTCGACCCATAATAGCAAACGCGCTGGATCAGATTGAGAGGTCAACAGATAGGCTAAGGTTAATAGACTTTAGCAGTAAACAATTCGGTTTCTCTCTCGTTTGAAACTTTTTCCTGGAGCGTGTCATTGGTTGGGCAATTATCTATCAACGACAGACGGGTTTGCTGCTTGATTCAGTCTCAGGGCCAGGGTCGATCGATTATGTAATTCGCGACTAAAAATAACCGACACAATTGGTCTTGCTGTTTTTCTATGTGGTCTCATCACTGTTATCGGTTCAATTAACGCTGATTTGACGGAATAAATGAGGGGAGAAGGCCTATCAGTACAGTTTAAAAATAGTTTGCTCGTAAAGTGGTATCAATGAAAAAAAATCCAAAATGCCAATATAATTTGATTATCTCTCACATGTTTATATTGAAGCAGATCGAAAAGTCTCGAAGTAATGGAGTCAATTGCGGGGGTCATTAAAATCTGCCTAATCCGATAAGTGTGTTTGAAAAATTAGGTCATCATAATTAACCTAACTGACCTGCCTCAAAACCACTAAGTAGCTGTGATATCGACTTTTTTGGGGCAATATTAGATCAATTCAGTAAGATACACATTTAATGTAATCGCAAGTAGATAAAAATAATTGCGTTATCTAGTAAAGTCAAGGATGTAAGGAAGCACGCGCTTATAACATTTTTAGGATAAATACAAAATATCCCTAAAGCCTGGTTGTACAATAGCGGTTCAAGTCATAAACATAATTATGCCTTTTTATATGGGAGACTAAGGAGTTTAACCACCAGTCGTAGTTTAACTAAACTGACCCTTGTGTAACCTTAGAAAACATTTTCAATGTCACAAGTGAAAAGTTGAAATTCTCACTGTGTCCATGATCTTGAAAACGGTTAGAGAATATGTGACTTTCGTCCATAAAGAAAATTTAAAACTTTAACATTTATACTTGATTCTAGGTTTTATTGGAAGTCCTTTATGTTTGTTTTTTTTGGCTCAGTGTTTTGTCAAATATTATCAAATGTGGAGTGTTTTACGCTATAAAACCTATATGAACCTAAACTGAGAAAAAAGTCTTGTAGTGTTTTTTTAGGTTATTGGATAGAGGATTCCAAAAATTTGCTCAAAACTGTCATTTTCTCACTCCAAGTGGGTTTTGCTCCTCACTGTTCTTTCCTCCACTGTTCAACCGCCTTTCTGGCAGGTCATACTTTGACACCACTTTCCTCCCTGACTACCTAAGGTTTTTTATGTTATCAGACAGGAAATTTAACGAGGATTCCAAAAATGTGCTTGAAAACATGATTCGGTTACTCCAAGTGGGTTTTACAGGTCATTTTTTACCGTGTTCAAATTTCAGATCACAATTTTACTGATTTGTAAATTTGTTGCACCAAACTAGTGTTTCTTAAATAATTCGAAAACGGTGAAAATTGCAAGAGACTAAAAAATAAGTTTGCAGTTGCAGACCAAAATAAGAGTGGTGGTCACTATTTTTGTCACCCTGTACGCAATTTTTAATTTAGGATTTTTTACTCAACACCACTGGAAAGAGGAGCTCAAAACGGTCCTTTTAAGTGGTTGAACCACCCTAAACTCTCAAAAATAACCGAGTTACAGGGAGTTCAAATTTCAAACCACAACTTCAATTAATTTGAAAATTTGTTGCATCAAACCAGTTTTTCCTAAATAATTCGAAAGCAGTGAAAGTTACGAAAAATTTGCAAGAAACCAAAAATGTTCCTAATCAACTCCTTAACTCTGCACTGTAAATTTGAGGACCGTTTTTTTCCAGTATACAGAGTCTAAATCTCTCTCTCTCTAAATACCGATCCTGCGTTATTTGGTCACCCAGTACCTTCACTTTTACCAAATGTTTTCCTGATGGGATCTTCGAAAATAACAACTGTATGATCTACAAAATAAAACAAATTTTTCTCTGTGGCTATTTAATCAAACTATAAAATCCCTAGTTGCCAGCGTTGTCAAATGTTTTAAATTGATCATGGAGGTGTAAAATGTCACATATAGCAGAGTCCAAATTTGTACCGAATAGTCTAAAAACTTGCTATTTACTACTAGGAATAGTCTTATAATTCGTTTTCTCAGACTGCCATCCTGGTCGAGTGTCTGAAACTGGATTTCAAGAACTAAAAACAGTCCGGAAATCCAGACAAAGATTGTATTGTGCATGAAACCCATTTTTTACTTCTAAAGATAATCTAAAAGTTGACTTAAGCTAGAACTGACTTTACTAGGACTAAAAAGAGTCCAAAAGTCTATTTTCAGGACTTTAATTGGTGTACAACTCAATTTTCTGGACCGGAACAAGTCTAGAAGTAAATACAATTTTGGACTATTTCATTTCTAAAAATTAGTTCTTAAGACTAATATCGTAGCATTTGGTACCAAAATTTTTTACTTTTATTACTTTACTTTTTGACTTGAAGAAACTTGGAAATAGACTTAAAAAGCACTAAAAACACTCTGAATTTCTTAAAGATGCTACAATTTACTGCACCTATGAGTTTAGAAGTCAATTTAATAGTGAAGAAGCTTGAAATAACATTTTCAAAACTATGGACAGTGTACAAACTGGCTTTTAGGCCTGATAAGTCAAAAAATTCGTAAAGATAGGTCGTAAAACAATCTAGATTTTTAAGAAATAATTTTTAGCTCGAATTTTTAGCACTGAGGTGTCTAGAAGTCGATTTAATAGTGACAAAGCTTGGAATGGAATTTTAAGTCTTTGAAGAATGTGAAAATTGTTTTTTAAGTTTGCTGTGTCAATAACTTGGTGAAGATAGTCTTGAAACTCGATTTTCCAAGTTGAAAGCAGTTTTGAAGCACTAATAATAGTCCAGAATCCTGAGAAAATGAAAAGCAAAGTAAAAAGCAAGAAAAGTTAGTTTTCAAGATAATTTTCATGAATCTAATATCAATTTCCTCTATCTAAGACTATTTTCAAGACTGAAAATATTGAAATTTGTCTCAAAATTATGAAAATTTACTTCAAATGCAAATTTTAAGATTCTGATGTTACTTTTCATTAGTTCATAGTCAGTTTTTGTTGTTTAAGTCAATTTTTAAGGTTTAAATGTATGAATTTGTAGTCAAAAATTCTAGAAAAAGTAGTTTTTTTATGTCTACAAATCAATTTTCAATATTAAAGTGTCTCGATTTGCATGAAAACTGGTTACAAACACAATTTTTAAGCTTCTGAAATCAATTTTTATTTTTTCTAAGTCAATTTTCAAAACTAAAGTCTTTCAGTTTGTCTGGAAACTATGAAAACTGGCTACAACGAAATTTTTTAAGCTACTTAAATGAATTTTCCGTTTTCGATCTTTGAACGTAATAATTTTAAATCAGAATTTTATAAGAGGTAATTTCTTTTTCATCGTGAACAGTGAAATTTAAAAAAACTGTAATTTTTGAAAAATGAGAGACGTAGAAGATAAGGCAAAAACATTAAAACCATCTTCCTGTATCTACGGTACTGGAGAATTTTGGCAAACGTCATTCATAATGAGTTTTAATTTCATAAGTGCTTGTTCCAAATTTGATCAAAATTGCTCCGACGGTTTGACAGTTATGACAAAAAAAAAACGATTTTTTAAACAGAAATTTGAAGGAATGTATTTTACTTGGAAAGAATTTTTCAGGAAAATGACATAATGCATGTCAACTTATTTTTTAATTGGCTATGGATTGGTGAATTATTGACATTTAAAACTGGACCACCCTGTATAATGATGCCAAATGTATTTTGAATTATTTTTTTCACAAAAAACTGATGGTTAATCTATTAACTGGGTAACAAAAACAACACTAGGCAATAGGGCTAAACGTTTTGCGTCGTACGTGTAATTTTTTGTGCAATTTCTACAAAACGAAAATCGTTTCAAATAAATTTCCTTCGAGTTTTTATAGTTTGTTTATTTGTGTAGGTTTGAATCAATAGAATTGTGGGAAAATCATTACCGTGGCATATTTTGGCAAAAACCGATGTTCTTGACGCCCACTCGACCTGTGAAAATCACCCATAAAGTTTGTGAACTAAAATTAAACTCGACGCAGGCTTTACAGTAAGTCTGCTAGGTCAGTTCCTCTCCTGAATAGTTTTGCATTAAAACACCTCTAAAGCCGCCTCTTTAAACGGTTGGAAAGGAGATAAATTGCGATGCAGGTTTGCCACTATTGATTTTCTCCAAACCAAGGACAAAAGGTGACATTTGAACAGGAATTCGCTGGCTAACGTGTCCTAATTTTCTTTCAATGTAATGATGAGGATTTTGAGAGGTCAAGGACTTTTAAAGCATACATCCGTCTATCAAACGTTAAACTTGATTCAAAAAGTCAATGATTAATGGTTTTGCGATAACATTTTCGAAAAACAAATTTTTCTACATACTTGGTCACTATGAGCTGATAACCTTTGGACTTTAGTAGTCACGAATCGTGTAAACAGACTATGGTGGCGATGACACGTTAAGATAGTGAATCATTCACTTAGGGTCAATTTTATAAGGTTGGGTCAACCCCAAACTCGGTGATAACTCAAAAAATTGTTTCAGCGAAAGTTCAATGTTCGTGTCCAAGAGGCGGTTCATCCTCAAGACCTGCGGCACCACCACCCCTTTGCTGTGTCTGAAACCGTTTTTGTTGCTTGCCGAACAATACGCCGGTTTCACCGAGGTGGAGGACCTGTTTTATTCCAGGAAAAATTATAAAAGGCCCGATCTGCAAGTGGCACCTCATCAAGATTTTGACCAGGAGGTTTGATAATAGACATTTTTTTTTTGGTTAATTAAGTAGTAATTTAAAAAATCGTCAGGTGGCTCTGTTGGACTCCATTTTTCCTGATGGTGCCGCATATTGTCTGGGGGCGCTAAATCGAGACTGTTGGTATTTGTACACTTTAAACCCTCTACCCCAACGCCATCGTCAGAGACTTTCAGCGCCCGACGCTGACCAGACTTTGGAGATCTTAATGACCGATTTGGATCCCGAAATTATGTCAATTTTTACCAAAGAAGAGTGTCTTAACGCCACCGAGGCTACCAAAGTAAGTTATTAAACGAACAAACATTATTATGATTGTAATATTATTCCGATTAGAAGGATTACGCACTATTACTGCTGTATTAATCAATCTATTTTTGAACACTGCATTGACAATAATTGTTCCGCATTAGCAATGTGGAATGTCTGCTTTAATGTGCGCTTAAACAATAGAGATGTAGTAGTTTAATGACATCGCTTATATTTGCTTCTGATTGGATTAATAGCGTCAATTGTTTGTAGGGTTTTATTGTACTAGATTGTTGTTGATATTGGTATTAATTGTTTTATTGCAGAAGGCCGGGATTGACAAAATTATTCCCAACATGACAATTGACGACTTTCTCTTCGAGCCTTGTGGCTATTCCATGAATGGAATTTCAAAGAATGTAAGTTTAGTTCTGTTCAATTTTCTGGTAATCTGGAAGTATTCTGGTGCATTGTTGAAAAATGTCGCGCGTCACCAATATAACTTTCGTGATCTCAAAAAATTAAGACAGGAACATGTAAACCGTTTTACTTTAGCTCATTCTGGTCACAAGCTATGACACTCCAAATTTTCTCATTTTGGAGTGTCATAGCTCCAAAATTCATATATTTGGCAACCCTCCATTCGTTACACGGTCCATTTTGTCAAATTACTTAAAAAGCAACAGTTGATTTAATGATTTTATAACTTTTTTGGACGCCGCTCATACATAGACTTATTGTGACGTCGAAGACGTAAGTATCCTACACACAAATTGAAAAACACTTTATAAACTTGATCAATGTCATTTTCTTTCTATGTTAATGTGCAGATAACGGTGTAATATAACAGGTAATCGATGTTTTCACTTTTCGATTCGTGTGGTTTTTTTACGCAAACAAGAGGGTGTAAAAATGGTAATAAATTATTTTTTCAATTAAAAATTATTGTTTGTTTTAGTGTCCTTTGTTTCAAAATTACGAGTAATCCCATATTGGTGTGCAATATCTAAATAATTATAATAGAAATAATACAAGTAATAAAAAGGTTGTGACGTATATTGTAATTATTAATAACAAAAACATTCCAGTTGAAATAAATTAAAGTGGAATTTGTGCTTGTTGCCAGGGCTGCTACATGACAATCCACATAACACCGGAGCCAGACTTTTCCTACGTCAGCTTTGAGACTAACGCCCCTATCAACAACTACAAAGAGGTGATTAGCAAGGTCCTGGAGGTATTCCATCCGGGCAAAGTCACCGTCACCGTCTTTACAAACCAGGTAAGAGCTTTTAAGAAGGTAGTTTCAGTTGCCATGTTAATTTCGCAAAATTCTTATTTTATACACCATTTGGTATAATAACCTAACTTTCTAATTGTTTGAGTTTTTGCATCTGCTTTGAGACAACATAGAGCTAGGTAATGACTTTCTCAGTTATTTCTGTTTTGGCGAAAAGAGTTATTGGAAAAGTTAAGACACTTCTGAGCTCTGGCATTTTTTTTGAAGATGTCAGTAACATTTAGACGTTTATGGAACTTTCAAAATGGTCTTAGGGTCCTCTGGCACTTTTATAATGGCCCTATTCTGCCAAATTAGATAAGGGATGTGACGCAACAGTCAGAAGTCACTGAACAGAGCTTACGATTAAAAGTCAAAACTAATATAATTGTGTAAACATTACAGAATGAGATGACATCATTAATTGTCAAATAGGTTATTTGATTAATGCTGCCAACTTAGTGCTATAATACAGGGTGGTTCAGTTTTAAATGTCAATAATTCACCAATCCATTCAGCCAATTAAAAAATAAGTTGACATTTATTATGTCATTTTCCTGAAAAGTGCTTCCTAAGGAAAAAACAGCCCTTCAAATTTCTGTTTAAAAAATCGTTTTTTTTGTCATAACTGTCAAACCGTTGCGTTGGAGCAATATTGACCAAATTTGGAACAAGCACTTTATTACACGTTATTACAGTCAAAGACCCAAAACTAACAAAGCCCAACTTAAAAATTGTCTTGGAAACGGAAAATTCACTTAAGAAGTTTAAAAAATATTATTGTAGCCAGTTTTCATAGTTTCCAGACAAACTAAAAGACTTTTGAAAATTGAATTAGAAAAGATAAAAATTTCAGAAGCTTAAAAATTGTGTTTGTAACCAGTTTTCATGCAAATCGAGAGACTTTAATACTAAAAATTGACTTGTAGACGTAAAAACTACTTTTTCAAGAATTTGTTACTACAAATTTATACATTTAAACCTTAAAAATTGACTTGAACCCCAAAATGTGACTGAACTAATGAAAAGTGACATCAGAAGCTTAAAATTTGCATTTGAAGTAAGTTTTCATAATTTGAAGACAAATTTCAATATTTTAGTCTTGAAAATAGTCTTAGATGCAGGACATTAACATTAGATTCATGAAAATTGTCTTGAAAACGAACTTTTCGTGCTTTTTACTTTGCTTTTCATTTTCTTCGAATTCTGGACTATTATTAGTGCTTCAAAACTGCTTTCAACTTGGAAAATCGCATTTCAAGACTATCTTCACCAAGTTATTGACATAGCAAACTTAAAAAACAATTTTTACATTCTTCATAGACTTAAAATAGCATTCCAAGCTTTGTCACTATTAAATCGACTTCTAGACACCTCAGTGCTAAAAATTCGGGTATTTCTTAATAAACTAGACTGTTTTTAGTGTTTTAAGGCTGTTTTCAGTGCCTCAAATCGAGTTTCAAGACTATCTTTACAAAGTTTTTGACTTATCAGGCCTAAAAGCCAGTTTGTCCACTGACCATAATCTTGAAAATGTTATTTCAAGCTTCTTCACTATTAAATTGACTTCTACACTCATAGGTGCAATAAATTGTAGCATCTCTAAGAAATTCAGACTGTTTTTAGTGCTTTTTAAGACTGAAAAATCGAATTTAAGACTATTTCCAAAAGTCAAGTTTTTTCAGTAATAAAAGTAAAAAATTTTGGTATCAAATGTACCAAATACAACAATAATAGTCTTGAGAACTAATTTTTAGAAATAAAATGTCCGAAAATTTAATTTACTTCTAGACTTGTTGTCCAGTCCAGAAAATTGAGTTGTACACCAATTAAAGTCTTGAAAATATACTTTTGGACTCTTTAGTCCTAGTAAAGTCAGTTCTAGCATTAAAAGTCAACTTTTATATTATTTTTAGTAATAAAAAATGAGTTTCATGCACAATACAATCTTTGTCTTGATTTCCGGACTTTTTTTAGTTCTTGAATGCCAGTTTCAGACACTCAATCAGGATGGCAGTCTGAGAAAGCGAATCATAAGACCATTCCTAGTAGTAAAAAAGTTTTTAGACTATTCAGTACAAATTTGGACTTTCACAAGTCTTGGATGTACAGTTTTAAACAATAAAATGATTTTTTAAATTGAAATTTGGAGGGCTGTATCTTCCTTAGGAAACGTTTTTCAGAAAAATGACACAATGCAAGTCAACTTATTTTTTGATTGGCTATCAAATGGTGAATTATTGACACTTAAAACTGGACCACCCTGTATAAGATAAGAACAGATTCTGATACTAACCCCTTAATTGTGGTTGTTTTGAAGAGTATTTATGATTTACTTTTCCAGTTGTCTTCTACCAAGGATGCATCCAAAGAAATTCTTTGTCTTAACCAACTGAACAATAAATGGAACAGAAGGGACGTGCAACAGATCAACTTTAAAAACTACGATCTGATCTACGCCTTCTACACCACTTTCCCCAGCTGAGGGTGTCGGGACAAGTCGCGTCTAAACGCGGCTCTCCCCCTCCCCCCGTCATTACCCACACTTCCTCACTCCTCCAAAACCTTCCACAAATCCATGGCCAGTTTCTACGCAAAGTTGGGCACTCACGTCGTTTTCGACAAATCACTCTTGGACTTTTACCACGCCTTTCTCAAAAGTCTGCGCAAACGTAAAATCAAGTTTGTGTCCAAAGACTTTTTCTGCTCCAGCTCCAAGGACGAGACGCCCAACATGCGCAGATTCCGCGAAACCTTCGGTCCCTTTTCCTTCTTTTTCATCTATTTCACCCTCTTTTCGCCTGTGTTCACCTTCACCGATTTCGAATCGCCTCTGGTGATGTTCTCATGGTGGCGTAACAAAATCTCGTGAGACTCGGCCTCCGGTACCGCTTAAGTAGATTTCGGCATAGTGGCCCCGTTTTCCTTTAACCTATGAGGGTTAGGCAGACGATCGTATTTTATGCGCACTGTGTTGCCAAGTATACTTAGGTGGGTTATTCTGACTTTCCCCTTTTTTATGTTTTTTTTTTCACGTTTTTTTTAGTAACAAATTAATATCAAAGTCGGCGCACGTCATTAGGGCGTTTTTGCTGCTTAGGGTATGGTGTCGGGTGTACCATTTAGACGGGACATCAATTTCTAGGGTCTAGTGACCAAAACTGTCTAAAGCACAGTATGGGAAATTGTTAAGATTTTCTTAAGGGTGACATTCAAGAGATTAAAATTACACTAAAAATTTATTCATCATAGTCAAATGCAACGAGGATAATTAATTTTTTCGGCTATTTTTTATGTATCAACAAGATAACTACGACAGGAAATCAATTTGAGAGGGTTTTCTCATATTACTTAATAGACACTTCTGTACCTAATAAGAAAATCTGAAACAATTACAAAAAACTACTGGCGGTACGCCCGGTATCTTAGGAAAAAAACAAACGATCCCGAGACTATCGGACTCTTTTTCTGTAATATTTTAGAGGCCTTTAGAGACGACATAAATGTACAAAACCAAAGAAAAAACAAGAGTTGTAGTTAGGTTTTTTTACAGCGTCAGGGTTGGCAAAGGTCCACAAATCGCTGTAAAAATTTATAGAAAAATGTAGAGACGACCGCTATTTTGGAGGATTAATATACATATAGGAATACAGTATAAGTTAGTTAGGAAGATTTTATCATATTTACGATGTGTTTACCTTATTACACTGTTGGAAATTAAAACTTTCCGATCGCTAGTTCACATTTTCCACTCGTATTGCCTGAATTTCTGTTTTAGTCAGGTTAGGAAAAGTAAATTTTAGTGTAAAATCTTTTAATTTAGAATTATTTTAATTATTATAGACTTTTAGTGGGGGTTTTATCTGGTAGGGACGTAATATAAGTTTAGTTTAAATAAAAGACCATATCTTATTGTCTGTTAAAACATATCCAAATATTAATAAAAGTAGACTAGAAAAAGGTGCTGTTTGATTGCTTTTATCAAAGCAATTCTCTTTTTTTATTTAATCACCTTTCAAATCATTGAAAATTTATTATAAATTGGTCTCCACGTCAACCGGGACAGGGAATTTTTTGAAGTGGTTTTGACTGTCATGGGGCTTGGTTTATTGGCTGACGAAAAATAACATTACAATGTACCGGGTGATCACCTAAGACAGGACGTCGGTTGTATTTAGAAAGTGAAAATGATTGAAAAAGAGGTTGGAACCAGAAATTGTATGTAAAAAAACAAAAATTACTCAAAATTTGGAGTTTTTTGAGAGTTTTGAAAATACCAACGTAGACCTCAAAAAAAGAAAGATAGGAATATGCAAACTTGCTTACTTTTATCTTCAATCTTAGTCTTTTTTCCAGAAACTATCTAAAAAAATGTGCTTGGTCCCTCTAAACGTGGCAATTCATTTGAAGAAGTTTTAACAAAAATATAAATGTTTCAAATAATATTAGGAGACATACTCCTAACTTAAAATGACAAATCAAAGCTGCTGTTATAGCTTAATTCGAGATTGGCCACTGCAATGTCATCGTTTTCGTATATAAATCCATATTTCCTCAGACAAGGGACGTTAATTGAGAAACGTCCCAAGATATTGACCTAATCAACAATTTCTTTATGTTAAAACAAAACAAAGTTTTTCCCGTCAGCCAACAGCCAATAAACCGAGCACCACAACAGTCAAAAACCAATCAAAAATAGCGAGGTTTTAAAAATGACCCAAAAAACTCACTGTCCCAGTATAGTTAAAAATAAATAATACTTAAAAAATACTGAAACAACTATACCTACAAATTGTACTGTAATCGACTATACTATGTTCTCTTAGTACTGAACTCACGCAACTCCAAACTCGTCCTTAACCCACGGATACTTCTTGGGACACTCGTTGCACGTCTGCATCTCCACTTCCTCTTTAAGCGTTCTGCTGATCAAATGGCACGTGTTGGGTTCTTGACAAGCCACTTCCTGGCCCACTTTCACGTTTCGTCTACAATCCCAAGGCTTAAATTTCAACAGTTTCTTTAACGGGGTTGGACGTTGCATCCACTCGATCGCCTGTGAATTGGTCACGAACCAGACGTCCGGCTTGGTAAGCACCTGACCTAAAAACTCCTACAGATTTGTCAGTCGCTTTTAGACTGCTTAAGACATTGTTGACTACCTGGAAAGCTGTAAAGTAGTCGCTGTTTTCGAACCAGGCGGCTTGTAAGTGAATGCCAAACGGTGCTCGATTAGTAGAATAATGTCGGTTAAAGTTCCTCATTAAAGTTTCGAAAATATCCCGGCCCGATAAGTCTGAAGGACAAGAGTCCAGGGTGGCGCAACTAATTTCAAGCGCTTCCAATTGGTTGATTACCATTTGCCATAGTCCTGGATATGGCCTGGTCGGGCAGTTTTGTCTGAAACCTTTTACCGAATACACTTTATCACTATTTTTGAACCATTTCAATCAACTTACATTTATGGGGTGGTTTAAAGTCCAGAGTGTAAGGCCATAAAGGGACATAAGAAAACGGTGCCACCATCGAACTATCAAACTGGAAACCAAACTCCTTCATCATCAAATACTGCCGATTCCAGCCAATACGGAGAAAAGGCACTCTCAAACCTCGCAATTCGTTCAAACGAATATTGGAAAACTTGTGAAGGATGTTGGCTTGGCCTACCATTTCGTTGAACCAGTCCTCCACTGTGGCGTTTTGCGACCACCATTCTTCGGGTGCCCGATGCCTGGAACCAGTCAATTTTTACATGAATTTAGAGTGAAACTTAGGAAATGCATACGTGATTGAGTGGGGAGCGATTTCGTGTCCGTGATTCCACAATCTTTGGGTAAGATAGTAATTGTTGTACTGGTGGTGGACGAAAAAAGTGGCTGTTATAGGACAGTTGTTAGGGTTGACGTATTTGCCGGAGAACAGTCGACTGTAAAAATCAATGTTGTCGTCGTTGATAGCGTCTTCAAAAGTGATCAAAACCATTTGAGGCACTTCGCTGGGTGGAAGTTTTCCCGGAATTTCAGTTCCTAAGGTAAAATCGCTCATTAAGTAACTCAAAGTGAGTTGTAATGAAGTTTTTATGTCAAAACACTCCTGACACCCTGTACATTACAAACAAACTGAATTTGAAGTATTCCAAATTTATTATTTAAATTACCGTTTCGAGAACAAAAACATGATGGTAATTGGCATCTGCTGGGGTCACAGGCTGTGGCCTGCCAAGGGTCGTTTTTGGGGTCGCATCGATATTCGTCGCTACCATCGGGACAATCTTCAGACCCATCGCAGAAATACTCTTTCAAAATGCACGTTTTCTGATCCGCGCATTTTTGCTCTTTTGAACTTGGACAAGCTTCCGGTTCATGATCACTGGACAATCTCGATATCGAAGATTCTGAAAAAAACATTAGAAGAAAGTCGGTCGAAGACATAAAATTGCGCAAACGTGAGCAGATCATAAACAAAGACTTCCTGTAATTGAATCCTGAAAACACCGTAATTACCCTAAAGACGATCTTTGCGAGATTATACATTTTTCTCATTGACCTCATTTTTTTGGTGGTGTTGGTTACGTGCAGCAGTCAGTGGTGCGTGTCAACACATTATAAGCTAGAGAACATCTTAATTGTTGATGACTTACCGGTAACTTTATCGCAGTTGAACACTTTTTCCTGAACTTCGCAAGTTTGTTTGTCAACATCAAACACCAGCGCTGTGGAACACTTAAAGTTAAACACCTCACCGTCGAGGCAAAGATAATACTTTGAGCATTGCTCCGGGTTCCACAAGTCTCTAACGTTCGGTGCCGGGTTCCGGTAAAATCGGCCGGATTCGATGCATTTCACTTCTTTAGTCTCTGCAAAAAATATGTCAATTAACCATAATAACAAACTTGTGTGTAGGCATTTGCAATCAATAGTTATGCAACAACAGGTGTTTGTATTGGAAAATGCGGTTTAGTCCTTCTTTGGTCGCCACTAAAATTGCATAATCTTTGATGATAGTTTTGTATTATTAACACTACTAACAGAGTAATTTGCGTTTACTTGACCTTACTCGTGTAATTTTTATAATTAACGCGCATTTATAATACTGGCAAATAGTTTATAAATCGATGACACGTTCGATTTGCATATATAAAAAAGTGAAATTAACTTTAGTGTGTATAAAATTCCATTAGCAGATGACCGTTGTTATCAAACTTGGACACTTTTACTTGCGATTTATTACAGTACGTAAATGGAAAATTGACTTTCTCCGGCCTACCTGTAATTTAAAAATTTTTAAGTGACTTACCAATGACATCAAAAGTAATAAGACGCGACACCACCAGCAACCAAAACAATAGCGACATTTTTGCGGTACTTCTTTCGTTGCCCATATCACTTTTTGCCGACTACCATGGTACCAATGGTACTAAACGAACGCCGACCGCATCTCTTCAAGTCCATGTGTGTGTATGCGCGACCGCAAATTATCTGTTTTCTTTATTGTAAACTTTCTCAATCACCATCATTGGGAAAAGCGACACAAAGTGTATAAAATGATATCACTGGGAGAGACGTTTGTTGTCTACTGTGGTAAATAAGTAAGCGGCAGGAAAATTAATAATAATTGATCTGTTTTACTGTTTTAGAATGTGTTTTGAATTACTGTAGATAGTACATAAACAGAGAGAAGGTGGTTCCATTTAGTTTACAATCATAGAAAACATTATAAATATACAGGGTGTCCCTGAAAGGTGCGGAAAAAATGCTACCACAAATTCTCGGAGCTTTTAAATACCTCTATGACGATATAGCCCAACTTACCTCAGTCCAAAAGTCGATGATTTCGCAGATACAGGGTGTCAAAAGTTCAATTTCGTATTAGTTTTTCTGAAATATATTTTTTTGGTGTATTGTCACAAAATTCAGCTAAAATTTTGTGATGTGACAAACTCAAATCTGCTCTTATTTTTCTTGTAAAATATAGAAGGCGCCACCTATGACACATTTAAAACCAAATAACTTTTTTGAGTAATCCTGTATTTCATTTTTCAGTAAAGATTTTTTCTCTCCAACGTCTTTTATCTAAAAAAGGTACACGTGGTATATTAAACTCAAAACGTTAATTGGCAACAGAGGCAGTAAATCAAAAGACGTGGCAACATCGCAGCCACTGTCGTTCAGTTGTTCACGTTCACATCGTGATAATATAGCGCTCTCTCTCTCGGCAGTGCTAAAGGCTGTGCGTACTAGACAAAGTGCGAAATTAGTCTCGTAAACTGAAAACTCCTATTCTATTGACATATTTCAAAATCAAAAGTCAAAACACTCCTAACTGACACATTTTAAAATAGGAAAATGTTATTTGTTTATTTTTTTTGTTTGATAAGAAATTTTAAGGGGAATATAGTTTTGCGGTGTTTAAATATTACTTAAAATTCCACTAAACAAGTGTTTCGCATCATAATTATAATGGATCAAGAACATTCAAGTGACTCGGTTTACACCTTATTAACCGAATTGGGTGAGTCCTTTCAGCTTGATCCTCAAAAACTCAAAAAATTCCGTGCCCACAGTTATGAGCTGTTGCTCTCCAAGGTTCACATTAAAAACCCTAGAAGTACGTTATTTTTTTCTACTAATAATAATAATTACAGTGCTAACCAGATATATTTTAGAATTCCCTGATCTACAAGGAACCACAAACCCTATGCTCAACCTACTAGCTTGGTGTTTTACTCTAAAGATAGATTATAGCTTAGAGGAAAAAGCAAAAGAACTGGAATCTGCAACTAAAATGTTAAAAAACTCATACTCTGATGATATACAAGGCTTTAACAATGTTCTAACCTTTCTACTGTGTTTACGTGATTTACCTAAGAAAACTAACAACATCTTGGTAAGTTACCTTGTCCCACATATTACTTTATCATTACACAGAACTTGCAGGACTTATCCACTTTACCAGACATTGAAGATGAAATGTCTAAGTACAACAACATGTTCAAACTGCCTGCTATAGAAGAGTATTCTGAGTCAAGTGAAATGTTTAAAATGATGGATAATCCTTTGGAGATACCCTTTTTACCAAAACCCTCCCAGCTAGCTTTGGATGTGGAGGACTTACGGAAAGATGAAGGTTACTCTTCACCCAATAAAGAAAGTATTTGGGAAGTGGCAATGCACTTAAAACAATCAGCAAGGCTTACTTGGGAGAGTTACGATTGTCTACCACCTGATAAGGAAAAACCATTCTTGTCAGAATTAGGAGAGTTATCTTCTTTGTGGGTGGAAAATTTACCCTCTCTGTACAAAACTAATAGTTTGTGCCCCAGTTACACAGTTGTAAATAGTAAAATCAAGCCCAGGAAGGATTTTGTTAAGGATTTAAAGTTTTTGCTGGGTAAGTGTAGTTGTTTTTCTAATGAAGAGTGCTTTTTTCCTGCACACTTTAAGTATGTGAAATTTATTTTAATTTATTTCATGCAGCAAAATTGCTTTTTTTGTTGTCTTTTTCAACTTTTATTAAATAAATGAAAGACAGGTGAAGTACCAATTTAAATTGCTCATTTTAATTCACTCTTTTTTTTGCTAAATGGTCACATGTTTTCATGTGCAGTATTTGTGTAAATTACAATACTGTAGTTTCCAGCCAAAGCCAAATCCTGCATTTTTGACCAATCACAAACAATCTACCTTCATTTTTGGATAAAAATCAAAAGTTTTGGTTTTGGCAACGTTGATTTTAATGTAATTCGAGCTTTCCACGTAGAAAAGGTGTTTAAGAGTCCGAAAAATCGACAATTTTTGGGAAGGTTTGGCGTGAGTTTAACGCCAAAATCACTCCCCCAAAAGTCCATTGCCTAAATTGTTGCAAACCCATATTTAACCTGAAAGAAGCATCTCATGTTTTAATTGTTGTAAAAAGCAAGTGATACAGAAAAATTTAAAAATATTCAAAACTTTGAAAACATTTGTAAAAGAAAATTGTTAATAATTTACCATTTTCCGTATTTTTTTTGTGGAGAAAATTACCTTGGGTCAGCTTTAATTTTATGTTGTCTCACTCATGAGTACAACAAAACTGGATAACTAAAAAATATATTTAAAGTAAGCAAACTAATTAATTAAATTTAATAAAAGTTAGTTAATTATGGTGACTAACAGATTGCTAATTCTTGTTTTTAATGAACAACCAGAATTTTAATATCTATAATACTATAAAAATACTGTCATTGGCTGAACTTATTATATGAATTGTATTTGATGGGCCTACAGTGAATAATAATAATTATATTTTAGTGGGTATGCCATCTGAAACTTTTAACTTGAGCGTGATTGAAATATTTTTCATTTCTCCTAACATTATGGTTGAGGGCATAACCCCAGACACATTGGAGCGATTTTGTCATAGTTTTCTATTTGCCGGAACCTGTTACCGAGCTTTAAATAAGATGGCAACCCCGGACATTAACACCAGGACATTCAAATATCCCGGTTACGTTTTTGCGGTACTTTCCACCTTTTCAAGTAAAAACACAGGGTTTAATCAAATTTTTTTAGGGTTTCTGTGAAAGTTTAGCACGTTATCTGCAGTTTTATCGGACTGCTGTATTTACAATCGCTGATGAGACGAATTTCCTTACATTTCATCAAATAACGCTGCAAATTCAGATACAAGTCGCCACTTTGGCTTCTATATGTAAAGTGGGGCCGTACGCATCTAAAACGGAGTGTATCCCCCATGGAGTAGAGTTACTAAACTATCTTTACTTGAAAGTGTTGGGGCTGAGTGACCCGAAATTGTGCACGGTGTTGTACGCTTTTTTGTACCCTTGTTGCCAAATCTACTTTAGGTGAGTTTGTCTTAAAATGGGTTTAGATTTATGTTAATTGAAATTGCTTGTACTCTCTAGTCGGTTCTTGCAACAATGGCTGGTTCAAGGAGTACTAAACGATCCCCACGGGGAGTTTTTTATAATTCCCAATTTGAAGTATTTGAATTCGAGAGGGCGAACTTATTGGAGTCGAAGTTTTGGTATTAAAGCAGACATTATTCCAGATTTTCTAGTTGACTTAAAGGATGACATTTTGCTTTGTGGAAAAATAATAAATTTACTAAAAACATGCAGCCCTAATGTACTTAACTCCTAACCCAACTTGTGATCAATTTATTCTAGTTATTTACGTTCTAGAATAAACTGTGTTTGTACTTGATGGGTAAAGACCCACTATCGTTAACTTGTTGCCTCACCAACGAAGCGTTAATCAACCTGGAGCACAGCTCTTCCATGTACTACCTGAAAGCGTCGGAAAAGTGCGGGTCTAAATTTGTTTTTCAGCGCGACCTCGAAAAATCTCGCGCGGAAAATGTCCAGTACTTGCAACTGATTGCTAGGAAACGTGCCGCCACTTTAAGGAGAATCGAACGTACGTCTTTGCTTTAAACTGTCCAGGCCGTGTTCCAATAACTGTCAATCTGTTATAGTTGAACGTCAGAAGGCTGTGGAAGAGCAGCAGCAGAAGAAACTGGCTGACCTGTTAGTTTTGAAGGAGCAGTATGAAGAGGCCACACAAGAGAACCAGCTGAAAGTGTATCGAAATATCGAGCAGGAGATTAAAATGCTTCAGGATGATTTGAGGATTGAACAAATGCGAGAGAAATTGATCGAGGAAGAAGCGTAAGTTTGTTCAGTTGAGTTGCCAGTTTTTGAAGTTGGTAACATTTTTGTTGCACTGTGAATTAAAATAACAAAAATGTTTTCAGACATAGCATTTTCAAATTAACTACTTGCACAGTGATTTTTTTGGGTCATTTTTAAAAATTGCCTTTTTGAAACGAATTAACAAATTTTAATGCGGTTTGGACTGTCATTGGAAAAAACTTTGACTTTAATGCACTACCACCGTACTATACAGGATGGGAAGTTTTTTTTAAAGCAGATTTTAATTTAAATTATGTATTTGTTTATTATTTGAATTTTAGGTTTTCAATTGAATTTTCTACCAGCAGACATTGAGATATTTACTTATTGAGTCGAGGATATCATAAGTACTTCTTTAGTTTTGTAATGACCAGTTCAGACCGCATTAGAAGTAAACTTTAGATGCATTTTGATTCGTCTTTCTATTGTTTTTAAAAATATTAATGAAAAAAACAACTCGAAAAACATTTACTATTGGCTTCTATTTCAGTGAAATTCAGTTTGAACATGAAATAGATTTGATTTGTTTTAACTCATTTTGTAATATTTTTTTATATTTTCGAATTTAGAACGAATTTTGTGAATTTAAATAAAAGTTTTCTATTTTCAAAAAGTAAAAAATTCAATTAATATATTGACTAGTTTTCAGAAAATGCAATTTGTGGTTACGTTCGATTTACGTATTTTGTTGAGGAAATCATAAGATTACTTGCTTGCTTTTAATGCACATAACATTTTGCGGGAAAATTCTCAATTAAAAAAAATAACCACTTTGAACCTTTCAAAAATTTGAAAAAATTTTTTATCAATATGTTCAATTTTTTTTTTTTGTCAGGGTTTGAAAAAAATTTCATATTACCTAAAGGGCAGCTTACTATAACTAAATTTTTTGAAAATGTTGGAAAAATTTACAGAAAGCACCTTAAATTAACTAATTATTTTGAATTAAAAAAAATGGGCTTGTAAGCTTTTTCACTTTCGAAAAAAAATTTTCTAAAAAAATACTGTACTAGTAAGTGAGTTTTTTTAGGTATTTTGAAATTCAATATCTCGGGAACATGAGGAGCTAGAATTTTAAGTCATTTTGTAGTATTTTTTATGCTTTTTCGAATTTCGTAAAACGGACTTCCTGCGAATCTAAATAAAAGAGCTACGATTTTTCAAAAAGTCATAAAACAATTTTGTCAAAAGTGCAATTTTGGCAAATTTTTATTTTGCTTGAAGGGTTCTAATAAAGCACAGCAAAATAAAATAAGCGTTTAAAAGGTTTTCAGCAGTTTAAAATAAAATACCCTTTTGCAACCTGAAAATAGAGAAGGATGAAACAATCACCAGAATTTTTTGTCAAAATTTTAATTTTTGTATTTGCTTAAGGGAAATATGTAACAAAAAAAATAAGAGCTTAAAGTTAAAAAAAACACATATATTTGATAAATTTTTTATTTTGGTAAAAAATGAAAGAATGGGGGGTAGGTTTCAAATTTAGGTACTTTTTGAAATTCTATATCCAAACATGAGGATTCTCAGAATATTTAACTCATTTTGTAGTATTTTTGTCAAGATATTTTGATTTGCTTTTAGGTTGTTTTTCAAAAAGTCTGACAATACATGCAATTTTGGCAAATTTTTATTTGCTTTAGAAGCCCTTTTCTATAATATGCACAGCAAAGGGCATATTTATATAAAAAAACTTAAATTAAGTAAAATAAGCACAAAAGTAAAACACATTAAAATCCTTTGATTCGTTTTGAAATGACGAGATTTTAAAAAAATTTAAAGAAAAAAAACAACCATGAACAATTTAAAGTGATATGAAATTTTTAGTAAAAAAATGATTGACTACTACTCAGAGTTGAGCCACCTGGCGGAAGTTCGCAAAGAAAAAATCGCCAACAGTATAAAATCAGCGGCACAGTTACAAATCGACACGGTGGTGCCGATTATCGATGAACCATCTAAAGAGAATCTGTGTCAAGACACAGTAAATAGCTCTTCAGAGAGTTTCTACTCTGCTCCGGATGATCACTCCAACTTACCGTCAGAAGATGAACAAGAAGAGGAGTTAAAAAATGCGGAAACGCAATCTGTGCCTAGCTCCGTATCTTTAGACAGACTGAATGGGAATTTTGACACTAATGCGACATTGCCGTCTGCTCCGACAGCCACTCAGCAGACGTTGGACACAATCCAGCAAGCCGTAGCCAACTTTGAGTTTGCCAGAAGAGTGAAGCAGAAAGTGCTGAACCAGGAATTGGGAATAACCACTACCGCCGACTTCTTTCAAAACCACGTGAAACCAAGAGAAAACATTACAAGTGAATTAACCGCTGCGCAACGGAACAAATTGAAAGTTTTATCCACCGAATTCGGCATCAACGCCATCCACACTGAGATCCAAAAAGAGAGAGTGTTGACGGTGGCTCAGATCAACAAAAACAAAGTGATGGGTCATTCGGGTTTCGGCAGTTACGAGACTAGTTTGGATAACGAGAACTACGTCAATAGCAACATAAAACCATTGAATGTTGATACCAGCGAATCGTCAATAAGAAAATCGAAATCTTTACAATTAAACTTGAAACCGGAACCGGACAAGGTGGTACCAATGTCGGTAGATTCAACACCTATGAGTGACCTACCTCTGATTTCTACACCAATGAGCGTCACCCCAAGCAGTATGATGACCAGTATTGAGACCAAAACTGTCAACGATGATGATAATGTCCAGGATGATATACAGTTGTTACTGGTACGTCCAAGTCGAGTGTGGCATCTTATCAGGTAAGTGGCAATATTGCTTTATATTTGATTATTCAGAGTGTTTCAGAATATGTTTTATAAACTTATAGGCCATATAGGATAGGCAGAAAATGTGCTAGAGACTTTAGTTTTATAGGTACAGAGTGTTAAAGTATTGATATTTTCCGTCATTTTTTAGATGTAAAAACAACTTTAACACCGTTTTTCTTGAGAACTACAGCTCCAACAACATTTGTCTGTAGAGCATGTTTTACTTTGCATTTCCTACATACCCTATAAGTTTGTAATACGTATTCTGTAACACTCGGTATAAGCAGGTACATTTTTTATTAAATTTCGCCCTATTATTCGTCAATTATTCAACGATTTAAACAACTTTTATTCCCTAGAGGTTTCAAATTTTTTTAAATCATGGCATTTGCTTAGTTACAGATGTAAACAAACAAACATCAATGTCACATCTACAAACACATGATTTAAAAAATGGTTTTAGTCACTTGTTGTTTTTAAATAACTAAAAATTTATTTAGTTTAGGGATCTGGGAAAACGAAAAAGAAAATTAGTGAAGATTTCCAGAACAACTCAGACTCTTTTAGAATCACTTTGTTTTTTTTAGAAAACTTAAATTAGCAGATTTTTTTTTAAATCTTAATTTGATCTAACTTTATTGTTTCTATAGTAGAAGCAATGTTAAAGTTATTGATATTTTTTGTCAGGTAGTAGCATCCAATACGTCACTCTTTGACAGTTGAATCAGAACTGATTATGTTTGAGAGTTTTTTACTAAGAAAAATAGGCGTTAAGTATTAAAAATTTACTTGATATTCCCATCGTCCTTTGATACGTTGTATACAAGATAATTCACGGTGATGGTATATTAGAAGTATATCAATATTTTTCGGGGGTAATATCCCTAGTGCATTTAATTTTTCCGGAAAAATTCGGAAAAACTAGTTTCTCGTCTCGACTCGGATGATTTTTAAAACCACTCTCGCTCATGCTATTTGTTAAAACAAATTACTTAGAAACGAGTATTCCAATTTTTCCATAGGAAAAATTAGATGCACGAGGGATATTTGGTAAGATTATTTCCTGAGTTAAATAAACATTTTATTTTAATTAAAACAATAAGAACAATAACTTTCAAGCTAGAAAGGGTAACACTATTCTTTATGTTGCTGTGAGGAATGTGCAATTTTTTTTTCCGGAAAAACTGCTGACAGCTAAGTTGACAGTTGTTAAGTGATTTTTCCACTTAAAATTTACATTTGTTATACTAATTCTTGATAGCGATTGGTCAAAATTGATAGGAAGAAAATAATCACTGAAATTTGGAGTGTAGCCTAGGTTGGGTTCAAACTCTCTTTCTAAAATGTTTTAGACTGGAAGGAACACCAACTTTTGATTTTCAAATAGAACACCTTGTTTTTAATCTCATTTTTGAATTCCTCGCAAGAAGGCTAGTAATTAATGTTAATACTTCCCTATACCTATCTTGCACCGTTTCTTAGATACTTTATAAAAATGGTGAATTTGTCAGTTTTCAGTGTCAGGTGGTCTAAACTTTAATTAAATTCTCAAGTCCTGAAAGGTATGCTGATGTGATCTTTTGTCCACAGTTAGACAATACTACATGGTTGAAAAGCCCAGAGACAGAAAATGAAAAAACCCTACAGAGTGGTCAATATTTACCTTTTAGTCGGACAGAGAAAAAACTGCAAAAAGTCTGTTTTTTTAAAAAGATCCATCGGTGTTTTATGGTTTGTAATAGAAGAACAAATCCATGTATACATTTCCCATACCTAACTTCAACCGTTTCTGACTTATTAACAGTTTTTCCTTAAAGTTTCATGTTCTTTTATTACAAACCATAATAAATGGTGGTTGACATCATCTGACACTTAAAGGAAAATATTGACCACCCTGTAGGTTATTTCATTTTCAGTCTTTGAACTTTTCAACTATGTGGTATTGTCTAACTGAGAACAAAAGGTCACACAACCTTTCAAAGTTCGACAATTTAATTAATGTTTAGACTACCGTTTTGCTGACAAATTCACTATTTTTAGGAAATATCTAAGAAACGGTGCAAGATAGGTATAGGAGAGTATCAGATTCATTCATTCAGTATCAGACAGACCCAACCTAGGCTACACTCCAAATTTCAACGAAAAATATTGAGTCGTTCTCTAGATACTTCTAATATACCATCAGCGTGAATCACCCTGTATTTGGAGTTTGAGATGCAAACCAATATTTTTTTGCAATAAAAAAGATTGATAATAATTATAGAAACATTAAACTATTTTTGTAGAAACCTCAAGAATCCAGTCCAATACCAAAGTTCTCTAAACGAGTGTCAATAGAGGACGCCAAACGAATCTCTAAAGACTCTCTGAAAACCTTCTTGCATGAAAGCGTATCCATACCAGTATTAACCCACTTGAAGTTGGCTAACAACGAAGTTCTGAAGTACTTTGTCGATGACTTGGGCTTCTTGAAGCACCTGAACAGCCTTCGAGACTACTTTTTCCTGCAGGACGGCGAATTTGGTCGAAACATTACCGATAATTTGTTCGACAAGTTATACAGCGCCAATTTTCCTTTAGAATTGATCAATATTAGAACTTTGCACCATTTAGGTTAGTGGTTTTTTTTTAGAGGTTTGTTGGAGTGGCTTTTACAGTTTTTTGTGATTTCTAGTGTTTGATGCCCTGGACAACTCAAGTAAATTTCAAGCGGAAAACTCCAAACACCTCTCCTTCAAAATTAACAGTTTGCCCAAGTGTTTTGACTTGGGGGATCCGGACGTTCTGGATTGTCTTTCTTTAGCCTACAAAGTAGAGTGGCCTGTCAACGTGTTACTACCGTCCGAAGCGGTGTCCAAATACGATCAAGTTTTTAAATTTGTTATCAAGCTGAATCGGGTTTCGTGGGTGTTGAAACGGATGTTTTGGGTGCGTTTCGCTCTACAAGTTACGGTCTAATTATTGTAACCTGAACGATTTACAGGAACTGAAAATTCTAGCCAAAGAGACTGGCGAAAAGGAGATTTACCTGATGGCATCACCGCAGTATAGGCGGTTGCACCAATATCGGCACGTAATGTCGCATTTTGTGCAAACTTTACAAAATTACATTGTGGGGGACGTGTTGCAGCCCAGTTGGGCTTTGTTGGAGAAAAGTTTGGTTCAAGTTCGCAGCTTGGATCAATTGTACCACGCCCATATTGATTACATCAAAGATATAATTTTTAGGTAAGTTAGTAGAGCAGTTTACTAATGCCCATTTGCACTAGCTGTTTTTTGTGATCCTTATTCCTTAGGGTACTAAACTAGCATTATTCTTGTCTTCAGCGTTCTTAAGTTGACTATTCTACTGTTTACTCAAATTGTCACGGTCAAAATCATTCTTTTGTAAACTTTAATAATTTATTTTGAAACAAAGTCTTCATTTTAGGTGTATGTTAAACCAAAAATCAGTGGCGTTACGAAACATAATCCACAAGATTTTCATAGTCATTTTGAAGTTCTACGACTACATGAGATCCTGCAGATGGGCATGCGTGGACGGCTCGTATGTCCACCCAAATTTTGGCAAACTGGAAAAAATCTTCAAGAATTTCGAGGAGTTTGTCGTGTACTTTTTTAAAGTGGTGAAAAAAGTGGCAAAAAGCGGTTACCAGCCGGGTTTGATCCAGTTCCTGGACGTGTTGGATGTTAACAGTTATTATTCAGGCAAACTAGTCGTTTCGGCTTAAATTGGCATATCAATCAGTGAGTTATTAAGTTTTGCATTGAATTTAAAAGTTTTTAACTCATACTTCCTATTGAATCTCACTTTAATTTAACTCTCTGTTAAGCCCACATTGTGATATTAGCTTATTTCTATTAATTATTAATTAAACGTTTTTTTGCAGTTGTATCAAGATTTTTAATTTGTTAATAATAGCATATGAAAATCAGGACACTAAAGTGAGTTATCAAGATATAAGAAAATCTAATTTGAATTTGACAGCATTCCGGTAAGTACAGCAAACAGAGTAATTTTATTAAATATTTTGTCTTGTGTTAAAAATGATAAATATACGAACACATCTATAAAACCCAAACAAATCATTAATGCATATTTGTGCAATAAACCAAAAACTGTACCTGTAACAGTATGTAATATTCTTGATATTTGGCAACATTGTTTCTGATTAATTTGTGAGAGCAACAGAGACAAACATACAACGACCGACACGGTTTTATTGACTTTGACATTTAGAAAAGAAGAAAGACTCCCTGAGACTCTTGTTTCTCTTTCCAAAAGTGTGATGAAAATTGTTTTAAAATTTAAAAATGAAACAAGATTTTGAGAAAGCAAGTTCAAAAAATCTGCCCGCTGTGGATTACAATATGATTTTGCTTCCAACTTTTATTACGTTATGGAAGTAAGGAGCTTAAAGCAAAAGCCAATCAATTTAGTATCAACATTTGATTTTTAACACGCATAGCATGCGTGAAGGAGGATCTGCTCGGACCTGTTATTGAGTTTTCTGTCCAATACAGAGCCGTACTCAGAAAAAACTAAGAAATGGTAAAATTATGGAATTTATTAGCTAAATTAAAGTGGTGGTTAGATTTGGACTTTTGAGAAGATAGAAACTTGCCTTTTACCAATGAATCCTTTTACAGTCTTGGTTCTTAAAATAGAAGTTTTCTAGATAGGTATGGAAAACTTTTATCAAGTAAAAAGGTGAAACTAAGTTTGAAGAGGAAGCAGTGGTGGCTCGTAGTAAATTTGAAAGGTAGTGCACAAAACTAGGGGCAATTAGTGAAAAATTTTTTGAGACCACGCCCAAACTTCCTTTTCATAATTTTGCTCATTTTTTAGTTTTTGAACCAATTTTCATTGATTTTGATCATTTTCATAGTTTTTGATCAATTTTCATGATTTTGCTCATTTTTTAGTTTTTGAACCAATTTTCATGATTTTTATCAATTTTCATGATTTTGCTCATTTTTTAGTTTTTGAACCAATTTTCATGATTTTGATCAATTTTCATGATTTTGCTCATTTTTTAGTTTTTGAACCAATTTTCATGATTTTGATCAATTTTCATAATTTTGCTCATTTTTTAGTTTTTGAACCAATTTTCATGATTTTGCTCATTTTTTAGTTTTTAAACCAATTTTCATGATTTTGCTCATTTTTTAGTTTTTAAACCAATTTTCATGTTTTGATCAATTTTCATGATTTTGCTCATTTTTTAGTTTTTAAACCAATTTTCATGATTTTGATCAATTTTCATAATTTTGCTCATTTTTTAGTTTTTAAACCAATTTTCATGTTTTGATCAATTTTCATGATTTTGCTCATTTTTTAGTTTTTGAACCAATTTTCATGATTTTGATCAATTTTCATGATTTTGCTCATTTTTTAGTTTTTGAACCAATTTTCATGATTTTTATCAATTTTCATGATTTTGCTCATTTTTTAGTTTTTGAACCAATTTTCACGTTTTGATCAATTTTCATGATTTTGCTCAATTTTTTAGTTTTTGAACCAATTTTCATGATTTTAAATTTTTTTTTTGCTCAAGTTTTTGAAAAATTTTAAAGTTTTGCTTTTTTTTTGCTAAATATGAACCAATTTTTGCTGTGCATTTTTTAGTTTTTAAACAATTTTCATAATTTTTATCAATTTTCATGATTTTGCTCAATTTTTTTTTTTTAAACCAATTTTCATGTTTTGATCCAATTTTTTAGTTTTTAAACCAACTTTTGATCAAAAATTTTGCACTTTTGACAAAAATTGAATTTTTTTACTTTTTGAAAAATCGTAGCTCTTTTGTTTAAATTCGCAGGAAATTCGTTCCTACGCCATTCGAAAAAGCATAAAAAATACTACAAGGACGAAACTGACAGTTGCAATGGATTCCCTGATCCCGAATTACTCGAAAACGAGTACCATCAACCCTATGCTATTTCGATCCAAAATGGCGGAAATTGCAAATGGCCTCCACAAGCGTCATTTTGACATTTTCGTAAAAAATCAAGTTTGTACTCGTTTTTTACTAAATCGAGGATGAGAAATTCAGTGATGACGTTCATTTTTGCGTAACTCTCCCCCAAACCCAGATTTTTACGAAAAGTTAAGTTTCTCGAACCGAGTAACATATACGGACACACTGACTGCAGAAATGGATTCCTTGACCCCAAATTAGTCGAAAACGAGTACCATCAACCCTAACCTAGATCAATCCAAAATGGCGGCCATTTTGATTTTTTCATTATAATGTAATTTCCGGCGTAGGTTTGATCGAATTTTTGGACGTGAACGAGAAAAACGACAGTTTTATCATTCAATTTTTTTGAAAAATTTTAAAGTGCTTTTTTTGTGCTTATTTCACCTAATTTAAGGTTCTTTTGTATAAATATGCCCTTTGCTATGCATTGGAACCTTTATAGAGCAAAATAAAAAATTGCCAAAATTGCACTTTTGACAAAAATTGCATTTTTTTACTTTTTGAAAAATCGTAGCTCTTTTATTTAAATTCGCAGGAAATTCGTTTTTACGCCATTCGAAAAAGCATAATAAATACTACAAAATGGGTTAAAAATGGCCTCTGTAGCTCCTCATGTTACCGAGATATTGAATTTCAAAGAGTACCGAAAAAAAAATTTTTGAGACCACGCCCAAACTTCCTACAATTTTAAAATATGTAATTGCTTTCAAATATTGCACACTAACGGTAAGAAATATTGGAGACATTTTAAAAAATCGCGAAGAAAAATAACACGTGACTGATAAGAAAAACCCCGAGTGCACAATCTAATTGTGCACACGGGCCAGCTTAAAACATCGACTGACTCTAGACAGTCGCGGGGGTACAGAGGGGGCGGACGGCGGAAGTTCGACCAATCAGATTTACTTTACCCATGAGCTGTGCACTTGATTTTACCACGACACACGGTGCACGGTGGAGGCAGTGATCCGTAATTCGTCCAGATTTCGTTTATTTATTATTAAAAGCTTATTTATTTCCAAGATTAATAATACTTGGTATTAATAGAAAATTATTTCAATCATTATAAAATTTATAATGAAAACATGCATTTTTGGACTCAAAATTTGGGAGTGCACGTGCACATGTGCACTTATTGAGGAGCCGCCCTTGAGAGGAAGGTTTGCCCCCTTGTCTTCTCTAATAGGCCGCCTGCAGTGGGCTGCAGTGTTGCCTTTATTGTAAACTTTTATAACACAATTTTCACTACTCAATTTATAAAGAAAAATATGTCGGTTTTTAATCATCAAAATCAGACTAGTAGGAATGTTTTTTTTGTCAAAGAGGAAACGCCAACGTTTCTTTACCGTTTATTGTGTTTTTTCTTGCACAAAAACTTTAACGTAGGTGTAAAAATCCACAAATCATTATTAAATGCGGTAAAGTTTCCCGTTGCCAATTATACACGCAGTCATTGCCTTGATATTGCGTCAGTAACTAGAGCTAGGACGCTTTTGTGCACGTTTTATATCAGTTAATCAACATCAATACAAAATATGAAATCCCACGTGGATTCAAATAACAACTTTGTACACGTTATTAACACCTGTTATGCGGTTATAAGAATGAAAAAAAAAAACTAAATCGGAATGGGGCGAGGCGTTTATTTTGGCAAAGCAACAAACGCTCACGTGTTTTTTAATGTTTTATAGTGGCAACGATCTCCTAAAAAATATTTGTATATGCTATAAAGTCATCACATTTTCTCCGTCAAATGGTTGAAATTAAATTGGCAACGTTGCACAATGTTTTATATTCGTTAATGCCAAATATAATTTAACTGGATTTTGAATTTTTTTTGTGTTTACAGCTGTGAAGTGTTTTCACTCAAAAAAAGTCTCGACTATTCATATCACATTCCTTGTTAAAAGTTGTTTTAATATATTCGTATTGTAAGCCTTGTCACGACTAATTAATTTTAACTGGAATCAAAACACTCTATTGCCGTGTTTAGAAAACGTTTTGATTTTTTTTCTTTGTCAACTGCTTGATTGAACCATTCGTCTTAGTTCATAAATGGAGGTGTTAGTAGTGTAGCTAATTTTTATCTCGACTTAAAAAAAAAAACGGTAAAATCCTTCCTTAAATGGACAGTATTAGAAAAAAAAGTAACACAGCTCTGATTGGCACTATATGTATCTAAAAGGCAAGTTTCGTCATTTTAAGTCTTTCTTCAAAAGGATTTATCATTTCGGTGCTGAGTTGGGTATAATCTTACGAAACAATCGTTTTTTCAACGAATTACTAATTTGGTAGGACTTACTTTATTTCTGTGCTTTCTCGGGATTTCAATAAATGCAAGATTGAATAGGGAATTGAGTCAAATAAATAACAACGTAATCTAAAACAGGCCACCTGTCTGGTGGGCGCCGTCTCCCATTTACGGCAAATGGATGCAGGGGCAAAGTGGGCGCTCCAGGTGACGTCACTATAGAATGTCCGGGCGTAAAAATAACACAACAAATCGGAAACCCGACTGATTCACTCTGCATTATTCAATTGGCCCTCAAAAGAATTACCAATTTAAAAAATCAAGTAACCGTTTTGTTATTCTCGCCGATTACGCATTAAATGCTTTTCGACATTGACCCATAACCATATAAGTCCTTATTGGCAGTCTAGCCGACCTGGTGCACGCGCTACGGAGACGGTGGTCTTTCTTGACGGCCCTGGCACCGAGTCCGAGATGCATGCTGAAAATCAGGCCAACGAAAAAAAAAAAAAAACCTCACATACATATCAATCCCGATTGGATGCCACTGATTGCCCCTGAAGAATGCATTTTATGTCGATTTAATATAATCGAAACTAGACTGGGTGGAATGTTTCAGTTGCCGCTCAAAGGAGAAACGCCAACGATTCTTGTACGTTTGATTAAACTTCAAAACTGCATTACTTAGGGTCACGTGACTGCTTTAATAATTTTAAAACTCAAAAACAACGTTAATTCGACGTCCCAAACAATTTTTAAGTTGTAAAACTGATGATTTCTTTCGCCTGTAGAGGAAAAAAATAAAAATATTTTCGTGTAATTCCAAAATACTGAATGGAATGAAGTACTGAGATGTCAAGATCTATACAGGGTGGTCCAGTTTTAAGTGTCAATAATTCATCATTCGATAGCCAATCAAAAAATAAGTTGACTTGCATTATGTCATTTTTCTAAAAAACGTTTCCTAAGGAACATACAGTCCTCCAAATTTCAATTTCAAAAATCGTTTTATAGTGTAAAACTTAAACATTCAAGACTTGTGAGAGTCCAAATTTGTACTGAATAGTCTAAAAACTTGCTATTTACTACTAGGAATAGTCTTATAATTCGTTTTCTCAGACTGCCATCCTGGTCGAGTGTCTGAAACTGGATTTCAAGAACTAAAAACAGTCCGGAAATCAAGACAAAGATTGTATTGTGCATGAAACCCATTTTTTACTTCTAAAGATAATCTAAAAGTTGACTTAAGCTAGAACTGACTTTACTAGGACTAAAAAGAGTCCAAAAGTCTATTTTCAGGACTTTAATTGGTGTACAACTCAATTTTCTGGACCGGAACAAGTCTAGAAGTAAATTAAAATTTCGGACTATTTCATTTCTAAAAATTAGTTCTCTAGACTAATATCGTAGCATTTGGTACCAAAATTTTTTACTTTTATTACTTTTTGACTTGAAGAAACTTGACTTTTAGAAATAGTCTTAAACTCGATTTTTCAGTCTTAAAAAGCACTAAAAACTAAGTCTGAATTTCTTAAAGATGCTACAATTTATTGCACCTATAAGTTTAGAAAGTCAATTTAATAGTAAAGAAGCTTGAAATAACATTTTCAAGACTATGGACAGTGTACAAACTGGCTTTTAGGCCTGATAAGTCAAAAAATTCGTAAAGATAGGTCGTAAAACAATCTAGATTTTTAAGAAATAATTTTTAGCTCGAATTTTTAGCACTGAGGTGTCTAGAAGTAGATTTAATAGTGACAAAGCTTGGAATGCCATTTTAAGTCTATGAAGAATGTGGAAATGGTTTTTTAAGTTTGCTGTGTCAATAACTTGGTGAAGATAGTCTTGAAACTCGATTTTCCAAGCTGAAAGCAATTTTGAAGCACTAATAATAGTCCAGAATTCTGAGAAAATGAAAAGCAAAGTAAAAAGCAAGAAAAGTTAGTTTTCAAGATAATTTTCGTGAATCTAATATCAATGTCCTCTATCTAAGACTATTTTCAAGACTAAAATATTGAAATTTGTCTCAAAATTATGAAAATTTACTTCAAATGCAAATTTTAAGATTCTGATGTTACTTTTCATTAGTTCATAGTCAGTTTTTGTTGTTTAAGTCAATTTTTAAGGTTTAAATGTATGAATTTGTAGTCAAAAATTCTAGAAAAAGTAGTTTTTTTAGGTCTACAAATCAATTTTCAATATTAAAGTGTCTCGATTTGCATGAAAACTGGTTACAAACACAATTTTTAAGCTTCTGAAATCAATTTTTATTTTTTCTAAGTCAATTTTCAAAACTAAAGTCTTTCAGTTTGTCTGGAAACTATGAAAACTGGCTACAATGAAATTTTTTAAGCTACTTAAGTGAATTTTCCGTTTTCGATCTTTGAACGTAATAATTTTAAATCAGAATTTTATAAGAGGTAATTTCTTTTTCATCGTGAACAGTGAAATTTAAAAAAACTGTAATTTTTGAAAAATGAGAGACGTAGAAGATAAGGCAAAAACATTAAAACCATCTTCCTGTATCTACGGTACTGGAGAATTTTGGCAAACGTCATTCATAATGAGTACTAATTTCATAAGTGCTTGTTCCAAATTTGATCAAAATTGCTCCAACGGTTTGACAGTTATGACAAAAAAATGATTTTTTAAACAGAAATTTGAAGGAATGTATTTTAGTTAGAAAGCATTTTTCAGGAAAATGACATAATGCATGTCAACTTATTTTTTAATTGGCTATGGATTGGTGAATTATTGACATTTAAAACTGGACCACCCTGTATACGTTTAATTTTGCTGGATTGTCCTACAAATTAGAAATAAACAATTTTCATAAAACAAATTCTAAAACACAAGTAAAGACATATTAAACTATTTCAATCAAAAATAATCAGAAATTAACTTAAATTCAGTGAACATTTTCTGTGTTGCCCTAAGGGTTGATTTCTCTAGGTTCTGTTGGTACCACCCCCAAGGTACCGCTAAAAATAACCGCGTGACATACGCGCGAGTGTCCGACCATGAAGGTGTTAATAATCGGCCCATATGGGACCGCCGATGGTCACCCACTAGAGACGGACACACAAATCAGGCGGTACCGCGGTACTGGTTCAGTCGACCACCGGCTTGCGATTAAACGAGATAAACCCGTCAGAATCCGAACATCATCTAACTATACTCAACATTTTTTTTTAATTTTATTATTAACGTTATTAACAGAGTGAGTTCTATCAAAGTTTCGGTTTTTCCGGTCATCGTCAGAGTGAATTTAGTGTAAACTAGCCCTCGGTGAGTATATGCTTTTTTTAGTGATGAAGAAGTCACCTTCATAGTGGTTTATTGCCGGGTATAGAGTTACTTGGGGGGAATCAAATAACTGATGGGTGGACAAAAGGGTTTTCTGCGGTCAGATAAATGCTGCAACCTTGCAGTTTAATTTACCATATAATACAACTGTAGTTTTATGTTAAAAACCAGACATACTTATAAAAAAATCAGTGTATTAACTGTAGGTGGTAAAGTTTTAATTAACTGTATTACTATTTCAACCGGTTCTAAGGTTTTTTTGCTATTATTTACAGTTTCAGTGTGGATTTTTTTTTAAGGGGGCGCAAGCCTTGAAAATTGTTCCCAGTTGGTTTTTGCAGTTATCAAGTATTTTGTCAATATATGCTCATTAATAAATTGGAGGAATTAAAGATTTAATAATTATTGTTTAGTTTAGTGAAAACGATCTGAAGATTAAATTAATGATGACTTTAATTTCAAGAAGTGAATCTGCGTCATCAAGTCATTTTTGTGGTTGATTTCTTCATAAGAGTATTTCGATTTAAATTCCATGGTTAACTAACTCTGAAGTAGTCTATGAAGATGACAGGAATTGAAAGCCATCACAGAAAACAATACATGGATTCACGAATGCTCGAAATCGAGGAAACGACTAAGAAGAAGAAGGCTTGTATTAATACAAGTGCATCTTGAACATGTGAAGACAATGGAAAAAAGTCTACATGTGGTAGCATTTGCAAAAATTCCCAGTACAGTGGTAATGTGTGATTGGCCAAAAAAGCAGCTTGCTGCTTTTCCTTGACCAATCACAAACCAAGAACAGTGCTGCGATTTACATGTGAACTTAGCATTAAACAAACAATTAACTTTCTTAATTGTCAGAAATAAAAAGGTTACAATCTAAATTTTTGTTATGTATGAAATTTAAAATGTCTAGTCACAAACGAAGAAAATCACCTTACACCTCACCATCTAGAAAACGTTCCAAAAAATCACTGCCAGAGAACAAAAACAATGAAAAGAACCCACCCCCAAAAAGCAACTCGGATGGAATTTCTGTAGAAAAATCTCGGTTAATGTGCCGGAGATATGAAGAGTTTCACGACCATTTCCTCACTTACGCCCAAATTGAAGCCTTCCTAACCAAAACCAAGAACAACAACCCTAACACTGTGGATTTGGTTACCATAGGGCAATCAAGCCAAGGTTTTCCCACACCCTTCACTTTTTCCAGTAATTTACAAGTAAACGAACAATTCTAGGAAGGGGCATTTACGTTGTATCCATCACTGCTGATCATAATTCAGCCACTGATCCTAAATTTGCCACTTTCATTGAAGCAGGTTTGAATGGTCAAGACTGTTTTGCTGTGTCCAACGCCCTGTACATGATCGATTATTTATCGAAACACCCTTGTCACGCGAAGTTAATGGACTATATTATAGCACCGTGTGGTAATCCGGACGCTTACGATCAGTTTGTGAGGAGTAAAGAGGAGTCGAAGGACCCTTGCAACCTTAAAAGAAGTCCAAGCAAAGGTGCTGTCAAACAGAAACCCTGTCAACCCTGTTCTGGTTCGAAGAGTAAAAATGGAACCGTTATCATGGACCTTACGTTGAATTTTCCTGTTATTCTTGGTGCTGATGATTTAAGGAATATACCGACAGAAAATTTTTTGGGTGAGTTAGCAATGTTGCCAGTGTTAAAACTGCGTGGTTTATTAGAGTATTTTTTTAAAAAACCGTCAATTTGACAAGAAACTTAAATAATTTGTTAAGTATTAGTAGTTAATGCATATACAGGTGCAGAGAGTCTAAAATGATAATTCTGAAGAAATCAATGGTCAGTCGGTGCAGAATTTTTGCAGCAACAATGTTATCGAAAGTTGTATCAGATTGCCGGAGCAGGTGTGACGTCATTTGACAATTGGTCACACGACTACATTATCTTTTTGGCACCAACTGTCAAAATATCGTCTAACTTGATAGTCCTATTTTGAATCTTTTATTGAGTTTCAAATTTAGCTAAAGCCGAGGGGTAAACCCCTGAGTACAATTTTGTACACTAATTCCTAATATCCCAATAATGTCCACTAATTCCTTGTAATGCCCAGTAATTCCCAATAACTAACCTAACCTACCCACTAATTTTCTAAATTACCACAACTGGAGAGTCTAAAAAACCTTTTTTAATAAGAAAATATGTGTGCAACGATTTAACCCGAAGTAGATACCAACTGTTGCTTAGTTTAAATGGGACACCTTGTATATTATTGCATTTTTGGATTCTACCTCAAATTCTAGACATATTTCGTGTATTAATGTCATACACTTTTCTGTATCCGTTTCTGAGATATTTACCGTTTTATGTGAAATTCAATATTTTCAGTCTCCAAAACAATAATTTTAATTTGTGCATATCAGGAAACGTGTTTTTCTTGGTTTTTGTGTTTTGTCGTGTTAAACAAGGTTTGTTCTAAGAGTGGGTGAAGAGAAACGATAAAATATATTATACAGGATGGTCAAAAAAAGAGCTCAAGACATCAGTCCTAAAAAAGCACGTTCTCTGATTCTCCGTTAAAAATTAAGGTAAGTTTGTATTAGGTCACTTATTTGAAAAATGTATTCTTTAAATTGATCCATTGAACCACCCTGTAACTGTCAAAATAATCGAGTTATTGAAGGTTAAAGTAGTAGCTGTCAAATTCAGTCAAAACTGTCTTTATTATCAAACAACTCGTTTATTTGCAACACTTTGTATAGACTTTTTTATGTCGATGGATAGAAAATATAATGGGCTTTCCAAAAATATGGCCTTTTGTGTTGATAGGGTGCTTCGTTTGGCCGCCAGAGGGCTCCAAAGCTAACTAAACGTTTTTCTTGACTGTAACCACTCTAACTTCTTTGAGGGATTTTTTTTAAATCGGTCAGGTACTGCTCTGATATTTGGCACAAACCTAGCACAGTGAGTGTCAAATTTAGAGCCGCAGCAAAACTGTAGAAAAAAATCATTAAAGTCGATTTTCGCTTGCACTAAGTGGCCAACATAACGCAAAACCCATTGGAATAGTGGTGGCTTTTCAGGCAAATTTGACCCTTACGAAAATTGTCATTTGAAAAATCGGTTTTTCAAGAAATTTCTATGCATTACATCGTAGTAGACCTAGTAGCTCATGTAACCGTGTTTTCTTAATTTTCCAGGGTCAAATTAGCCCTAACCAGTCAAAAAGTGTTTCTGGGACACCCTGTCTGTAAACCGTAAATAACACGCGTATTTGTAACACTTTGTATTTACTTTTATATGTCGATGGACAGCCAATGAAATGAGCTTTCCATTTACGTAGAAAAGTCGGTTGGTTAGTGGTACCGTTTGGCCACTAGAGGGCGTCAACTTTGTCCAATTTTTTTGGTGTATCCTTTTGTTTAATATTCAAAAACCCCCTTAATTGCACTATTTTTGCTATAGTTTTATACCTCAATGGAGAGCCAATGGAATGACCTTTCTAAAAAGTTTCCCACATGGATTGAGAGGTTAGACGGTTTCGCCGCTAGAGAACTCCAAAGTTGACTATTTTTTTATGACTTTTTCCGTGCATCCTTTTGTTCAATCTTCAATAACTCGTTTATTTGCACCATTTTTAGTAGCGTTTTATACGTCAATGGATAGCCAATTAAATGGGCTTTCTAACCGTCTCCCAATTTGAATGGATAGCTTAGACAGTTCGGCCGCTAGAGGGTGTCAAAATTGACCAATTTTTTTGTGCATTCTTTCGTTTAATCGTCAATAACTAGCTTATTTGCCAAACTTTGTATAAACTTTTGTATGTCAATGTATAGCCAATGAAATAAGCTTTCTATTGACGTATAAAAGTTGATGGGTTAGGGGTACGGTTTTGACGCTAGAGAACGTGAAAATTTTTAAAAGTAAAATTACAAAATTCATAATTTTTCATTGTATTCCAACGGAATTCATTGAAATTACCAAACTTTATTTATGTTTAAATTTGAATTTAGATGTTTTCAAAATACCAATGTTCCTCCAGTAATGCCCATTAATTCCTAAAATTTGTACACCATAATGCCCCAGCGGTTTATCCCTCGGCTAAAGCTTATACTGGCGGATGTTCAAAATTATGAAAATATGTTGTCAGTTTTGCAACATTGTAGAAATTTGATTATTTCTCATTTACAAGCAATTATAAAGAAACTATAATTTAGCAGCATCGCAAAGGGCGTACATACTAAATTAGGAAAATCATCAGTTTTGCAATCTTTCCAGAATTTGATTATTGATCAGTTATAGGTAGTTTTAAGGACAATGTCAATATGGCATTATTGCAAAATTTTGGTAATAAATCAGAAAACACGTCAATTTGACAACATTTAGAAAAATGGTCAGTTTGGCCACATTATACAAATTTGGTAACAAATAAGAAATCTGGTCAGGTTTGCACAAATTGAATTATTGATCACTTACAAAAAATAAAAAAATAGTATTTGGCAACATTGCAAAAACTTGATTACTAAATTGCTTGGCAACGTTGAAGAAATGTGATGAAACCAGCCATAAAATATGATCACATTTTTTTAACCACCCTGTATAACAACGCAAACCTTTTATTACAGACAAAATCAAAACGTGGAAAGAAAAGTATGTGAAAACGGCACCGGAGACTTTAGCCCTAATTAAAACGATTCACAGTTGCCTATTTGCCATCAAACTGTTTATTTCCCTTCGAGAGGGTGGGGAGGCGGTGTGCTACCCCTACGGATTTACCGGCGCCACCAGCGACGAAACCCCCGAGTTAAAAGAGGTGGCAAGGAGAGGCAAGTGCGCCATCCAAGGGCGAAATTTCCAATTTGGCAGCATCTACGATTTGCAAGGTTTGACGTACGGACATTTGATCGATTTCCTAAAACTGGAAAGGGGCAACGTGAAATACACGTACCACATACAGGTGTTTAAAAAAACGGCCAAGTACGACGAAAAAGCGGAATTGCAGAAGCTGATGACGTACGGATGTCAGATTATGGAGTGTGTGAAAAGAATGACGGCGGCGGTTTTCAAAGCTTGTAATCCTTTAAGTAAAAAATACAACACTGAAACTGTTACGTGACAAAACAAGGTTCAAATAGAGTCAATTACAGAGTGGCGATCTAATGTCAATGGTGTCACGTGGTTAAGTGTCAAATAACTTAACTTAACAATGAATTGTTGAGCTGTTATTTTCAAGGCACTAATTAAAACAGAAATTTTGTTATTTTTACTAAATGTCAAGAGTGAACCACAACAACTTATTTACTACAGACACTAGGATATGGAGGGTGGTCTAAAGTACATTTCAAGGGTTTTTTAACTGTCAAACGAACCGAGTTACAAAATCTGTCAAAGTTGAGTTGACACCATTATTTCTCCTGGCACTTCAACTGTGATTTATACAGAATTGTGTATGACACATCATCATAATCAGAAAAAACAATCTAGGTAATTCACAAATGATAAAATCCAATTTGGCGCCAATAAGAAAAATTAAAGTTGATGATGGTAACTAAAAATCGAAACGTCGAATTTCAAATATGTTATTGCCATGTTGTAGAGAACCAAAAGTGGCAGTGATAAAGTGTCATTTATTTCCAGTTATTTCATCAACAAAATTAACAAAAAAATAAAAACTATTCCAGATTTCTGTTGTTTTTCAATTTTTAAAATTTTTCAATTTTTAAAGCAGCATTTTATTGAACTCTAAATTGCGCAACTTTGCCCCAATTTATTCTTCTTTGTGTTTCTTCAAATAACCGAAAAAAAAAAAAAAAAGTCTCCTTCGAGCCGGATTTGAACCAGCGACCTATGGATGTCTACTACTTGAACCGCTACAGTCCACCGCTCTACCAACTGAGCTATCGAAGGTTGATATTTAAAGAGATAAAAGTCGAACACTTTCTTCTCTTATGTACAAATTTTTAATTTAAACCAGTAGGAATTATTAAACCTATTTATATTCATTATTGAGTTTAAAGCTGAAAAACGTAAAATAAGTCGATCAAAATGACACCAAAATTTTAAAATTAAGAACCCGTTCGTTTGGACGCTATATGGAGCAACCAGAGCAAGTGACGTCACGATGATGTAATTTGACAGTTGCTCAAATTATGTTTTGGTTAAATTACGTCATCGTGACGTCACAATCCTTTTGCTCTCTCTCTCTCCTTTCAGAGTTAAAACGAATGACTTTCTTGAATCGAAATTGGATTAGAATGTACTGTGGTTGGTCTAGGGTCAGTTGTATAGGATAAGTTTAACTTTAACCTAAGATTTGAACTTTAAAATTAGCATTAACATATTACATAAGTCAAACGTCAGATTGACATTTAACTGATGTAAATATATTATGTTTCATATACCGCCATTTGCACCGTTGAACTTTGAGCAGCCAAGCTTAAGTTAAGACTGTGACTCTTTTCACCTGTATTGACACAGTCTGAACCACACTTAACTTAAGCCTAGCAGTACAACGGTGCAAATGGACTATTTTCTATAGTATTCTTTAATCTAATGTATTTTCTCTATAGTTTATTGTTGATTCTTATTCTGCTTACAGTGTTGCCAGCATTACCCAAAGTAGGTAGATTATTCCTTCAGTCTTTCTACAGCTTTAAATTATTCGGTAAATTGAATAGGAAATCTTGCCCAGATAACAACGTTTGTGCACACATTATTTTTCTGAACAGATTTATTTACTACTTATTGGCCATAATCATATTTGATAAGACTACAACAATTTCGTTGCTTTCTTCCGTTCAACCACACAGTTTTAAGGATAACAACTTTGACAGCTGTCATAATTGCCAACTAACAGCATTTGTGTAGTATATTGGGCATTAATAAAACTCACTTTTGAACTAACAGAACAAGCTTATATTAAAGCTACTTGTGTTGTGATAAGTGAGTAAACAGATTAAATATTACAACAGTCGGAAAAACATTATTTGTCAAACGTCATATGATTTACGTATGACATTTGACAATACAAGGGCAGCGCTGTTGCCAATTATTACTTCGTTTTACGGTGGTGAGATTTTAATTATTTTTTAAACAAACGAAACGGATCTTCTGCCTTCGGTCAATATGGGCGAACACCTCTTCGTTATTTCGTGACAGAGTGATCGGAACCCGTTCGAAAACACCCACTGGACACTGAGTCACGGACTAAAAGATAGTCCGCATCATAAATTCGCAGTCAGATGATAAATTAAAAGGAAGCCCGCCTCGTCTTACATGATGTTACATCGATTCCAGGGCCGTAATACGTTCATTACCCAGTCAGTGGTATTATATGATGTATAAAGAATGCGCAATTACTTTCAAAGTAAAATCCATGGGCATAACCTAATTCTTCCAAAAAAGGTAGCCGCTATTCGACTTGTATGGACTGAAGTTAGCAGTGATCTGTAAATTATGCAATATCGTTCAATGTTACTAGCATAAATTAACGGAATTAATAATGCTTTGGGGGATTATTTTATTTGGTGGTGAAAGTTTTAAACTATAACTTTAAATGAAATGTCAATTGCGAGGCAAGGTTGCCATAGTGTGCGTTTTCTCATAATTTACGGTTTAAGTCTTAGATCATTTCATTTAAAAATCTCGTTTCCCATTAGATAAGAATCTATTGTTATGCACACCTACACGGTCGTGTCGTAGGTAAATATAGGTTTGTGTTTGCGTTTTCAATGATGTCACATGCGGCTTGATTTATTAAAAAGCAGTTTGTTTCCATTTATTTTCGCGAACCGTATTATTTACCATTTATCTCCTAATGTGCATTCGTCGTTAATAAGATTTATATCACCGACTGGACAGTTTTTAGGTGGGCGTTTCAAACGACCGAATACCAGGGAATACCTCCAACAAAACTCGCACAGGGGGCACAAGGTTCCACCAATAATATTAATAACACACGCCAGCCATGGGGAATCTCCTAATATGGTCGTATGGCAAAACGCTGCATTATTGACCTTAACCTTGCTTTTGTTTACGTTATTATATTGGTTTATTAAAGCTCCCGTAATTCTGCAAGATACCATCGACGGTCAAACTGACAGTAAATAAATATAAATAATTGACCTATTTTTAAACAATTCGTCATAACGTGGTCGCGTTTGTTTGCTCGTATATGGAAATATTTTTACGATTTGCATACCCATGAATACGTGTTTACGTTCATCGTCTTTATAAGGAGGAAACATCTGTACCTAATATGTTGAAACAGCGATCCATACTTAAAAAAATACTTTCAAAACATTTTAAGACTTAAATTTATAAAAGAATAAAGCAAAATGTGACAACGTTGTGTTTGAGTCAATCCACCGCCTACTATACTAGAAAGCCTAGAAGGTGCTTGTCAAAAATTCCAATATGGCGGTGACAGTATGGCCGTTCATAAGTTTTTCAAGCCACATTCTAACAGCAATTCAGGAAAAAGCCCAACCGTGTCAGTTTTTTACTTTACAAAAAACCGGATCTAACTCAACAGTGGTTGAATACTTTGAAGTGGGATGATTTTACTCCAACACTATACTCAATGGTAGGTACAAGTGCTTTCTAGTACAGTAAACTTATTAGGTACTTGTTACATGCACAGGTATGTGAGTTACATTTTAAAGCATCCTTCATTGTGAGAGCAACAAAAATAATTTTGAATGAATGTTCTTGATAATAACATAAGAACCTTTTACCAGTTTTGCTTACCTAGTTTCAAGGATTTACAGATTTTCTTACATTGAACAGTGTTTAAACTAGTTTGTTGTGTGTTGTACTTTCCAGGACAAATGTTCTAACCAATTTGTTTAGGCTGGACTTGATTGGGTATAAAAAAGCTCTATCTATACATATCTGGATCAGGAATAAACCCTTTTTTGGTTTTTCACTCACAACTTGCAATCAACTACACGAAACAATTTAAAAAAAACATATTTTTTGTGTATAAAACAAAAACCGCTAACGCCGCCATTAAAAGTGACATTTTAGGCTTTCTAGTATAGAGGGCAATCTGATTAGGTTGTATATTACAATTACCGAAAACTAGCTGTTGCCAAGTATAGTGCAGACGTTTGATGCGTGAAAACACGTGACCAATACTTCAAGACAAATATCAGGTTATTTTTCCTAAGGACTGTATGTACCGTTTGTTCCCTTAAGCGTACTGAAAATTAGTTGGTCTGTTTGCATTTGCTCAACACAAGACACACCTGGCAACATTGTAAAATTTCTAAATGTATGTGTCACTTCTGTCAATAAAAGAATATAGAACAACACCATAACCTACCATTTGAAAGGAAGTTGAATTTGTATCGGTTTTTACACTTTTTGAAAAACTCAACTTTAATGATTGTAGCTGGATTATGTTAGTTTGATGCATACGAGCCTTATTTGCACCGTTAACTTTAAACTTAAGCTTAAACCGAGTTCAAGTTAGGTATAGTTTAGACTGTTTTTTATTTCATCTCTATTGTCACAATCTGAACCACCATTAACTTTAACTCGGTTTAAAGTATGCTGTGCAATACCCTCTAAACAAATTAAATCAATTTCGGTTAATTTAAACGAAAGTTTAGTAAATTTTAGTCACTCTTGATGCTAGAACCGATTCGCCAATTGTCAAGAAACATTAATTTACTGTCTGTGCTTGTATTAGGAGCGCAAAAACGAAAAGGGTTAAATTTTAGTCGCTTCTGATTCTTATTTTAATCCGCGAATTGTCAAGAAAATTTAAGTTACCTTTTGTGCTAAAAAAAATCCAAACAGATGTTTTAACAGATAATCAAAGGTTTTATTAGAAAATTTTGTCGCTTCTGATATTAGAATTAATTTCACCAATTGTCAAGAAAACTCGAAAGTTGAATTAGAGCGCAGAAATGCAAGGAGGAAAATTTCACTCTTGATGCTTGAACCGATTCGCCAAATGTCAAGAAACATTAATTTACTGTCTGTGCTTGTATTAGGAGCGCAAAAACGAAAAGAGGTAAATTTTAGTCGCTTGTGATACTTGTTTTAATCCACGAATTGTCAAGAAATTTTAAGTTACCTTTTGTGCTAAAAAAAATCCAAACAGATGTTTTAACAGATAATCAAAAGTTTTATTAGAAAATTTTGTCGCTTCTGATATTAAAATTAATTTCACCAATTGTCAAGAAAATTGAGTTTACCTTCTGTGCTCCAAAAGTCTACATGTGCAGCATTTGCGTAAATCTTCGCACAGTTGATGTGTTTAGTCAAAAAAAGTCTTTTTTGACCAATCACGAAACCCACCCATCAAACTAACTTACCATAACTAATAGGTCAATGTTCTCATTGGTGAATTACTACTGAAATTGTCCAAAGCAGCAGTACATAACATTGAGCCGATATGAACGAATTTGAACATTGATACACTAACTTAACACTTCTGCTCAAAGCAGCTCTGAAACATAATTTTTTCTTTGTAGGCCCAGTTCCATTAGGCCATGTCGGCCGAAATTTCCGACGTAGCCCGGATCCAAGATGAAGACGTTCTTCGAAAAATGGTAAGCCCGCCAATCTAGACACCTGCATACATAACATATTGATCAAATTTAGTGGCAAGAAACCGAAGACTTTGGCCGTAAAAAGGAAATCCGTTCGCACATGTATAAACTGAGAGAAGCCCGCTTGAAGGAGTTTTACAATTCGTCAGACGTCACCAACGAAGTCCGCCAATCCTCCACTCAAAAGGTTTCGAAAATGTCCACGACCCACGCAGATGCCCTTGCCGACCAGAGTTACGTCACATTGAAAAGTAAAGAAGTACGAGACTCTGAAAGTCCTACTAGAGACGTTTATAAAACGATGAAGTTGGCTGGGGATCAAGGATGGAACGTCGAGCGCTCCCATCAGCAAAGTGACGATGGTAAACTGCACACTACCAGTCATTTTGCCACCACATCAGGAAGCCAGCAAATCGAAGGAGGCAAAGTAAATTACGCCGCCAAAGTTGAAGAGAAGTCTTCGGTATTTCAAGATGGCGACGACAAATGTTTCACTAGAGCAGCGGGAACTTCGTCCCAATCTGTAATCCACCAGGAAGCCACCGGTGGAGATGAAAATTCCAACTTTCGATCATCAAGCAGCAAAACTTCATCATCTTCAAGGTACGTGTCAGAAAGCAAAACCTCCACTGAAATGCCCAACATCGACGAATCAAACGCCAAATCCGTAGTACAGAAAACGTTCACCAGTAACATCCCCAGCGACTTGAAAGCCCACCCTAGCTATGTGGAAGGGAAGACTAAAGTCACCCAGGAAACTAAAACTCTAGCAGACGGTACTGTGGTAACAACCACTAGGTACGAAACCAAGGAAGGCAACTCCACACGTAGTGCCACACACAAAAAGTACTCCAACATTGCTACATCCAACAGACAATCAGAAGATGCCACTCATAAAAAATTCTCTAATATTGCCACTTCCAACACACGATCAGAAAACTTAGCAGACTCGAGAACTAGCGACACTAAGCTAGCTAGTCAAACCACGAATGTGGTAAAGGAAAGCTCCAGAAAGATGGAACAATCTCCCGAAACCTACATTACAACTAAAACCACCAAAACAGTGGTACAACCCCAAGAAAAAATTGAATACGTTGAAATTCCAGTTGATCTGTTTATCAAATCATCACAACAGGATACCAAGACATCAGTGCATTCTCAGCAAGATGCCAAAACATCAGTTGATCAATTCATAACAACAGAAAGGCAACGAGAAGTTGAAACTAGGTCAGAACCATCTGCAAAACCGACTAAAGTAACAACGGAACCAACACCAACGAAAGCACCGTTAGAAACGTATGTTCAACCAGACAGACGTCAACCAATCAAACCTGGAGCATCCGAAATGGACCAGAAATTGTCTCCTACAGAAGGTCAATACTCTACCACCTACCGGAGTGAATTCACGAATAAGAAAATTTCGGTGGAAGTCAGTGCCACCCACGACGCCTTTGCGAGATCATTGAGGTCTGTTACTCCCGAGAGGATTTCCAAAGGTTCCCCCAGGTGCGGCAGCAACAACTCTTTAAGAAGTACCACCAGTCCGGACAAGCACCGATACCCAAGCAGGTTAGTATATTTACTTAATAATAATTATTAAATAAATGACATTCTGTTTGTTGATGCAATATCAAAAAAATGGCAGGGTTTACACTAGATTCAGATACTGAGAACGAGGTAAACGCTGAGATACCAAATTTTAATGTAATTTCCAAAAAAAAAGTAGAAAATACGAAAAAGATCTGGTTTGTCATATAAATAACTATAACTTTCAGATCATCTCCGGACCGAAACAGCAGATCAAGATCTCCGAAGAAATCCGACAGATTTTCGAGCAACGAAACTATCGTCTACACAACCAACAGCAGCAGAAGATCCCCCACCAAGTCTCCCGACCGATTTACTAGCACCAGTAAAACGGTAAGCGACGACTCTCGAAGGACCAACTGCTACAGCACAGACACGATCACCAGGAAATCAAAAACGGTGGACAGCGGTACCATCACCCGCAAAACCGCCAGGCCTCGAAGTCCCTCACCCACTGAAACTACAACAAGCGATTTTGAGTACAGACGAACTAGTAAAGATGTCACCACTGACTTGGATGTAGTGGACACTGAAACCGTCATCAATAAGAGACCGAGTAGTTTGGATATAAGCACCCGGAAAACAAAGAAAGTTACTGAAAGATCGCCTACGTCACCATTGAGTCCCCAAAAGTCCCCACTGAAAGAAGAGCGGCCTAAATTGATCAGGACTGATACTTATGAGGAAAGGGTTAAGGAGATTTTGGGATTGACTAACAAGGAAGTGAAGGAAACCAGAAGAAGTAGTTTGGAAAGAAACTCGCTTAAGAGAAGTTCACTAAGAAGTGTCGGGTCTAGGACAAGCAGCAGTGACGACGTTGTGAAACGTCTTACTAAAACCTCATCCTTCAGAACTTCACCTGAAAAACTCAGAAAATCACCGGAAAAATCTCCCACACAATTATCTGAAGCTAAATTACCCAAGTCGTCACCTACAAAAGAGTTTCCAGCTCAGATTAGGAAATCTCCGGAAAAAGCTCCAGTACAACCCTACCCAGAAAAGGTATCCCCTTCAAAGACTACGCCAGGTATTTCAGAGTATCCCGCCCAATCAAGAAAAAGTCCTGAAAGGCCTTCTTTGGTACCATATCCAAACAAATCGTCTCCAACAAAACAAGCTCCCACAATTTCTGAGTTTCCATCTCAAATTAGAAAATCCCCAGAAAAACAACCTCTGGAACCATATCCAACCAAAACGTCCCCTTCCAAGACAGCTCCAAGCATCTCAGAATTTCCAGCACAAATCAGAAAATCTCCAGAAAAAACTCCTTTAGAACCTTACCCAGAAAAATCGTCTCCTACCAAACAAGCTCCAAGCATTTCTGAATTTCCGTCTCAAATTCGAAAGTCTCCGGAAAGAGTGCCACTGGAACCATATCCTGAAAAGTCGTCACCATCCAAGACATCTCCAACTGTCTCCGAGTTTCCTTCTCAAGTCAGAAATTCCCCAGAACGTGAACCTCTACAACCCTATCCAGAAAGAAAATCCCCCGAAAAAAGTGCGCCAAATGTTTCCGAGTTCCCGGCCCAAATTAGAAAATCTCCTGAACGTTTGCCATTGGAACCATATCCAGAAAAGACGACTCTAGCAAAAAATCCTCCAAGTGTCCAAGAGTTTCCGGCGCAAGTCAGAAAATCCCCAGAACGCGTTCCATTAGAACCATACCCGGAGAAAACGTCACCAAAGAAAGATGCCCCAGGGGTGTGTGAATTCCCGTCACAAATTAGAAAGTCTCCGGAACGGGTGCCATTAGAACCATACCCCGAAAAGTCAACTCCTGAAAAGAAAGCACCAAGTGTCTCCGAGTTCCCGTCCCAGGTAAGAAAATCTCCAGAGCGAGCTCTATTGGAACCATACCCGGAAAAAACATCACCGAAGAAGACTACTCCAAGTGTTGCCGAATTTCCTGCACAAGTTAGGAAGGCACCTGAACGGGTGCCATTGGAACCGTATCCAGGAAAAGCAAGTCCTGAAAAAACACCTTTAAGTGTGTCCGAGTTTCCATCCCAAGTAAGAAAATCTCCAGAACGAGCTCCATTGGAATCATACCCAGAGAAGACATCACCGAAGAAGACTACTCCAAGTGTTGCTGAATTTCCTGCACAAGTTAGGAAGGCACCTGAACGGGTGCCATTGGAACCGTATCCAGAAAAGTCAACTCCTGAAAAGAAAGCACCAAGTGTCTCCGAGTTTCCGTCTCAAGTAAGAAAATCTCCAGAACGAGCTCCGTTGGAACCATACCCAGAGAAGACATCACCGAAGAAGACTACTCCAAGTGTTGCCAAATTTTCTGCACAAGTTAGAAAGTCTCCTGAACGGGTGCCATTGGAACCGTACCCAGAAAAAACACTCCTGTTAAAAAAGCACCAGCAGGGGTCTCCGAGTTCCCGTCCCAAGTAAGAAAATCCCCAGAAAGGGTCACGTTTGACTTACCGGAAGCCAAAAAGTCACCTCTTAAAGAACCAGCTAGGTTAAGCGCTGTAATTTCACTACCGAAAAAAACCAAAACCACTTCAGAGAGCTCTTCCACGTCTGGAGTGGATGAAGTAACAACGAAAACTACCATCAAAACTGTAGAAACTAGAATTCCGGTAGCTGAACCTGTAGTTGAAAAGAAAATTTTCAGTCAATTATGTAAAGCTGATGAGAAACGAGTAACCAGCAGCAAGAAACAAACTCAACAGTTGATAGAGAGTGAAAAGAAGCAAACTACTAAGAACCTGGTCAATGGAATCCCCAAAGCTAAACCTAAAGGCCCTACAAAAGTTACACCAACTCCTACCACCCCTAAAAAGCCAGCAGAAAAGGTAATTCCTAAAAAAACTGTTCAAGTTACCATCTCCAGCAAAATTACTCCAACAAAGAAATCTCCAACAGCTGTACAGCCTGTGAAAACGCCAATTAAGAAGCAACCACAAACTATCTACAAGGTTGAGAAGAGCAAATTTGTAGGCCAAACTGAATACCAGGACGAATTCTCGAAAGTAAAACAAACGGAGAAAAAGCCTTTGAAGAAAACCACCTTGTGTCATATAGAAGTGACTGATAAACTGGCTAAAATAGCTAAAAAACCACAAAAAAAGACCACTTTGTATGACGTGGAGGTTTCTTCAAAACTCACCGACAGCAAAACTGCCCGGATACGAACTAATAGAGTGGATGACACAGTGACCAAGAAGAAAGTCACTAAAACTGTGACACTAAATGGAAACGCCAAAAAGACACCCGTCAATGTCAGTAGTCCTGCAGTCAAAAAACCAACATCAATACCAAAATCCAGACCTAGTGCTAAACAAATTGAATGCTGCAGAAGTGCCACTTGCTGCACGAAAACCACACAGAAGATTGAAGAAACCCATGGCTACACTTCTTCAGAAGAAAGTGACTTAGAGAGTGTGGAAGGCTCTTTTGTAGACCTTACAGATAAACAAGAGTCCAACACCAAAGAATCTATAATCACTACAAAGACGGTGTTGATCACTAACGATGATGCTCCCCACAGAGAAGTGATTGTCAATCTACAAAGATCAAAATCATCGCGGGAACCAACCCCTGACCGGTCGTATCCCAGGCCTTTAACCAGCGACGAAGAAGAGGATTCTTCTCCTGTGCGATACCCTGACCAAATTAGCGAGCCCGACGAGCGAAAGCCCAGGAAGTTGAAGGACCAACCAATCTTCGAAAGTGACGACAACCTGGAGGAAAGTCGGATAGTTGACGTGACCGAGGCTGTTGCCAAGATAACAAAAGTCGACCGAGTTGAAGAAACTGACGAAAGTCTGCTAAGCGTCAACAAGAAGATCCACAAGTTTCTCAATACTGCAGATCAATTAACAAAGGAACCCGTTAAACCAAGACCCGTTAAAGTGGACAGACCCGTCCTTCAAGTAACTGAAGACCTCCGCGAAGACGACTGTTTGTTGAGTGTCAGTGATAAAGTCAGCAAGTTTATTAGCACCGCGGAGAAGTTGACATCCACTACTCTACCAGAGAAACCTAAAAGTCCCACTGTCCAGAAGAAACCTGAAAAATCACCGGATAGGGAAGCAACCTTCACAAAAACCAAATCAGATAATAAAACTATCACCGAAGATTTCTTGCACGAAGAAAAAACCCAAGAAGTTAAAACCAGAAAGTCGGTCTCAATATCGCCGGAACGTTCGCCAAGTCCTGGAGAACGAACTCCAAACAGAAGACCGTCTAACCAGTACACCAGCATCCTCAGGAAGGACTCTACAGAGCGCAGCTACAACAGGGAACTCTCGCCTGAAACTCCGAAGACGACTCGCCGATTATCGCAAGAAGACTCCAAGATTAGCAGTACTACCAGATTGAGGAGCAATGAGAGCATCAAGAAAGCCAAAGCTTTGTTTGAAAACATCAGCAAAGACGATACAAAGTGGAAAAAGGATATTGTAAACAGACCTTCGGTGTTTGAGGCCCGGAAGTTGATCAGTCAAGAGAATGAGGCGGTCACCAGAAAGTTACAAACTACCTCTGGTAAGTGTAAATGTAGTAGTACCTGTTTGGTACTGCCAACTAGGGTAATTTTCTCCATAAAGAATTTACAGAAAATGGTAATTTATCGAGAATTTTGTTTTACAAAATGTTGATTTCTTTTACTAAATAGTTGATATAAATAATATTGCTTAAAATTTCATGTAGATTCCAAAAATAAAGTGAAAAGTATGGCTTTGCAACTATTCCGGCAAAATGGAATTTTGGATCAATGATCTTGGCGTTTTAAATCTTCGCAAAGCGAAAAAATATCAGTTTTTCAGACTCTAAAACACTAGAAAACTACATTTTTGCCATTTCAAGTCACTGGTGAGTGGGTTTTGACAGTTATGACAGCTGTCACGTGACGCAAGCAACGTACTAAAGTGTTCCTTAACGTCATAACTGTCAAATTTAGCTCCGTGGAGCCTTGAACGCAACTTTCAGTGTAATTCCTCAAAGAAACACATTTATTTGTCATGTTATACTTTCAGATCACTGGTGGGTGAGGTTCGACAGTTATGACAGCTGTCACGTGACACAAGAAATATGTAAAAATGTTCCTGAACGTTAGAACTCTCAAATTTGGCTCCATCGAGCTGTAAAGACTACTTACAGTCTGCTTCCTATAAGGAACACTTCTACCTGGCATTTTATAGTTTCCACTTAGTTCAAATTGCATTGTCTGAATTCTGATTTTTCATGTGCATTTCTCTTAAATTCTCGTGGCATTTTCTCCAAAAAAAAAAAAAATATAATAATCTAGCACCAACAAAGATTGTCGTTTTTTCAGAGGATGGAATTTCAAAAACCTCCAGAAGAACACCGTCTCCAAGCAAGTCACCGGAACGCAAACCGTCATCGGACACAATCGAAATTACCAGGTTCCGGTCCAGATCGCGATCACCCGAAATGACAGCACCCGGAAGTGACGCCATCACAGCTAAATTGCGCAGCAGAGAACCGACTCCCGAAGGAGACATGCCTCACTACATGAAACCGCTCGATCGCAATTTGAGAGTGAACAGTCCACATCGAGAAAATCTAGACGACACAAGACAAAGCAAATTCGGAATCACTTTACGAAAAACCGAGCAGGGCACGACGGAAACGTTAACCTCGCTCAATGAAAGAAGGAAGAGCAGCATCACTTTGGAGAAACGAATCACCGAAGAGGAAGTAGAAGAGATCTTTGACTTGGAGGTTTTGGAAGAATTGGTGAGTTTCCTCATTAATATCACGTTGTTTTTGTTATTCCATATTGTTGAAATTTTCAGTTGGAGAAAGTGATGGGTTATGAGTTACGTAGAAAAATTCGCACTCAAATTCGCTTGGTAAAGCGTCTAATCACTGAAGGAACTCTAGAGGAGTACATCTCGAAACAAACCATCAGAAGAGCGTCAAGTCCCTCCAAATCGACTCAATTTGAAAAAACCGAATATATCCAGAGGACTAGTCCAGAACGCAAACCTTCAGTCAAACAAACTGACTCAGTAGACCGACGGAGCAGTATAGAAAACACCACAGAATACAAATCCTCTTACTCTACCAGCGAACGTAAATCCTCCACCACCAGTACTAGGAGTTCGCTCAGCCCAGAAAGACGCAAAACACCAACAGGAAAATCGACCACAACAACAACAGTGGAAACCATTCCCGGTGGTACGCGCACCACCACCACCAAGACCACGGAAAAATCGTTTGTCACGTTGAAGAAGGCGGCGCCAACAACGAAAACTCCAATAGAAGATAACCAACCGGAATGGGTGCGACAACGTAACCTGCGCAACTCTAAAGAGAGTGCCACCATTACCACGAAGAAGACAACTTCAAGCAGTTGCACCACGTCCAAGAAGGAGAGAAGCAGTCCGGTGAAGGAGGTGAAAGGAACGGATTTGATTACTTCCAGTTATGGCGTAGGCCCTACGGATGAGAACGGAACGCCTTTGTTCGGTTTGAGGGCTTTAAGGGCTCAGAACAAGTACGAACAAAGCAAAGGTGAGCTATGTTGTAATGATAAATCCAAGTTAACTAGAGTAGCGTTACAGCCAACAAAATTGCCATTGTTGTCATAGTGTAGAAAAAATTTGCCGATTTCAAAGAGGTATTTTTCTTTATTGTTTGAGATATTGAATACTCTTATAATTCTAGTTCTTTCATTTCATTTCAATTCTTATTAAGTTAAATACATACAAACATTGTTTTAGTACAAGGAACGGTGATTCGAAGCGAGTACTACTCAGAAAACGATCAGGAGCCGGTTGGACAAGTGAGCGTGACGAAATACTCGACCGACCCACGTGACTTAAACCAAGATGGCGTCGTCTCTGCGGACGGAAAAGTCACCAGTATTACCACGACACAAAAGTTTGGTTACAAAGACACGCCCTCATTGAAAAGTCTCACCGGGAATAGAAAAGTATGTTTTAGGATTTAGGACGACTGGGTGACTATTTGAGGCTTTTTTTTCTAGGAAATTTGCGATACGACCGAAAAATCCACGAGTAAAAGTACTAAATTTACCCGAAGGGGTTCTGTGAAAGAGATTTCAAAAAAATTCATTGACAATGCGGGTAAGTTTTCTGGATGGTTTTCATAATTGTACTGGACAGCGTTTTTGCTTTAGTTGAGACATTGAAAAGCGAAAAACAAACTGTCTACCCGAAAGCAGGGTTGATTTTACGCAGCTCCAGCTTTAAAGGCACTAACGGGGATGCGGAAGTCTCTCCAGATTCATCCCAAGGTATTTTAATTGTAGCTCCGAAAACACTTTAATACAATTAAAGTCATTATTACAGCGGAGACAAGAAGCTGCAGCGTGACCACCAAACTAACCACAAGCAGCGAAGGAGAAACGTTCTTGTCCAACAAAAGCAAAATTACAGACGTCCAGGACGTGTTGACGCGAATGAAGAACGAAGAACGGGTGGAGGGCGAAAGCGAAGAAGACATAGCGGCCAGGGGTTTGTTGAACAAATTTATCGGTGAGTTGGCAACGCTGGATTCTCGGCTGTTACTAGTATAGGCTTTGATTTGCGGCAGGTTCACAAGTGATTCTGTCCGGAATGGAAGCCTGCGCCAAGGCCTCCAAAACGAAAACCACCACCACAAGCGTTTCTCCCACTGTGTCGGTTAGGAGGACCACCAAAATTACTACTACAATCACCGTAAGTACCCACTAATGTACAGGATGTCACAAATTTGATGATTTTACTCAAAAACTAGTAAAGGTAGAGAGCAATGTGCTAGTAAGCTAGTGGCTCCAAAACTGTCTTCTGATCTTTAAAAAGTCACTAGAAGCTTCCAAACAGTTTTTGTCGCTCAGAAACACCAAAATGTCACCAGTGTCTTTTCAAACTGTGTTCTGAGTCTTGAAAGTATTACAGACGGTTCTCAAACGGTTTTTGCAGATCAGAAACATCAAATTCCTTAAAAATGTCACCAGAAGTTTGAAAAGAGTTTTCAGTTGTTTAGATTCTCAAGGTGGAGAGAAAAAATGGTTAAGTTTGAAGCCCTCTAGCGGCCAAACGGTTTAACCTACCAACTAGTGTTGTCATATATTTAGAAAGCCCATTTCATTGGCATTGTCATCCTAGGGAGATGTTTGCCAAAAACTGCCCTGAGACAGAAAATTGCTTAGGTGAAACTAGTTCCAAATTCAACCAATCATATCCCCGTTATTTTTAAAAGTTCAAAAAAACTGTAAGAGAGAAAGTTGTAGGGAATTTTACTGTCTACAAGATTGTTTTTGTCCTGTCAGGTCATGCGGTGAAAATGTTTGTTAAAAACTACCCTGAGACAGTTTATTGCTTAGGTAGAACTAGTTTGAAATTCAACCAATCACATCTCCGTAATTTTTATATTTACAAAAAGTTTTCCGGTTTGAAAACCTAACCTAACCTAACCTTAGAGCACAGATATTCTGAAATTTTTAGAGCATTTTTGGAAAATCTCAGGAAGGTTATTCTAATAAATTAAAGCTAATGAAATGACATTTGAAAAATTTGTAGAATACAAATTTCGAAGGAAAAAGTTCTGGAATATTTTTGGAAAAGGTGTTTTTGTAAATTTCGGTCACATTCTTCTACATTCGGTAGATTTCTGAAGTTTGTGTTTTTAAGTGAAAAACTTTTAGAATATTCCCAGGAAGGTTGTTCTAGTAAATGTAAGCAACCAAATTGACATTTGTAAATGTAAGTAAAAGATGATGATGGTAACCAAAAACTGAAACTTGGGATATTAGTTAGGATATTGTTACGAGGTAGAGGAGAAAAAGTGGCATTTATTTCATAATGTGAATCAACAAAAAAATCAAAAACCAGTTTCAAATTTTCGGTCTTTTTAGGATATCTCCGAGAGTAGGTAATCGGAATTTTTGAAATTTTAAAGCGGCATATTATTAAATTACAAATTGCACAATTTTACCATAATGTAACCCAAGGACCTTAAATTAGGTGAAACAAGTACAAAAAAAACACTTGTCAAAATTGAGGGGTCTATTTTAAGTACTTTTTAAGATTCAATATCTCGGTAACGTAAGGAGCTAGAGAGACGAGTTTTGGTTCATTTTGTAGTATTTTTCATCCCTTTTCTAATGACGATTTAGGGAAATTGATTGGAGTTCAAATAAAAAAGATACAACCTTTCAAAAATTCAAAAAATGAAATTTTTGGTCAAAAGTGTAATTTTGGCAAAAATTTTATGTTGCTCCAGGACGGTTCCAATGCACAGCAAAGGGCATGTTTATACCAAAAAACCTTAAATTAGGTGAAATAAGTACAAAAAAAGCACATTCAAATTTTTAATTTTTCAAAAAAATTGAATCTTTTTTTACTTTTTGAAATTCAATATCTCGGTAACATGAAGAGCTAGATAGGCAGTTTTGGCTCATTTTGTAGTTTTTTTTTTCTAATGGCGTTTTAGTGAAATCTTAAGAGTTCAAATAAAAAAGTTACAATCATTCAAAAAGTGAAATTTTGGCAATTTTTTATTTTGCTCCAGGAGGGTTCCAAAATGTAATCAACCTGCATCACTTAGCGTTTTCGAGATCCCCATAGTTACACACGAATTTGTGACACCCTGTATAGAAACCTTTGGCCCATGCAAAGCTATTTATGACCTGTTAAACGTCATTTTAGTTGGCCTTCAATGAGAAACACATGTTCAGTAATTAAATTAGTCTTTTAGAGACAATTTTTAGAGCATTGTCTGATTTTTGATTTAAAATGCTTATTTTTAACATATGGACCTCACCTTTGTGTAAACAAAAGGACAAAAAATAAATTACGCGCCAAAATGTGAACACAAAGTAGCTTTATCCGGAAAAGCAAATTTTCAGTATAAAAAAGTAAAAAAATGCTCGATTTTAAACTGAAAACGAGCATAGCTTTCCACTACCGAGAATTACGGGTATAAAGGCGCTAAATTTGGACGGCGTGACGTCAAACGGCAAGACGCTTAACAGACGCCTCCCGGCTCAAAATCTCGAATTGTGTTCTTTAAGATCTTGTGCAGTGAACACCGCATTTTCTAAACACCTCGACACAACACCCAAATTTTTATTAAAACTTAAAAACACTTAACTCTGGTGGTTTGTCTATGGTAAAAACTGAACTTTAGTGTGTTTTACCTTCAGCTGTCTATTTTGGATTATTGGTTCGCTACGCCGTTCTATCTCGTTTTAGGTAAGTTCCCGAAAATTTGTTTTGATTTTCCTAGTTGATTTAGTACTATTTTTGACGACTCGTGGCCTACTGCCACGTGTTCAAGGCGGAACAAAAAAAATTCCAATGACCATAAAAGGTAACAAACAAATCAGGTTGATGTGAGAAAATTCAGGGTCATTTACGCGCAACCTTTTCCAATAAATTTTGATTTTCTGGACGGGCGCCAGACTCGAGTTATTAAAAAAAAGGAAAAATAAACAATAAACTTTCAGTTTACACTAAATGGATTTAGTGGCCGGTCGCTATAAACAATCGCCAAGTTTGGGCGGGTACTTGTCGGGGTTTTTGTATCAAGCCTACGAGAGTTTGTTATGTAATTTTCGAAATGTGGCCCACAGTGTTCCGTCTGCCCACGGACTACAAAACGAAACAGCGGACAAGGTGGGTAAAAGTTATTTTTTGAGAATCGTCCAAAAAACTGAAAAAAGTTAGTTTTTATTGTCCGTCAACATTCCGCAATTTCGTAGATTTATATTTAAGTCAGATTGTGCAAGATGCAAGTTTGCCAACGTTCCACTGGACTTAAAACAACTATTAACCTATATTAACCAAATAGAGGCGCCTTATATTTATACACTACATCTGTCAAAATTAATAATGATTACATTTAAGACATTTATTAATTTAATTTAAGCAAAAAATATATAAACTAGACCTGTCAAAGTGACATTTAACTAGCTGTAATCCACATAACTTGTTGTCAAAGTGAAGAATTGTGTGGATATGAAGGAATTCTAATCGAGGGGAAAACACGCAACCTAATCGACATATTTCCCAGAATTTAACCCTAACCCAAAATGTTTACTAGTTTTTTTGGTTCAAAAAATGTAGAAACTGTCATTTTCGACTGATCACAACTTCAGCAATCAATTTCAGAACTGTCGTTTTTGACAGACAGAGATTTTCAACCGATTTGGAGTTGTTTTGACTGGTAAAAATTTGACCGGTGACAATTGTAAAGAAAGTGTAGTAACTGCGATTTTGGACAGATGGAAGTTTTACTAAAACTCGATAACTGTCATTTTTTACAGATGAAAATTTTAGTAAAATTTAAGTTTTATTTTTGACAGCTGACGAAACGCCAAAAATCTGTCAATTTTCATTTTTAACAGATGAGATTCCGAATATGTTTTTGGTAGATAGATCCTTTCAACCGATTTTGAACAGACAACAGATGACAATTTTCAAAAATTACACTTTAGCAACCAACTGTTATTTTTTACAGATTAAAATTTTTATAAAAACCGGAAACTGTCATTTTTGACTAATGACAATTCTCAAATGTAATTTTTGATAGTAATAGTATAGTAAATTTGCAATAAATCCTAAAACATTTCAAATTTCATTTGAACGCAGGTCATTCATTTTAAACATGTGACAATTCTCAAAAAAAGTGACACTGTCATTATTGACAGTAAACAATTTCTGGAACTGTCATTTTTAAAAGATGAAAGTTTTAGTAAAGCTCGGAAACTGTCATTCTTGACAGGTGACGCTTCTGATCATATTTTGGAAGTGTAATTTTTAAAAGATGCAAATTCTGAACTTTGGTTTTCATTTTTTTTTTAAATTGTAAGCTGTTATTAGTCAAAATAAGACAGTTTGAACTGTTAAAAGAAAAATAAATAAAACTAGCAGAAATGTCGTATTGTTAGGGTTCTGTCATTAGACATTTCTGCTGGATAACCTGCTGCGTTGCCAAGTGTGTCAAAATTAAGTGGATTTCTGTAATTAACCATACAGTCATTTTATCCATCCTAAATTTGTACTGTTTTTAATGCTATTAGATAGGAAATTTAATGAGGTTTTCAAAAATGTGCTTAAAACAATCATTTTCTCACTTCAAGTAGGTTTTACAGGCGATTTTGTCCCTGACTGTCCTTACAATCGGTGTTTCTGACATTTCAAACTTTGACACTGCTTTTCTCCTTGACTGTACCAAATCCTTTGTGTTTTTTTCCTTTTATTGGATAGGAAATTTAATGAGAATTTCAAAAATGTGCTTAAAACAGTCATTTTCTCACTTCAAGTAGGTTTTACAAATAATTTTGTCCCTGATTTGTCTTTAAAACTGTATTTCTGGTAGTTCAAACTTTGATACCGATTTTCTCCCTGACTGTACCAAATCTTTAGTATTTTTTAAGGTGTTTAAAACAGTCATTTTCTCACTCCAAGTAAATCTGTGTTTCTGACAGTTCAAACTTTGACACCGCGTTTCTCCCTTACTGTACCAAATCTTGTTATACTTTTCAGGTTATTGGATAGGAAATTTAATGAGAATTCTAAAAATGTGCTTAAAACAGTCATTTTCTCACTTCAAGTAGGTTTTACAGGCAATTTTCACCCTGACTGTCCTTACAATCTGTGTATCTGGCAAATTATTTTGACACCGCTTTTCTCCCTGGCTGTATCAAAATTTGAAGTGTTTTTAATGTTATTGGGTAGGAAATTTAATGAGGATTTCAAAAATGTGCTTAAAACAGTCATTTTCTCACTTCAAGTAGGTTTTACAGGCGATTTTGTCCCTGACTGTCCTTACAATTTGTGTTTCTGACAGTTCAAATTTTGACACCGTTTTTCTCCCTGACTATACCAAATCTTGTTGTGTTTTTCAGGTTATTGAATAGCACATTTAATGAGGTTTTCAAAAATGTGCTTAAAACAATCATTTTCTCACTTCAACTAGGTTTTACAGGCAATTTTCTCCCTGACTGTCTTTACAATCTGTGTTTCTGACAGTTCAAATTTTGACACCGCTTTTCTCCCTGACTGTACCAAATCTTGTTGTACTTTTCAGGTTATTGGATAGGAAATTTAATAAGAATTTCAAAAATGTGCTTAAAACAGTTATTTTCTCACTCCAATTAGGTTTTACACATCATTTTGTCCCTGATTGGTCTTTAAAACTGTGTTTCTGGTAGTTCAAACTTTGACACCGCTTTTCTCCCTGACTGTACCAAATCTTTTGTATTTTTTAAGGTTATTGGATAGGAAATTTAATGAGGATTCCAAAAATGTGCTTAAAACTGTCATTTTGTCACTCCAAGTGGGTTTTACAGACGATTTTGTCCCTGACTGAAGTCCCTGAATGGACGTAATTTTAATGGGGGTCGCAGCAGCTGAGATTCGACAACGGTCTGTCACTTCTGTCAGCCTTTGCATATCTTGACTATAAGACATTTTGTAAATACATAACTCTATCTCTGATGGTTTTAAACTCGATTGTTCCAATAAATTCGTTAAGTAATTTGACAGATTGTCAATTGTTTTGTTAAATTACGTCAATACTTTCGGTTTGTGATTACGGATCCAAACGCGTTATAATTCAAAAAGTCACGTGACCTCAATCTCATTTTATAATTATGATGTCATGTGATTTTTCGATCAGAAGGCTTTTGGATCCGAAATCATGGATCGAACGAATGCGGCTAATATGTGGTAGTCTTACTGACAGCTGTCAATGTCACGTCGCTTCTAATAGTACAGTGGGCGTTGACGTGATCCGTTGGTCATTTTGGGACAATGTAAATTGCGCACAAAAACGAGCAAACTACGACAAAGACAAAATACGTCGTTTTCGGGCGTTTTAATTCGAGTAGTGACGGGACGCGCAACATCTAAATTTACGTGGACGCGCCGAAAATAGCGGCACCTTTCTTTATAAAACGGATTTAGAACAAAGTTTATGAGCGCGAAAAATTACGCTGCCGAGCAAGATTTCCGCGTTTTCTTTTTTGGCGCGGATTAGAACGGAGATATGAAGAAAGTGCGGCTATTTTCGGATCCGCGCCATGCCCGATTAACGGACGTACGTCTAAATAAAATTTCAACGATCGCTTTTACTTGTTATACACGTGCACGTTACCTCAGTGTAAACAGGAATTTACAAAAAAATCCGCGACAACCCTTTCGATATCGAAATAATCCGTCAGAGAGCGTGCCAGGACATATTTACGGTCCAGCGCATTCCAGGCGAAAGCCTCAACTGGGCGCAAGTCGAGAAGGTTCAAGTTTGTCGGGCGCGCCGGCCAAATTTTCAAACAAAACACGGACCGAAGGTCGCAAATTTTTATCTTGTCAAAAAACATTATTTGTAAGCGAAAATCCCAACTTTTAATAGTCCCGAAGGACAAGGACACCAGTGGTTCACAAAGCGCACACTCGGCCCGCAATGAAATATCTACTCGCCTATTTTGGCCACGCGGCAAGGCAAATACGCAACGCTGAACTTTTGCGCCAGTGTGTTGTTTTTCTGAAAATGCATTTTATAGAAATGGAAACTTTGTGTTCACGTTTGACATGGAGAAAAGGCAATTAATTAATCCGGACGGTTGAATGAAAAATGCGCTGACTATGAACAAAAAGTTAAGTGTGTCTCTCCGATCCCTTTTGATCGGAAATAGAACATTGTGACCGTGAATCTATTAGGTACAACAATCAACTGTTAGATTTGTGCTAAATTTAAAAGGTACACGGTCAAAAATATAACCGTCCCGAATAGAAAAAGCAATTAGCGATAGCCGATGGCCTAAAGAGTGCCAGGCACACGTGTTTCTGACTCACACCACGAGCATAGAAATTTTTGGTTCTATCACCGAGTAGTAACGTAGCCTAACCTAATTTGGAACGTAGATAACCGAGAGATAACTAGAAATGTTCCAGTGTCCTAAAAAGTCGTAAATTTATGTATTATTAACTTTTTTAACGCCCTTGCATGCAAGTTTAGGGTGTAAATGTTTCATTCACTACAGGAAATATCACAGTCTAAGTGCCAATTGGTTTTATCCGACCATTTAAACCAAACTATTCAAACATCACCATGAAACTGAAACTGTTATTGCTAAAACTGAAGGCATGTGGCGTCATTTGACAATGGGACAGTCCCACAGTTTTTTTTTATTTCATTACTACAAAGACGGATTGAAAATATTATACCCGTATTTTTTTGTTTTCAAAAATATTAAGTTTAAATAGAAAAAAAATGATGATAAAAACTACATTAATCTCATGTTTAAAACGCCCGCCGCCGGTGACGTACTACACTATCAACCAATCAGCGACAAGAAGTGAAACAGATGGCGTGCAACAGCCAATAAAAGCGCCCAGAATTACGTACGTCACATGCGCGCCAAAACAGATCTTTTAAATTAACTGGACAAATTCAAACTAATGTAGAAACATTTACGACCATGATTTTTTCTTCAAGAATATGAAAAATTAGTTTTTTAACCCTATTCTTTCGGTTTCAATCATTAAAACAAAAATTTATGATATGTGGGATAGGCCCATTCACACTTTAAGTACAATGCTCAGTCCACGTGTCCATCATTTGAGTAAATACGTCATTGCGAATTGTGATAAGCTGTCTTTTTGATTTGCGGAAGTCACTCTGATGAGGTGATCATGTGGCCAATTGTCGAATGACGTCACATTCACTTAATTCTTTTACTTTTTCTCCATCTTTGTCCACATTCTAATCTAGTACAATTTGCCTCCAGTAATTTTGTATTCATGGTAACAATATTTCATTTGGTTGAAAATGGTGAGGTTTTGTTTTTTGTTTATCAATCCCAATCCTCTGACCGGTTTCGCCGTATTACGGCTCATCAGAGAGACTATAGGGCTTGATAACCAAAGAACAAAACTTTCATTCCAGTATAGTCAACTGGATGCCAGAAATAATAGTTGTTGTGCAACATCTGTACTCAACTCTATGAGTTAGAAAGTACAGATGGGAACAGATGGTACAGATGGATTCCTAGATTTGGGAACGCCATCTGTACTTTCTAACTCATAGAGTTGAGTACAGATGTCACCAGATGTTGCACAACAACTAATATTTTATTTATTGTGCATATGTCAAATTTATCATCTTATGCACAGAAGGTATTTAAGTAGACTTCCTACCAAATATTTAGCATAAACAATGATTAACCTGACTTTTTAATACAGGAAGGAGGAAAACCAACCACCAAAACCAGAATCTTCCAGCGTCCGGTAACTGAAAAAGAGCTAGAAACAGTCTGGGACGAGCAAAGTCTTCGTTTATTGGTAAGTCACTCTCTTCCTTCTATGAAAACGAAAAACATTTTTATTATCCCTTTCTGATTGCAGTTGGAGCAAAGCACCGACTACGAGGAACGTCGCATCATCAGAGCAAGACTGCGCCAAATCATGGCAGAACTAGAAGGTAAAATCACCCCTAACTTTAAAAAAAAACCACACGACCAGCCCCTAATCTCAGGAGGTTTCTGGCGAGACGAAACCCTCACACTAACCAGCACAATCATATTATTCTAGCGTGCACAGCTCTGGTCGACGAAGCCCTCAAAGGCGAAGAACCGAAGACGCCCACCACTCCAACGGCCCCCGGACAATTAGAGGGTGAGTGTCAGCTTCTGCCCTTACTGCAGGGCCTTCTAGACGCCCCTGAAAATGATATTACTCCCGATTCCGGGACGGAATCGGGCGAAGATCAGCGTACTAGTTTAATAGCGGAAGTGCAAACGGCATTGGAAAAACTGAGCAACTCCTTAAAAAGCGATCAAACCGACATTACCCCAGAACGTAGGAGCAGTTTGTTGCAACTGGTTACAAAACTGCAAGCGGGACTAAGCGGCAACACTGCCACTGAACGTAGAGCCTCGACAGTGAGCACAGCTGGACGGTTTCAAAAACGAAAAAACAAACAGTCTAGGCACACCGTTGGGGTGTCCAAAGAAGAATTGGCCGACGCCAGAAAGCTGATAGAGCAAATATCTTTAAGCGATTTGACACAAGCTGACAGCTGCACCAAACTGAGCAAGCAGAACAGCGAAAGTAGTGTACCAAACAGTTCGGCCAGCTCTTCATACCGAAACGTCCCTCAGAAAGTTAAAAACGCTACAGCAAAGCCGTTCAGCTCTTCCAACAGCACAACGTCCTCGGTGCAAACCCCCACTGAACAACTGGAAGGTCTCGAAGATGACTCACCCCCACAAAAAACCTTGGAGCGTAACGTCTCCGTTGATTCTAATGTTAGCATAAAATCGGCTTGTCAAGCGGTACAGAAAGCCGCAGCCAGCAAAATCAAAAGGGAACAATCTAGAGAACAATCTGATGGTGAAGAAGAAGAGGTGGAGGAGGAAGAGGACGAAGCCAGTACTGTAAAGGGTGCAAGCGACTTGGAAAATGCACCCCTGAAAACTAACCCAATTTACACCAGACCTCTAGGGGAGGAAAAGTACAGCAGATTCGACACGCAAAAGAAATTGAAAATGAAACGTGCCAACACTATAGACATTCCTAAACCTCTGCTCTTCTACGAAGATGAGGATGAAAGTGACGATGATCATGACGATAGAAGGAGGGACAGTTGCCAACCACTTAGAGGACCTTTGAACGTTGGAAACCCTCACACGAAAAAAATTGTACCCACCTTTCAACCTAGAACCGAATCAGACAAAAAGTTTCTGGCTTTCATTAACAAACAACAAGAAGGTGGAGCTAACAGAAGTGCCATGTGGGGGACTAACAGCTCAGTGTGGGGAAACCGATTTGGCAACATTAAGAACACATTTGAAAGTAAAACGACTCCCCAACAGGACGCTAAAAGTTTCTGGAAAAGTACCGATGATAATATTAAAAAATCGACAGCCAATCAGTTTGGCCCTAGAATTAGTCGTAGAAGTGCCAGAAATCTACAACAAATGTTTGAAGAGAAACAGAAAGAGAATCTTATCAGAACTGCTCCTGCTCCTAGACCAACGGAACACCATAATCAGCAGGGGGTAGTAACTGGTTCGTTGCAGGTTAAAACTCAACCAGAGAAACAATACAGAGTTGTACCGCAACCATTACCAGTCAACCAATTCTCTCACGCGCCTCAAAGCGCTTTCAAACCCATCAAACCGGGAAAACGCAGTTCGGTAGTGTTTTCTCCTGAAGGAAATGAAATAATGAAAAGTGAAATTAAAGAAAGTGGAGGACCAGCGTTTTTGTACAGCCCCAAACCATTGTCGAACTCCAGTTCCACGGTAACTTCACCAGTCAGCACAAAGCCTTGGACGGCGGCTCCTAGTGGCCGAGTGCTGAGTTTGGCTGCTTCCAAGTTCGAACAACCAGCGCCAGAGCCTCCAAAACCCAGGAGGTCAAGTAAAGGGGCTGTTGCTCCCCCCGGATACGCTAATACCACCGTATCTGACAGAAATCGCGAACCAACCAGAAAGCTAAGCCAAGATACTCAACCTCAAACTTATCAAGTTAAAACCAGCGTAGTTGAGAGCCAGTTTGTGCCTCCTGTCAAAGTCCCTGCTCAACCACCTCAGATGCCGCCACCCCAAAATTACAGCGTACGCTACGATCAGCCTCAGAATTACAGCATTCGCTATGATCAGCCTCAAAATCGGGGGGTTTACCCTCAAAATTACAGCATCAAATACGACCAGCCTCGTCCTCAAGCTCAGCAAATCCTTCCCCAAAACTACTCAATCCGTTACGATCAACCAAAAGAAACTAAAGTGGTGCAAACACCTCAAAGCAATGAGAAAGAGTTTACATCTTCGTGCGAGTTCAAACTGACTCCGAACAGCAAAACACCACCTATTCAAGCCATTGAACCGGTACTGCAACCACCTAAAGTGGAAAGACAAATTTCGGACGATAGCGTTCACGAGTACACGGCTGTGAGCAGTCGAGTGATGTCAGGTCCGGTAAGCCAGCAGGCCGTCACCGTAAAACAGAAAGCTCCAATGAGCAGAGACCAGCACGACATCCAAGCTGCGTTCAGCCTGAGAACTTCCTTGCAGAAAGCTACTACTACACAAGTGAGTCCTTCCTCCAGATCACCCAGCAACAGTTTCAGTTACAAACCAACAAAGCGCGAACCACAAACGAGAAGCCCCGGACTATCGCAAAGTTTCAAATACAGAAGCGAAATGGAAAACCACGAAATACTGAAATACCACCCTAGGGATTGTCCAAAACCTACAGTCTCGCCCAGTAAAGCCAAGAGCGTTTTCGAAGACAGTCACAAAGAAGGACGAAACTGTGGCGTGGTTAAACCTATGCAACAACAGAAGCCTGTTCAAATCTACAATAACACCACCGGGGTGAACAGTAGAAACGATAAGAACTTGTCGGTGGTGACTGGACAATTTCATATCCCTCTCATTAACGTGAAATCCCCTGAGTCTCCCAGGATGCCCACTCAAGCCAAAGTGCTAAGCAAGTCGGATTCCTGGCACGAAATCTGCGTGGCCAACCAAACCACAACCCAAAAACCCTCCCCCAAGTCTGGACCAGTGAAATCCAAATCAAGTAACACCTTGTCGGTGCCTAAAATGTTCGAAGCCGGTATGAGCAAAGAGGAGATGCTCCACAAACGCCAAACCATGGAGGCATTCCTCAACGGTGGCAAAGTGACCGATGCCAAACCTGGAGTAAAACGCAGCATAAACAGAGTTAGAACTTCTCAAAAAATCTCGACTCAATCGAGAACCAGTAGTGGGGGAATAGTGAGGAGCAGAACTTTACCGGACATGATAAACCCTAGTCTTCTCGACGAGAGCAACATTGACAGGGCGTTCGAGGAGTTGTTCGAGTCGTCGTAGTCTGCCTCCTTCGGGTCTCCCCCACGGCTATCCATTCCAAAAACACGCAAAAAGCTGTTGTTAGATTTAGGAGCTGTAGAATCGTAGTAGATCGCCTGAAAGAAGTTGTTAAGTTTGCCTGAGAGAAAAGTGGTGGGCGTACACCCAGCAACGCTAAAAGGAAACTTGAATTTCGTCTCTGTGTCGCTAATTTGCTCAGTCTTCTATCCGAGAGCTGGAGATGGTGTTTAATCGTGCGGGACCTGCAGCTGACTGCAACGATGAGGGACTTTTATGATGGAGGGTGAGGAGCTAAAAAACACGGAATGCGTGTGGGTGTACGCTACACCTTTAACAAAACCAAAAAACCACCCTTTAACTTTAACGAATGCGCAGCAGCCGCCTATACACGCCGCAAAATTGTCGTCCATCTTGTAGTTTTGTGGATCACTATGTGTGTTTTGTAGAACTCCATCTTTTTTTCTTGTTTTCCGTTTCATCATCACCGTTCACCGGCACTAATACGTCGTGCTATAGCGCAACACATATGCAGAACGTCGCCTAAAACTGGCATCATTGCTTTGCAATCAATGAAATCAGGCTTCAAATTTTTTTAGACGTTGAGCAAAAAGTCTTGCAAAGCTTAAATTCGTAATTAATTATTATGATGAGTTGTGAGCTCAGTTTGGTTGACGCTCTGAATCCCACCCATCCCTCTTCTCCTTGTTTTATTTTTTTTTTGTTTTAGTTTTCAGTAGCTAACAACATTGTTTTGTTTATGTGTTTTTCTCGCCAGCTTCATCAGTTTTTGATTAGTAGTCTAATTAGTCGCTTTTCTGCTTTCAGATATCAGCACTGACACTACCAAGGGCGAAGACGTTGCCACAACTAAAGGTGCGTAAACACGACCATATACAGGGTGGTCCAGTTTTAAATGTCAATAATTCACCAATCCATAGCCAATTAAAAAATAAGTTGACATTCATTATGTCATTTTCCTGAAAAGTGCTTCCTAAGGAAAATACAGTCCTTTAAATTTCTGTTTAAAAAATCGTTTTTTTTTGTCATAACTGTCAGACCGTTGGAGCAATATTGATCAAATTTGGAACAAGCACTTTATTATACGTTATTACGGTCAAAGACCCAAAACTAACCCAACCCAACTTAAAAATTGTCTTGGAAACGGAAAATTCACTTAAGAAGTTTAAAAAATATTATTGTAGCCAGTTTTCATAGTTTCCAGGCAAACTAAAAGACTTTAGTTTTGAAAATTGAATTAGAAAAGATAAAAATTTCAGAAGCTTAAAAGTTGTGTTTGTAACCAGTTTTCATGCAAATCGAGAGACTTTAATACTAAAAATTGACTTGTAGACATAAAAACTACTTTTTCAAGAATTTGTTACTATAAATTCATACATTTAAACCTTAAAAATTGACTTGAACCCCAAAATGTAACTGAACTAATGAAAAGTGACATCAGAAGCTTAAAATTTGCATTTGAAGTAAGTTTTCATAATTTGAAGACAAATTTCAATATTTTAGTCTTGAAAATAGTCGTAGATGCAGGACATTAACATTAGATTCATGAAAATTGTCTTGAAAACGAACTTTTCGTGCTTTTTACTTTGCTTTTCATTTTCTTCGAATTCTGGACTATTTTTAGTGCTTCAAAACTGCTTTCAGCTTGGAAAATCGAGTTTCAAGACTATCTTCACCAAGTTATTGACATAGCAAACTTAAAAAACAATTTTTACATTCTTCATAGACTTAAAATGGCATTCGAAGCTTTGTCACTATTAAATCGACTTCTAGACACCTCAGTGCTAAAAATTCGGGTATTTCTTAATAAACTAGACTATTTTTAGTGTTTTAAGGCTGTTTTCAGTGCCTCAAATCGAGTTTCAAGACTATCTTTACAAAATTTTTGACTTATCAGGCCTAAAAGCCAGTTTGTCCACTGACCATAGTCTTGAAAATGTTATTTCAAGCTTCTTCACTATTAAATTGACTTCTACACTCATAGGTGCAATAAATTGTAGCACCTCTAAGAAATTCAGACTGTTTTTAGTGCTTTTTAAGACTGAAAAATCGAGTTTAAGACTATTTCCAAAAGTCAAGTTTCTTCAGTAATAAAAGTAAAAAATTTTGGTACCAAATGCTACAATAATACGTCTTGAGAACTAATTTTTAGAAATAAAATAGTCCGAAAATTTAATTTACTTCTAGACTTGTTGTCCAGTCCAGAAAATTCAGTTGTACACCAATTAAAGTCTTGAAAATATACTTTTGGACTCCCTTTAGTCCTAGTAAAGTCAGTTCTAGCATTAAAAGTCAACTTTTATATTATTTTTAGTAGTAAAAAATGAGTTTCATGCACAATACAATCTTTGTCTTGATTTCCGGACTTTTTTTAGTTCTTGAATGCCAGTTTCAGACACTCAACCAGGATGGCAGTCTGAGAAAGCGAATCCAAGACCAATTCCTAGTAGTAAAAAAGTTTTTAGACTATTCAGTACAAATTTGGACTTTCACAAGTCTTAGATGTTCAGTTTTAAACTATAAAACGATTTTTTAAATTGAAATTTGGAGGACTGTATCTTCCTTAGGAAACGTTTTTCAGAAAAATGACATAATGCAAGTCAACTTATTTTTTGATTGGCTATCAAATGGTGAATTATTGACACTTAAAACTGGACCACCCTGTATTTGTGAAATTATTGTTTAAAGCATCGGGGATTTTTGGGGGGCTATTTAGTTACCACCACAAGAGTAACCCAACAACAAGTCAAAGCCAGCTATCCCAAGTCCCCTTTCGCCAAGTTTCGTCAGTTGGACAAACAAAACAGCATCAACAAACCGACTCCTCCAAGGTATGATTTTGTTATAACTAATTTAGATTATGTTGTCAGCCAATAGAAAAAATCAAACACTATTTATAATTTGATTGAATTTATTACAGGTGTTGTATAATCTATCATAGGGATAACCGAGTAATGAACAGAGAAATATTGATAATTGCAGATAACCACAACAAAAATTTTGCTTGGATGTTGTCAAACGCTTCTCTGAATTCCTCCTCTGAGGACCTTCCTAATAATTTTATTTATTTTCTCTGTTTACGATAAGTGCTCTGTGTTTAGATCGATTTCTGCTTAAACTTGAACTAAGTTGTGTATTCTTCGTTTACCTGTAATTTGACTCTAATTTAGTCATTTCTATATAAATTATCCTAACAAGTACCGGTCCTAATACAAGTAGTATTGTGACTGCTGTATAGTAAAGTTTTACAACAAAAAATTGCTCTATTTATACTAAAATAAAGTGACTTCAGGAAGTGGCCCTACAACAGACCACTTCCTGTCCTAGAGCCACTCTTCGTCTCCTTTGAGGATCAGCCATCAAAAAAGGAGAGGCAATGCCGCATTTCTGAAGTTTGAATGGCATTCCACATTTATTACCTGAAATATAGTTTCCTAAAGTCAAAGACCATCAAAACCAGTAAATTTTTGAATCTGTTTTGTTTAGTTATTTGGTTATTTGTTGATTTTCGTTATTCGTATCTAGAAGTGACCTCTAAAAACGTTAAGTTGTCCATATCTTCAATATAATTTTAATTTGCTCTGCCATATATTTGTCAAACAAAATACAAAACACCAATCTGACAACAAGGCACTAGAAAAAAAGGTAAAATAAAAACTAGGTTAAAGAAAGCATACCTTTTTGTTTTAAGTTTCAAAGGGAGAAAAATGGCATTTTGTAGAGGTACTCTTTAGTTTGTAAGTGGTGCAAATATTGGGTTCTTTTTGCGAAGGACGCGATAAAATAGCATGGTGCAAATGGGCATTACTCGAATTTTTGTGTAAAAAGCGCATATTTTTGTTGGTTTGCCAAAACAGTACAATACAGACTTCCATCAAACAAGTCTAGTCAGTGTTTACCATTTTCTGTTTTGTTTTTGAGGGTAGAATTTACTTATTTTTGACAGATGAAAATTAAGACATTAGAGAGTTGTCGCAACACAATCATACATTTTATTCAAAAATAAATGCAGAATATCAAACAGTAAACAAGTACCTAAATAGTCTAATAGCAAAATTATGAAACTAATCCAATCAATGAATTCTTTTCGCCTACTAGACTTTTTATTGGGTTTTCTATCTTTGTCTCGCGCATGCAATTATTATCAATGTTTCTCTGTCAATTACACAGTGTTCCTATGGTAGGATTTTCTATTACTAAGCCTGTACGTTTAGTACATCAAACTTAACTTTATTATCCACAATCTTTGAAAGGCTTTATGTATAATGTGGTTTATCTGTTCCTTCCTGTAAATAATAAATTCTTGTAACTTCTGTATCAACCCTATCGCACTCCAAACCTTGATCACTTCGACATTTAACTACTTTAATTTTCTATAGTGTATTATAGTATATTGGGTAAATTCCAGCGATCAAATACTTTGTTATGATAATGGTCTTTCTAAGTTTTGGTTTTTGATCGGTGGATTTTGCCGGCCTGAACTTAACCCCCTTGACCGAATCGGTTTGGCGTAGCACCCCGGGTACACCCCGCGGCACCGGGCCCATATTTAAATTCACCGATCCGGCCCTGACGCAGTCCGCGAACACGATTAAAGAACGCCTCTTGCATTGGTGTCGGATGAAGACTAAGGAGTACGAGGTATGAGTTTGCTGGTGTCCAGGAGTTGTGTTGGCAATTTTTCCTAACTAACCCCCTCGCTGATGGTGTCCAGAGTTCAGTCGCTGTTGAGTTTGTGTGTGTTGTGGGGCTTCAGTGTGCAGAGCTACCGATTAATAAATAATATTCAAAGCATGTACAGCTTGTATGCTTAAGGAAATGTAAAAAAAGTTAATAGAAAATAAATCTGGTTGCAGAACATTCAACTAGACAACTTCTCGAGCAGCTGGGCAGACGGTCTGGCCTTTTGCGCCCTGATTCACCATTTCCTGCCCGACGCCTTCGATTACAGCGCCCTCACGCCCAAAGAGCGCAGGCACAATTTTGAATTGGCCTTCCGGATTGCAGAGTAAGTGTAAAAAAAATACTACCCTAATCATTACATCCAATAGAAACCCTCAAAGTTTGCTACGTCATACTGGCAGCAAGTTTGATGTTTGGCTGAAATTTAAAAAAATATTTTATTTTTTGCACTCATAGTCTATTTCAATATTTTTTGAATTTGTGTGATAGGCTCATTTCAAATTAACGGTCGAATTTATCATTTAGAGAGAAAGCCGACATTTACCGCTTATTGGACGTGGAGGACATGATGGAAACTCGAAGGCCGGACTGGAAATGCGTCTTCACTTACGTTCAGTCAATTTACCGACGGTTCAAGGATGAAGACTGAATTCGGCGCTGGTCCCCGTTTTTGTAGTAGTTTCTGATTTCCTGCACTTTATCCCGTTTCCAATACGCGGTAGAGTGCAAGAAATTGTTTTGTAATGTTTAGCGTTTATTTTTTTTTATTTTACCGTACTCGTTGTATCGTAATATTTGGTGGTGCTTGCATTAAAAAGCCACTGTGATTATTTTCGTACTGAGTTCTGGAAAAAAAGCATTTTTTAAAATGATCTTTAGATCTCTCTCTTTGTACTTTTTTCAGTTTCTATAGACGTTAGGAATATCTTTTATACCTTGCCCAGCTGTTTTGTATTTACCAATTAATAATTATTACTATATTTATAGATATGTAAGTGTCGGTAGGTTTTACAAAAAACTTTTTTTGGCTTATTTATTTGTATTTTGTAAGGGATGTTGCGACGACTGCTTTTGGTTTTTATTCTGTTTTCTCCTCTAACCGCGCCATATGAAATAACCAAAATGCCCATATATTTGTGAGCAAAATAATAATTTCGTTCTAATATTGTTACAGTGCCGCACTTTATAGTTATCACAACTTATACAGACTAATAATTGAACAAGGCAAGAAAATCTAACACAATATACGAATGTTTAATAAATTTCGAATGCGTTTTATTCATATTTATTTATAAGTAGATATTCCAATTTTAAATTAAAAATTGACGCCATATTTGCTTGACAGTTGACAGACTGACAGATTAAACGCCTCCATTAAATGGCCTCCTACTAATTTTGCTATCAACGCCTTTGAACCCGAATTACGGTTGTGTTCGTGGTTCTGTTGTGTTTGTCTATCTATTAACATTCGTAGTGCGGTTTTTGTTTTCTAATGTCTCTCTCGATCATTATATGGGAATTGTTGACAGGAAGACAGAACAAATATTACAAACTTATGCTCCAAAAAAAAGATGGCAAAAAATTTGCTTTCAGATGACAAATTGCATGATTTTTCAATTTTTGTTTTACTTTAATGCAGGATTTTATCATAGGCAACCAAATACGCTCATAGTATAGTTCCATCCTTCTTTACTTGTATTAAACAGAGAGAAACAGACGCACATTATTTAGTTGACATCCACCATTAACGACAGAACTAACTGTCACTGTCATTGTCAAGGGTGTCTATGATTTCGGTTTGCCCTGTTGCGTATACAAATGACAATTAGTTTTTTTTCAAGCTTCTAGGATAATAACTTTTATTATAGACTACAGTCGAGGGAAAAATTTTGTGACCAACTCTTATAATAGGTCTGTTCGTAGAGGCAATTTCAAACTGGTTTCCAACTGGAAATCGGAAATTGCTGGCTTTTATTGGTTGAATGCTCACGTGACATTGACATTTTAAGGGTAATGGCCAATAGCTGAACATATTTCTCTGATTATTAGTTGGAGATTCGTTTTGCGAACGGACCTATTAATTGGCGATTAATAATCTCAATTTTATTAATCGCTTTCATTAATAACTTAAAATAACTATTAACAGTTGCGTGCTTTTTTTTAACAAAACGAGCGGGAGCAAACTTAAAAAATAGACTCACCAAGTGCTTCATCAAACGAAAAGTCCCCGGAAACTTGGACTCGACTTTTCCATTCAGAATTTGCATGATTGGCGTGGAGTTGCGTCAACAACTTCTCAACTTTAAAAAAACATCACTAATTACACTGTTTGGATAGCATGTAACGATTACGCTGTGCGATTACGATCTAATGAAAAAAAACTGCGGACTGAATTTCGACTTTTGACAGAATGACAGTTGTATGTTCCATTCTGCCAAAATCAGTAAATTATACGGAGCGCTCCCATTATGGTTCTATCTTTATCTGATCTTAAACAACACAATGGCAAAAACTGAAACAACACAGCTCTAGATCGCTCCGAATGTTTTACCGAACTCAATAGTTAATTGTCGTTAAGGAGACCCCATTTTGAAATTGAAACTTTTTCAAAATACTTGTCCTAATAAACAACAACAATCAAGTAGTCTACCTTTTTGCTAAATTGTGTAATTACAATATCAACGAAAAGTTGTACGAGAAAATGCCAAATTCCATAGATATTGAGATTGTGCTGAAGCAAAACTACAAGTAAGTCTGTTCAAACAGTTTGAAAGCCCCTTTTGGTAATATAATGGGTTTCTTTAAGGCCCCATTCAAAAAACCAGCTAATTACTATAGCGTCCAATTACCTGCAAAGTGGAAAATTCAGAGCAAACACTGTTATTTCTGATTTTCCTGCTACAGTAAACATGACCACTGTAATTCACTCAATTATAGTAGGAAAGTGTCCAGATTCTATACACAGGGTACTATATTATGTTCCTAGCATACTACTATTTCATAAGCCCTTAATGTAGTTGCAGAATGGTTACTTAGATTTTAGTCTACTGAAAGTAAACTGGTATGTTTATTCCTTGGATTCATATGGGACTTCTACACAAACTGAAACTGACGATGATGGACAGGAAATTTGCTTGGCTGTTCACTTAACGTTACCTTCTAAAGAGTTGCACACTTTGTGGGAAAACTTGTACTATGAAAACAACATAAAAGAAAATGTAAAAGTGTCTTCAGTGTTAATGTTTGTTAATCAAACTCTGGTTATTACAGCTATTAAAGTATGCTCAAACTATGATGTCCTTTGCTGGAAAAGGAATCAATCCCAATATTATCAGTTGTAATAGGGTGATTTTGTTACACGGTCCTCCAGGTACAGGAAAAACATCTTTGTGTAAAGCTCTAGCACAGAAACTCTCAATTAAAATGGGGGATCAGTACAGTTCAGGACTGTTGATTGAGATTAACAGTCATAGTTTGTTTTCCAAGTGGTTTTCAGAGGTAAGACACTGAGCATTAATATAATGTAAACTTTTTATAAATAAATTAAGAAACAGGTTCTGTCACTTTTAGTTTAACCAGAAGTAGCTGTCAACTTGCTTATTTTAAATGAAACACCCTGTATATTTTTGATTTTAGACATATTTCATATACCTACACACTATTTAGAATATTAACATTACAAGTTTATAACAATTTACAATTTTTTTTGTGAGTTTATTGAATTTAAAATTTCAGAGTGCCAAATTGGTTTCAAACATGTTTATGAAATTAAAAGAAATTTGTGAAAATCAAAATGTTTTAGTCTGTGTGCTTATTGATGAAGTGGAATCTTTAGCACGCGCCAGAGATCAGTGTGCTTCTGGTAAACCTTTCTTTTATCAGTTTAGATTTTTTTCATTTTAAGAGATTATTCTAGGAACTGAACCATCTGATGCTGTTAGGGTGGTCAATGCCGTCTTAACCCAAATCGATCAAATCAAGCATTTTCCTAATGTTTTGATTTTAACCACCTCAAACATGACCAATTCCATTGATTTAGCGTTTGTCGACCGGGCCGACATTAAGCAGTTTTTGGGCCTGCCTAGCACACCTGCAATTTACAAAATATACCACTCTTGCTTAATGGAATTAATCAAGGTTGTGCTTCACTACACCATTTATTGGCTGTTTTGTTTACTGTAAATTTTAGGCTGGTATTATACAAGGTGATCCCTCAGACTTGCTGGATAACGTAAACGCCTTAGCGGAGGATGGCATTAGTGAAATGCAGGAACATAGCAGAAAGTTAATTCGAATATGTGAAAAAAGCTTGCAGTTAAGTGGTCGAACGCTACGGAAAATACCGTTTCTAGCCCATGCATTGTTTTTAAGTACTCAAAATGTTACTTTGGAGATGTTTTTAGAGGCCATGGACTTGGCAGTTGATAAAGAACACAAAGACCGAAAATTGTTTTCAATCAAACAGGAAAGCAGTCCTCAATAGTAAATTTTATTTATTCAGTTTTTGTTTTGACAGAGTTGAGGTTTAGAGTTAAATAAACTAAGATAAATTATATTTTTTGACACTCTTGTTTCAATTTTTTTAACATATTTATATTACTGCAATTCTCCTGAAGTCTCAACTGTACATTGGCAGCTTGTACTAACCACTGCAAGGCTTGTTGGTACAGTTTTTGTGCAAGATGCAGGTTTTGTGGAGGCATAAACCCGAACCATTTTATAGGATCAACTGATTTGTGAGTTTCCAAGCTGAACTGTTTAGTGGCTGTTTCTTCTGAAGATTGTAGGACAGTCACCGCTGAAAACTCAGGACTGTTTTCAGTGGGTAGCTGTAAGCTAGACACACTGTTCTGTCCTAGGATATACCTAAATTAAAGAAATTAATTGAGTTTGTGGGTTTTTTGGTGATAGTGATTACCTAGTTTTAGCTAAATGGGTTTCTCCACCAATCATGGCGTTTTCAGCAGTTAGTTTCAAGTCGATTTCTTCCTGCATCAGAGTTAGGGCGTCCAGGGTTAGTTTGTCGAGGACATTGCATATTTTGTCCAAGTCTCTGGTAGTTTCAGGCATTATTTCTTGTAATTTTATAATCCAATGTAATCAGCTGACTTGTGTGTGTGTGTTTTAAAATGTAAACAAATCAGGCCACAACAGTTGTCAAACTTGAGGTTAGGTTTTTCTGTCATCTGTACACTGTCAATCAGTTTTTTGACATTGATCTGTTTTGGTTTTTTCTTTTCTTTTATATTTTGTATTTGTGTGAGTATACTGAATTCTGTTCTAGTTGAGTGCTCTAGAAAGTATTCTTTCGCATATAAAACAATAATCAAAATGACACTGGAAACCATTCCTAAAGACTTGAGAAACCTGAGAGCCTGTTTGGTCTGCTCTCTGATCAAAGTAAGTAGCCCCCTCACAACAAGCACATGGGGATGATGAACATTGCAACCACTTTCATTATTTTACAGTCGTTTGACCAGTTTGAATATGAGGGATGTGATAATTGCGATGAGTTCTTGAGAATGAAAAACAACAGAGACAATGTCTATGACTGCACTAGTTCAAACTTTGATGGGTAAGTTGTGTTATGAGAAACTAGCTGAAATTTAATGGGTTTATTGCAGGATGATTGCTATGATGAGTCCTGAAGACAGCTGGGTTGCCAAGTGGCAAAGAATTAGTAAGTTTAACATTAACAGCTTTAAACTGTATTTTTACAGATGTTTGATTTTTCAGACCGCTTCTGTAAAGGGGTCTATGCAATCTCAGTCTCAGGCAGACTCCCTGCGGGTATTATAAGGGAAATGAAGAGTCGAGGAATAGTGTACAGACCTCGAGATACAAGTCAAAGATAATTTTAAGTTCAGAAGTGAAAAGGTATTGTGGTAGTGTAGGTTTTCCTTGTAATTATAATACACATGACTTTCATTGTTTATTTGAAGCTCAACAGTTAATTACATCCTACCTAATTGAATTATAGTAACATATAAATAACAAATAGGGCAAAAAACATTTTTTTGTGGACTAAATTATTAATACAAAAATATGCTACCCTAGAAAAACTTTACAACATACACTTAGAAAAAATATGATTTGCTTTTGCTAGTGCAATGCCACAATTAGCTAAAATCATACAGGGTAAACATAGATTGAAATTTTCATAGTGTATAGTCTCAGTCTTGTTACTTTACAGCTGAGATTAAGTAGTGATAAAATAGCACATTTAATTTCACACCCTGTACAGCTATATAATATTGTTGTTAATACAAAAGCCTAGGCACTAGAATTGACTCTAATAATAAATTTATTTCTTCTTCATTTTCAACAGTGGCACCAGTATAGTTTGGCCAATACAACATTCTTTAACACACACTTACTCCTTGCATACAAGTTACTCTTTAGGTAGCAAACTTTTTCCGAAAAAATTCGAAGCCGCATCAGTAAGGTCGTCCAAACCTGCGTGAGCACTTTGGTTCGTATCCTTCAGTTTTCTGTCTGCTCCTTGCGCTGATTCGCGCAACTTGTTCTCCAGACTGATTTCTGCATTATGGAATCCTGCATTTATGTCATTTGCTTTTTGAGCCAATGTGCTCTCTAGTGAATGGAATCCTGCAAAAAAGAGAGAATCAAATATTTATTGTCCATCATTATTTCAATTTTACAGGAAAAACTTAATAATTCAAGGGCCAGGGAGAATAATGATTAATAAAGTTTGTGTATTTGTTGACCCTCCTTTTTTAAGATTACTTAAAAAAAAATAATTGATTATTTACCTTGATTGATGCTACCAGCCAAATTATGTCCGGTTTGTGCTAAACCGTCCTTAGTATCGTGCAACTTGGCATCTATTCCTTGTGCTAGGTGCTGCGCTCCAGTTGCCAATCGTTGCTTTTCGCCTTCCAGGGCTTCGGCCAACTCTCTGGCTTTAGTAGCGCTAGCTTCCTGAGTTTGTCTGGCCAAGTTCTGGGCGGCTTCGGCAGCCTGTCGTGCTCGTTGGGCGGCCGCTTCTTCAGCTTGCCTTACTGTGTTATCCACTGACTGGGCGGCTGCTTGGGCTCCTTCAGCCAAACGCTGTTTCTGATGCTCCAGCGTTTCGGTCGCGTTTTGTTGAGTCTCGTGGATTTTACCGTCGATCGAACGAGCTAGATTTTGGGCGCCGGTCACGGTCTCTTTGGCTTTATTAGCTACGGCGGCTTCAGCTTCCTTCAGTTTGCTGTCGGTAGTTCTAGCCAGGTTCTGTGCGGCTTCTTGGGTTTCGTGGATCTTGCCTTCAAACGAATGTGCCAGGTTTTGAGCACCGGTAATTGTTTCCTTGGCTTTGGCGGCAGCTGCAGCTTCGGTAGTTCGTACTTTTTCGTCTACGTTTTTCGCCACGTTCAAAGCACCATCTTTAACCTGACTGCCAATATTGCATACCAAGTTTTGCGCACCTTCTGCTTGTGCCTTTGCCGCTTCAGCTGCTGCTCTAGCCTTGTCAGCTGCAGCTTGCTCAGCTTCTTTAACCTTGTTATCCAAATTCCTGGCTAAGTTTTGAGCTCCTTGAGCTAGGCGTTGTTCTTCGGCTTTGACAGCTTCAGCTGCAGCTCGAGCTTTGTCGGCAGCAGCCTGCTGAGCTTCTTTAACTTTAGCATCCAAATTTCTGGCCAGGTTTTGCGCTTCTTGAGCTAGCCGTTGTTCTTCTGCTTTGGCAGCTTCAGCCGCTGCTCTAGCCTTATCAGCAGCCGCTTGTTCAGCCGCTTTGAGTTTGTTTTCCAAATTTTTAGCCAGCGTCTTCGCTTCCTGTTCTAAACGCTGTTCCTCCGCCTTGACGGCTTCAGCTGCGGCTCTAGCTTTATCAGCGGTTTCTTTTGCTTTCCTAGCCAATTCCTGAGCTATCCGTTGCTCCTCAGCTTTAGCAGCTTGAGCTGCGGCCTTTGCTTTAGCAGCGGCGGCTTGTTCGGCTTCACGCACTTTGTTAGCCAATTTTTCCGCTTCTTGAGCCAATCGTTGTTCCTCGGCCTTGACAGCTTCAGCTGCTGATCGGGTTTGGTCGGCGACTACTTGTTCAGTTTCCTTGACTTTGGTATCGATCGATTTGGCCAAGCTGTGGGCTCCGTTGACGATAATTTGACGTTCAGATTCTGCAGCGTGGGCTAAGTCCGTCTTTTTCTGTACGGCAGCGTCGGATGCGGCTTGGCCTAGGTCGGTGAGGGTCTGTGAGGCATCTCGTAGTTTGGAGTCGGCTTGTTTGGCGATGTTTTGCAGGTCTTCGTTTACATTGCTTTTGGTTCGATTAACCGCCTCAGCTGAAATCATCAAAACGGTCTTATTTTACTTAGAAAAACTTAAAAATTATTGAAATTCGTATGGCAACCAAAAAGTGAATAATTGTAAAAAAAGTTGCCAGTAAGACAAAGAACTGATACGTACTGAATAGGTGAAAGAGATATTTCTGTTCTACAGGGTGTTTCAGGTTTTCAAACAAGACGTGTTATTACAGTAAGAAAGTTCTAAAATTATATTAAATACACTGAGTTGAATTTCAAGACTTTTGCAGCACATTTTTCCTTGCCCTATATATCTGTGAAGAAATCACTTTCGAAGCAAAATGAATAATGGTCCTGATTCCAGAAGAAACGGTCTTTTGAAACCTTTTTTGTTCATTAAATTCGGCCGAAGCAGTTGGGAGATACAGACCGTTAAAAATGGACAAAAATTTTGCTTTATAAAAGTTTGGAGTAGTAAAATAAAGACAAAGTGTTCTAGCAGTCCACCCCTCGTATTTTTCTGATAAAAATTGTAAAACTTAAAACGTTTGCTACTTTAATCATTAAGATACCGTTTCATCTGTTGATTCTTGAAAACAAAACGAAAGTGGTTTATTTTAGTAATGGACCATGTGGCGCGCCTCTAAACTCGATTTGAATTAATGGCGCCGCATATTCTATTTTATTACTTGGTTAAGATAGAAAACAGGTTTCCTAAATATACCTGCTTCTTGGGCGATCTTTTGCGCATCACTCTTGGCTCGTTCGAGAACCTCGTCGGTTTTTTTAGCTCGTTCCTCCACCACATCTTCAACCTGGTTCTGGGCTTCGGTGGCCTCTTCTACCACCTCGCTCTTTCTCCTGGTGAACAGCTGACCGATACGGTTGCCGAAATTACGCAGGGACGCTGAAAGATTAGATATTTGTTATTTACTTTATTTGCGTATAGTTTAAAAGAAGTAAACAAAATGTTATCATGGTTATTTTCGAACGAGTTTTAAGGCGTAGTGCTTAATCAACGTTAATTATGGTTACAGCGATTTAAAAATACCGTCTTGCACGTCTCTTCTATTGTATCATGGGAATTCAGCCTTAACATAACCTTAAGGCCTCAAGGTCGGTTATAATTTGTTTAACACAGTTTTCGCACTAATATGTCGTTTATAATACGTTGCAGTTAAGGTGAAAGAAAGTCAAATTTTAGTGCACCAAGTGGGTCCAGGAATAATTAAATTATTTGGCAACCTAAACCGGATTATTTTGGATGCCCACACCACAAGTTTACCAAAGTGAAAGTCATCTCAATACAAATAAAATATTTTATGTAGTATTCCATTACATTAGTAGAGTAAAATCACAAAAATGAGTCAACCTAGCAATAATATTGTATTTTATAGTTGGGTTAGATCGAAAGCGGTAAACATGCTAACTAACTGAAATTAGAATTGATTTCCTCCGCTGACTCATCATAATAATTGCGTGTTTTGCAATATAACAACGACAAGAACAAAGGACTATATAAAACACTTACCAAACATTATTCTCCGTTAATTTGTACTTTTTAGGGAGTTAAAACGAAGGAGCCGGCTTTTTCAATTAAAATCCAACCAGCAACACAAAATCGCGCGGTATTACTGGCTCCGTGGGCAAATGCGATTGCACAAGCAAGACAGAAATATCGATTGGTGGAGGAGGCACCACAATGTCTACAACGTGACCTAAACCTTCACATCCCGATTGTATTGCGTTGCAAAAATTACCGGACGAACGACAGGGATCGATTTCAGTCGTTTTTTTTTCTTTACCGTTTCAGGAGTTCCACAACTCGCAAGTGGAACGGACCTGAGTTCAGAGAAAACAAGTGTTTCTTACCTGTAAAAGATGTCCAGATCGACATGTTTCGTTGATATTAGATTCCTATAAGGTGGACGGCCTTCGACTTGTCTATAAAAATAGTAATTTCACATAAACACTACTGGGCGAACGGCGAAATATAACCGGCTAGATAGCATACAAAACCGTAACTAAAAAAAGCAACAGTCCGCGGTCTGTGTGCTACTAAACTAAAGAAATTTTGCATTAACCACAACAGTGGATGTGTGTAGAGCTTATATTTAAAAACTGGTATGTGGTGTGGGTTTTGCTCAGTGTGACTCATTAATAAAATTAGGATTTAGTCAATAATTCAGATGAATTTAAATTGGTAAAAATACATTTATTGATGAGTTTCCCATGTAAACTGAGTAGCATGTGAATAAGTCTGTTATAAGAAAAAACCAAGTTATATTAAATTATAGTATTATGTTACAAAAATAAACTCTGATAAAGATACAACAATAAATAATTTACAAAACATACTTACTTAAGCTGGTACAAAAATAGGAACTGATATTCGTTGTACTTAAATTGTTAAGTGGCCCTTTGGCAAGTATGATAAACCTTAGTACAGTCCTTAATCTTATACTCAAAAACGGGGCCTCGACAGTAGAAACATGACCCACTAGGGCTGTGCTCCTTGACCGGTTTTTTAAAGTGCGTATTCAGGCCTGTTACGGTGGGGGCGAAGAACATATTGCACTGTTTGCAAAAGTAATAGTGTTCCTGTTGATATTGTAGGGCTGCGGCGTCGTCTTCTGGCTTGAATCGGGGGTGAATGGCGTCAAATTCTGTTCTCGATTCGGTTTTGATGAACGTCTCGTTTACCTCGTTTGCCATAGTGTTCGGTCTAGGTGAACAGCCAAGACTATTTTAAACCGCGCTTTTATAAATAAATAAATTGAATTTGTAAACAATCACATTTTCCTAACCTACTTTTGTTTATTTTTTGACAGACCCCCGAGGCAATAAATACTGTCAAATATCAAATGTACATTGTTCCAGAATGACACTGACAATTAAAAAATCAATAATTATGATGACGTAAAACCATAAGACATGTGCCATAGATAAGTTTACAGTTTACAAACAACTCCTCATTTTCATAATTAACTTATAAGGCAAGGGTTTGTTATCTGTTGTTGTTTTTAAAACAAATCACAGGGCAAACGTTATTGTTTTTGTATTACACACTGGATATGCAACACTTCTAAAGTAAAGAGAAGAAAAAAAATGTTCTTTTTTGTCAATTCTCAACTGAACCAACCTCCGGAAAGCAGCAGTAATTTTTGCAGTAATAAATGTTTACAGCACGTAAGTCTATTTATCCAATAACTTCAGTATAATTTAACAACCATTTCAGCTGAGTAATGAAGGAACATTGCAATGTGATTGTGGTGAAGAGGAAACTGAATTCGAATGGTCATGGCAGGACTTAAACTCGGCAAATGTGAGGATTTCAAAAGAGGGTCGTGAAGTTACGTTTCATCCGGTGTATAGTTCGGGTACTGCTGCTGTTAAAGGTCAGGTCCCCTTTCAGCAAAATTATCATTATTATTGGGAAATCAAGATTTTAACCAAGTTGTATGGTACTGATGTGGTAAGTGTTGATTGATAGGAGCAGTGTTGCTGAGTGTATCAAATGGGAGTTATAGATGATTGGAGTTGGGTCAGCCAAAGTGAATTTCAATGACTGGCAGTTAAAATTCTGTAGTTTACTGGGGAATAGCTCAGAATCATGGGGTTATTCTTATCATGGTAAAATTTATCACAACAAACTGAGAAGAAAGTATGGTAGACCTTTTGGGGTTGGAAGTATCATTGGAATTCACTTGGATATGTGTAATGGCACTCTAGAATATTTCTTAAACAGACAGTCTTTAGGTTGGTAACAAGTAGAAAGTAACAATTTCTGTTGGAGTAAAACACACTTTTAGGTATTGCTTTTACGGGTTTAAAAGGGTTGGAACTTTTTCCTATGGTTAGTTCCACTGCAGCTAGGTCTTCAGTCAGGATAACTTGTTGTCTGAGAAGGGACTTTTCAATGGAAGCAATGTGTCTAAGAGTTGTGATGCAACATCCAGTTTTGTATCAAAGTTACAAGGAAATTCCAGGTTTATCCAGGATATTTGAGAGGAGATACTTTTGGATGCAGCCTCAATTTAATACAAGTAGTAGAATGAGTGTTGTTGTTTGATTAAAAAACACTGTGGGGTGTTTCTAGTGTCAAATGAGAAGAAAAGACTGGCTGAGCTGGATGATGATGTCCTACTGTCTTTGATCAATGAGGGCAGTTTACGGCCTAAAAATAAGAAGCTAAGAATTCTGCAAGTGTTGTTCAAGGATGAATTGACTGATGATGGTAATATCAAGTGATATGCTAGGAAATATGTGTGTTGAATGGATATTTTTAGAAGCTCCATCTACTTCTGGGAGTAGTTCTTCAGAAGCTCCAGATGATAGAGTGAGAAGGAAAGTCAGTTTACATGTTGGACACTACAATGACACAGACACAGACTCAGATGAAGAGACTTTGGGACTGTTGAACTGGTTGTGACTGGGCGTTGGCGTTTTATTTTTTTGTTGTTGTGTCATTGTTGGATTATGGGTGTTTTACAAATAAATCTAAATTAGGGTAAATTTTTTAAATTCAAATCAGAAAAAAAAAATTTATTATAAGGGCTTATAACTGTTGGAAGATATGAATGTAATAGTTTCTTTTATACTTGTCAATAGAGTTGTTTCAGAATCCCAATGAATCATGACAACAATGTAAAATGATAGAATATACAGATTCTGTTTCATATTTAATAATTATTGTATTTAACATATTTTGTTTTATTATACAAAGAATATGATGTTCATTTTTAATTTACTTATATGAACCTTAATATTATCAAAATATAAATGTACATCTTTGTGCTTTGATGTGATCAACGCAAAGTGACAAGAAAAGACGGGACTACAAACTACTCAGTATTTTTAAATATTTGGCATATAAATACAGTCTTTGGGGAATGTTTATGATACTGTACAGTCATGTTGCCATACTGATATATTAACATGGAAGTAGGTAATGTGTCAGTCAATATACCAGGAACTACCAGTCACTTGTGTAGTATTTGCGATTGATCAAGAAAAAGCAGCAAGCTGAAAGCTGCTTTTTTTTGACTGAATAGTTTACATGGAAGTGGACAAGATTGTTTGAACTGTTTCTAGAGTATTTGTCACTTTTCCCATTTTTTATTGGATGGTTTGATGTGGAGAAAAGGCAATAAGCGGAAATACAACCGATTTTAATATCTAAAATAGAATTGTAAACGCATATAAATAAAACAATGCGAATAGCTGATTAGATCAGCAAGAATCATGAATTATTGGATGTTAAAAATGAACGAAATTAGCGTCCATCTAAAAGCGCTTTTAGTGTTTATTTTGACTCTTGATTTTATTGACAACAATTAAGTCATCAATTACTAAATCAAAAGAATCTTAATTTGCAGTTTTCGGTATATCAACCAACACACTTATCGCGCCTGGGCCACCCTGTATGTTCTTTAAATATTAGGTTAACTGGTTTCGATGACGACGTGGTCCTCGGATCAAGTAACCGCTTTCTCGTAGGTGGGCGGTGGCGATTGGTCGTCGTAAATCTGGATTTCTTCCAGATCCACTTGATGATTGGTTAAACGAATAGCGATATGATAGGGTGGGGGTGACATGTCCCTCAGATCTGATTCGTGTATGGACAGCTGGATGGTACGTTGCTGTTCTTGGTGGTCGGGTAGTTCTTCCATCTGTAACTAAATAATTTTTTTAAATTTAATTTGCTAAAAAAATTTACATTGTTGTCAAACAGTAACCATGACTCTGTGTGTAACTTTGTTACTATTTTTTTTATTGTTCACAGTACAAGAATAATGCATTTAGTTTCCGAAATCCCAATGGTTTTTTTTTTACCCTCGCTGTAGATCAAAGGAAAGGTTCGGAAGAAAGACACCGTTAGCAATACTGGCTGTACCCCTTTCGGGAATTTGCCAGTGTTGCAACGGCGTCCCCTGTCCTGGGTGAGGGATTCTTCGTCAGCTGGTCATTCTGGTGGAAGTCTTGGCATATTTTTGGGTCATCAAATGAGTTAGTGGGCTAATCATTTAATCATCCAAAAATATTTGTGGGGAGTTTGGATCGGAGGTTGATTTCCGCACCTTATAGCCTGGCGGGGGGAAATCTGGGAAGTGTAGCCAGAGCCCGATTAGCACCAAGTTAGCTACGGTTGGGTTTTACCCAAGTTTTGAGAATAAATTTTTACAGAATTTATTTTTTAGAATACTTTACTTGTAGACCATCGCGCACACAAAACTTTATCTATTATTTTGTAATTTTTTATATTTGTTTTTCTGTGTATACACAAAAATATGCTTCTTCAAACTCACCTGATCATTGCTGTGCTGATAATTTGGTTGAGTGACATTCACAGCATTTTGCCTTTCATCCAAGTACAAAATAATAATACCGCCCAAAAGCAGTACAATTAGAGCAACTGAGATAATCACCAAAGTTTCCACGCCCAATCTCCACAATTGCTATACAGAGGATTACTGATTAGGAAAACACTGGTTTTAACGCTCCCTTAGAGACTTACTCCTGTACTTAAGTAATTGGCCCCAAACATCACGCATACAGAGAAAACGGCAAAAGTCAACAAGGCAAATTTGAATTTCCGTATGTACGAGTCCAACTCGTTATTCTCCATGGTTTGGGGCGTCGTTGGATCGTTGATGGAGGCGTTGCTCGATCTTTCTCGCTCCGTTCTCGGCGCTCGGACATTTCCAAAACTGTAAATAACAAGCAATTTTCCAGTATTTTGCTAGTTTTAATTCGGTTAGGGCAACTATACTTATTGTTGTAGTAAATGTGTGCGTTATTGTGAACGGGCGGCCTGTTGGGACGGGGTCCTGGTGAATTTCTACAGTAGCGCAGTCCATTATTGGAAACACTTTCGAGTGACTGGAAACGCCGAACTGGTGTTACCATCGGTTTCGGATAAAATCCCCTGGGACGGCTAGCTGAATACAAAAAAAACATACATTATTCCCATTGTATTTATGTGTATTGTCTGGAAGTTTTGCTTCCGGTTAAGTGTAAAAACGGAGCCGTTGAATGAGTACGCCGAGGTTTGCGTACAATGAAACAAAACTCTCAAAACAAACAATAATGAAAGCGTTTGTGCAAATTCAGACACATAATGTTAAATATGCAATAATATACAGAGTGTTTGTTAACCCTCTAACAATGCATTTTAGAGATTACTGTTAAATGTTCCAATATCATGTTTTTCAACTTGAGGGTTGATTTTTCTAGAAAACGATTGACTTATTTACAGCTTACGACCAGAAATACCTTTTTTGTGTACCAAAACATTGGCGGTTCAAATGGGCGCCTCAAAACCGTACTTTTCCAGTAGCGTAGAAGTTAGGCGGAAAAATCATTCACTACCCTTTCAAAACCAGCACCAATTATGACAAAAAATACACACAAAGCAAAATGCTGTTTTCTGAAAGATGAAAGGGTTCGGAGGTATTTGCAAAAAACGGTTTTTTTGTCAGTTTCAACACTCTGTATCTCTTCACTTTTTTTCTTTACTAATAATGGTGTGGTACTGATGAGGTTCAAAAGTAAAATGCACAAAACTGAAATGAATGTGTAAAGGGAACCTATAATTTACAAACAAAAACTGGTTGCCAGATGTGTACTATTTTTTTTTTAACTAAAAAAGTTACCATTATATATTTACATATTCTTTGTAAACTCCAACATAGCATACACTAAATAACCAATAAAATTACTCACCCAAATAATTGGCAACAGCTTCGGGAGGAGGACGAACTAAACGACTCTGCCAATAATGCCCCTGCTGATTGCCTTTGTTTATCCAAAAATGCATTAGAGAACTGTTATCAAACGTGTACAGTAATATTCCAGCGGGGTGGCCTGATGACGTTATCGACGCTCGAAACGTCTGGCGCGTAAACCGTAAACATGATTTAGCGGAAACGCATCAAAACAATCGCGAAATTCATGGATGTTTATATTTTTAGAATATGGACCGATTTTCAATTAATTCGACCTGCAGCTTCAGTTTACACTGCGCAAATATCACCGAGGCGAAAAACGGGAAATGTCGAAAGGGCGTCGGGACGCGCATGCCGCTCCCCGTTCGGCGTCTATTGTAAAATGTACCACCATCCCCGTTCCATTTAAATGAACAACTCAAAGGTTTACTTTAATTAAATTTATTTGAATGCACACACTATATTAAGTTAGGAAAAAATCCATATTTAAGCTTATTTTAAATATTAATTACTCTGGACAACTTTTGCACTCTCTGCAGCAGCAAATCACCCTGTTTAACCACAGAATTAAATTGGGCGTTCTTCAAATCGGGCCTGTTAGTCTCCACAATTCCTCCCACTCTGTCAATTTTACAATGCAATCGACCAGTAGCAATGAAAGTAGATAATTCCCTAAAAAATATTGGTTGTAAAAACAAGGAGAAACCTTGTACAGAGAGTGATTCAAATTTAGACTAGACCACCTGTATTATATATATTGGAGTGTCAAAACTGCCAATTTAAATCACCCTGTATTTGAATAACTCACTCATCAATAAAATCCATGGAGACACCAAAAGCTTCAGACATATACTGCAATGTCAAACTCCTGTAAGACTCCAATAGTTGAGTGTAAGCCAAAATTTTCATCTCTCTAATGTAATATCTATAGTGAGGATTGAGGAAATAGTCTTTTCTCAGAATCTCCTCCACTTTAGCTGTGTAAAATTTGTAGTGTTAAAATTTATTACTATATACACTACAAAGAGTCCTAATAACAGACTTATAATTCAAGAAAAGGCTCATAAAAAGCAACAATTCAAGAAATAGAATTTAGAAAATTTGGAAAGTATAAAATGAAAATAAATAAATAAAAATAGGAAATATTTTGAGAAGTATAACTAAAGTGAACATACCCAAATTTGTGAAGAATTCAGCATACTGACAGTGATAGAGTGAGAACAGATAATCTTTCACAAAAGGCTCAGAATGCAGAACTTCCAAAATTTCTGAACCTTTCACCACCTAAAATCAACAATTAGCTGCTAAAACACTACAACACTTCAAACAAACCTTGTCCCTTAATTGGTTCCTGGGTAAACTGATAATTGAAGTGTACACAGTGTACCTAACAAAAGCCTTATAATCCATCAATTCATAGGAAGTAAAAGTGCTGACAGTGTCCAAGAAAAGGTTGGCAGCAGTTTTAAAGTCTCTGACCGACATACAGTAAGCACCTTGGTAAACTTTAAGGCGGTTACGCCTGTCCCAGTCTCCACCTTCCTCAATGAGACTAAAAACACCAAACTAGTCAGTCATTTGAATCAATTGGTTAGTCACTCACCTCTTGGCTTTTTCAATGTTCCTAGTAATCAAATCATGGTCCATAAAGAAAAGTCCAATTCGAATTAAGTGAAAAATAATATCCAAACGGTGCCCCAAAGAGACAGTTTTTTCATAGGTTTGTCTGAAAGTGCTGACTGCATTTTCTTTGTCTCCAATTCGGCTGTAGTACTCAGCTTTACGTAAGTAAGCCTCCCGTACTTCCATTTCGCCTAAATTTTTCTCAGCATCCTCAATAGCATCATTCAGTTTCTTGATTTCCTCCTCATTCTTTGTTTTGATGGTTTTCAAGAACTTTTCATCTTTCTTCCATCCAGCTTCTTGGCAAATCAGCTCGTACCATGGGGCCATATCTAAGTGCACAAAACTACTAGTTAGAGGCCTGAATTGTTAACTTTTGTAGTAATTTACCGTCTTTTTTGATGGCCTCAGTGATCTTGGCGTGAACATTTTTGTCGTTTTGATATTCGGGCAGAGAGAGCAGAAATTTGAAGTGGGCCAATTCCAGATCGGGGTTCTTCTCCAAACCTTGATCTTCCAGGTTTTCGACAGGCATTTTGCAGTTAATTAAGCAGAAAAAACTAAAGTTTTGATGGTTCTTTTTGCAAGTAGTTGTGTGTGGTGATGACGGGCAAAATTTTTGTTCGTATTTTGACTTTTCAGTGACAGCGCCAGCACTGACTAATGTCAACAGTCAAATTATGACGAATGACAGGAACCGCGATCGATTCGAGCGAGTAGAGTGAATGTGACGTCAGCAGACAATAACAAAAAAGTTAAAATGCTTTTATTTATTTAACATTCGACTGTTGGCTTCATGGAGCGCCAATTTAAAAGTGTATTCTGTATGTATCACTTTAAAATTTAAACTACTTTTTCAAAAATCATGCCAACTATTAAATGACGTCACAGGCCACCGAAGAGGTTAGGTTATACAACAGTGTTGCCAGTTTTTATTCATTCTAGTCATTTCTTTAAATTTCAGAGAAACACCAATGCACTTACTTTTTTATACATATATTTTAATTACTCTAGTAATTACTGGTACAAATGTCGTTGCAATGAGTTGAGTTTAAACATATATATTTCCTATATAACCACTCATATAGAATTACACTCACATTTTGGGGGGGATAATGCAGCGGGGCACAATACGCTAAGCCAACCACTTTTGACGTAAATACAAAAAAACCACAAAATTATGACTTAGTCTACAAAAAATCAGTCCTAAACTGATCTATTTATATAATATCAATTTATACTTGATCCATGTCAATTTTAAAGCGCATCATCCCTTAAAAATATCATAAAATTATAGACACACATTATTGATCCCTATAGTATATACTGGTGTAGCATTTTTATTTACTATATACATGAACATATATATTAATACTTTTAGCGTAAAGTATAAGCGTATCCATACAAAAATGACTTACATATAAAACGTTCCAAAAAATGTTTTTTTTTTTGTATTCCAATGCCATGTTAATCATACTAGTATTGTTATTTTATAATCGTACATTTAGTATTTCTGTAGTATGATGAGCTGTAATAGAAAGTTAATATGACAACAGCGTGTGTTCTTGACCAGTTTGTTAGCAAGTATACGCTGTTGCCAAATGTATTTATATAATCAAGTCTTGGAATGTAGTAGAGGCACAACTAGAAGAAGGCAGGTTGATATGACCTAGGAGATTATAGACCATACTAGTGTTATTATAGCTAACAGTACCAAAAGGTGTCTTGTTAATAACAGACCTATGAAAATATACCAATAAAACTATCAGAAATAGACATTTTTTGAGAGTGTTGTCTGTTTGATCTGAAAATTTTTTCGAATAAAATGAATGACGTTTAGCATTCGAATTATTGTGTTGCAGCAACTCTCTAATGCCTGTAATTATCATCTGTCCAAAGTAAACAAATTCGAATTTTGAAAGTAATCAAGTCGACGAATTCAGAGAGACATTTGACAACACCGCAGCAAAATTTTCGCTTTTTGTTAGGGTTTCTGTCTTTTTCTCGCACATGCATTTATCAATTTTCCTCTGTCTGTTGCATGGTTTTTCTTTTCCTACACTTAAATTTGTATTTCATCTGTTTTATGTAGAATTTGATTATAAACCCTGGGAAGAGTACCACAATCTCCAGTAGTTTCAGAGATACATAGCCGAGATCGTATATTAACAAAGCACCTTATTCTAAAAGTGGATTTTACATCTAAACAGTCATGTTACGATATAGTGGTCGCTTATACAAGATTCGCGTAGTTATTGGGGTTTCAGTCAGCTTTATGTTACTTACAAGTTGATTAAATCATTATAATCAAATCAATTTTTGAGAATATAATGTGGTTGAACATTATATGTTCAAAAGACTATTGGTCTTCCAACTTACGATTATAATATGTGGATTTACTTTATGATAAGCGTGTATTGAGGTTAACTAGTATATGTACAAGTACAAAGTCCATCTGAAAACTCTAGCAGAAGATGATAGTTGTAACAGCCATCATCATTCACTTGTGTATTATTAATTGACAAATGTATATTTTCATTAGGGTGTCAGCCAGACTATAACCGTCCGGTTAAGGTGAAATGACAATGAGCAATATGTAATAATAATGACCCTAAAAACTACACACACTTGCTGTATCACATATTAAATTCCCTAAACGGTGACGTGTATAATAGTACTAAAGTACCTGGGGGCTAACGCACCTAGCTAATATCACTCGTGACGACGACACTTTCCGAAACTAACCCTCAGCTCTGTTCGTTGGCATCGTCGAAGAGATTGATCCCGACGGTGGCACCGTTGACAACGTCGTGCACCTCGCACTTCTCGTCCGGCACTAAAATCTGGCACACGTGGCCATTCTCCAAGATCTGGGTCTTGTGCAGTTCGCATTCTTCGGGAGGGCCCAGCTCCCCCATGTCAGCCATGACCACGCCACCGTTCTTTTCGCAGAGGGCGTGATGTCAGGGATCCAACACGTCTCTTTCCGATATCTGTCATGTACGAAAAGTTACTTTCATTTTACCATCCGTGAGTAATGAGTAATTGGTCCACCCTCGGACAGTACCAGTATATAGCGAAAAATCAAAGTAAAATAGAGTGACAAAAGTTCCATGGAGCGAGAAGATCTTTTTTGACGTCACGATGACGTAATTTGGAAAAACCATCATTTGCCCAACTGTCAAATTACGTCATTGTGACGTCAAAAACGCTCTGCTCGCTCCATGGAGCGTGAAAACGAATGTGGCCTTAAACAAATGTTTTGAATATAACGTTTGTTTCTTCATTTGTCCAATTCACAATATTTATGTTTCTCTGGGGACATGGAAGACCATAGTGTTATTCCTAAACCTTAATTTTCCTTTCTATTACATTAATACGTCATATTTTGACATGACATTTGGCTGTCAGTTACAGCTCTGTCTTTTGTTCTGTTCTAAGTTTGGTTCAGACTGTGAAAATACAAGTGAAAAAAGTCACACTCTGGACTACACTTAACTTAAGCTTGGTTTAAAGTACGACGATGCCAATGACGGTTAATGTTAGTCTGTTTTTAAATATGACAGCTGTCAAAATCCTCTCCAGTCTTAAAATCCAGTAAAATGAGTATAAAACAATACCAAACGCATTTTATAGCTTTATTAATGGAATTTTGACAGTTATGACATGTTTTTGTTCTGTTCTAAACCTGAAAACTGTCCAATTCAATCCCATAGAAGTACAAAACAATACGTGAATAGTAACAAAATCAGTTTGACTTTGGTTGAACGCCTTTATATCTTTATCAGTGCATTTTTGAGCTTTGTTCATTTCTGACTTACTTTTAGTCTATTTTTAAATATGAACCTTCAAAATCCTCTCCACAGTAAATCAGTATAAATAGTACCAAACGTATTTTATAGCTTTATAAGTAGAACTTTGAGAGCTATGACTTACAGTGCTTTTCTAAATCTGGAAACTGTCAAATTCAATGCCATGGAGGTACAAAACACCGAAACATAAATCAGTGTGACTCAATTTACTTTAATTTTTGCAATAGCTGTGAAATGGTTGCTGTGTTACTTACCACAGTCGTAGAAAAAGTATAGTATTCTACACGCATGTAACGTGAGTTTACGTGAGTAACAGCGATTATTACATGCTCGTTAAATAATATACTATTTTACACGGAATCACTTATTTTTACTAATAATTTGTTACCTCGACGAGTGGCCAATCGCTCTCCGGACTGGACGATCGGCCTCCAGGAGACGAGTTTTCCTCTTCTTCGCCGGAAGACATGTCCACCACTGCGATGCCGCTGTCGCGGGGATCCCGAGGCCCTCCACTTGGGGGGCCCCTGGACTGAGGTCAGGCCACCGCCCCCAATCCCGTGTCCGGGTCCGGAGACCAGCAATTGTCGGACAACCAGCACCCTATCACCACGGTGACCACTCCGATCAGCAGCGCCAAAATGATGTAAACCTCCGCGTTTCCTATTATAAACCAAAAGAGTTTTACAACATTATTTTGTTAAATTGAAGGTGACTTATTAAATCCCTCCAGAAGAGTGGATTTTCAAACAAATTTTCCAGCAAATTTCTCACTGTTAAGGTGCGGGCTTTCAAATTACTGAATTGGTCGATAATTGCCTCGCAAGGTGATTAACGCCACCAAAAATTAACCATTATACGAAACGATCTTCTTTTCTTTCTGTGACACTTTTGTTCGGGTTCGGCGTTCTTTTCACACAAAAGCTATTTTACTCTCGAGTTTTGCGGCACGAATTCGCGAGGAAAACTGGATTTTAATGGTATTTTTGCGTTTTGAAGCCGTCGGACCGCTCCTATAGTTTTATAAAAATATCATTGTTCACTAAAAATTGCGGCGTTCTTCTTTTAAGGTAAAAAGAAATTAATTAAATTTAATGACGGAAGAACTTTTTTAAGCAGTTTCTTGTAATGACGACAATGGTTATCCTTAAACTAGCCGGATAAATCTAGTTCAGTCTCAAAATGAAAGCAAATAAAGGTAATACCACCAAACAAATGAGATTGTTGAGTACAGTTAAGTTAACTGTCCTGATTGGATGGAAATTCAATGTTTCCATCAGTGAGTACATTTGTCAGTAAAAAACAGTTCTCATTGGTGGAACTAGAAAAGTTTTCTATAAATTTGATTGCTTGTTAGTGCAATGAAGGAAATAATAAAAATGTTTTGACAATGCAATTGGTCTCTTTCAAACCTTTAATAAAACCTTCCAATTCCAAGGGTCTCCCTTTTACTGCTTGACGAAATGGTAGTAAGAAACAGTAGAATTATTTAAAAAGCACATCCTTTTATTGTCTTAGAGAGGTACACTAGGTGAATAATTGAACCATTCCAGCTGCAACCGCTTCGGACTTTTACCGTTGTCGCCGCATTTAATATAAAGCAACCCCCCATCCCCCCAAAAACCGTGAATATGTGCGGGTTTACACCCACTGTGGATGTTTCAGTTTAAAGACGCGACGTAAACGAACCCACACGGGACGTTTCCTGGGAGGATTTTCATGCAACGTTTACGTGCACATAATATTTCTCTGAAAGTGTCTCGCTTAATAATAGAAAAGAGTAGCGCCTACATTTGTAATTTAATATTTTATAAGGTCGCATCCCTGCTCGATTTTTGTTTCGTCCCTAGGTCCTTTGAGGACTACGCGAAATGGACTGTATATAAAATGTTTCGGGTCCAGTCCGGTTCTGAACATGTCCTTTGGGGACCTATTTAAACGAGAAGACAAGATGTCAAGAAAATATTAACAGGTATAGTCTTGTAATAATATATTATTCTATGAGCATGCAATGATAGCTATTACTCACGAAGATGAAGATACTTTGTTATGGTAAAGTAAATCTTTAGGTACCAGTAAAATTTGAGCGGTAATTTCCAGTAAATTGTTGGTAAATTAACAAGTACTCTGTTTCGGGCAGTTCATTTTGACACCGCTTTTCTCCCTGACTGTACCAAATTTTGTAGTGTTTTTCAGGTTATTGGATAGGGAATTCCAAAAATGTGTCTAAAACAGTAATTTTCTTACTCCAATTTGGTTTTACAGACTGACTGTCCTTTTAAACTGTGTTTTTGGCAAGTCAAACTTTAACAGCGCTTTTCTCCCTGACTGTACCAAATTTTGTAGTGTTTTTTTAGGTTATTGGATCTGAATTTTAATAAGGATTTCAAAAATGGGCTTAAAACAGTTATTTTCTTACTCCAATTTGGTTTTACAGACTGACTGTCCTTTTAAACTGTGTTTCTGGCAGTTCAAACTTTAACACCGCTTTTCTCCCTGACTGTACCAAATTTTGTAGTGTTTTTTTCGGTTATTGGATCTGAATTTTAATAAGGATTCCAAAAATGTGCTTAAAACAGTAATTTTCTTACTCCAATTTGGTTTTACAGACTGACTGTCCTTTTAAACTGTGTTTCTGGCAGTTCAAACTTTAACACCGCTTTTCTCCCTGACTGTACCAAATTTTGTAGTGTTTTTTCGGTTATTAGATCTGAATTTTAATAAGGATTCCAAAAATGTGCTTAAAACAGTAATTTTCTTACTCCAATTTGGTTTTACAGACTGACTGTCCTTTTAAACTGTGTTTCTGGCAGTTCAAACTTTAACACCGCTTTTCTCCCTGACTGTACCAAATTTTGTAGTGTTTTTTCAGGTTATTGGATAGGAAATTAAATGAGAATTCCAAAAATGTGCTTAAAACAGTAATTTTCTTACTCCAATTTGGTTTTACAGACTGACTGTCCTTTTAAACTGTGTTTCTGGCAGTTCAAACTTTAACACCGCTTTTCTCCCTGACTGTACCAAATTTTGTAGTGTTTTTTAGGTTATTGGATAGGAAATTAAATGAGAATTCCAAAAATGTGCTTAAAACAGTAATTTTCTTACTCCAATTTGGTTTTACAGACTGACTGTCCTTTTAAACTGTGTTTCTGGCAGTTCAAACTTAACACCGCTTTTCTCCCTGACTGTACCAAATTTTGTAGTGTTTTTTTCAGGTTATTAGATCTGAATTTTAATAAGGATTCCAAAAATGTGCTTAAAACAGTAATTTTCTTACTCCAATTTGGTTTTACAGACTGACTGTCCTTTTAAACTGTGTTTCTGGCAGTTCAAACTTTAACACCGCTTTTCTCCTGACTGTACCAAATTTTGTACTGTACCAAATTTTGTAGTATTTTTTAGGTTATTGGATAGGAAATTAAATGAGAATTCCAAAAATGTGCTTAAAATAGTAATTTTCTTATTCCAATTTGGTTTTACAGACTGACTATCCTTTTAAACTGTGTTTCTGGCAGTTCAAACTTTGACACCGCTTTTCTCGCTGACTGTACCAAATATTTTAGTGTTTTTCGGGTTATTGGATAGGAAATTAAATGAAAATTCCAAAAATGTGCTTAAAACAGTTATTTTCTCACTTCAAGTGGGTTTGATAAACAATTTTGTCTCTCTGCAAAACTGTGCTCAAAAGTTGCAAAAATCAGGGCATAGAAAAGATTTCTTGCAGTATTCGACACAAAACGTGTTTCTGAGATTTATGACAGTGGTCACGTGACTGCCTAGCTAAATTATCCTCTAATAACCACGTGATATCTGTCACTAATATCAAAACTGTAAAAATTTGCAAAAATTTCATAGTTTAACATAGTTTTCAAAACAAGACGTGTTTCTGAGATTTATGACAATTACTTTGACAATTGTCAGTTTGTAAAGGTAAATTGCAAATTAGTCTGTGTCTGTGTACACAAAATAGCAAAGTGTGGGGTTTAAAATTTATGTAAAAATCAGACTTTAATGATACAGAAAAACGTCTGGCAACGCTGTGCGTTTCACGTCAATGACGTCTTATTAGTGCCACTTTCTGTCACAAATTATTATAGAGTGTTTTACTGGGCATATCTGAAATTGCCGTCAACTTAACCAGAGCTGTCAAAATACGTCATAGCTCTTGTCCAGGTCACCCTCAGTGCAACTCCCATCAGTCCAGAATAAGTCTGCATGTGTGTAAATCTCAGAACATTATTGTAATTTACGCAAATACTGCACGTGTGCAGTCGAAAAACCCTCTGTATATGTCCAAAATACGTTTGGGACCTTTTCGTATCTATGTACCCTTAAGCTGTTTACTAATCGCAGAAATTTAACATTGCACTAAACATGGTTATCTTTTTAATAGTCTTTCGTGTAATTTTTTTCCGTTATCGGTTCCAGCGGTGATAAATCTCTTGACATATGTTCCCGACGTATGATGCCTCCCGGAGGCGGCGGCAACGGGATAAATCGGGATAATTTATGGTCGCATAACTAGGGATTGCCATTTCCCACATGAAAAGTGTCGCGTAAATTTCGAAGTGGATTTTGATATTTATGTATAACCCAGCTTGGTTATTTATTTCAGTTATTGACACCCTAAGAAAGTGTATAAGAGGATCATCTTTGAATGTTGGTTGGTTGCACAAATTGTTAGAGAACACCTAAACTAGGTTCTCTGAAGCTGTTATCAAATGTTAACACTTGTTTAAAATTCATTGAGTTTCTCTACATACCCAGTTGTTTTCTGATACCGTTCCCCATTTTGCTTCTCCACAAGCTGTTGATCAAGGTGGGATCCGCTCTTCTCCATTCTCTCCAGCCGCTCGTCCGTCTGATTCCCCCTATTCCCCCTCCGTGTAAACTGGGTACTGGCGATGGGGTACTGATTTGCGGTGGTTGAGCTTGGTTGGGTTGAGCCGTGGTCCCTTGAGTAACACCTGAGAAGTTTCCAAGGCAAGACAATTTTTAATGCACAGAACGAGAGAAACGTCACGTGATAAACCAGAACAGAGTGTACCTAATAATTTGAGTAGGGCCAGCACTACTGCCAACAACATAAGCCAGCCCATCCCTGCACGTCAACGTGACACTGTTCTCCACCATGAAAGAGGCGGTTTGCTGTACATTCGCTAGCTGGATTTTCTGGAATGGTTTGGCGCCGGGTTTTGCCGATTTTCTGGACTTTTTCCAGATGTTTACGGCCTGGATATTGTTCGGAAATCGGTTTGCTTGGATTGGCAAATCTGAAATTATTCAATATTCTTAAACTGGTAAAGTTAATGATGATTAGTCATTATCACGTGGCTCAAAAATTCAAACTTTTCTGTTTTTGGAACATTACTGAATCAGTTCCATTCCATCAATCAGAAAGAACGTTATGATGACGTAATTGGTTCGACTGTGGTTTTAACAAATTACATGATTGTGACGTCACATTAAAACAAACTGGGCCAGAAGTCTGTAAACCGGAACGAAAATAAGTTGTCACGTGACGACTTTATTATGACGTAAGACTCTATTATGACAATTAGAGAGAGATATGGGCTCTCTTCCTACCAAAGTTAAGAGACAATCGACTGATATCGGCTTTGATCGTTGAATGTCAGGAGTTTGATTGGTTGGTCATTCAGATTGTTGAAGAACGTTGCCATATCTCAGACCACATAAAATATTTGTTTTAAAACATCAGTTTAAAATTAATGATAGACTACGTTTATATTGAGCAAATTGAATCCGATCAAGTAAACCGCCATAAAATCCTCGATGTAAACAACGGAGATTAACGATTTGGATTGACTAGTTGATCCTAAATATTAACAGGATTCAGTAATCGGATTAAGATTACACGATATAAACGTAGTCATAGTTAATAAGGATTGATATCTTCCAATGATTAAAACACTTTGACTGTGTTGTTGTTTACCGAAGTAAACAATGATGGGATTTTTTGGACAACTAATTTGCAAAATATTATTAGTCGCGAATGAATGTTTTATATAAATTTTTATGAGTGAAAATGCGTAACTTATTAATTTTATGACAGCTGCGACGTTGCCATTTATACACCACAGCTTTTCCGAAAAAAATATGTCATTGTTTTGAACTGAACTGTTTGGGACTGGAAACTGGAAGCGTCATCATTATCGAGAATAACGATAAATAGTTTTGTATTGTATGTTTTACTATTCTTTCCATTGTCATTAAGTAATAATTTGTGTTTTTTTTTCTAATATATTTTTTACACACAAAGTGGTTTGACGTTTAAACTTTTGACGTTTTTGCAGTAAATTCAGTTTGGTAGTTTATGTTTATTCAAACTGCTACTCATTATAGACTATTGTCTACAGGGTGGTCCAGTTTTAAGTGTCAATAATTCACCATTCGATAGCCAATCAAAAAATAAGTTGACTTGCATTATGTAATTTTTCTGAAAAACGTTTCCTAAGATACAGCCCACCAAATTTCAATTTAAAAAATCGTTTTATAGTGTAAAACTGAACATTCAAGACTTGTGAGAGTCCAAATTTGTACTGAATAGTCTAAAAATTTGCTATTAACTACTAGAAATAGCCTTATAATTCGTTTTCTCAGACTGTCAGTATCTGAAACTGGATTTTAAGAACTAAAAACAGTCCGGAAATCAAGACAAAGATTGTATTGTACATAAAACTCATTTTTTGCTATTAAAAATAATCTAAAAGTTGATTAAAAGGCTAGAACTGACTTGAACTAAAGAGAGTCTATTTTCAGGACTTTAATTGGTGTAACTCAATTTTCTGAAACAAGACTAGAAGTAAATTAAATTTTCGGACTATTTTATTTCTCAAGACTAATATCGTAGCATTTGGTACCAAAATTTTTTACTTTTATTACTGAAGAAACTTGATTTTTCGAAATAGTCTTAAACTCGTTTTTCAGTCTTAAAAAGCACTAAAAACAGTCTGAATTTCTTAGAGATACTACAATTTATTGCACCTATGAGTGTAGAAATTTAATAGTAAAGAAGCTAAGCTTGAAATGACATTTTCAAGACTATGGACAGTGTCCAAACTGGCTTTTAGGCCTGATAAGTCAAAAGATAGTATTGAAGCATCTTAAAGCACTAAAAACAGTCTAGATTTTTAAGAAATACTTGAATTTTTAGCACTGAGGTGTCTAGAAGTCGATTTAATAGTAAAAAAGCTTAGAATGATATTTTAAGTCTATGGAGAATGTAAAAATTGTTTTTTTAAGTTTGCTATGTCAATAACTTCGATTTTCCAAGCTGAAAGCAGTTTTGAAGCACTAAAAATAGTCCAGAATTCTAAGAAAATTAAAAGCAACGAAAAGTTAGTTTTAAGACTATTTTCAAGACTAAAATATTGAAATTTGTTTTCAAATTATGAAAACTTACTTCAAATGCAAATTTTACGTTTCTGATGTCATTTTTTGGTGTTCAAGTCAATTTTTAAGGTTTAAATGTATGAATTTGTAATAAAAAATTCTAGAAAAAGTGTTTTTTTATGTAAACAAGTCAATTTTGAATATTAAAGTCTCTGGATGTGTATGAAAACTGGTTAGAAACACAATTTTTAATCTTCTGAAATCAATTTTTATCTTTTCTAAATCAATTTTCAAAACTAAAGTATTTCAATTTATTTGGAAACTATGAAAACTGGCTACAATACAATTTTTTAAGCTTCTTAAGTCAATTTTTCGTTTCCAAGACAATTTTTAAGTTGGGTTGGGTTAGTTTTGTGTCTTTGAACGTAATAACTGAATTATCTCGTAAACGAAGTTTCAAATTAGAATTGTATAAGAGATAATTAATTTTTCATCGTGAACAATAAAATTAAAAGAAACTGTAATTTTTGAAAAATATCCAAAGACGTAGAAAATAAGGCAAAACATGAAAACCATCTTCCTGTATCTACGCTTCTGGAGAATTTTGGCAAACGTCATTCATAATGAGTATTAATTTCTAGAGTGCTTGTTCCAAATTTGATTCAACGGTCTGACAGTTATGACAAAAAAAAAACGATTTTTTAAAGTGAAATTTGAAGAACTGTATTTTCCTTAGGAAGCCTTTTTCAGAAAAATGACATAATGTATGTTAACTTATTTTTTGATGGGCTATCGAATGGTGAATTATTGACATTTAAAACTGGACCACCCTGTATAATGCTGTCTACTACAAAATACAAACAATTTTGATTAAACAAAGTCTTAATCTAAACCGATAATTCAATAAAGCTTTGAAAAGCAATTTTCCGGAATTAGTCGGCAAGTTCGTAGCTGAATTCAAGAGTGTATAAAGCAACTTGGAAGAGGGAAACCAATAAACTTCGAAACTACCTGCCGCGTGTCTCTGACAGTCGTATCATTCCGATTAAATGCCTAATATTGTTGAACGTTTTAACTTTATTAATGCGCTATGTCAATCCGTCCCTGTCATTTTCGAGTGAGGGCGAAAGTTGACAATCATTTGGGCGATTTTTGTGCAATCGTCGATAGCTTTGCGGATCGAGGGCTTTTATCCTCGGCTCCTGGCCGTATCCACCAGGAAATGCGGTTTTAGATAACGTTTAAAGTGCAGGACTCGGTGCACCACTTCCGGCTATGCTATGTCAAGTGACTTTAAGTCTCCGATAACCGAGTTCTGATTTTTGAAAAAACTGTGTATCATATTTGGGAAGATTATGAATTTTAAACAGATTACATTATTTTAGTTTAGATAAACTTTTATCTGCAAAGTTTTCGTACAGCTCATTTCCCATGTTAAACAATTTCAAAAGTTAGTCATTTCGCATCACTATATGAATAAAAGCGTAAGAGTTTGAAGGCATTTAAATTAACCAGTCAAATTAAATCAAACGTAGTAAAACAAAGCGAAAAGTAATAAGCATGGCAACAAAATACAAAAGCTCATCCACTTCGAACTGGCATTTAATTAGAGTGAGCATCAAGTGAAAACAAGAGTCCTTCACTCTTTAAAATGAGAGCTTTTTTAAACGTGTAACGTGTATTATGAACTTTTTTCGTTGCCAAAGGTGAATTTGTAGAATTTCCAGTCGTCTCTCTAATCCAGTCAATTTATAATTAATTAGGGCCGGGGAAATTGCGGAAATAGAGCAAACGACTCTATTTCCGCTGATGCTTTATTGAAGAGGAAGGTTAATAAAACAGAGCCCTGTTGATGGCCCGCATTCGTTTTGGATCGCGTAATTACCTTTCCGATTTTTCTGTTGGATTTTGCGTGTGCCTACATATCGCTCATGTTCCAGGAAATCCATTTCCCCTTCGATGATTTACCGACGCCTGATTTTTTCTCTCGTATCAAGTGTCGGATCGGAGCCAATTTGGATCGCAGTCTTAAAGCGTTATTATTGTGTTTTCCGGAATTTTCCAGAAGGTTACGCCGAAACGTACGTAATAAAGAGACGGTTATTAATATTGCCAAGGGGCAAACAACCTATTTCAAGACTCGTTAAGCGCTGAATTAATTAGGAATGTCGGGATGGTAATGAGCTGTTTCAATCTTTATGCAAATATTAATTATTATTAGTTTCTGGGATGAATAATAAAGTGTTCGATAATTTTATAGATCAGTTAGATTTTGATGGCTGTTTTTTGTTACAACTTGGTTATACAGACTTGGAAATGTTAGGCTAGTTTAAGTTTTGATTTTTTTTTAATTTTCAGTTTTTTTTCATGAAATAATCAACCTCGTATTGTTCAAAATTAAACGGTAGAGCGCAGAGAAATGTGTTTCACAAAAAAGTGGCATGGGTTTTTACCTTCTATCGAATGGCGTTTGTGTGACAGCTCTAGACTGACATCTAATGAAATGTCAAAGTAACAGGTCGAAAATATGCATTTTTGACAGCAAAAATAGAGGTTTGTTTGAAAATCGGTTGCCAAATAAAAAAAAGTCGAATGACTCGGATTCCCCTCCACTTATTAGTGTAACTTAAACTTTACCATACTAGGACATCTTTGGTGCAAAATTTTCACCCTGTATATCTTGGAAAGTACAGCAAATAGAAAACTATAAAGTTTGCCGTGACAAGTTCAGTCAAATGACGTTATAATATACAGGGTGTTCTGTTTAACATCGCACACTTTTGAACGTATGGTTCATTTTTTTTCCCGTGGCGGTTACGTCATCAAGTGCTCCGCCATATTGAAATTTACGCACGTCGTTTATTACAAGCTAGGCTATCCATCTTTTTAATCACCTGTTTGGACGTTGCCGTATTGACAAATTCCTCCTTTAAACTTCACAATATGTAACTTTCATTAAGCAATTATAAATGAAAATGAGAAAACATTATTGTTTTGAAAAAAAACATTCTCAGAATCTCACATGTTTTACATGCAATAAATGCTTTTTTTTTCGAATCTGTATAATTCATCGGTCCGTTTATTACTGCAACCAACAATACACCAGGTTCACATCTGCTCGTGGAAGATGTGGCAACATAGAGCATAGTCCCAACTGACAGTCGGCAAAACATTTTGAGGTTAGGAATTTTAAAAAGTTGAAAAACACCAAAAACTACAAACAGAATAAATTAAAACTTAATTTAGGGTTGTTTAAGTTTATTAATTAGTGTTGTTATTGCGAGACCTTCGTAGAATTTAAGATTTTTCTTCACCAAACTGGAAAACTTGCAACATTTGGTGGTAAACAAAGGCGGAAAGTTCCAATCAAACTTTGGCTTGGGAACAACAACCACATTCAATTTAAATTATCTGGAAAGAACATCACAAATAGGTGCATTCAAACGAGTCATTAACAGCTCAATACCAACGTTTTAAGAATTATTCCATGAAATTTGCAAGAAAGGAAAGGCAATGTGTGTATCCTGGGGAATATTAAATCCTAAAGCAGTGTTTTAACTTATAACAGAATTGTTGGTGTTTTAAGAACTTGCTTCTTGGTTTTGTGATATAGATTGCTTATTTATTTCCTTTTGTAAATTTACCCAGCATTAAATACATATCAATTTGGTTTTGTTGTGTGATTTATTTAACATGTTTTTTCAATTTCAGTTCAATTTATTGTAAGAGCAGGTAGGTACCTCAGTTAAAGAAATTATCTAATTTTATGATTGTTTATGAAGAAAACTAGACTTCTTAGATAAAAAAGAAACTTGAGTGTACTTTTTAAAGATTTTATTTGTATATTTCATAATGTGTAAATAATACAATTAAAATAGTAATTTAACCTACTATCTGATGTAAAAGTATTTAACAGTAGCACCATCTGTTTCTAGCCTTATAGTCAGAGAAGATACAACAAAATTTATAAGGGCTAAATCTGCAAAATAATGGCATTTGATCAAATTTATGTATTAAGTAACTGGTATCTTTCTAATATTACCTGAAACTTATTAGAAATTTGTTTTTTCAACACTCTGCATATGGATTTTGACAACACCATTATAACCATAGCTTCAAACACCTTTTGTTTAGAGTCTATTAGAGCAATTGATAATGGGACTTTTTAAATTTGGACCCTTTCAAAGCATGATAAGCAAACTCCAGATTAGGCAAATAAAGGTACCTGAAACATAAGCTATTTAGTATTAGCAGCTCATTAATACCTCTACCAGAGTCTTTTTTATAGTATTAGGTAAATCACCTTGTCAGCTTCTGCTAAATACACCTTTACTCTATATCCATGTTTCTTCGAGAACCACTAGCTTGAATAAACTTGGTTTTGTAGTGTTCTTGTAAAAACTCTTCTTGGGAGTAAGTAAATATATGGGCTGTTTCATTGTGACAGTGTTTTCTATTAGAAAAGGCATCCTTTTCTGTTCCACAAACTCTAGTTCCTTCAGAATGTTTCACTGGGCCCCTTGATAGTTGTAAAGTGTATTAAAAAGGTGGCATTTTCAAAACTGACTACCGAAACACACACACATTATCTAGTCTCACACGTAGTATCGCAGTTAAAAACAAGTTAAATCAAAATACTCCTTAAAATATTGTAAAATTTACATCAAAAATAAAAAATGTCTCTTTGTTTACTTTTTGTCAACAATGGCGGCCGATTTTCCGAGCCTTGTCGTCCTGATTCATTGCCGACGTGACTAGATGACGTCAAAATTCTATCGCGCTCGGAACGCATGTAATAGACAAGAAAGGCAAATGATGACGTAACCGCCACGGGAAAATAAATGAACCATACCAATAACGTTTGTCAGTTTCAAAAACTTACCTTTTTAAAGACTTTGTCGTGATATAACCAACTGGTACTTGTGAGGACATTTTGGCAATAACGCACAAAAATTTTTGGATGTTACGTCATCTTAATTTTCTTTGAATTTTGATATAATAACGCCAACAGGATATAAACTAGACAGTTAAGCAAGTTACGCTAACCTCCGCTGGATCTTAAATACGTTCAGGTATATCCAAGGCGTTCCAAATTTCCCTAGCGAATAGTCCACTAACTAATTTTCCGCTTCATTTAAAATTGAATTATTAACGAGTTTAATTGAGGATCATAAAGTGAATTTTCGCGTTTCTCCGCACGTCTTGGAACGGCTTATCTGGACACTAAGCTTCCGTGTATTTCAATTTGAAAGAGGCAGATTTTAATCACGCTCCAAAGATAAAAGTGGAAAAAAAAACGACCTTATCGATCGGTCCATTTATGTTTAGCGAGGATCATAAATAATTTCCGTTTCACGTAAAGAGTCCGCAGATTGTAAAAAAGGGACACCAGCCTATACCAGCGTTTCCATGTATGCTATAATGGCTGGTGAACTCGTGGAGAAATAATGACCCTGTTTACGCAATGACCTCAATTTGGTCGATTTTTGTTTAGCCGGCATTAATATGTTAAATTTTTCATCAAAACCAACTTGTTACAGTCAGTTTTGCTTCCTGATTTGGATTATTAAGTGACAGCAATAAGTTGGCGACAACATGACGCCAAACGTATTTTCTTTTTCGGGGTAGATGTGTTGAATACATTAGGGCATTTTGCGGGGTAGATTCAAAAATTGATAGTATATGTTGTATAGTAGGTAGTATGTCGATTAGGCTTCAGACCAGACCAGGATGACCTCCTACTCCTGCTGAGTTCACACTGTTTCAGTTTGTTATTATTGGCAATGTTGCCAAGTCAAAATATTTAATGACGGTACAATAATCAGTCAAAAAACGGTAGATCAAAACAAATTCATTCATTTTACATTATTATACAGGGTGTCTTTTAATAGTTGTAAAAAATTTTAATCATTGATTCTTGCTATAAATAATATACAAACCGTACTTCAAAAACAGATTTTTCATTTTTTTTAATAATAATTGTTAGATTACGTGGTTTTAAAGGGTAACTTAGCTAAACAGTCACGTGACCATTGTCAAAATCATAAATCTCAAAAACATCTCTCTTTATATCGAATAGTAAAAGAAAACGTTTCTAAACCTTGATTTTTGCAACTTTAGAGCATGGTTTGACAGTTTTGACGTTTGTGACAATTGTCACGTGATTATAGAACCCAATTTAGCTAGACGGTGACGTGACAATTGTCAAAATAACTGTCATAAATCTCGAAAATACGTTTTATTATCAAATACTGCAAGAAAACGTTCTAAACCCTGATTTTTGCAACTTTAGAGCATAGTTTGACAGTTTTGACGTTAGTGACAGTTGTCACGTGATTGTAGAACACTATTTAGCTAGACGGTCACGTGACAATTGTCAAAATAACTGTCATAAATTTCAAAAATACGTTTTATTATCAAATACTGCAAGAAAACGTTCTCTAAACCCTGATTTTTGCAACTTTAGAGCATAGTTTGACAGTTTTGACGTTAGTGACAGTTGTCACGTGATTGTAGAACACTATTTAGCTAGACGGTCACGTGACAATTTTCAAAATAACTGTCATAAATTTCGAAAATCCGTTTTATTATCAAATACTGCAAGAAAACGTTCCTAAACCCTGATTTTTGCAACTTTAGAGCATAGTTTGACAGTTTTGACGTTAGTGACAGTTGTCACGTGATTGTAGAACACTATTTAGCTAGACGGTCACGTGACAATTGTCAAAATAACTGTCATAAATCTCGAAAATACGTTTTATTATCAAATACTGCAAGAAAACGTTCTCTAAACCCTGATTTTTGCAACTTTAGAGCATAGTTTGACAGTTTTGGCGTTAGTGACAGTTGTCACGTGGTTGTAGAACACTATTTAGCTAGACGGTCACGTGACAATTGTCAAAATAACTCTCATAAATCTCAAAAATACCTTTTATTATCAAATACTGCAAGAATACGTTCCTAAACCCTGATTTTTGCAACTTTAGAGCAGAGTTTGACAGTTTTGACGTTATTGACAGTTGATTTCAGAAGACTATTTAGCTAGACTATGAATTTTTTTTGTTTCTTGATTGTTCCATTTAATAACGAGGATTTTGATGGGAGAAGCGAGCGGGGTGAAGTTATTGGAAATGAAGTAGATCTACCCCGATCGGGGTAGCTTTGGCAACGCTGCATGGCGGGTGGACGAAGCTACAAATTACCCAGATGACAATTGGGTATTTCGTTTTTGATTGGCCGAAATTTCAGCCGCCATGTTTAGGCTAAACTATTTGTTTACATTTTCTTTTTTAAGTTTAGTACACTTTGTTAATGTCAGGTATTGTTGCGAGAAGCGGTGCTGTCAGATGACAGTTTTTTTTTTGTATTTTAACAATTGATAGCATGACTGAAATTCTTTATTTTTTGGCTAGACAAATTCGAAAAAGAGAATTTGAAACAAAATTTTAAATCCCGCTAAATTTCTAGTGGATTTCTACTTTATTTTGTACAATTTTGCTAAGCTGTTGCACACCAGCCTTTTCCAGTTAAATAAACATTATTTATCTTGGAATTTGAATACACTGCAACAACACTAAATCAAGTATGTCTCGTCCTTTTTAAGACTGAAAAATTAGGAAAAGCGTGTTTATTTTTTAAAGAGTCTTTTTAAGCACACTGCAGATTTATGAGTTTAATCAGTCTGTAGCTTAAGCTAAAACTTAAATTTGAGTTTTACCGTACAAAATGACAGTTTTTAGAGCATTTTTCTACTATTTGCCAACTGACTTTTTCTAGCAATTTGAGACAAATTAAGAAGAATCGAATAGTCCAGACCGACAATAAAATACTCTTTGGAAACATTCCCTGTTTTATAAGCTTCCGGGACCCCGATCGAATTTACTTAGATAAGACCAGTAAAAGAAGTTTGGCAAGTGGCCCAAGTGTTAGAGAATGGAATAGAAGCAGGGGACTGTGCAGTGGAAAGATAAGGACGCCATGATGTATTGTTTCTCTTTTGATGATAAGGCTGTCGTTTTTCTGCCAATTTCACTTAAATAATTTGGCCCCAGTTTGAGTTCAAACTTCAAACTTTGAAGGTTTTGGTCTTTTGTGTTTTGGAGCTTAATAGGTTATAAGACAGTTGTAGTGGAATTCGTAAATTTCACGTAATTGGATAGAAAGACCCCAGCTGGACAATGTGTCCAAATGTTAGTTTTCTTTGTTACTTCAACAACTATAGGATAGAAAGTGTTTGTTTTCTCTTTATTGCCAGGCTGCCGTTTTGAACACGCTAAAGAACATTTAAGACCCGTTCCAAACAAATCCTCACTACTTCTAAACATTTCGTTTTACAGTCCGTTTTCATGGAAGAACAAACTTAATCCGCGAAAACCACAAACCGAAATGCTTACGATCGCTTTGATGTTGATTGCCCAAACCCGTTTATATGCTAAATATTAATAAGAAAGTCGTCTGACCTGTAACCTCCAGTTTCAAATAGGGGCAATTCATCAAGAATACAATGTTCGGAATTTTGGAAATGTAAAATATTAAAGTCACGTTCCAAGGGTGATGTGCGTAAAGCGGAAACCTTACTGTTTAGATTACGTTGTTTCGATCCGTGGAATTTTTGTTTTGAACGGAAATTGAAAATGTAAACGGCTGAAAGATGAGTTTGATGTTTTTCATCTTGGTAGAGTAGGCGTTTTGTTATTACTAAGCCAGCCGGGAATCATTCTTTTTTCAGGTAAAACCATATTTTAATCAAGAATTTGTTTGTGTTTTTTTATTTAACCAGAAAAAGTCTTACAATCTGTCAGCTGAAACAATAAACAATGTTCCTTGATATCCTTTTGGACAAAATAATATGCTTTTTGACTGTATATAACGTATAATACAGGTTTAGTATGCAAGAGCCTTAACTTGCTTTACACATCCCATTAACGTTGTTGTCACATAGACCGACTCGATGGCATATCGTAATATAAGAGGCATATAAATCTATTATCTGGCACATTAATAGAGACGCTATCTCGACATTATAAGTTTAGTGCATCCCTTAAGCGTCGTCCCTGATAATGGAGGGAGATTGAGCCCCAACCAAAATTTCATCACTTTTTTAAATCTGTAATATTGCTACTATAAAATGGCTTTATAATGGACAGCCATTAATGGTATGCAGTTACTTATTAGCAATTGAGGAACAATTAATATTCAAAATAAATGCTTTCCAAAAAAAAAGGCAAAATTAACCAACAAAATGTTCGCTTTGAACTGCTCTTTCGTGTTCAGTCACTAGATGAAGATTTTTAACATTTTTGATGTTTGTATGTCTTCTATTTCCTTTTTTTGTGAAAAATTAAATCTGGCAACATTGAGGGTGTTATTTTGTTTATTAGTTATCTTATCATATAAGTCAAAGTTTCCATAATTTCGCTTTTCTACAGATATCTCCGGAAATTCGCATAGTTTGTCAAACTTTAATGGGACGTTTTATTGAGCTCTAAATAGTGCAACTTTACCCTAATTTTTCTTTAGTTGGGACGTCTTTTTGAGTGGAAACAGAGGATAATTTCAGATTAACTGTGCTAATAAATTTTTCAGATTTAGGTTTCACCGTATTTTTAGTTCTTTTTTGATGAAATCGTTGAAAAACTAAAAATACCTATTTAATTTATTAATTTTTAAGCTAGTTAACGATTAAACCCTTCATGTTAAACGTCTTATATCTTTTTCTTGAACCTTCGGTTTGGCAACGTTGCACATTTCCAGTAGTAAGGGGAATACATTTTTCCTAGACTCTGTGTTGCCAGGTCTACCCTTAACACGGTATATCTGCCGTTTTTGTAGTTCTTCTACCGTTCTCCTGTTTTTTTATATATAATCCACCGTTTTTAATTACGTTATTGCCATTATGTTGGTTGTGAAACTTTTTATATACTTTTTCAGTTTATTGAATAGAAAATTTAATAAGGATTCTAAAAATGCGCTTAAAACAGTCATTTTCTTACTCCAAATTATTCTCTAAAACCACGTGATGGATGTCACTATTGTCACAATTGTCAAAATTTTACTAGAATTTGCAAGAGTTACATTTTAACACAGTTTTCAAAACAAGACGATTTTCTGAGATTTAACAGTTATTTTGACAATTGTCACTTCATAGTCTAGCTAAATAGTCTTCTGAAATCACGTGACAACTGTCACTAACGTCAAAACTGTCAAACCATGCTCAAAAGTTGCAAAAATCAGGATTTAGAAACGTTTCTTGCAGTATTTGATATAAAACGTGTTTCTGAGATTTATGACAGTTATTTTGACAATTATCACGTGACGTCTAGCTAAATAGTGTTCTACAATCACGTGACAACTGTCACTAACGTCAAAACTGTCAAACCATGCTCAAAAGTTGCAAAAATCAGGATTTAGAAACGTTTTCTTGCAGTATTTGATATAAAACGTTTTTCTGAGAATTATGACAGTTATTTTGACAATTATCACGTGACGTCTAGCTAAATAGTGTTCTACAATCACGTGACAACTGTCACTAACGTCAAAACTGTCAAACCATGCTCAAAAGTTGCAAAAATCAAGATTTAGAAACGTTTTCTTGCAGTATTTGATATAAAACGTGTTTCTGAGAATTATGACAGTTATTTTGACAATTATCACGTGACGTCTAGCTAAATAGTGTTCTACAATCACGTGACAACTGTCACTAACGTCAAAACTGTCAAACCATGCTCAAAAGTTGCAAAAATCAGGATTTAGAAACGTTTTCTTGCAGTATTTGATATAAAACGTGTTTCTGAGAATTATGACAGTTATTTTGACAATTATCACGTGACGTCTAGCTAAATAGTGTTCTACAATCACGTGACAACTGTCACTAACGTCAAAACTGTCAAACCATGCTCAAAAGTTGCAAAAATCAGGATTTAGAAACGTTTCCTTGCAGTATTTGATATAAAACGTGTTTCTGAGAATTATGACAGTTATTTTGACAATTATCACGTGACGTCTAGCTAAATAGTGTTCTACAATCACGTGACAACTGTCTCTAACGTCAAAACTGTCAAACCATGCTCAAAAGTTGCAAAAATCAGGATTTAGAAACGTTTTCTTGTAGTATTTGATATAAAACGTGTTTCTGAGAATTATGACAGTTATTTTGACAATTATCACGTGACAGACGGTCTACAGATCAGCTAAATATTGTTCTACAATCACGTGAAATCAGGGTTTAGAAACTTTTTTCTTGCAGTATTCGATATAAAGAGCGTTTTTGAGATTTATGATTTTTGATGTGACTGCCTAGCTAAATTATCCTTTAAAACCACGTGATATCTGTCACAAATGTCAAAAGCAATTATTAATGAAAAAATGAAAAAACTGTGTGATGTGACGATTAAAATTTTTGACGACTATTAAAAGACAGTATAATAATGTAAAATTAATGAATTTGTTTTGATCTACCGTTTTTTGACTGATTATTCTACTGCCATTTTGACTTGGCAACACTGCCTAGACTTGGTGTAACCTGACCACTCTCAAAGCGATTTTTTTACGATTCTTTTCCCAAAAAACAGCTTTATCCACCCTTTTTTGGGTAGAACTAAGTTAAATAAACAATCTGACTTCAATTTCATCAAAGACCCCAAATTTGGATGATCTTGTCCGACGTTAAAACTTAACCATAAACAATGGTTTTTGTTATTTTATTTTTGTGTCTTTATCAAATTTAGTGCTGTTTGTGCTTTAAAATTGTCGGTTTTTTAGTGTAATTTTATTTTATAAATGGTTTTAGACAAGGAGTTAAACTAATTAAAGGTGCCATAGGTGTAAGTGGTGGCGTCATTTTGAAAAAAAAAAATGGTTGAAAATCAATCAGATTGAAAAAGAAAAACTTCAAAAACTTGGAAGAAGCTCTGAAGAGACTGGGAAACGTGTTCGACTGGTGGTGTCTGTCTCCAAGTTTGTACTTTCCCCAGTTATTCAGACATTTGGACCGAAACCTTTAAAGAGGCTGGAAGGACGTTGTTTGGTTAGCAGATTTTTGGAAACAGCTTACGTTTCAGCTATTTTCCAAAAAGAAGAAGTTCGGGGAGTTTGTCCTGATTAGGCAACTGATTGGAGCGATTTTCATTGATGTTTGGGCACTGAAAAGAAAAGATCTACTAGAGATGATCGGAATTGTAGACTGTGAGTACCCATAGAGACTTTCAAGTTTCGCTTCTGGCAAGTAGAATATTATTAGTTTGTAGTTTTGTAAATAAGTTAGGGTAGAAGATTGTCTAGTCTATTTTATTTTGAAAAGTTCTTGGCATCCCTTATTAAAACATGTCAAACGAACATTTCGATTTGATTACTTTTGATTAAAATCTGATGATCTAGGGGCAACCTTAGGGATCTCACCTTTGGATACGGGGGCAAAATCAAATGGGAGTTTTTTAAGGAATAACAGAATTTACGCTAAAAATTAATGCTTTTGTAGTGTTTCCTCGCTTATTCTAATTGAAGAAAAAAATAGAACCAAAAATTCCTAATGATGTCACAAACTCGCAGGCTCGAAAAACTTTCCTACTTTCTAAATGGCATCTAGGTGTGTTTTATTGATTACTAGGGTTGGTAAAGGGCTTGTTCAAAGGCTTACTTTTAAAACGACCCTAAAAACACATACCTAATGGTGAATTACAGCAGGGTAATAAATTTCTTCGTGTTTTCTGGAATGATGATCCTTTAGACTAACGATGCTATTAGTTAATACTGACGTATGAAAAGATTCGAAAATTGCACGAGGTTTGAAACGATTTTTCCGTCTAACGTCATTAACAACTCTGTCTTACCACATTTGGGCATCGATTGAAATTTATAACAGACAAAATGCCATGGTTGCGGTTCCATAACGAGCACAAGTGGCACTGACACTTGAAGATAAATTTTAGGGAAAGTTGTAAGGGACAACCACTTTCTTGGTGTTGACACCAATTCCCCAGAAATGTCACGTCAAATCCCTTAACTTTGAATCGGCCCTAGATTGTGACTTTGGTTTTTCTTTTTATTGAGCCCGACTGGCTGGCTCGCCATCCCGCGTGTTCAGGATTTAGAGTAATCCGATAAAACCAATAGTCACGTGTTTATTGCCACAAAACGTGACTCTATCGAATTTAATTACAAAACTGGATTAGATAAGTGTCTGGATGTGTTACTACTGAAAATCTGGTGTGTTTTGCTTGGAAAACGATAAGGATTTTATCAAAAGATATCTTCACAAACCGAAAAAATTTCTTTCAGACTATAATTACATTTTGCTGTTGCTTATGATGTGCATTTATTAGTTAAATTCTCCTGAAAATGATTAATACAAAATTTTCTTTAAAAATATATTCGAAAAAGTTATATCATGTTTCATCACTGTTCATCAGTTTTAGCAGCTTTTTTAGGATTTAATAAGGAGAAATCGACTTACGTTGGTGGAACTAGAAAGATTTTCTCATCAGACTTTCCGTCTGATAACTGTGTTTCTTCAACCGACGACAACTCGAAATGCAATCAATAATCTAAGAATAAACGAGGCGCTTTGCTTTAGGAAACTTCCATTAGTGGCGGTTTTCCAGATTTCCTTTGAAGTCGTAATAGGTTCCAGACTATGTAGGTATACAAAAGTCGCCTTGAAATATGAGGAAACCAACTTATTGAACCGTTCATTCTAGTTACATTGAATTGACGTAAAAACATACTAAATTGGCCCTCCCGCTGATAAATAGCGTCAAATTAGGGGCCAAAAACCAATTAGAATGACTGATATCCTCCAGAGTTTTACGTCCTATTAAGCTATAATCGGTGAAGACAGAATACTCTGTTAAATTACTTTTTGAATTAATTATCGAGTGTTGAGTGACTATCTTGTTATTTAGTCCCATTCGTGTTTTTGATTAATTTATTCAAAGAAAACTGGAAAGTTTTCTTCAGTTCGGAGCGTGTTTTCTCGAAATCAAAGGTTTGGCGAAACTTTTGTAACAAGAAAATTCATTTCTACAGCGTTTAAGAAGGCGTGGGAACAATATTTACATCTGCCGTTTCACTGAGAGATGGATTAACAGAAAACTTGAAATGCTGTATTATTTAAGTTTTACCAAGCATAACAGGTAAAAAAAAAAAAAAACTAGGAAACGATGATGATGATGTGAGTCATGTGACGAATTTAAATAACTATCACGGCGAGTACACGTGACAACCTTGTCAATATCATATAATTTATATCTAGCTTATAAATTTAGATCAAAAGTAAAATATTGACATATCAGCTGCGCATTTCTTAATTAGGTTAGTTTATTAAAACTCTGTTTACCTTTATTTAAGTCGTTTTAAAAGCTTATTTATTTGGTTTTTATACGATTGTCGAGTAACTCCATTCGCAGGAGTGCGACCTAACTTTAGCACAGCAAAATATCTGAACTTTTTTGAATTTTGTTTACATTTCCATTATATTGAATGTGTGTGATTGGCTTGAACATGTATGCAATGAAAAATAAGGAGTAAATTATGAATTACGGATAAACAACGACTTTATGCTGCATCCTGAAAGGTGGAAAACAGTTCAAATCCACATGGAAAAGCTAGATTTTTACTTAATGTTGCCCAAAAACCATTATTTCTTACTTTGCAGGCTGCTTTATAATTTAGTCTTGAAGTGAGTTTACGACCTCAATAATAATGATAATAAAATTTGACTTTTTTGCAATGCTACAAGTTCAGAGAACAGAGTAAGTGTGCTTTTCCAGATCAAAGTTTTCCATTTGGCGAAAGGTTTCCCGCGGCGCAAAGTTATTTCTATCGTCATCAGGGAGCGTGAAACGCGGACATAACCGTAACAGTTTCCATTCTCTCTTGATTCACGTATTATGGACATTTTTCTAGAAATGTGACCCTGTTTAGTTTCTGTTCATTCAAAAAATAATCAAGCGACCACTTCTGGTGTTCTAGACCGATTAAATGCACACTTTGCGCTACAACAAAGTAAACTCGAAGGTTGTCACGAAAAGTGAGAGATTAAAATACGGAGTTGCTTTTCGGTTTTAATCGCGATTGTAACTGAAAAATGTTATATACAGGGTGCTACTAAACCTAATTGTGACAAATTATGTATTATACAGGGTGGTCCAGTTTTAAATGTCAATAATTCACCAATCGATAGCCCATCAAAAAATAAGTTGACATGCATTATGCCATTTTCCTGAAGAACGCTTCCTAAGGAAGACACAGACCTCCAAAGTTGCTACAACTGTCAGACCGTTTGACCAATTTTGATCAAATTTGGAACAAGCAATTATGAAATGAGTACTCGTTATGTGATGTGAATGACATTCTTCAAAATTGTTTAGAAGGATAGTCTTTATTTTCTACGCTCACTGGATATTATTCAAAATTGACAAAAATGTCTACTTGGGTTATTGTATTTTTTACTTTAAAATGGTTCAAAAGGATTCAAATCTGGTCATCTGTGAGGTTTTCGAGTTAATTTTTGACACTGAAAATAGTCAAAAAACCGGATTGTTGGAGTAATGTTTACTGGCGTTCAATTTTTTAGACTAATCCGAGTTTTCGAAATTTAGAATTACATTTCCGAATTTTCGAACTAATTTAATTCTAATAATTAGTGTTCAAGACTAATATCGTAGCATTTAATGCGAAAACTGTTTAATTTTATCAATGAAGAGTTTGAAACAACTTTTACTATAAAAAATAGTTTAAAATTCGATTTTTGAGCCTTAAAGTACAGTGAAGCGTCTAGAAGTCAATTTAATACTAACAAAGCGTAAAATGGCATGTTTAAGCGTATGGAAAATGTAAAAATAGTTTTTTAAGTCTGCTATGTCAAAAACTTGGTGAAGATAACCCTAAAACTCGATTTTCCAAGATGAAAGCAGTTTTAAAGCCCTAAAAATAGTCCAGAGTTCTAAGAAAATGAAAAGCAAAGTAAAAAAACTTGAAAAGTTAGTCTTCAAGTCAATTTTTATGAATCTAATGTCAATATCCTGTATTTATGACTAAAATATTCAAATGTATTTTCAAATTATGAAAATTTACTTCAAATGCAAATTTTAAGCTTTTGATGTCACTTTTCATTGGTTCAGAGTCAATTTTCAAGGTTGAAATGTGTGAATTTGTAGTCAAAAATTCTAGATAAATTAGTTTTTCATGGCTACAATTCCATTTTCACTACTAAAGTTTTTCAACTTATCTGAAAACTATAACGACTGACTACAAAGACAGTTTTAAGCCTTTCAAGTCAATTTTCACAGTTTCCAAGTCAATTGTCAAGGCTAAAGTCTTTCAATTTGTCTGAAAACTGTGAAAACTGCATACAAAAACAATTTTTAAGCCTCTCAAGTCAATTTTCATCGTTTCAAAGTAAATTTACTGGTTAATAAGTCAATTTTCAAAACTAAAGTCTTTCAATTTGTCTGGAAACTATGAAAACTGGCTACAAAGACATTTTTTAAGCTCCCTAGGTCAATTTTCACCGCTTTCAAGTCAATTTTTACAGTTTCCAAGTCAATTGTCAAGGCTAAAGTCTTTCAATTTGTCTGAAAACTGTGAAAACTGTATACAAAGACAATTTTTAAGCCTCTCAAGTCAATTTTTCCTTTCAAAGTAAATTTACTGGTTAATAAGTCAATTTTTAAAACTAAAGTCTTTCAATTTGTCTGGAAACTATGAAAACTGGCTAAAACATTTTTGAAAATTCTTAAATTTTTGAACTCAATTATCGTAAAAAAAAACTTAAAAATAAAAAAAGGATAAGGTAGAAAAATTAACACACAGAGACAGTTTCGATAAACGTCATTAACATCACCTAATGAGTATTAATTTCATATGTATTTGTTCCAAATTTGATTAAAATTGCTCCAGCTGTCTGACAGTTATGACAAGAAACCGATTTTTTAAACTGAACTTTTATGGACTGTATTTTCCTTGAGAAGCATTTTTTATGAAAATGACATAATGTATGTTAACTTATTTTTTGATGGGCTATCGAATGGTGAATTATTGACATTTAAAACTGGACCACCCTGTATGTATCATACCTGTTAACCTACCAAACTGACAACGGGTTGTTGAACATGGTAGACTCTGTATTACCTGGAGTACATTCTAGATATAGAATCTGGAGGCAATTTTGCTTATTAAAATATATTTGCTTGTTGAAACATAAACTTTTGACTTTGTTGGTAAAATACTTTTCAACTTTCATTTTCAAGAAGTAACGAACTTATCTTCAAATGCAAAGTTATTTTGAAGTGCTACTCTTAAAATACTTTGATTTCGTATTTCAAACACAGTTTCGACCTATTTTGCTGTTTACAACCGAAATCGGTCGACGGCTCGGAAAACTCACCTGTCATAACTCTAGCTAGCTAGAACAATGTCTGTTTGTGAAATTTAAAGCTCGGATGGTAAAGCCTTCATTCCGCTGAATTAATTATACCCTAAAAATATAGCGCGCCTCCGGAAGCTCATGTAAGCTGCAAAGTTTAATTATTCATAACTTTGGAAAATACTGAAAATCGCACTTTTGCTTTTATCGAAAATAATCAAATCAGACCGAGGCGGTGAGTTTTCAAACAGTAATACCGATAAAGCTCAAATTAGCACGTTTAATTGGATGGGAGTCAAAATTGCAACGTTATAGCAATAATTCACAAAGCTTCGGCTTTATTATGCTCGCCATGTCCGAAACTGTACTCGGTTAAAACAATAAACCATAGAATATTGAGGAAACTTGTTGCCGGGGCAAAATTAAATGAAATATGAAAGTTGGAATTTGCGCTGTCGGTTTTGCGGTCCCGCACCCCACTGAAATTAAACAAAAGGGATCATTAAATTGAAAGGCCCTATATAATTTATGACCGGAAAATTTTCGTAGCTTTGTGTGATTTGCTTAATAAGTTGTTAGCGATTCTGAGCGAGACGTTTAAAATGAGCTTGGAATTGAAATTGCACTGTTTATACGAGTAATGATCGACTAAAATTCCCAGTTTTGATATTGTGCCAAGTAGAACAATTTGCTAAACTTTGAACGCAGTCAAAGTAACATTAATTTAAGTTTTTGTTCGGTAAAATCAAACCAAACGAGAGACGAAAACCTTAAAGAGAGAAAATTGATCTGTAAATACCGCTGGCTGAAGTTATTAATCCTCGAAGGGGTGCCAATCAGACAGAGACAACTAAAACAGTAATTTGATTTTCTTCCAGGAAAAGCTGTAAGGTTAATAGAGGCCAAACAGATCGTAATAGAAATCTATATCGATTCGCGTTTTGCTTCTTGAATACTGTCCGCTTTTTATTTATTTTTTGGCATCGTTCATTCGGAAGTTTAAGTTTGTTTTTCTGTCATTTTGCTTTATTGAACAAAGATCCTATAACCCTTTGATATAGGCCATAAATGAAAAATATTACTTCTGAGGTATATCATCTAAAATTTTTGAAGAGATTAGATTATGCCTGTTTATGTCCATAAGTTCAGCTTTCTGAAGTCAACGCAATGCACAGCATTACCATAACAGCCTGGTGCGTTTTGAAAATCAGAAACCTTAGAGGGGAGTCAAAGTTTGCTTCTTTCTCTTCAAAATTATTCTCATTTAACAGATCCATTACTTCCAGTAAGTCACAGAAATCTTCAGCATTCAGATATGAATCATCATCACTATCAAATGACTCTTCATTGGATGTTTCAATATTGTCACTTTCTTCTCGTAATATTTCTTCAATTTCCAAATATCAGTGTACAAACTTTTTCTTCAAAAAACAAAGACTCATTTTCATTAAATGTCACATTTTCAGCTGCATTCCAAAATCTGTAATTTAATGAACATCCTTGATTATAATGATGATGATATTTTTAGATGGGCTCCCTTCGGAGAAGACACTTGTCCATTCTGACCCATCACAAGCTAGTAGCCCTCTAGTTCGGTGGCTCTGAGAAAGCCTCCTTGGCCGGGTACCTTGAATACCTAAGGGGTTGATTACACTTTTACCCCAAAGCTCTTTTCTGATCGTCGCAAATGCCGGGCACTGTGTAAGAACGTGTATTGGAGTTTCCTCGTCTTCCAGACCTAAGCGACATTCCGGATCCTGTGACAGACCCAGAATGTGCATGTGTCTTCTCATCTGACAGTGACCCGTGAGAAGTCTTGTCACACTGAGGTCCTTTCTGGATAGTTCCATAAGGAACTTCGACTTGTTTCTTGGAGAAAGTCCATCCTCCAGTGCCCTTGTTGTGGCAGTTTATGAACATCCTTCATATCCTATCTAAGTTGTTTCAGTTCAGGTATTCTTCTAAATCATTTTCATAAGGCACAGATCATTTAAAGAGAATACAAAATAAAGTTAATGAAGCTATCCATACTAAAGCACAAAATACTAAAAACCTTTAACGAAACACAATTTTGTAGACACGGTTTTACGAGAATGTTACCTTTTAAGATCACATGGGACTATACGTCACCTTAAATGTTTGAAAAACTAATATACGTAATTATGCCATAAATACCNCATCNNCTCTNTTAGGACGGTCGNAAAGANATGCTGCCTATGTCNTACTGCAGAGAATGAGCCNTCGCACACGAATGTGNANTNNTCTCATACNNNCNGGAACATAGCNTTCGNCTTGTNACCATNTGGGTTCANGTCGNNNNAAAGTNCNNNCNANGTAAAAGAGCNATTTAANNCTANGNNGAACGGCNCTTGAGTCCGNCGCNNNNATNACTGGCTTTCCNTACGCCGAGTCGTACCAGGGCCANANTNCNNCACCGGTGAGATTGNTTNGNATGCTAGACCNATCANNNCTTAGATCTGGTGNGNGNTNGCGGGCNTCCNCCGANTGAGATNTCGNNCGGANCGGCCCNACGCGTTCNTACATNAGTGCNCANTTCTATGCCATTTCNGNNNNTGTGTGTNATATGGGTNACGAGNCNGNTATCTNTGGGCAGTNTGANNNGNGTGGCNGCNNNNGNNANGTNCNTCCCCTGTNACTNATCGCCGTGGTNNGACGCACGATATGGAAAAAGTTTAATTTAAAGTTTAATTCTATGAGGGCGTAAAATGCCTTAGAGCACGTGTGACGTACTATAATTTACCTACGACCAAATGGAAAGTCCTTTTTTTGCAATTCATATAATTCAGAGTAACTTTTCATTAAAAAAGTATAAATTCACAAGTCATGTTACTTAAATAATTATTTATGGTGACATTACAGTTATTAAGAAGAAAAGGAAACCTTTCAGTAAATATTACTTGATGTGTTTGCTATTGCAGATAATATTCTGGACAAAGTGGTAGTTACTTAAAACTGTATGAACAATGCATTACGCGATGATCTCCATTTAATATACTCTGATAAAGGAAGAAATGTAAACAAAATCAATCTTTTCCAGCATTAGAGCGATAGTTTGAGGCCGATCTTAAAACTGTGCGCTTTTTTACAACTGTGCGTAAAGAAGTTCATTACGTACCGGAAAACTATGCGTAAATAGCTATTTACACTGAGGTCGTAGGTAAAATTAAAAACACATGTTGCACCTATAGTATCTCTATGATTGATGCATTAATTATTCAAAGAATCAAAAACCAATTAGGTATATTGATAATTTTAGTGGAAACAGACAATTGCTAAATCACAAGTGGAACTCCAAGTTCGTAAAATAAAAAAAAAACATGTTGCTATAGTATCACTATATGAAAGATTGCGAAATTGGATTATTTACATTTTGCATAGTCAAATCAGCTGCTCAACAGATTTAGATAGAGCAAAACTTAAAGCAGCTCTCATCTCAAAGATTTTGAGTATACATATTTTGACAGTCATCATGTGGTCACTCTATGGAACGACATGAACTAGACTCTAGGTCTCAAAATCAGTCGAATACTATATTTCAACGTCTCGTGACTATAAATCATGCCACATAAATTTTCCTGGATGCGTTATTAGGCCGCTAATGTGCGGGAGTTACGACTCGCCTCAACTTTTCCATTAAAAGGGAGTTTCCAAGGAAAACCGGTTTCAAAGTTATATCGAAGCGGCCTAATGTTCACTGGTTCGGGAGTAAAATTTCCACTTAGCTCGCTCCATATTAAAAAAAATTGAAGCTAAAATCCCGTGTCCACAGTATGAGAATAAAAAAAACCGTGCGCATAATCCTGTGGTGTATGATTGCCACTTTACTGATCTAAAGTCAGAAATGGATATCAACATTCTGTATACTCACAACTATTTTACATATATTTATTACTCTGGTTTGCATGATAAATGAACGGTAATTAAAATACCAGCCGGTTTCGGGGCAAACATTTAAATGACGACGCCTCGTCCGTAATGAAATAACTTCTTAATAACTGTGGAGCCTCTTGCTGGGAACATTTATGCGGAATGAGTACGTAAAAAAGGAAAATAAGAGAAAATGAGTGCCGGCAAAATTGAGGTTAATGTCATTCTTTTATGTGTGTGTAATAGAGTCGTTTCGCTATATTAATTGTCCCGGATCTGGGGGTCATAAACTGGGAATTAAAACAGGGCAAACGGAGTTTAATTTAAAACTGCCTTGAGCACTTTAAAGTGGAATAATTAGATTTGATTTTTTTAATTCTAAAAGTTTACAGCAAAAGTTAAATTTTATATACAAAATGGTTCATAATTTTTTGGATACCATACTATAGGATGACTGGAAGTGGTAGATTAGACGTTTTCGAAAAAGATAAATTAAACACTCTGTATATAATTATGTATAATGATGTCTAAAACTCTTACAGCTGATGAGATTTCATTTAAATGCCTTGTTTTTGTACGAAATAGATCAATTGCAGGGAATTTGGAAATAGAGCATTTTTTGCACAGGGATTAAGAATTTAATTTCCTTAATTTAAAACACGTAAAGCTATTAAAATTTCTTTTTTTGTTTTAGGTTACTTTAGTTTTAGAATAATTTTTTTTTATAACAAGCAAGCTCCATTTACCCTAAATAACCAAAAATCATCTAACCAATTGTTTTCCAATTAAGTAACTCTTTTTAACTTAAATTGAAAGCTACGTGACCAAAAGAAATTGAGAAACCACGTAACCTTAATATTTTTCGAAAATTGAAGGTGGTTCAGGACGAGTCGCAGAAATAATCACGTGAGTTGGTTAAACTGATTGTAGGATGCAAAGTCAAAATTGCAAATTTGGAGTCACGTGGCTTGAAGAAATATAGGAATTTCACATGATCTTTAAAGATTTTTTCTAAAAATTCGCTATGGTTAGGACGCAGACATAGTCACGTGATCGTGTTGAACTATATGCAGCAAAGTGCCCAAAAAATTTGAAATACAAAAATTCTAAGGTTTGAGTCACGTGACCTGCGAGAATTCAGGAACTGAACATTGTCCTGTCTTTTTAAGTAATTTTCCAAAAATTTAACAAGGTTCAGTACTCGATTTACAACGATTGACCTGTTCAATATTTTTTTTAGAAATTCAACATGGTTCAAGACAAATTGCAAAAATAGTCACGTGACCTTGTTAAACTGACTCTAGACTGCAAATTCACTAAATTTGAAATGCATACATTGCAAATTTTGAGTCACGTTACATAGAAAAAATTCAGGAATTGAACACGTGACTTATAAGTATTTTTCTAGAAATTTAACATGATTCAGGACGAGTGGCAAAAAAAGTCACGTGACCTGAAGAAATTCAGACTCTAAACACGTGACCTTTTAAGTAATTTTCTAAAAATTTGACATGGTTCAGGACGAGTTGCAGAATTACTCACGTGACTTGATTAAACTGATTCTAGGCAGCAGAGTCACAAGAAATTTGAAATAACAAACTTGGAAATTTTGAGTCACGTGACTTGAAGAAATTCAGGAACTGAACAAATGACCGTTTCAGTATATTTTTAAAAATTTGACAAAGTTTAAGACGAGACGCAGAATAGTCACGTGACCTTGTAAAACTGATTCTAGGTAGCAAAGTTTCAAAAAATTTGAATTCGAATTTAAAATTCAATTAATTTAAATTTTGGGTCACGTGAGCAGAAAAAAATTTGAACTGATTTTTAATAAGTATTTTTCTAAAAATTTCTAATTCTGTTCTAAATTTCTCTTCTGTTTAAAACTAATTTTAGACAGGAAAAAATTCTCAAAAAATTCAATTACAGAAATTGGCAGTTTTAAGTCACCTAAATTGAAAAAAATCGCTTAGAATAGTAAGTAAATTGAAATACGAAAGTCACTTTACGTAAAAAATTCAGTAACTGCACACGTGACCAGTTCTGTAATTTTCTAAAAATTTAATTTGGTTTACGACAAATTGCCAAAATAGTCACGTGACCTTGTTAAACTGACTCTAGACTGTAAATTCACTAAATTTGAAATGCATACGTTGCAAATTTTGAGTCACGTGACCTGAAAAAAATTTGAAGACTTTTAAGTATTTTTCTAAAAATTTAACATGATTCAGGACGACTCGCAAAAATAGTCACGTGACCTAAGAAATTCAGACACTAAACACGTGACCTTTTAGGTAATTCTCTAAAAATTTGACATGGTTCAGGACGAGTTGCAGAATTACTCACGTGACTTGGTTAAGCTTGACTAAACTGAGTCACAAGAATTTGAACTAGCAAAATTGAAAATTTTGAGTCACGTGACTTGAAGAAATTCAGGAACTGAACACGTGACCGTTTCAGTATATTTTTAAAAATTTGACAAAGTTTAAGACGAGACGCAGAATAGTCACGTGACCTTGTAAAACTGATTCTAGGCAGCAAAGTTTCAAAAAATTTGAATTCGAATTCAAAATTCAATTAATTAAAATTTTGGGTCACGTGAGCGAAAAAAATTCAGGAATCGCAGAAATAGTCATGTGACCTTGAAAAAATAATTTTAGGCAGCAAAATTTGAGTTATGAAGGTTGCAAATTTTGAGTCACGTGACTTGAAGAAATTCAGGAACTAAACGTGATCTTTAAAGTATTTTGTAAAAAATTCGATATAGTTCGTGTGGCAGAAATAGTCAGGTGACCTTGTTAGACTGATTCTATGCAGCAGAGTCTCAAAAAATTTGAATTTAAATTCAAAATTCAATTTATTCAAATTTTGGGTCACGTGATCACAAAACATTCAGGAACTGACCTTTTAAGTATTTTTCTAAAAATTTCTAATTCGGTTGAGGACGAGTTGTAGAAATAGTCCCCTGACCTTTTAAAACTGATTTTAGACAGCAAAAAATTGTCAAAAATTACAAAAATTAGAAACTTTGAGTCAAGTAAATTGAAAAAATTTACTTTGACGAGTAGAAAAAGAAATAGAAATACGAAACGTAAAAACACTTTAACACTTTACGTAAAAAATTCAGTAACTGCACACGTCACGTGACCAGTTAAGTAATTTTTCTAAAAAATTGATTTTCAAACAACAAAAAATTTAAAATACTAAAATTCACGTGACCTGCTGAAATTCAGGAACTAACTTGGGAAAAATTATCACGTCATATCAAGATTTACTATTACAGTTTGGGTCACGTGACTCGAAGAATTTCTAAATTTCTAAAATTGAAAGTGTAGCACTAAGATCCTTTTTTCTGTTTTAAATTTTGAATAAACAAATTTTTTAACAGTATTTTCACTAATGTTAGTAATAACAGAATATTATATTAAATTATATTAGAAAATATTAGGTATATTAAAAGGTGGATTAGGGATGAGCGAAAAAAAACCATGTCTAGTGTTTTAATATCCAAAGCAGAAAAAGAGAACACATTCTTTGTCTCGGTTTGTATGTAAAAAGAACAATGGAAGTATGAAGTAGGTTGGGTGTTAGAACAATAATGACAGTTCATATGGGATAATTAAAGAGGAACTTGGTAGACAATAGAGAGTTAATACTACAAGTGCAAATGTTTGTAATGTAATATTGCCATTATACGCCTGCAAAGGCTGATAACATTAAGTGATGAATATGCGCTTCTGATCGATAACCGAAGAAAATTAAAATCATATTAATTAGAGTAATAAATTGCGAATTAAAGAAAAGCAAACCCAGTTTAAATGTAAAACCGTGCCGAAAGGCAAAAAAAAGAGCGTTATAACGAAAACTGATTTTTATTCATTAAACCCGGTGCGCCGTTTCCGAGATTAAACTCGGATTAGGAAAGTTATAGTATTAAAATAAACGAGAAAATAAAAACGCATTGCTTGTTTTGTACAGTTTAATTGACTTTTTCTCCTACCAAAAATGTCAAGGTTGACACTAGCTTAATGCGTCCAGTTAAACGGGTTTAACATCAAAAATTTTAAATCACAGTAATTGGACAGATTTTTTGAAAGTTTTTGCCTGAAATAAATTTCTTTTTACACTTATGAAACTTCAAAACAGCTTCACCAAAGGTTTTAGGTTAGCAAATCAAACGGTTTATAAAATAAAAGTTATTTTACAATAAATAATTGAATATTTCTTGTTTTTGCTATAAATGAAGCTTTTTGGGTCATTGAGAAAATATTTTAACTCTTGTAGTTGTGCCAAAAACAGTAAACTTTTTTTGTTTTTTTAATTGTTGGCAACACACAAAACAGGAAGTTTGATCAAACAAGTTGAATACACCCCCATTTGTCATAACCTGACATCAAAAACGCATTAGTGACTGTCTATTTGAGAATTTGCCAATCAAAAAGAAATAAATGGCTAATTCGTTTTCGCGTAAAATATCAGCTGCTCACTGCATGTTTATTGATGTTTCTCGCAGCTGTGCAACGAAAAAAGACCGTCTCTTCGATAGGTGCAAATCGCATTTCCAAATGTCCGTATTGAGGTTTCGGAAACCGGCATGCACACGATTCCGGAGTTTTCCAATTTTTCACGTGGATTTTCCGCGAAAATTGAATAACAAAACACTGGGTTGGTACGTGTTGTATATTTCCGCAACAGTTCGATTTACACAACTTTTTAAACTGGTTTTTGTTTACCAATGCAGTTTACGAAACATTTTGGTTTTAATAAGACCAGTTTAGAAAGACGTCTGTTGTTGTTTTTGTGTTAAACTATTGTCAAGAATAGAAATTCGTATTATTTAAAATGTTCATTAAATTAAAGCAGATATTCGAAGATGGCAAAATTCTGTTACAGTCAGAATGCACGTAGTGACTCATACCTATTTTCGACATCCGTTAGTAAGGCAGACGGTAGAAGACTCCGTCTCGTGCCACAAAATGTAGTCCCAAATTCTGCAACCCGCACCGGGTTCGTAAATTAATGAAATAGTAAACCATTTCTCAATTATAATAATCGCGAGTGCCAGACCTTCCAGAAAGCTGCTCTGATCGTGTAACAAATGTAAGTACAATCTAATTATTGCAATATTTTGTGCATGTAAAAGGTATTGTTTAAAGTGTTACTTTTGGGAATTATGTTTGGGGGTTAATAACAAAACATTTCAAATATTAAAAATCAATCAAAATGCAGAAAAGCCTTGAACTGCTGGTGGATCTATCGGCTTTTCGAAATTTAGAAATCCACTATTTTAATCCTTTTTATAAACGTGTCTTAAGATTGTAGATAGTTTTGACAAATTGAAAGTGACACTAGTAAACAAAATGACTGCCCCGATAGGAATAATCTTCCTGAACGTTCAAAACAAACAAGAATCCAAACAAATCAAAGTGGGATTGTTGTGCCAGCTGAACTATGTATACATTCACAGTCAATAACTGGCTTTCAGCTTGATACATTAAAATGGATGACCCAGCAGATATTGGCAAACTAATGGAAACTAGGCTTCAATTTTAGTAGCAGCACAGACACACGTAGCTGACCAAGATAAAAAGAATGTTATAATGGCTTTTCTCCTTGGAGAAGTTTCCCGGAACTTTGACTTTTTTCGGCCTGGAGAGGAGAGGGGGGAAGTTGCCAAAGTTTCGCCCGGCACTTTAATTAATTATACTGTAAGTTTCTCCACTATATTTGACAAGCCGATGCACGTGTCTCGTGGAAGGAAATAGCGTCAAGTCAGTTTATTTCTTCTAACTTTCTGAGTAGATGGTTCATAACCTACTTGGAAACTGCCGCGAGATAGTCCGAGGTAGAATAATCCGGGCGAAAGGAAGTTTCCCTGCTGGGAGATAGCAATACATATTCAGACACAGCTATTTAGTTAGTAAGTTGGATAATTGGGCCAAAGCTATGTTAACTGTTATTAATAATACAAAGTTTCCTTCGGCTGTTAAGCCTGGAGGGATTTAGGCGTTAAAGGGCTTCGAAATCTATAAATTAGTTCAAAAAAATCGTCAGATTTCACCCTGGGGTCTGAAAAATTGATTTCCTGCGAATTTGCTTTCTGTTGGATTTTCCCTACTGCTGTTATTGCAAATAAACAAACCCGGCTAAATTCCAGTATTTTAACCAGGCACAGGGTTTTCCATATTTTTCAGTCAGAATTGGCTACTGCTATTATTCTTCGTTTAAATTCACTTTGTAGTAATTTCTACGAAGGCGTAGAAGGGACACAGACGTTATTTTTCTTAAATTTTTAGTTCAAACTCAGAAATTAACTAAATTCCGACTTCAAACTCGGAATTTAGCTGCAATGTTGTCAAACTGACAAATTCTACTATTTTGGTTCGAAGAGTGTTTTTGCAATGTTGACAAATTAACAAATTCTACTAATTAAGATCAAAGAGTGTTTGCAATGTTGCCAAACTGACTAATTTTACTAATTTGGTTTGAAGAGTATATGCAAAGTTATCAAACTGACAAATTCTACAATTTTGGTTTGAAGAGTGCTTCCAATCTGTCCAAACTGACAAATTCAACTAATTTCTTTGAAGTGTGTTTGCTTGCAATGTTGCCAAATTAACAAACTCTCCTAATTAAGATCGAAGACTTTTTGTAATGTTGCCTAACTGACAAAATTTGTTAATTTGGTTCAAAAGTGTCCTTGCAATGTTATCAAACTAACAAATTCTACAATTTTGGTTCGAAGAGTGTTTGTAATGTAACCAAACTGACAAGTCCGACTAAATTCTTTGAAGTGTGTTTGCAATGTAGCCAAAGTTAACAAATTTTACTAATTTGCTTCGAAGAATGTTTGCAATGTTGCCAAACTGAAAAATTTTGTCAAAGAGCTTTTGCAATGTGACAATGTAAATCTGAGTTCGAAGTCGGAATTTAAGTAAATTCCGAGTTCAAAGTCGGAATTTAACTAAATTCAGAGTTTGAAGTCGGAATTTAAGAAAAAAAATGTTTGTGGACCTTCTACGCCTTCGTAAATTTCCTTAAGCTTGTTGCTCCATTATTTGTAATATTGTAATCAATATTTAGTAAAATTTTAGTTCACCAAGAAAGAAAAATCTTTAGTAGTAACGTGGAGATCTTCTTATTTTATGCAAATACCTTGTCAGGTATTTTCAAAATGAGCAAAATTTTAAAAACGCCCTCTAGCGCCGCGACCTGGCAAGATATCGAAATACGGTTTTTGTCATTAATCTTTTTTCAAAAATTGCCCATCTAGCCGGGAAATGGGGTTTTCTTGTCAAAACACTCTGAGTCCGGACACCCTGAGCTGAGGCACTGTTGATTTTAAAAATGGCGACACTTCCTGCTATACCGGAAGTCACGATTAGAACTTTTTTTATTTTTATTAAATAAATTAATAAAGTGCGCGATATTTTTTTAAACTACTAGAGTGAAATTCTTTAGTTTACAAAAAGGGAAAGAAAATTTACAAAGTATATTCTGCTGAACCACACTATTTACCTACTGAGTAATCCAATTTCGCTACCTACATGTGCATACCAGTTTGAATAACTTTATAAACAGATTATACATTCAAACTCATACTATAGTTTCGCCTTTTAGGCTAACTAGATATGAAAAATTCAACAAAGAGACGTTTGTTTATCCGAACTTAAGAAATTTGATATTCAGGGACTTTTCTCTAACGTTTCCACAATCCACAAGTTGTTACTAAGAATTGCACGCAACATGTTTGTCTAGGTTGTAATTTATAAGGCTCTTCAGAATTGATAGGGACATAAATCCAGGCCCAGAAAATATTTACGTGGTGTAACAGAAGGGATTTTTACAACCTAATGAAACTGGATTAATCCACACCCTGGACCGAATAAAAGCTGAGACTGACTCGAATACAATTCTCGCATTAAACCGCCGACCCCTTTTTCTTTATTTCGTTATTCGTCGGTTTTGCGTGGTTATTTTTCATAAATGCGGCCCTCGTTACCAGGATTAAGGACCACTACGGTGTCTTCGAGAAATGTTATTCATTTGTTGATGATTTAAGAGGTTTTCGCGAATCCTGTGCCATTTAAATTACGGCTCATTTTTTTCGTTTTGATGAAACTTTCAGCGAGGTGCGACCTCAGCCGGGGGAAAAATTACCGCCGGCTCGTAAACAGTTCCAGAAACTGGAGTCGGGGGTTTTCGAAGTATTCCTCTAAATACAGGTTCGATCCGGTAACTTTCGGAGATGAAATTACCTCCATTTCTCTTTTTTACGACCACTAATATTAGTTTGTAAACTTGGCTGTATTTCACGTGGTAAGCAAAGTTTGTTGCTGTATATTAACCGCAATCAATAAACTATGTTATGCACTCATACATCACGTTTTCCCCCAAGTTATACTGAATGCATTTCTAAAACAACAAATTTTGCAAAATTGTTTGCACCTTGAAATTTAAAACTTAGCAAAAAGTTGTTTTCTTGTGACTTTGTGAGAAAGATTAATTATCGTTTGCAAAGTGAAAAAAGTCAATCTTCACATAGTGGTGATGTACAAGATTGGGTAAGAGAACACACAATTAATTTGTTTACTCGACATATTTCGGAAGCATCATCAGGATCTAGTTTAATAAACTAGAAAAAATGTCAGTTAGGCATCATTGCAAAAATTGGGTGATGTTTGAAAAACAAAATGCTAGTTTGCCAACACTGCAATAATGTGTAACATAGGAAAAATATGAATTTGGGTTTGATAATTAATTAGGAAATTATTATTTCTTTTTAATTTCCTATTGGAAACTATTTTTAGTTTGTTTTGACTTCAACAGGACCCTTTTTAGAGGAAGATGAGTGGATCAGATCCAGGAGCAGGCAGATTGACAATTTATAAGCAATATTGTATTGATTATGATGATTTAGTAGGTTTTCACTATTATCTAGAGCCTATTCTAGAGGCTTCTAGCAATTTTAGAGAATTGTTCGAAAGTTTAAAATACTGTTTTTGGTAATTTTTGGAAGGTTTTCACTAGTTTTTATAAGCTTCTGGTATTTTCATAGTGTTTCTGAAGGCTTCTGGCAATTTTAGAAACATTTTGGAAAGTTAAGGATACTTGTAGAGGCCACTGGAAATTGTTGAAATGTTTTCATTACTACTTAGAGACCTCCGGCATTTCAAAATGACTCTAACGGCCTTACTATTGTAACCATTGCCAACTTTTCAATATTGTTAATTTAGTCATATTTTTACTTAACAAGGGTATTAACAAGAAGTGAAAATTATTGTGACCACCTGTTAATGTTGTTAAATATGTTAAGATATGGTTGGGGATCTTGTTATGATTTCAACAACCAAAATCACATAACAACTTGTTACTATTGATTTATCATTGATTTTCAGAGGAAAATTTGGATAGATATCATATATTTTCCAGACAACTTGCAAGTAACCGGAGGTTTTTGAGAGATACTGGAAAATCCACTCACATTGACTGCAGAAGTATTCCAAGGTGTATGTCGATGATGTATACCGATTATCGCGGAAATGTGATTTGGATGTGGTTGATGAAACATCTCTACATTTAAGAATACAAAAAGAAGAAAATGCAATTTGTAAAGTTTCCAGAGTCCTACCAACTTTACACTTATTGGCTCAAGGAAGTTATTGGAAGTGTGTGTGTGACTCTCTTCAAGTATTTAAAACAAGTCACATCTCAAATCGTTAATCATTTAAGTCATATCGTACAATTTCCGACAACCGAAGCACAAAATATAGTAAAACAAGGATTTAAGGAAAACGGTGAAATACAAACTCCCCTCCCTGTGAAGAATAATAGAAAAATATACTCAGTTCAAATACAGGCAAATCGACCACTAAAGTTTTAATTTTAAATTGAAATTTGGATAATAATAATACGATTTTTGGAAGGTTTTCACTAGTATCTAGAGACTTCTGTACATTTTCTTGGAAGGTTAATTACATTTGTAGAGGCTCGTTGCAAATGTTGAGAGGTTTTCATTAGTACTTGGAGACCTCTGGCCTTCCAAAATGACTTTAGAAGCCTCTGGCGAGTTAAGAGAATTATTAGAAGGTTTCAAATTCAACTAATCACAAAATGATAGCTTTGCTAGTGGTATTTATAGACCGATTTATTTCTAAATTTACAAACGTTCTCCAGAAATATAAAATCCTCCTTCTTCAGCCTGGGGGAGTTCTCAGACACACGCCGTCCGTCTTCAGAGAGTGCAAAGGCGCCAAATTTATGTACCCAATTAAGCAAAGTATATTCACTCACTTCTCTGAAAGCTTCACGGTTTTCGAGCTTGAATTTCCATGATCGGTCATTCGAATTGCAGACCGCCTTTGATAAATTATCCACTCGACACAAACACGATGAGTTATGACCTTACAAACTTTTTCTTATTATCCCGTAAAGGTACATCCAATGAACTAGCATCAAAAAACAGTCAGAGTATTTCAATTACAGTAACTTTTAATTAAATATTTCATCGGAGCTCTGAAAGGATCGATGTCGCTTCTAATTGCTTTGTCCAGTTCTCCGGGCGCAATTTTATCCAGTTTTTTATGTTACTGGATTGATTTTGCGTTGATGAAACGCGTTATTAAATCGAAATTTATAACCCGACTGATGGAATGGTTCGCATGAAAAACCGCTTTGTTTTCTTCATACCTGATTTTCCCGTCCACAAAATTCGAAATTTAGTTGACAACGGTGCAAATTTGTAAAGTTACGATCAACAGATGAACTCACATTTCCACAAATGAAAAATTTTGTTTCATTTTCGTGCTTTCGTGTGGTTTTTTTACTAGTATTGTTTATTAAAAGATTTACAACAAATCCGTCTATACAAATCATACAACCCATTTCCGAATAAAACAGAAATAAAACGATATCAGACAGATAAAAGCAGGTATCGACCAGTAAAATGAAAAATGCACTTACTCGTCTTATTTTAGCTGGCACTTGTCAGTTGAAATGCCAATTGAATCGCAAATTCACTAAAGTAAGTACTTTTCTATTTTTTTTATCTACAACAATGCGGTAAGTGTACTAGCTTTACCGCACTGTAGTAGTACATTACCGCACGACGGTGTGCGGTATAATAATTTTGGTAATAACGTTATTTCTTATGTGTAAACCAGGTGGAAAGATGAAAATTACTTGCTTTTACTTTCCACCCGGGTGGAAAGTGAGTATTTTCCAATTTCCAAGTTCTGTTAAGGCAGTTTTTATAAACCGGCGTAAGTACCGGGTGACCCAATAAGACTGTTCCTCGACCATATCTCGGGAACTGTTTATCGTATGATTTTGAGGTAAAAATTTTTTTAGGTAAATCGGCCATGAAGAATCGCTGGAAAATACTTTCAAGTTCTAAAAATGACCACCAGAGGCCGTAACTGCCATCTTAAATTTTTAAATTGCATTTTCTATAAATTTTGCACAATAAACTAGAGTTTTTTTTCCTCATTTTTAAAGCGAACCAATTTATCTATCATTTTCGTAAAAAACAAATTTCTGTTATTTCAAAAACAAAGATGGCGTGAGGTGTTCAATTGTTTTTGCAATAACCTGCTTTAACTTCTTAACGGTTTAACCAATTTTAACAAATTCGGTATTGTTGAAAAGAGCATTTCTTGGGCAACAAGAATCAACCAAAATATAGTTAATTTAGTTGAATCTTTCTGCGCCAGGGGGCTACTTTTGACACCATGATTCAAATTCCAAAAAAAAAAAAAAACAAATGGAATGATATGACTTTAAAAAGTAGCCAAATAACATCCAAATAGGCCAGTGAAAACCGTTTTTCAAATTCTCGTTCCTAACCTGAAATATTGAGAAAATGAGATTATGGGATATGGTCGAGGAACAGTCTTATTGGATCACCCGGTACAACTATTTTAGATTTATAGTGCTTTCACTTCCGTTGCGAAATCATGCTGGGTAATTTTTTCCTAATCGGGTAAACCAAGCGAAATTTGGTCACTAAATCAATGAGCTTAGACTAAGCGTTGTGCAGTTTAAGCAGAAAATTAGATGTTACAGAGTTTAGAGTGCTTGTCCATTTATCAGCAAGTAAAGAAAAACAAAAGGTTAAATAGTTGATGTGAAATTTAGAAAATTATGAAATATACGGAAATTTAAACTATATTTCTCAAATGACCTACCAAATCAGACAACACTGAAACTCACACTATTATTTTGGAATGTTAGCAAAATGCAACACACCAACCAAACAAGACCAGCAGCAAACCAATGGAATATCAGAGTATCACTTATTTGTTCAAAGCTATGATCTGCTCGTTTGTTCCCACAGTGTTTCTAATTGGAACAAACCAAGTTTTAAATGTTCATTCAGAGTGAAAATACACGAAACGTCTTTCTAACTTCTATGAATTTCATTTTGTTCTGAAGGCTTTTAAAGGCCCAACTGGAAATCGTAATTTGTGGTGTCAGAGGAGTTGAGTGCATTTTTCCAAAAAATTACAATCTGTTGCAAGAAATTGTCATTCAATTGTGTAAACGAAATAGTAAATATTCATTTACTTATTTTTACGGTATTCGAATTGTAGTATCACAGCTTTACCATTTTTTGACAGTTATGTCACAGAGACTAGCAGTAGTAGCAGTAGGTTGGGTAATACTTTCGTTAAAGTTGCAGTGTTGCCGTTTTTATTTTGCTTCCCCTAAAAATTGAAATGTGTCGAGTTGTAACAAAAATTACTACCGGTACTTTCATATTTCATGGATTTTAATTAATAGACCAGAGCGGTTGATAAATAATTTATCCACCTCCGCTGTAAAAGCTTTCGAGTTGATTGCCTTCCCTCCGCACCCTCCTAGCCATCTCAACACATTCCCGTAAATATCCACCTGTCAATGGTGACACGAATACTCCCCCTTCCATAAACGCCCTATCAAATGACACACAAACTCACCCTTTTGGAAAAAATTGGGGGTCTTCCTATCGGTTTTGGGCAAAATCGGAAACGGGCGACAAACACCTGCTGCTGCAGTTCACCGGCCGAGAAACCTCGTCGAACTCCCCGTAACTTCCAAACGTATAAATCCCCCAACCTCGGTCAAGTTTCCCGGGAACGCTCCGACGACGAAAATCCAGAGAGCACTGTCCCGGCACAATTCGTACGTAAACGGGAGCCTGTGTTCTGGACCCGGGTGAACGCGCAGAACTACGAGAGGGACGAGGAGCGAACGTCCCGGCAACGAGGACGGGACAATTCCGTCTGGACGGCCGGAGGTACGTGGAGGTGTCGGAAGTTACCGTTCAAATTTACGATTTTATTCGATTATGTTTGTGGAATTTTTTTGTCTAGTTTTGCAAACTGTCTCTAACGGATCCAAATTTTGCTTCAATAATCCTCATTTTAAATATTTTTCGAAAAATCGAAAATGGGAATTTTTAAAACTGCATTTGGTTGAGCTTTAAATTGCGCAACTTTGCCTCAATTTAAACTTTCTCGTATCTCTTATAGTTTCCGAAATCTCAATGGTGAGGGTCGAATTTGAATTACCCTGTATACCGCTCAAACTAAAATGTAAAAAAAATAATTTTTTCTAATTTTGGCATATAAAGTGACACTTTTCAAAATTGATTAGTGACAAAACGTTTTACTTTTCATAACTAGTTACGAAAAGTATCACTTTATGTAAAAAGTTCATTTCATCACTCCCTGTTTTTATGCATTTCCGTAGAAACATATGGGCGACATCCATCATAACATGTCGTTGTCACAGTTTATAAAAGGTGATATGAAATTGAATATTTGTGTTAAATCACTTTAAAAGATGGTTTTCACAGCTTTTTGGTCAAAATTAGAAAAAATTATGTATGCAACACGTTTCGAAAATGTCTTATTGTGTAACTCATTCAAATTGTAGGATCTCGCTGCGCTCGCCCTACAAACGTTCATTCGTTACACAAAATCGATCTTTTCGTAACTGGTTACATAAATAGCTAATTCTATATAATATTTATTAGTATTTTTCTTATTTTACTCGTCATAACACATCTACTTATCTTTCAATAATCCATATACATTGTAAATATTTTTACACTGTACCGTACTCGTATATACCACTCACCCCAGAAGTGTGACACTTGAATAATTGAGTCACTCACCAAATAATATTAATAACATGCAATAATACTAATAATAATATAATAACCTGAATAATACTGGTATAATACCAATATTACCAATAATATTGAATAATCTATGATAATCCTTATATTACATAATATGGATCCAATTTTAAGACTGTTTTACACTTCTCGGGTAGAGCTCTGCTCTTGGTAAGTCTCTGGTCGAAAATAGTGTTTTCCTAAATGCCAACAAATAACACTGAACAGACATTATTAATTCCCAATTCCAACTTTTATACACTCAGCATTTTGGTCAGGACAGCTTTTTTTTCAATATTACCCTATCTCGTTCCGAATTATTACTTTTAGCGATGTGATTTGGTTGCAAAGTGAAAAGTTTTCCGGAGTAACTTTCTTTGCCGGCGATAGGGTGTTTTATGGTTATAGGAATCATTGGACCCCATCGAAACTTTTTACAAACCGCCATATTTTATAAAGTCACCAAATATGTAACTTAAATAAACCTTGAAATAGGAAATCAATGACGGGAACACAAAAAACGACTTTTTAGGTATTGATTCGGTGTAGAGATGAAAAGAATGCCAGAAAACACAGTCAACTGACATGAAACACAATTTGGTTATTTGGGCAGTTACGGACCTGAAAATTTCACTGAATTGAACCTCAAACCAGGACCTTGCTGGAAATTTTTTAGAAAAATGTTGTTGAAACAAAATTTGGCCCATCATTTTGGGTAATTGGACAGTTACGGACTTGAAACTTTTACTGAGGCTAGAACAAAAACTGAGAATTAATGAAGAGGACAATCGAGTCAGACCGGAAAACAAGGCTAGAACATTTTTAGAAAATTGCTGGATTGTAACTAATTCTAAATTCCAAAAACTAAGAATTAATGAAGAGGACAATCGAGTCAGACCGGAAAACAACGTTAGTGCAACGTGGTTCTGGCAGCGAACATTAATTCACAGGAATATCTCCCTTGGGAGGCCCTTCTTAGGAGGCCCTTCAGGGCCAAAGTACCCTAATCCAATCTTATTGACTTACTTTCCCTTCGTACACTTTTTTGATATTTTTCAAATAACCGTGTAACTCTTATAGTTAAACTTGGTTTGAGTCTTTTAAAGCACTTTTTGTCCGTTAACACAGTTTTTCGGAAATATCTCCTTGAGAAGGCCCTTTAGGGCAAAAGTGCTCTAATACAATCTGGTAAAGGGTGAAATTCGTTACAACTTTCCTCTTATACACTTTTTTGAATATTTAAAATTACCAGAAGCCTCAAAAAAGCACAGAAACTCTCTTAAAATTGTCAGAACCCTCTACAAATGTCCTTAACCTTTCAAAAATGTTCTAAAATTACCAGAAGCCTGAAAATAGCACAGAAACTTTCTCAAACTTGTTAGAATCCTCTACAAATGTTCGTAACCTTTCAAATATTTTTTAAAATTACCAGAGGCCTCTAAATAGCACAGAAACCCTTTTAAAATTGTCAGAGCCCTCTATAAATGTCGAAAATTGAACCTTAAAATTAGGGCATTACTAGAAAATTGCTGGGTTTCGTTAAACTGGAATAACCAAACAGAACTAAACTAAGACTACTAGAACACACTAAACTTCTTCATATTTTCTCTATCCCACTATATCAGGCTATTTGCTTTCGGAAGTAACTGATCCTAAATTCCAAAACTAGATATCTGTGGTGATCCAGATTAAAAATTAATAAAGAGGACAATCGAGTCTGAGCGGAAAACAACTTTAGTGCAACGTGGTTCTGGCAGCGAATCCGACACCAGGCGGCGGCGTCAGAGACGGCGGCGGCGTCGCCGCCAGTGCACCGACCTTTGACCTAGAGACATCGGTGCAACTCCGGGTAGATCCAATGGCACACTCCACTAACTCGCCTTCCAGGTTTTCTCACACCCCGCTCTGGATAATCTCCCTGCATTCGAAACCCTTACGGCTTGTACTTGTTGCTTTTGTTTCTATTCTCATCAGCATATGAGTTTCCCAACATGTTTGTAAAAGAAAAAGCCAAAAAGTTGTATTTGCTGCCAAAAAAGCAAAGATTACTACGACGACAAGCTAGATAAAAACCGGAGATGCGAAGCAATCATTAAAAGCTCATCAAAAGGAAAGATTCAATATCCGGTCGGTCGATCAATCAAGTTTTACATGGCGATTTTCTTGCTCGCCAACAGCTAATCAATCTAATCGCGATTAAGCCGCGAACCGAATTTTTAGCGTCCGAAAACCGACGTTACGCAATTACCGTGCAAAGCCGGACCCATCAATCCTGTCCCACAAGCCACCCAACAAGAGTTAATTACGTAAACACCTGCAATCATTAATCTTAACTAGTTTTCCTAGCGTTTGCGATCGCTCCTTGTCGTTCAGGTGCTGGTTTTTCGCATTTTTTTTTTGTTTATCAGGTCAGATTTGCCAGGAACATCCACTATAACTTTGAGTGAATCCTTTACTTAATATCGGTCATCTATTAAAACTTCTAATAAAGAAGTGCATGTTTGAGGAATTTCGATTTGCTGAACATGATGAAAATACGTGTTCACTCAAGTTCTAAGTTAGTAAGCAAGCATTTTTCTTAAAAATTACAAATCTGACTGTAAAAACTCAGATTACAACAAAATAGCTTCTAAAAGTGTAGAAGAATTTTTGAGCCATAGCCTATACAGGGTGTCCCACGACGAAAGACATCGATTGACATTGGAAAAAGTATAAATAGGAGAGTTTTGAAAATTTGGCAGGATACTGATGTGGGCATGCCCAATCTAACTAAAATATTTTCAAGATGGTTGCACTTCCGTTTATACCGGAAGTCGATCACAACTTTCTTATTTTAAATAGAACACCCTATATATTATTACATATTTGGATTCCTCACAAAATTCTGATCAACTTTTGTGTACAATACCCTATGCCTATCTCTAGCCGTTTCTGAAATATATGATGTTTTTCCAAAAAAGTGATAGTTGCAACGCTCAACATATTTTTGTACTCTGTCAAAACCGTATTTCATTTTGCAATGAAACTTTGGGTTATTGTAAATAAAGGATCGTTTTATTAAACTGAGGGTGCGTAATGACTCATTTGTATACAGGGTCGTCAAAAGAAAATCATAAACCTGCCACTAAAAAAAATAAAAAATTTCAAGTTTTTTAAATAGAAACCCACATTTTTTATGACGGAATCATTTTGAGCATTAAAAATTACTATACGTTTCAATTTACTTGCCTATACCTAAATCCAACCCATTTCGTTTTATTTGAGAATAAACATTTTTTATTCATAAAACTCCAGATTTCTTGAAAATTTCTCTCTCTAATTACGTGTGGATTTATGTCACACCAGTAGTGTGAATTATGTCTATTGGACATTCCATTTTTAGTGAATTTGGCCTCGTCGCTCTAAATAATATTATTCAAAAACAATTCTTCTCCATAGTGACTAGTCAGCAAAAACTCACTAAAAACCACTCTCTTCGGAAATTCAACCTCTTTTAAGTGTTGCACTAATTTAAATAAAAAAGGGTGAAATGTATGTTTCTTCAGGATCCTTTGAATTGAGCTTTTAGGATATGCCTGATTCTACAGAAACTTGTCTTATTGACGAAGTTGGATTTGCAACAAAATAGCCCAAAATTGCAATTTCTACATTTGTATTATTAAGGATTGGTTTTGTTTTAATAGCTTTTATCTTCACAGATCCCGTATTCTTAAAATTTTCAATTATTTGCTTGACAGCTTTTGGTGATGGCTTTGGTTTTTCTGGATAACGAGCGGCAAATACCTCACACGTTCTACTCACAACTTTATCACATTCTCCGTAAATAATTAACAAATTTAAGTAATCTTGGTTTGAATAACGTAACAGCTACGGTATATTTGCAGTTGTCAAAACACTCAAGTCACTAGTGTTATTAACATGCTCTTCAGGTCTCCAATATCACCGTGTGTCAAAAGCATGACCAACTAGAATACCAGATAATCCCAACCGTGCAGCATAATAAAAAAAATGTTTATTCTCAAATAAAACGAAATGGGTTGGATTTAGGTATAGGCAAGTAAATTGAAACGTATAGTAATTTTTAATGCTCAAAATGATTCCGTCATAAAAAAATGTGGGTTTCTATTTAAAAAACTTGAGATTTTTCATTTTTTTTAGTGGCAAGTTTATGATTTTTTTTTGACGACCCTGTATACAAATGACTCATTACGCACCCTCAGTTTAATAAAACGATCCTTTATTTACAATAACCCAAAGTTTCACTGCAAAATGAAATACGGTTTTGACAGAGTACAAAAATATGTTGAGCGTTGCAACTGTCACTTTTTTGGAAAAACATCAAATATTTCGAAAACGGCTAGAGATAGGCATAGGGTATTGTACACAAAAGTTGGTCAGAATTTTGTGAGGAATCCAAATATGTAATAATATATAGGGTGTTCTATTTAAAATAAGAAAGTTGTGATCGACTTCCGTTATAAACGGAAATGCAACCATCTTGAAAATATTTTAGTTAGATTGGGCATGCCGACATTAGTATCCTGCCAAATTTTCAAAACTCTCCTATTTATACTTTTTCCAATATCAATCGATGTCTTTCGTCGTGGGACACTCTGTATAAGCCTTATGATTTTGAGGTCGGAATTCAATATGGAACTGCGTTGAAAATAGTTAATTTCTTAACAAGTGCGGAAAACAATTCTTTTTTGCACGCCAAGCAGTCGAATATGTCAACAATTTTGATAAAAATCTTTTATTAAAAAAATCAGTAATTGAGCATCAATCACGCAAATTAGAATTCGTTGCAAACCTTATAGGGATTTGCAAAATAAGTTAGGAAACACTTTGGTTTTCATTACACCAATTTGAAAATAATAGATATTAACTCTATGATACCCATCAAATTTCAACATTGTTGGAGGTTAATTTATTACAACCTTAACCTAACAAAAATAAAAAAAAACAAGTGTCCTAACGGCCTAAAAATACATATCTGAAGTATCTGACAAAAGCGTTTCCACTTTGATCGAAGCGTGAGTTTTTTTCGGCTTCTTTGTAGTCTTTCCACTGTTGCGTGCGTTTTCTTCCAGCAGGTCCCCACGTTTCTGTGGAGAATATCTGGACAAAAAAGCATTAATGAGTATTCGTATTGTTTAAACGCAAATTGGGGGCTTATACCGGAATTTCCTTGTCCCAAACCGAGTAGTAGCCGACCCAGAATATGGTCTGGAGGACGCCCACACCCAAAATACTCCAACCAAAAGCTGGAATGTTAAAAACAACCATTTAGTAACAGCATTTCCAGTAGTGTTTTTCGCTTACCCATAACGCCACTTGGATATGCGAAATCATAAATTCCATAAGTCAGTACGGGCAGAGTGGCAGCGAAGTAGATGAAAATCACTACAAGCAGTACAGGCATGATGAGTCCCCAGCACAGCCTCCAATACAATCCAGGTTTGTGTTTGGTCATAAATTCGAGATCCAGACAGAAATTTTGCAACCCTGTTAATTCACATTTATTTTTAAATGACAATAAAAATAACAAAAACTTACCGTATAAATAAACAATAGCAAACACTTCCAAAATAGCAAAAACGAAGATGATGAACGTTCCACCGAAATGATCGACCAGATCCAGCATGTACTGTCCACCCTGCATTAATGACGTCATTAAATCGATTCCTACCTTAAACCATTACACCTACCGGAGTGACGTAAATCAACCCAATCAAAAACATCGAACTGGCAGTGATGATCGAAATCACCCAGGACGGTATAAAAGAGAAAGAATCCTTGATGACAGTGTTTAGACAGCTTTGCAATGCCACCAAACTACCCACACCAAGTACGAACAGCATGAAGAAAAACAAAATGGCGAATAGCTGTAGAAAGTAAGGTTACGTTTTTGTGTCAAGAATTTTAAAATGTTTTTTTTTTACCCATGGAACGTGGGTAAATTTGGCTATAGCTTCTGGATAGGAAATAAATGCTAGCCCGGTTCCTCCCCCTTCGACCACGTCTGCCGGATCTCTACCCAACTCGTACGCCAGGTTGCCAAGTATCCCGAAAATAGTCAAACCGGATAACAAGGAAGTGAATGTGTCTAGAGTGGTGACGATCAAAGCGTCTCTATAACATTAACAGTTTGGTAAAAACCTGACACTTGGAAACAGTTTATTATTCAATGAATATGTAAAGATAGCTATTACTCACGAAGATGATGTTTATGAAGGCGAGTGTTGTAAAGTAGTTGTAAATCATCAAGTGAGTAATAGTCATTACATATTCGGATAGAATACTATACTTTTTCTATGACTCTCTCTAAAGAAAATAACACCAATTAAAATATCATCTGCTGTCAATATAACAATAGCCATCACCTGCGATTGTTTGAAATTAAGTCTAGAATTCAATTAAACACTCGAAACAGTCCAAATTAGATTTTCGGACTAATTCATTTCTAAAAATTAGATTTCAAGACTAATATCGTAGCATTTAGTGCCAAACTTTCATTATTGAAGAGTCTAAAACTTGACTTTTACTATTATAGATAGTCTTAAATACGATTTTTCTGTCTTAAAAGCACTAAAAACAGTCCGAATTTCTTAGAAACGTTCCAATTTTTTGCACCGATGAGTGTAAAAGTCAAATTAATAGTGAAGAAGCTTGAAATGACATTTTCAAGACTATGGACAGGGTACAAACTTGCTTTCAGTCCTGATAAGTCAAAAATTTGAAAAAAGATAGTCTTAGATTTTTAAGAAAAGCTCGAATTTTTAGCACTGAAGCCTATGGAAAATGTAAAAATTGTTTTTTAAGACTGCAATGTTGATGGTCTTGAAACTCGATTTTACAAGCTGAAAGCAGTTTTGAAGCACTAAAAATAGTCCAGAGTTTTAAAAAAATGAAAAACAAAGTAAAACAACTTAAATATGACTAAAATATTTAAGTTTGTCTTCAAATTATGAGAACTTGTTTCAAATGTAAATTTTAAGCTTCTGATGTCACTTTTTATTGGTTCAGTCACTTTTTAGTGTCCAAGTCAATTTTCAAGGTTTAAATGTGTAAATTTGTAGTCAAAACTTTTAGAAAAAGTAGTTTTTCATGTCTACAAGTCTACTTTCAATTTGTCCGGAGAATTTTTTGAATTTCATAAGTGCTTGTTACAAACTTGAGCAAAATTGCTCCAACGGTCCGCTGGTGGACTGAACCACTATTACTCACGGTTAGATAATGGGTGTTATTATCTATTATAAACTAGTGAGTAATAGGCATATTATTAAGCAGTCGTTTTAAAAAGTAATTACTTACCTGTTGATAGCGTGGTTAAAAGGATTATAAGAGGAATACATGATAATAGATCCAAATCCAACGTTCAGCGAGAAGAAACATTGCGTCACGGCGGCATACCACACCTGCAACGTTGCCAAATTTAGTTTTTTTTCACTAAGCATAGTGTAACAGATTACTGACGGAAGCATCTTTAAGTTTAGCCCAGTCAGTTTCGATAAAGTAGTACATCCCATTTCCGGCTCCGTCCAAGGTGGCAGCCCTGATCAACAACGTGATCATGATGACGTAGGGGAACAAAGCTAGGAAATAGGAGGCTTTTCCGGAACTTTTCACACCTTTGATCGACACCAAAAAGGTAATAATCCAAGAAGCCAGTAGGCACAACGTTAACTGCCATTGCGGAGTACCAATTCCTTCTGATATATCGTCGGTTTGCTGGAGAACCTCGATTCTAGGAAAATTGTTTGTTTTTATTTAGTACAAGCACATTTATTTTTGTTTTATAGTATAAATAATTGCAATAATGATAATTGTAAAACATTCTCGTACTCACCGAAACCAAAGTTCTGAAGAACTTATGGCATTCGAAACATTTGCCGTGGTATTCAAAGAGGAAACGCAGGTGCGATTAAGATACTCCACATACTCATCCCAGTCGGGATTGCAACTGGTCCATGGCAAATCGCCGGTAAACGAATGGATCAAATAGTACAAAGTAATGGCCATAAGACAACAGTAATAGGTGGCTACGCATGTTGATCCGATCAACTGTCCAAATCCTATACCTAAACAAAAAATGTAACAAATCCGGTAACATTGGATCGAAACTCGTACTTTTCAACACCGGTGACAGTTTCTCGTACATCTTGACGTTGCCGCGACTGGAAAATTGTCCGAGAGCCATTTCCATGTAGTACAAAGGGCGACCGATCACAGTCAGAACGATCAGATAAGGGATGAGAAAGGCGCCGCCACCGTTTTCTTTGGCGGTAAACGGAAACCGCCAAATGTTACCCAGCCCCACTGACATGGCGATACAGGACATAAGAAACTCCAATCCGTTGCCCCATTGAGCCCTATTTTCTGAATCGTCATCATCATCTTTCACCTATTTGAATTTGAGTTATAGTTAAGTATGACTTTAAACACATTGAAATGCAAGTTAGTGCTAATCCAGATTTCACTCAGAGCTCAAAATCTACATAGAAGAATATTGCAATAATAAGGTGCGTTTTGTGTTTAGGAAGTTATCTTTTGACGGAAAAAATGCCATTTAAACGTTGTGTTGTTCAATCCTGTTCCAACAATAATAGTAAGAGTTGTCCCAATAGGATATTTTTACTTTATGACTTCCACGTACGTTATAAATTTAAATGTCTCTTACTACATCACAGGGGACCCTGCTCTTCAGAGGTTTACTCTTCTTCATACATAGAACAGATATAGAAAATTCAAAACTTAGTAGGAACTAAATGAGCAGAGAGAACAATTTCAGCTTCATAAGTGTAATTTTACAATTTGTCATAAGATATCAAATTTTCTGATGAAATGGTCATGTGACCACCTGGTGAATGATGTCATATCCTCCTGATTAGACTGACAAATGTCGTGTCTGAAGCGATTTGCTATCTTGGTCTGGAGCCTTGTTTTGCAAATGTTCTGTCTTGTCTTGACAATTTTGAAATTTCCATAATTTAAGTCATATATCATCAGTTTATGCTTATCAGTTTTATGCCGTTTCTGTCAGCGCGGTTAAAATCTGTTACGTCATCGTAATTTAGTTTGATTTTTCCTATACCGTTGTGGACAATATACGCTTCATTGTAGTGTACTTACTTCGTCCACAATTTTTTCACTTGGTGCGCTGCTCCTTTTAGTGTCCTTTAGTTCGTCAGGTGGAACAAAGGCGGGATTTTCCAAACCATTTTTCTGAAATTAAAATATTACTCAATTCAATAAATACGTCCAATCATGTGGTGTTATAATCATAATGCGTTTTTTTCTTTGCATTTTTTTTGTCTATTAATAGACCGCCGATTAGGGAATTATTTATCAAAATTATACACGTTTTACCTTGTTTTTCTCGGAAGCAAATCAAACCGCATCGTTTTCGATTATCAGCGTGAATCCGATACGTCGATTGTTAATTTGAGATTTCCACTAATGTCAGCCGGATTATAGTTTATACATTCCGTTTATCAGTTATTAGTTTATTATAACAGACTAACCTTATACTTGAGGTACACAGAATGTTCCAGAAATGGTGTCAAAAACTTTAAGGAAAGATTCAAAAATATGAACAAAATTTTCTAAAAACCTCTTAAATGTCCCTCCTTTAAGATACAGGGTGTCAAAGTTGCATTAAGCTAAAATAAGTAAGTTGCCATATTGGTCAACCACTTTTGGGTGTGCGGTAGACAAACACGGAGGTCACAATTTCTGCTAAAGTTACAAAACTTTTTTTCAACTTTCAACTTTTGTATCTCAAAGAAGGACATTTAAGAGGGTATGTCCATAAACACTTTTTCTCATATTTTGACATGTACTATCCTTTTCTTACAATTTGTGACACTAATTTAATGACACCCTGTATATGAAAACCTTCTCTTTCCATTCCATTTTTCCTGCACGCAGACAACTGTTAAACTAGTTTCTGTTTTGAATAATAACAATATTAATAGCACCCTAATAATAAACATTTACGATACCTATATAATCCATCGGAATCTTTTAAAAGCGTCCCTAATGACTTTATGGCGATATCTGGTTTGGTTGAGTTACGATGAGATTCGCAATTCAGCTTATTAATGTCTAGGTCGATATTTATGAACATTGAAATTGCGTCAGAGCTTTTCCGTACTTAGATTTGATAAAAATGAAGGTTTGGGCGCACCCAGAACGTTTTAATATTTTGGGGATGACGTTCGCAAGACATAAATCATTGTCGTAAAATGTGAGTAAGTTGTAAAAGACTTAAATGACAGAGAACCAAACGAAACGTGGCGGGAATTCACGTGTAGTTAATCTAATACTCAAGAAGGTGTAATTTAGATAATTTCCTATTGCATTTTATGGACGTCATGTAATTGTTACTTATTACTGGTTGAGGAAGAACTGGTTATTTGTTGGTAATTTCGAGTTAAAAGCGATTTTGATAAGTATCTTCTTAGTCAAGAAAAAAACTAAAAACAACGCTCTTTACTATGCAAAAGGACCACTAATCTGGGGGTCTGAAAAATCTTCTTTAGCACCTAAAGTTATTGAAGATAAAAAAAATTATGAAAGAAGGTAATGATGATACGGAGATATGTCACAATTTGACAGCTCCTATCTTGGTTCCTATGAAAGCTAGGAGGTTCTTGTAACGTCAAAGTATAGTAGTTGTCTATTATCATATTTCAAGTATAACGTCTTTACAAAAGCAATTACATGGCAAAGTTGCCAGATTTCTCAAATATATCATGGAAGGGTCTTCTAATTGAACGGTGTTTTTGATCAACTTAACCTATAATTACTTAATCTACATTGCATCTACATCATTCAATCTACTAAAAATTTTAGAACTGACATTATTACGTGTAGTGTAATTTTTGTAGTAGTTGTAGGTATGCAAGTGCTTATCAAATAGTTATTTAAATATTGCTTTATTATTATACACTGTTGAGGAAAATGCAGTTTGTTATCAAGATTTAGAAAATTTTGTTGTTTCGCTTTATAGTTTGCATTTACAACTTATTATTAAATTTTTGAAAAAAAAAACAGGATTTCCAGGAAGTCACCAAGATAAGATGTAATAAACTTATCAAACTATTTATTGAGTGATTTTGTTGCATGATCTGGCAGCATTGTATTTTTTGCGCATTTGAATTTTCAAGATTTCAGAAGCTTTCAAATACTATAGAAACTTCCTTTCAAAATAGTGTCTGGAAGCTTCCAAAAGCTTCTGAAACAGTCTAACAGCTTCCAAATGCTCTTCAACCAGTCTAGAAGCTTTCAACAGATTTCAAAACGATTCTAAATAATCATCTAAAGCATTTCAGAATAGGCTTCAGTATGCTCTTTCCAACTGTCCTAAAACCTTCACGAAACTCCTGAAGTATTCTAAGAAGATTTCAGAAGCTCCCAAAATACTATAGAAACTTCAAAAGCTTCCAAATGCGCCTCAACTTGTCTAGAAGCATTCAACAGATTTCAAAACTGTCTAAAAACGATTCTAGAACAGTTTAAAAGCTTCCAATAATTTCCGAATGCCTTTAAAGCAGTCCAGAACCTTTAATATGCTCTTTACATTGTCCTAAAACCTCCTAAATGCTCCTAAAGTAGTCTAAAAAGATTTCAGAAGCTTCCAAAACACTATAGTAAATCTAAAATCTTGTCTAGAAGCTTTCAAAAGTTTTTAGAACCATCTCAAAACTTGTTACTGCAAACTGTTGTTAATGTATGACTGAATTGTTTTTCTTTTTTTCTGGTTTAAGGTTAAAAATAGTTATTTACGTAACGTAAGTTCGAAAAGTGGTATACTTCTAGCATCATAGTGCAGTTTCCCAAGCGAATTCAAGCCTGTTAAATTTAAAAGGCGATTTTCATTAAATTGAACCAAAATGTATAGTAAACTATAAACAAAAATTTCTGTTTGCAAAGATGATTTAAAGTGTATTCTTAATTAAGAAATGAAATAGGCAGTTATTGTTTTTTGATTTAAAGGTACATTTTTGAAAAATAAGTGCGGAAAGTGCACTTTTTGAGTAGGGCCCGGTGTCATATGTCGTTGAATACAGAATTAAAAGGCTGAGTGCCAAAACATAATTTCCACAAAGACGAATTGTCGAAATAGTTGTAGAAAAGTGTCATTGGGCTTGGCCTAGCTTTTAAGTTAACGTCACAAAACTTGAAATCAAAAAAATGACTTTTTTCAAAATATCTCAAAAACTAAAAAAAAGGAGGAGGAGGTTTCTAAACTTTATTTTATTATATTGATGAATACGCAGTTTTTGTTTTATTTAACCAAACTGGTATCTTTTTCCAAGATCTCTATAGCTGTCCTTATACGGAACAGAAAAAAAAAAAAAAATATAAATTTAAGCGTATGAATATTTTTCTACAAATAATTTTTCGAAAACACTTGGATTTGATATGCAGAATGTGACAGAAACCAGCTTCTTCTGTCACATTCAATCAATACTTCTATTGAGTCCCACTGACTGTTTTCAACAATTAGGACTCTTGTTAATCACTTAACGAGTACTTACTTCAGATGCCATGTTTGCGGAAGAAATCTACACTAAACACTCTCTAAAACTGTCAAATCCATAAATGGAAAACGGTAATTGCACTGCGATCTGCGGCCGTAGATCATTCGCAAAGAGACGCGAACAGTATAAAGCTCATCCACCTACATAGAAGGAGAATGTGTTCAGCGCCGCCAATTTATTTGCTACGATTAATTATTATCGCGTTTTTAAGTCTTGGGGATATGACGAGCTAATTAGAGTGTGTAAAAGGGATAATAAATACACGTTACCACCTATTGTTATAACGTTTTATTGGGAATTAATCTTAAATAGACGTCTGCCAGTTGTGGAGTAAACTAGAAAGATTCAGCAATTTTTCTGAAATGTAAACTGAAATGTTCTGTCTAGTAAGTGAATCAAGACTGGTTGCTTTCAGTATTTCATGATTTCAGCGAAAAACTGAAAGCGGAAATAACTACAAACTGCACCACAGTACCAAGTTCGCATTGCTGTCATTTTTAATCTCTTTTATTGTAAAATTAAGTGAATTTATGGTTTGTATTAAATAAATGATAACGTCGAGATAATCGTACCTTCACTGTAAAACCTTCACCTTGAAAAGTGCCCACCGCAGTAGGTGGCACACTTCACACGAGACGTAGTTAAGACAATGTTTGTCTGCAAAACGATTTTTTGATTGATTGGGCAATCAAAATGGATTACCCTTTGTGCCGAGTCATTTAATCATCATAAAAGTGTAGTACCCAAACCGTTTCTAGTGGAACTTTGCATTAGTTGCTCGTAAATTTATCTTACTTCATTTGGGTTTAATTTATCAAAATATAAATTTAAAACGCGGAGGATAAGCCAAATCCAACGTCAAAATTGTACTAATTTTTTAATGGTTTTTCAACTATAAATACTGCGGATTAAGTTGGAATTAAGAACATTGTTATCAATTGTGGTTAATATACTGGGTGTAAAATTATTGTTGTAGAATTTTTTTTTTTTTAATTTTACTAACAGTGGATAACAAGTTGAAGACGTTTCGACACTACTTTTGATTTGACAAACCACTTTTTTTTAAATTATGTTAAACTTTTTTTTTGAGTTTTATTTGGGTTTTATTTTTTTTGAAAAGTTTAGGCAATTAGCCAGCACTAACCTTTTCTACACATTTTTCATATATTCTTTGCTTTACATTTACAAAAATTTGTTTACACAGGACTTCTACTCTTCTCTTAGTAATGGTCCCTTTAGTAAATTAGACAGGTGATATGGACAAAACATTGTTTAAAGACACATTTACGTATTTTTGTTCTGTTGACTTTTTTAGAAGGACGTCAGATTTGTTTCTAGAATACAACTAAGCTACAACTGAAATTTTCTTAATTAAACATACGCAATCAAGATGAGGTAAAATAATTAGAACTTTTATAGGCCACATTCGTTTTCACGTTCCATGGAGCGATCAGATCGTTTTTGACGTCACAATGACGTAATTTGACAGTTGGTCAAATTATGGTTTTCCCAAATTACGTCATCGTGACATCAAAAAAGGCTCCATGGAGCTTGAAAACGCATGCGGCCATAGACAAAAATGGAGATAACGTCAGTAGTGTCACATTTGGTGAACAGAGGTCACATCATTCGAAAATCGGTCACATAATCACTTATAGTAAGTTTCCTAACTGTATTTATTTATATTCCTTATTGTAACATACTTTGCATATAAAACTTTATGTATAAATAATTTACTTTCTAGTCTAAACCAAAAAAAAAAAATGAACACAAGTAAAATTATCGTCCAATCAAAATGCATAGTTTATCGACTGTCCAACTTCGAAGTTTCGTAACTCGATCTGCATTTTTATCTATTTTAAACTGACGCCATTTTCTATTCTGTTTTAGATCTTTCGGTCCCCAATCCGTGTGCCGCAACATCGATTTCAAAGCCTGAAAATACAAAATTTCTTAAAAAACTGATTTTTTTTCAGTTTTTATGACGTACGGATTTCCCAGACGCCAAATTTCTCTTTCGTTTCACAAAATCAACGGTAAACCACACAAACGGTTGCAAAACTCCAAAACCGAGCAGAACCCAACCCCATGCTAGAAAATTGTCAGTTAAATTTTTTTTATGTTTTATGGGTGTAAGCACCCATTACCAAGCACGTTAGCAGGATAGTCCTTTTTCTCATACTGCAGTGGTTCGTAGTTGATTAAAAAGTAGGACAAAACGAATATGAGCACCAGTGGAACGATCAGGACCCAGCAAATTCTCCAGTAAACTCCTGGTTTTCTCTTAGTCATAAATTCGATGTCTTGACAGATGTTTTCCAACCCTGAAAATGGTCAACTTGTGGTTTTTGTTGTTAATGGCGAATTGCACCGACGTAATTAAGGTCAACCTAAGGTTTACCTAGGCTAGGTTGTGATTTGACTGTGACATGTCATGGTCATGTCTAGAGTGCCCTTAAATATGTCGGTGTAAGGAGGGCCACACAATTAATATCGACAAACTGACGCTTTTCGATAATTGCTTTTGGTGACCACTTTGATATTTGTGATTAACAGATTAACTGCCAAATTACGTCAACTTTGTTTTTTCTTTTATTTTTCAATTATTATACAAAATCATTGTTTTTGATTTATTAACGTTGAATTCGTGTGGATAATTTTTCATTTTTTTATTCTTGATTGCTCTGCTCCATAAAGTTTTATGATATATTTTGGAAAACCCTGTATATTTTCCAGTTATTTTAACGATTCGAGAAAATACTCTACAGGGTGGTCCAGTTTTAAGTGTCAATAATTCACCATTCGATAGCCAATCAAAAAATAAGTTGACTTGCATTATGTCATTTTTCTGAAAAACGTTTCCTAAGATACAGCCCACCAAATTTCAATTTAAAAAATCGTTTTATAGTGTAAAACTGAACATTCAAGACTTGTGAGAGTCCAAATTTGTACTGAATAGTCTAAAAATTTGCTATTAACTACTAGGAATAGCCTTATAATTCGTTTTCTCAGACTGCCTTCCTGGTAAAAACTAAAAACAGTCCGGAAATCAAGACAAAGATTGTATTGTACATGAAACTCATTTTTTGCTACTAAAAATAATCTAAAAGTAGATTTTTAAGGCTAGAACTAACTTTACTAGGACTAAAGAGAGTCCAAAAGTCTATTTTCAGGACTTTAATTGGTGTACAACTCAATTTATTGAAACAAGACTACAAGCAAATTAAATTTTCGGACTATTTTACTTCTCAAGACTAATATCGTAGCATTTGGTACCAAATTTTTTTACTTTAATTACTGAAGAAACTTGACTTTTGGAAATAGTCTTAAACTCGATTTTTCAGTCTTAAAAAGCACTAAAAACAGTCTGAATTTCTTAGAGATACTACAATTTATTGCACCTATGAGTGTAGAAATTTAATAGTAAAGAAGCTAAGCTTGAAATGACATTTTCAAGACTATGGATAGTGTACAAACTGGCTTTTAGGCCTGATAAGTCAAAAGATAGTCTTAAAGCACTAAAAACAGTCTAGATTTTTAAGAATACTTGAATTTTTAGCACTGAGGTGTCTAGAAGTCGATTTAATAGTAAAAAAGCTTATAATGACATTTTTAGTCTATGGAGAATGTAAAAATTGTTTTTTTACGTTTGCTATGTCAATAACTTCGATTTTCCAAGCTGAAAGCAGTTTTGAAACACTAAAAATAGTCCAGAATTCTAAGAAAATGAAAAGCAACGAAAAGTTAGTTTTCAAGACAATTTTTATGAATCTAATGTCAATGTACTGTATCTAAGACTATTTTCAAGACTAAAATATTGAAATTTGTTTTCAAATTATGAAAACTTACTTCAAATGCAAATTTTACGTTTCTGATGTCACTTTTTGGTGTCCAAGTCAATTTTTAAGGTTTAAATGTATGAATTTGTAATAAAAAATTCTAGAAAAAGTGTTTTTTTATGTAAACAAGTCAATTTTCTCAATTTCAATCAAGTCTCTCGATTTGTATGAAAACTGGTTAGAAACACAAAGCTTCTGAAATCAATTTTTATCTTTTCTAAATCAATTTTCAAAACTAAAGTATTTCAGTTTATTTGGAAACTATGAAAACTGGCTACAATAAAATTTTTTAAGCTTCTTAAGTCAATTTTTCGTTTCCAAGACAATTTTAAAGTTGGGTTGGGTTAGTTTTGGGTCTTTGAACGTAATAAGTGAATTATCTCGTAAACGAAGTATTAAATTAGAATTGTATAAGATATAATTAATTTTTCATCGTGAACAATAAATTTAAAAGAAACTGTAATTTTTGAAAAATATCCAAAGACCTAGAAAATAAGGCAAAAACATGAAAACCATCTTCCTGTATCTACGCTTCTGGAGAATTTTGGCAAACGTCATTCATAATGAGTATTAATTTCTAGAGTGCTTGTTCCAAATTTGATTCAACGGTCTGACAGTTATGACAAAAAAAAAACGATTTTTTAAACTGAAATTTGAAGAACTGTATTTTCCTTAGGAAGCCTTTTTCAGAAAAATGACATAATGTATGTTAACTTATTTTTTGATGGGCTATCGAATGGTGAATTATTCCAATTTAAAATTGGACCAACCTGTATAATAAGGTTTTGCTTGATTGTAGATTGTTACTTACCGTACCACCATAAAATGGACACGACCTCAACAATGTTCATGATGTAGAAAATAAAAGTGCCACCATAGAAATCAATCATTGTGAAAATCCACTGACCACCCTAAAACAAAAAGATAAAACATCCGATAATTAAAACTTAAATAATTTTTGTTAATATAAGGTTTTATCAATAATTTTCAAGATGAATTCACTCAAATATTAACTATTTAATAATTGGAAAAATCATATGCAGAGAAAGCTAATCACCTCAATGAGCGTTAAATTTGGGTTTAATATTTTTGCCCAAAGCTACAATTTATAACAAATGCATCGAATACTGAATTAGTCAAAATTTTACGTTGTATCAAATTTTTAAAACCAAGATGACTAACTCAAAAATTCTCAAATAATGTGTCGAGACTTAAATATTAAAACCAAGTTGGAAACTGTTCAAACGAGTCGAATTAAACTTTAGAATGTAAAATATGCAAAACTTACTGGAGTAACGTAGACCAGTCCGATAATAAATCCTCCAAGTGCAGTGGCCAAGGAAACGTGCCAAATTTTCAGATGGGGAAACGCGTCCATTATTACTGTGAAAGCGCAGCCCTGTAAGGCTGCCAGGCTGCCCACTCCCAAAACGAAGAGCATTACAAAGAATAGAATTGCAAATAACTAGAATAGTGTTGCAGTGAATTCATAGTAAAGTTTAAATGAGCGTAAAAAGAATCTCACCCAAGGAACAGCTTCAAATCTGGCTATGGCTTCTGGATAAGAGATGAAGGCCAGTCCGGTCCCTCCAGACTTGACCACATTGGGCACGTCCACGTTCATTTTACTTGCCAAATTACCCAAAATACCGAAGATGATAGTACCAGCCAATAAGGAAGTACATGTATCTAAGGTGGTGACCACCATAGCGTCCCTATAGTTTACTGCATTTAGAAAAAACCTTCAAAATGCTCCAAACTTACCTGTAAATATTGTGTTTGAACCCATTGTAAGAAGCGTACATAGACACTGAACCAAACCCAATATTAAGAGAGAAAAAGCACTGAGTGACTGCATTGTACCACACCTTGAAACACACTAATTTTCAATGCAACAAAAAATTGTGGTAGTTTACCTTGGCATCAAGTAATTTAGCCCAATCCGGGCTAATAAAGTACAAAATTCCAGTTCCTGACCCAGTCAAAGTAACTGCGCGGATCAGCAAAGCAAACAAAACTACGTAGGGAAATATGGCTAGAAAATAAGACGCCTTTCCTGAGCTCTGCACTCCTTTGGCGCACACTCCGAAGGTAATAATCCAAGAGGCCAGCAGACACAAAGTCAACTCCCAATCGGGTAACCCAATCCCATCCGATATGTCCAACCGTTCTTTCAGAACATCAATCCTGGAAATTTCCGTAAATTGTAATACCTAATTCTTATCTGTTATTTAGCTAAACTGCGGTAATAAATCTATGTGATTCATTTGAACAACAAACATGTTTTCATATTAAATAAAAGCTGAAAATGGGTTTGCGCAATGTTTTAAAGCTTGAAATATGATTCCAGGTTTTATAGCTTTTTTGCGGTAAATAGTAAAAGAGAATCTAAAACACGACAGTCTCATTTTATAAACTTTGATGATGAATGAATGAAGCAAAATTGTATTGATAAGCTATTGCAAGCATTCAAAACAACTACTCAATCGTTGCTCATTTTGAATAGTTCATTCGATAGATCGATAAATCGAGAGACAATTATGTACCGGGTGTCCCAATAAACAGTGTAAGAGGCCCCAATAGAGCGTTGCCAAACTGCATTTTCAAATCCAAAAAAAGAAGAAAACTTTTTTACGATTAACGCATTATACCTACTGCTGTTTACCTAAAATTTGAAATAATATCCCAACAAACGAAAATCAGTAGAAAATTTTGTTTTAGACAGAAAACCAGTTATTTTTTACACATTTGACAACGCAGCAGATTTCAATTTACTATGTTTTACCAAATTTTACGCAATGCTGCAGCACAACAGAAAGGTAAACTGTAGAACCTAACAGGAACTTGTCTTTGTCAGCTTCTTCTGTCACATTCTATCAACACTTTTCTTGAGAATTTCGTTCCCTGTTTTCAAGAATTAGGTCGCTGATTGTCAAACCTAAGGGGACAATTGAAATTTTGGTGCACTTTTCCATAAAATCGTCCATCACTCGCTTATTTGAAACACCCTGTATAAAACGACCTATAACAAAAGAAAGCTAATGAACGGGGCTATCACGTGACGTTGAACGGGCATGGCCAAGTTGTCCCGCTTAGCCGCTAGAGGGCGTCAAAGTTGATTCTCATTTTTTGCAGTTTTTGATCAATATCTCAAGAACGTTTCAAGTTAGAGGTCTGAAATTTTTACCACAATGATTTTGATCAATATCTCAGGAATCGAGGAAGCACCTCGATGGGATGCAACTTTTACCTTCTATGTATACACTTTTTTGGTACAACGCACCGTTTGACTTGACTGAAAATTCAAATCTAGAATTGTCAAGAAGTTTCCAGTAAAAATTTGTTATTTTCAAAATTAAAATCAACTGCCTAAATTTCAACCTTCAACAAAAAATGTAAAAAAAATTTCAAAATTTCAAAAAAAATGTAAAAAACTAATTATTTTTGTTTTTTTAAATTCTCCAATTTTTATGGGAAATTACCAAAAATTTTCTGAAAAAATTTTCATAAATTTAATTTTCCGGAAATTTTACATTCCAGAACGATACTACTTTTTGCGCGTTTTTTCAAATTAAAGATTTCAGTTAAACTTACTGCTCTTGATACTCCATGTACTATTACCTGAAATACAATTCAGCTGAGCTCATTTCCGTTCCGGTTGAATCTGGGTTCTCCTGGGAATTAGACGGAACACAAGTAATATTGCCACTTTTCACCCAACTGACATTATCCCATTCAGCGTTACAACTAGCCCAGGGCAGATCCGAAGTGAATGAATTTACCAAATAGAACAACGTAATAGCCATTAAAGAACAGTAGTAGGTGGCCACACATATTGTCCCCACTAATTGTCCAAAACCAACCCCTAAAACGCATAATTTTCAAAAAAAATTATCTTGCAACAATAATCAGAAACAAACCTTTGAGAGCTGGAGCTAAATTCTCAAACATCTTCACGTTGCCCCTGCTTACGAATTGACCCAAGCAAGCTTCAAGGTAGTACATGGGGCGACCCATAAGAAGCAGCACCAGGACGTAGGGGATCAAAAAAGCCCCTCCACCATTTTCGTAGGCGACAAACGGAAATCTCCAGATGTTGCCCAGACCTACATTCATCGCTATACAGGACATGAGAAACTCGATTGGTTTGTCCCATGATGCCCTATCAGGATTTGACTGGTCTACTGCTTCTTCACCATCCTATTTTGATCATAAAAAGAATCAAAGTAAAATGCTGTGACGTAATAGCAGTACAATAAGAAAATAAAAATTCTTTCTCCCCTTGGAGCGAGCAGAGCGAATTTGACACGTTAGGATGACGTAATTAAGCAAAACTGTCAAATTATGTCATTATATTACTTCTTACCTGAGTGTGGTCATGTTCTGTATGTACAACATTGGGGTCCTCATCTTTGGGATCAAAGGCGTTATTTACATAACTGTTTTCCTATACAAAAACACAATTTATCACTCTCTACCGGTTTAAAACAAAAATACTTACTAAAGACATTTGAGATATAAACTGACATTAAAAGTACCTAAAACTTTCTGTAACCAGTTCAATGTAAAAGGCTTGCCAAAATAAATAAAAGGAAAAATCTCAGGTTGTTTAAAATTTTGTATGTTTCCAACGCCAGGACCGGATTTTTTTATCGTCAAATGCAGCCGGCCCTGATTACGCTAATCCGCTTAAGCTCTTGATTAAGTTTTTGCCGGCTTTAATTCAAATTTCCTAATTAAAAACCGTGGAAATAGTTTTAATGCGATTTAACTGAATTAGTTCACTTATTTCGTTTAATTCTGCCCTGCAAATGTTATTCATTGTTTTACTGCTTATAGAGATTGTAAATATTAATAACCGTGTAAATATGATTTTACAAATAAATTTGGCCCATATAAAGCGATTCTATCTAGCAGTACTGTGTAATATACGAATCTGTTTGCATTCGGGTACTATTCCATTCAAATCGGATAATAAAACTACGTTATAATACCTGGTTCATATAAATTTTCCGCTAAATTGTACCTTATTAATTTTGAATGTCAAATTTGGTTTTTTATGATTCTGTTAGTACAAAATTAGATTGTCAAAATTATTGAAAACTGTTTTTCTCATCTCATCTAAACTCATATTACTATGAATTACAATTTTCACAAGTTATATTAAAAATTTTTTTTAAATGAGTTTACTTAGTGACAGTTTGTCAAAAAAAATAGAAATTTTAAATTTTATTAATATTTTTTTTTTGTTTGGTTTCATCTAGTAATTTATTGAATTGTCCTAAGAGAGAGAGAATAACTGTATTTTTCTCATTAGATCCTTGATGAAAAAGAATAATTAATTATAACAATAGAAGTTATAAATTTCAATAAACTAATTTACGCGGTCAATTTACAGTGACACTTTATCCATATACAGTGTGTCAACGAAATAATGGTCTTAATTTCAAAAAGTAATTTTTTCTACCATTTATTAATCATATCTGTCATCATTTCGGTTGTTTTCGGTTTTTGTTAATGTTTTTTTTTCGAAAAAAATTTTTTATTTTTATTTTTTTTATGTGCTAAGTTATCAGTCTACCGAAAGTTCTAGAACTTGCTTTAGTGATATGCCACTAAAGGAGATAATTCAAATATAAATATTGGAATTCAGATGAGGCTTGATTTTTCAATATCAGTGAAACTTATCTCAATATCAGTACACACGAATATTTGACGATTTCCAAAACAAATACATATATCGATCAATAATATAGCCTGATTCGAACTTTTCCATGATAAAACTGAAAATCTTAATAATGGTTACTTTTAAAAGAACCTTACAAAAAAATTTAATTTATTTTATTAGTTAGCTTTTCTTCTCTCTTTTGTCTTATTGGTGAAGAAAGAAATAATCAAAATCAGTGATTTTTTTAAACTTTTTAAAATAGTCTGAAAATTTTAAAATCATCAACAACCTCTATTTGAGTAACTTTTTCGTTTAAGAATTAAAATTAAAAAATGATTTTTGTGGCTCATTTTTAGGGTTGATTTAAGGACACTTTTCGACTACAATTTATATAACACTTTGGAGTTTATTGTTTTATTTCCTCCCTTGAATTATACATCAATCAACTTGGACCACCCTGTATATGGATATTTAAATTTCTCCTCTTAAATTCCGCTAAACCAGAAAATAATTAGTTTATAACAAAAGTTCTATTTGTCCCAACATTCAAACATGGCGTCAAAAAATATAACAAAGTATGTATACACAGTTGCCTACCCAACTACTTTTGACGCTTATGACATTGACGTTTGAAATTATTGAACAGGTTAGTGGGTCAAATTCCGATGTCATAACAACGCAACTTGTAAACAAAAGTTATCTTTCCTTTATTTTTTATTAATTTACAATTATTATTTACTTGTTTCTTCCAGATTAAAGTCCACCGTTTGCAAATGAAGCCCTATTCTACATGACTTGCACATTGTCACCACATTTCTCCCACAAACTATGTCGAGCTTTAATTGCAACTCCTTGGCGCAGCTTGGGTTGGGGCAAAAAGTCCTTTTCCTCACTAAGAAACCGCTCTAAATTCAAGTAAGTACCACGTTTTCATGTTAGTTTGTTGCACTAGTGCTCTCTGTGGTCTACAGACCTACATTTGCACTATACCGAGCAGCTTGCACTACTGGGATTTTGAGAACCTCCTCCACATTTCAGGGCAAAGATGATAGATATGAGGGTGTCACCGTTCTTTCAGAGAATGAACCTTGCAAAGCTGAGGAACTGTCAGAAAAATTAAAAAGTAATCAATTCAAATTAAACACACTAACTTGTTTGTTATTAAATACATTTTTAGACTCATTAGAACTGTGGAAAAACCTTAAAAAGCGTGGAGTGTGGTTCAGAGTTCACACAAATCAGTCAGATTGGGTGCCAATACTAGTAAAAGTAACTAAACCCTTCTAAATCAACTACTCTTTCTTAACAGTAAATTTTAGTATGGTTTCAAGTACCATCATGCTAAAGGTGACTATGCTATGTTGTATTTGTGGCTGTCTAGTGCAGAAAATAACAATATTCCCACCTATGCTCACACAATGATTGGGGTAGGGGCTGTTGTAGTTAATAGTCAAGATCAAGTTTTAGTTGTTAAAGAGAAATACCAATTTTATAATAGACCTTTTTGGAAATTGCCTGGTGGTCATGTTGAGCCAGGTTTGTAGTCAAGAAACCATAAAAAGGGTGTACTGTATTTAAGTTGATTGTAGGTGAAGATTTGGTGGATGCAGCTTTGCGTGAGGTATTTGAGGAAACTGGTATTAAATGTGAATTCCAGTCAATACTGACTTTAAGGCAGGGACATAATGGTATTTTTGGTTGTTCTGACATTTACGTTGTGGTCAATTTGAAGGCTGTAAATGAGGACATCAAAAAGTGTGACAGAGAAATTGCCGAATGTCAGTGGATGAACATTGAGGAGTATTTGTCCCATCCTCATATACATGAACTTAATAGGTGGGACTAAGACCAGACAAAACTCACAAATTACTAAAGTTAGGATTGCAGGTTCTTTGTCAGTAAATTGCTGCACCACAGGAAACATAATTTAAAGATTGACTGTCATCGTGGCGTGCATGAACTTTTGAAAAAACCTTTTACTATTTATTCAGTGTTTAAGGGTGATGACTTGGAAGAAATTGAGAAACTTCCCTTTTCTGCTTCACCTGTAAAGAAATAAGATTAGATTTGCTGGTTAGTAGTTAGGAAGATTTTTACTTTAAGTAGTAAAGGAAGGTTAATTAAATTGTTTTGTTGTTAATGGTTTTTTTTTAATAAAATTCTAGTTTATCTGTTGCGTATTTGTGGCAAATCTCTCATTTGTTAGCCCATTTGCCAAATTTACATTTTATATGTGTACCAACTTTTAATATTTTACTTGTAAATTATTTATGGAATTCACATTAATGGAGTGTTTGTCCTCCAAGGCATTTAATCAGTTGACATTGGCGGATAGGTAGACTGACGTTTGACGGATAACAGGTTGAATTAAGGTTATGTTTTAATGTGTTTGAAAGTAAACAAAATTTATGCAATGTTATTTTCTAAGATTATATTAAAAATTCCTTGTTTTAATTAAATCAAAATTCGTCCAGTCACAAACCATGTCTGTGTTCGCATAAAACACACACTGTCATCACGTGTCATCCTAATCTAGAGTCGTTTACTAAAATCCAAACTTGACTCAATTCTGGTATCTGTTATCAGAAAGAATTTATTTTTAGGAGTGAAGGACCGTGTTTGTGCAATATACAAGCAGTTTATAGCCCCTTTGTAGCAGTAGCAATGGCTTCAAGTCTAACAGAAAGTTTTCAAGGGAAGGAAGATCATTATCAAGGCATTACAGTACATTCAGAAAAAGAACCCTGTAAAGCTGAAGAGTTTGCTAACAAACTTCAAAGTAATGAAATCGTAAGCATTCATGCAAGCAAAAAAGTTAATCGAAATATTACAGACTCTTTAGAATTGTGGAGATGCCAGAAAAAGCGAGCAGTGTGGTTTAGGGTGCATTTAGATCATTCTGACTGGGTTCCCATATTGGCTAAAGTAAACCAGTTACTTGTAACATATAAGGCAGCTTTAAGAAATTAAAAAAAAAATTTTAGAATGGATTTAAGTATCATCATGCTAAAGTTGATTATGTGATGATGTACAAATGGTTGCCTGTTGAAGAAAGTGACAATGTTCCTAATTTTGCACACACAACGATTGGGGTGGGCGCTGTAGTGGAAAATGATCGAAATCAAATTTTAGTAGTGAAAGAAAAATACTTTTACAAGAAACCTTTATGGAAATTACCAGGAGGATATGTGGAACCAGGTAGAAATATTAGGTACCTCTTTTTGATTGCAATGTTGTATTGTCCTTGTGTATGCATGTGTGTGTGTTTATTCAGTTTATACACCCTCAACCCTTATGGTAAAATAGGTATAATATTAAAGCAAATCATAATTTAAAGTTTAATATTTCCTCTCCTTGTTTTCTTTTATTATATAATCAAACAATTATTAAAAGGGATTGTTTCCTAAGTAGGAGAGAACTTAGTGGATGCTGCCTTAAGAGAAGTTTTGGAAGAAACAGGAATACCCACCAAGTTTGAGTCAGTGCTTACCTTTCGACACGTCCATCACGCAATGTTTGACTGTTCCGACTTTTACGTGGTTTTACATTTAAAGGCTTTGAGCCAGGATATCAAAAAGTGCGACAGGGAAATTGCTGACTGCCAATGGATGGATATTGAAGAGTATTTAACTCATCCCCATGTACATGAATTAAACAGGTATGTGGTTTGTACATTTAACAGTTTTACTAAATGTTACTGGAGGTTTTGCACTTTTACAGTTTTTAAGAAATTCAAGTTTTCGAAATTTTTAATTTCAAATCTAAATTATCTAGTTTTTGATAGTGGAGTGTAAAAAGGACTCATTTGTGAGTTGTTGTAGGTATTTCGTCAGTAAACTGCTACACCATAAAAAACACAACTTGAAAATTGACTGCCACTATGGGATCCATCAGGTAGTAAACAAACCATTTACCCTTTATTCTGTTTTTAAAGCTGAGGACTCAGAGGAATACCAAAAAACACCTTTTTCATTAATACCCTTATCAAGTGATTTACCTTAATGTTTTTTTGTTGGGAGTAAAATTAGGGAATAAACTTTTTTTGTTTGGATGGACTCTAAATGTATCTTTAAGTTTTAGCATTTTAGTAGGTTACCTTGATTTTAAAGAGATTGAAATGAAACGATGTTGTAATTATAGCTTGGCTACCAACAAGTTTCGCCTATATTCAGGCAATTTACTACATACATCAAATTTATAAGTGATTGCAATAATATAATCTTGAAATTTTCTTATTTTTACATCAAACGAAACGCCGTTCTAGATCGAGGCGTTCATCAAATATAATATACTCCATAATTAGTTTAAATATAAGAATACAGTTCTTAACGTTTAATAGACATGTCATAAAATATATATAATATACTTTATAATATGATTTAATAAAACTAAAAACTTCGTCAAAGTTTTTCTACTATCACATTTTTTGTTTTTTTGGAACTCTCCAAGATTCTAGCTAAACAATGCGCGAGCGCGCCAAAACCCACCTAACTTTACCATTAAATTAACTTGAGCTTTGAAATCTGAGTATTTGCATCATACCCTTGGCGGTTGCTGCTTAAATTCAGGTAACTTCACAACGTACGTTTCGATTAGACTACACATAAAAATAACTTTACTAACTACGGCTTGATTATAATAAACATACTTCATTTAAAATTTAAAACGTACCTGGCGGGACGGCCCCTTTTCTATGTACAAAGGGCGGGGCCTCCTTTTAGGTTTGGTACTTTGTCTCATATATATAAAATTTCTAATCTCCTTGACTAACTGTGCAGCGGCGCAGATTTCCCTTCAGTGAGGAAAAACGCAAAAAAAATTTAAAGTAAACTTACACGCTAAAAAAAAAGAAAGACTTGTAAAATTGGGTTGTAAAATCGGTTTTTCAGCTAAGCAAGTAAGTTAGCAATAGCAAGAAAGTACTGAATTTGTTGTCAAAAGTGAGAGTGAAGGTAAGTTTACATCAACCTAGAAGACTTTAAACTGTACTTTTTACAAGAAGCTTGTTAACAAAAATACACAAAATGACCAATTACGCCATAGAAGTTCACAAAAATTTCTGAGGTACAGAAGAGAAGGAAAGTAATGGGCATAAAAAGCTGCTTCAAACAAAATAATAATTATCAATATGATTGCTAACATCCGAAATGGATAGGTGTACCTAACTTAAAGAAGAAGAAAATACAGTAAGAAAATAATATAAGAATGAGGAACGGTTAGAATAGTTAAAAGAGATAGTGAAAACCATTACCATTAATTTCAGTACTCTCTTCAGCAATTGTTTGAGCTGCTCTATAATCAGTGTATAATGTTGTGAACAGACTTTTAAATCTTAATAATTATAACACGTGGCAATTCTATGAACTCTTCTGCACCCCATGGTTGATTAACTTAATCCGACCTTTTGCCTGAAAAAACCGACTTTCACAAATTAAATAACCCTCTTTAAGTACTTTAATTGGTAAGAAGTATTAAAGTGCCTATAATAATTAAAACTACTACAATAACGGCTACTTACCAGCTACGACATACTTAAATAAAATAATGTGACTTAGTTACCCAGCATGATTATTTTCCTATAAATTGGTACATGTTTTCGATTATTTTATGGTTTAGTATTTAAGAAAAAGTGCCTTAAAATGCGGCAAAAGTTATCAAGTCTACTTTCAGACTTCCTTGTTTTTTTTTTGTTAGTTTGGCAAGGACTTAATCATTGAAAGTTAAGTAAGATATGACTTTGGGTACGGATATGAGTTTGATGTGTGGTCCTATAAGTTTGCGTTGTCGCCGAAAAAACATTTGTACTCGCATTTTTCTTGGATGTAGTGCCTTGTAGATCAAATTTTCGAAAAATATGGAGGCGATAATGGACTTTTATCGGCTAGTCGCGAAAATGGAAAAATAACAGCTGCACTCTTTTACCCTGTTTCGATACGTAAACAACCGTTTTATCGAGCTCCGCGCAGTCGTTAAAATATACATTAGGCGCTTTAAACTTTGACACACGATAATATTTTATATAGAGCGCTTTTATATGTATACAATATAATATATTATGTTTATTAAAATTGACCTATCTAAAAAAAAACGACTATACTTTTATATTAATATAAAATTCTACTAACATTGGAATGGTCTTTTTATAATAGTAATTATAACCTAAATTAAGTATACAACCTGGAATGTTTTGGCAAAAATACCACACGCACACACATACCCACACAATTCAAAAAATATAAGTTCTTTTGAAGAGAAGGGGGGGGGGGAAGAAATGAGGGGATAAGGGGGCTAGCTAAGGACGCAATGGCAAATTCAGTCAGCTTTTTTAGACCCGACTCATCACAAAAAGCTTGTACGCGAAATTGACACGTTTCTCGCTTTGTGAAGGAAAACGCTCATCTTATCTTTAAGAAAAATGAGCGAGGTAATGATGGTGGTACTTGGCGAGTACCAACCGACGTTTCGGACGCCTTCATGGATTAGGATTTGCGACGGCACCCAACTAGTTTACCATGGCGTCGTCCGGGAATGTTTCCAGGTTCTCTTGGAACATACTATTGTTGTTGGCTTCCTCGGCGGGTTCTACGTCTATGTTACTATCGCTTTCGGCGTCTTGGAACCTGAAAACGATTACTTTCAGTTAATTAAACTATTAAAATTGAATTCGTTTTCAAAAACAATAATTGTAATTGATTTTACACTCTTTTCAGTACTTAAACCACAGTCAGACTAATTCAACTACTTTTAAAATAAGGGAGTTACATTGAAAGTATTTTAACTATATTTTTCTGGGGTTAGGTAGGTTGGTGTTCTAATTCAAAGAAATACGGTTTGTTTTTTCTTATTATGTTAGCAAATTTGAGTTATTTTTTGATGTAGGTATTATGAAGTCCTGAAATATTATACATTTATCCTGAAATACTCCAAACCAAAAAATTGTTTTGTCAAATGATCAATGATCGCCTTGTTAGAAAACATCTGCTTGAATCTACACTAGGCATTTGTAATTTCAGAATTTTCAAAAACTTGTTTGCTATTTGGAATTCAGGCTAAAATTGCTTTATGCTTACGACATTTACAAGACTCTGGAAAATTTTCAGTACAGTTCGAGTCAATTTATCCCTCATATACCACGTAACAATGATTAACAGTTTTCATTTATTATGTCAATTATGTTATTAATAACGGTTAGTTATCGAATTTTTTTGACCAATTAGTGCTCCCGGAGTATAGTTTTTATTGCCCCCTCGATGGACCATATAATTAACCGGTTTTATGGCCAATAAAACGACCATTCGGGCGCTGATACCCGAATAAAACTAATCACTTGATAGTGTATCTGTCTGACAATTATTATTGCATATTATTTTTTAAGTTATCAGGTTTAGGGTTTATAACCTTTTACAACCATCTAAAAGTCCAGTTTACTTACGTGTAATGTTTCTCCTCGCCCCTCATTTCGCATATGACGTTCGTCAGGGCCATAATGTAATTTTTCGCTAATGTGAGAGTCTCGATTTTGGACAGTTTTCGTTCCATTTTTATGTGCGGAATCACTTCTCTCAGTTGCTGAAACAAATACGACGAAATCAACCAACAATTTAGAGAATTCCAGGACACGTCACTGTCCTTTTCAAACAACACCAGATCCTTAAGTGTTTAGTACAATTTGCATTCTATTTAAATGATACTCAAATATTTAGATAATAAATAAGTTGATTGGAAGTGTGTTGATGAAACACTCTAAACCAGCCTGATATACGACTACGAATCTGTTTTTGTGTTTGATTTAATTTTTTTGTCACTCGAATATTTTTCAGGTGGTCCTTCCATGTGCAAAAAAATTGGTCCTTATTCAAGCTATTCGCGATAAAACCTTAAGTAGCTTACGTCGAGGGCCCTTTTCCCTCTTAACTACGTCACAGTATCAAAACTTTTCGACTTTTTATCGGTGTAATGGGTTGTTTTTCTCTTAAAATGTACGAATATTTACACTAAATATGGTAACAACAGTAGTGGTAAAACTAAAACTGGCTACAGGAAAACCGTGGAACTGCAATGTTGCCAGAAGCTTATCTGATTCAATCCACTGGATTAATTACATAATTTTGTAATTGGCCTATTGGCACTAAATTTCACAGAAACTGAATTAAACATACTTGTCGTAAATAAACTATCAAAATAGATGGAAATGTTGTTTTAGTCACACAATTAATTTTTTAAGAAAATTTAGAGAGGACTTGGACTTTTTTTAGGTTTTCTATCTTTGATTCGCGCATGCATTTATCAATGTTTCTCTGTCAGTTACATGTTTTTCCTATGGTTGGTTTTACATTTACCACACCTGTATAATACCCGCATTATAAATCACCTTGTATACCAATGTTTAACCTTAATCAATGTGTGTAATTACTCAGTAATACTCTGTCAAAATTCTGTTTGATTTCGTTGTTAGTAATTTTAAACCAACAAAATATCAATCGACGTGGACTGTTTCTATCTCTATTAAATGATTTTCACCAGCGGAAACATTGAAAATTGAAATAATGACGTATGTAAACGAGACACACACGTGGTAAATCTCAGTAATAATCCATTTCCTACCCGGCCTATTATTACACATTTTCATTGAATACATTTTGTGATAATTTGTAGTCTTTGCCATGGATTCTATTAGAGTAGTGAGTTTTCTCTACCGGTAAGGTAAAGTAAAATTGGAAAATTAAAATTCAGTGTGACAGGAAAATTTACCAATTTGACCAGTGAATTTATAGGTCTAATGGGTAAATTTGCTTGAAAAATATAATTTTCCTGTCAGAGCTTTCATTAAAGTCATTTGTGGTGAAAAAAAATTATGTTTTTGAGATGAGGAAAATAACGCGAATCTGAAGATATTACTATTTAAACAATTTGCCACTAATTTACTGACAATTATCAAAATAACTGTCATAAATCTCAGAGACACGTCTTGTTTCGAAAACTGAAATTCTTGCAAATTTTAACATTAGTCACAGATATCACGTGGTTTTTGGAGGATAATTTAGCTAGGCCGTCATGTGACCACTATCAAAATAAGTATCACAAATCTCAGAAACGTGTTTTGTAGCGAATAATGCAAAAAACTTTTCTAAACCCTGATTTTTGCAACTTTTGGGCACAGTTTGACAGTCACGGACAAAATTGCTTGTCAAACTCAGTTGGAGTGAGAAAATGACAGTTTTAACTACATTTTTGAAATCCTGGTAAAGTAAAATATTTACTTTATTGCTAATTTACCCATCACTAATGTTTTATATTTATGGAAATTTAAATTCCTAAATTCTATCGGTTTTTTCCGGACCTTTGTCAATTTGACAATTTTTTCTTTTGTGAGTGTTACTCACCTCAAATGCGTCGTTCAGCGAGTGCATCCTCATTCTTTCTCTCTCGTTACTTTCCAGTCTTCGTAAGTTTCTCTCTCTCGCGCTGATGCAGGTTTTCCGCCTGCGGTAGGGCGCCGTCGTGCTAGACGCGCTTCCACTGGATACGCTGCCTGAAAAAAACCACAAAATTCCATTCGATTACGCTTTTAATTGACTTCGATTCACCTGAAATCGGTCCGGAATTAATTAAAATCGACCAAGATTTTACAACACAACGAAATGCTAATGCACCCCAATAAAGACCGGTTTCGATAAATGAAAGTATTTTAATTATTCCCCCGATATTATGAATTATTTTATACGGCCAGAGAGTGCATGTCGGTAACCATTATTATACAATTATTATTGTTAATATTACCCGTGTAATTATGGTGTGGAAAGTTGCGTAATTAGTGTACAAGTATCCAGTACAAGTTTTTTACGGTTTACTTTGTTGTAATTCAGTGCAAATACGTGCAATAAACAACGCTACGTGATTTACATTGTACATGCATCACAGCAGAAAAGGGGGGCAAAGGGACGAATAAATGAAATTAACTATCAACCAGACAATTTCACGTTCTGTTGATTGTAGTTGATTGATTACTGACTATTGTAATAGTTATTTACGTACAGAGGGCTGAAAGAGGCACATTAGAAAGTTTCCACTTAAAGCTTGTGATCTGGTTTTAATAGTGCTCATGGGTTCCAAATTTCAAAGTTTGTTTAGGCAGTACATAACTACAAATCATATAACTTAACCTTAGAAAAAAACGCATTGACGTTTATAAGTAGTCTATTTATCGAAATAATGGAAGTGGGACATTCTATGCACAAAGAGCTAGAAAGAATTTCTGAATTTTTTAAAACGAGGTCCACATCATGCTCTTTTAGTGGTCCACAGGTGCGTAAATCACAGCACTGTCCCAAGTTTGTGATTGGTCAAGAAAAAGCAGCAAGCTGAAAGCTGCTTTTCTTGACCAATCCCAAACTACCACATGCGTGGACTAACCATAATAAAGCTCTTATAGTAAAGTTTTTCGATTTTTCTATTCTCTTCTTCAAAAAATTTTGCAGATAGAAGAACTCTGGAAAAGATAATTGCAAAAAACTCTTAGTTTTAAGAAAGGACATTTTTTTAGAAAACCAACAAGAAATTGATAGTTGTTGTAACGAGTTACTCATCACATTCCGTTGTGGTTGGAAAAGTAGAATTTCGCACAATTTTCAACTAGTTGAACTAAGTTATGTAGGGTGATGAAGAGAGGGTTTCAAGGGTTACAAACTGATATATTGAATCACCCTGTAACCGTCAAAATAACCGAGTTATGAACTGTTCAATAGGAAACTGTTAAATATAGATTTCAAGTCAGTTCACACTGTCTTTACTATTAAATTACTTAGTTATTTGACATTTTCACTGTAGAGATATTATAGGGTGATGAAGAGAGGGTTTCAAGGGTTACAAACTGATATATTGAGTCACCCTGTAACTGTCAAAATAACCGAGTTATGAACTGTTCAATAGGAAACTGTAAGATTTCATACAGTTCACACTGTCTTTACTACTAAATTTCTTAGTTATTTGACATTTTCACTGTAGACATATTATAGGGTGGTGAAAAGAGAGTTTCAAGAGATACGAATTGACATATTAGATCACCCTGTAACTGTCAAAATTTGCCGGATTTACGTATACACGGTGCCACAAATTCGTGATGTGTAAGTGTCGTGATCTCGAAAACGGTCAGAGATACATAGTTAGATATAATATAAGAGTAAATTTAATTAATATAGCATAGATAGAGTTTTTTATGTAAGAATCTGTATTACCTACTAATAATCTTAAAATGATTGTTATTATCTGTATTACCTACTAATAATCTTAAAATGATTTTTATTATGACTGTAGCATTACCTTTGTCTACAGCAAATATTTTTAGGTTATTGCCTTGAGTTTATAATGCTTGTTGTTCCGGTTTAGGATTGTTTTTTAATTTTGTGTTTCTAAGATAAGTTTAGATTGTATTCTAAATTTTTGTAGTGGTTTTTCCGGTAAATTTTGAGTTGTCTCTTCAATGGCAGAAATAACTAAAATGGAACAGCTTTGTTGTGTCACGCTATTCCGAACAGATCAAACAACGGGAACAACAGTGTTTGTGTGAATGGTGAAGTAATTTTTTCGCTAAAACTGCAAAATTTGTCTTTTTGTACCTTGGAGCTCAATTTATAAAGTAAGGCGAGCATGTGTGTCGCGGGAATGAATTTCCAAGCGGGAAAAATTCCAATTTAAATATCTTGCAGCCGCCTAATCAAATTCTTTGGACCTCCTTTTGCCAATAAAAGGTTCGGCGTCCCGTGTAATTCTGCCTACTGATAGACAAGCGATTCAATTATTGCCCTTGTTTCTATCGTAATCCGATTTCAAATCCAATTTGGCCTGCCAGAAGAGCTCTAAGCTCTTATGATTCTTATTCGGAACTTTCGTTGGATGCAATAAAAAAAAACTCTCCAAGATAATTAATAATAATTCTTTCGATGATCTTTATTTCGGTTTTACTGATTGGTCGCTATTATATTATTTTCTCTTTCGTATTATATCCGGATAAGGGTCCATCTGTTGATCATTAAAATTATTAAGCTTCACACGTCATGATTAACTCGTAAAATAGTCGTGTCGATTTTGCCATTTTTGATTAAAACGGAAGTGGTAGTGATGAAAGAGGATGTGATTAGCAACTTTAACAAATAGGATTAAGGCTGTTTTTCTACTTGTGTGCAGAATTTTATACTTATGAATTCCATTTTTAATCTTAAAAAAGTCACGTCACTTTTAGGATCCGTTTTGACGTTAAAAGGAGTCACGTAACTTCAGTTTAACTAACACATCAGTTTAAACTTCGAAACGGTCACGTGACCATTCAAATAATAATTTGACATTTAAAACGGTCACGTAATCTTTACGATTCCGTTTTGATGTTAAAATAAAGGCACGTGACCTTTAAAATTAAATTTGATGATTGAAAATAGACACGTGACCGTTTTCTCCTTAAAGTCTGTCGCGTGTGACTAAAAAACATCAGTTTTAACTTGGAAACGGTTACGTGACCATTTTGTGACTGTAAAACGGCAACCCATCAAATGACATTTTGAGATTTAAAAATGTCACGTGAATTAAAAAAAATTCTAAAAACTGTTTTTTTTTAAACTAACTCTATTTCGACTGAAAAATAGGGTTACGTTTTTAATGTAATTTAGTTAAGATGTGACATTTCTTGTTTTCTCCTGTACTGTTTAAATATTTCTACATCCTCATGAGGCCTAAAATGAGAAATATTACATAAGTATATACAGTGTGTCCAGGATAAGGAGGGCCACTATGGGGATCTTGAAAAAAGTTAGAAATACAGACATTTACAAAACCAACTTTGTATTGAAGAGAAAACTGTTTTTTCTTGTCTTATTTTTAAGTTTAAATTAATAATAACCATCTAAATAACCTGAACAATTTATAGGCATAGGCAATTTTTAATTAAAAAAAAAAAATAAGAAATATTTTTCAGATCCGTAATAGGGCATTTCTTTATTAAGGTCAAAAAACAGAGTAAAACGCATTTAAACCATAAAGTGTCATACATCATTGAATTCGCAATAAAGTGGGCTTTCAGAATTTAACATTAAAAGTGAGGTTAATGGTGGTTCCGCAAAGACGAAACGTCGGAATGAAACACTGATAATGTCACTTTAAACAGCTTTAAAAGTTGCTGTGGAGAAGTGTTATTAGTTTAAGTCCAGCATCACAAAATATAAAATCCAAAAATTCACTTTTTTTTAAATATCTCAAAAACCAAATCAAATTTTGATTTTGTTTTCTAAATGTCGTTAACCAAATGTGTATTTCTAACCGGTTCCAAGTTCCCCATAGTGGCCCTCCTTTTCCTGGACACACTGTATTTGTAGTAAATTTGTGTTTTTCCTCATCTTCAAAAAATTACGTTGGACTTTTAATTTTTGCGTGAATGCTCTCCAATTATTCCTATTTTTAAATAAGAAATTATCAATTTTTTTCCTAACTTTTGTAGAAAGCATCACACTTGACTGCGGAGACGTTTTGCTTTCTGCACTTGTCAGGAAAATTTTTGAGAACCGTTATAGAGTCTTTGGAGAAAGGCAAATTAGAAACAACAATTCAATTTCTTAGAATATTTTAGGTATTAGTTTTTTTTTAATCTTGAAATCGAGAGATCAGTCATTCAAGTCATTGGACGTATCACAGCTGCATTTTTTAATTTGCAAAGTCTCGGATATTTTAAAAATGATAATTTCGTCAGCATTTTAATTGGTTTGGGACACAATTAAGTGGATATGTAAAGCTTACCTCCATGTTTCCGTCGTTTTTTGCCTGTCGTTTCGTCGCTACTCGACTCTGTGAGATCGTCCCTTCCATTTAAATTGTTATGTTTGAGTTCCATGTCAACTTCGACTTCGACGTCCTCTTCTTCGTCTTGCCAGGGCGCTGTCATTTCCAATGATCGCATTCTAGTGTGCCACTACTGCAATAAAAATAAATAAATTTATTTACTCTGTTTAAAATTTGGATAATATGTAAATGTTTTGCATGTGCATTATCGCGTCGTCCAAGTTTCCTAATCAGGGCGATAAGTGATAGTAATTTTAACAAAAATAATTCAAGACACGACATATTAACACATAAATTCTCTCGCAGGAAATTCGGTTTCTTGATAGGCTATCGCAAGTACAAACAAATACTGCTTAAGTGTTGTGTACTGACATTTATCAACAAATTAATTACACAGTAACAAATAATTTGTTTAATCACTGTTTATGTTATAAATTAATTCAAAATTACACCAAGAAGTCTCTAGTATTTTTAGCAACTTACACAGTGCGAGTAAAACAAGTATAAGTGTATAATAACATAAACTATATCTATGTTACATGTTGTGTGTGTGTGTGTTTACATTTTTTGTTTTTACAGTCAAAAATTTTGAATTAGTTAAAAATGACACCTGCCAAGGTTATTTGCACTATTAATAATAATTACCTAACAAGTAACAAACTAATATATACCTAACAAGTGCGGAAAGTGGTACTTTCCCAAATGCGAGACTGCAGTTAAACGGCGGGAAAGACGCTTTCCGCATGTGTTAGGTACAACATTTTCATTAAATTGAACGAAAATTACTAAAATAAAAGCTTCTGTTTGCAAAAGATGATTAAAAGTGTATTATTAATTGAGAAATCAAATAAACAGTTATAATTTTTTGTTTTAAATGTTTTTTTTTTTTGAAAAATAAAATGAGTGCGGAAACTACTTTTTTCTACTCCTACAGGGATATTGGTTCATTCCTTCACAGTTTAGAGAACGGATAAGTAGGCAGTTGCCAACGGTTGAACGAATACAGAATCCTAGACAATCTTCAGCGTGCGTAAAGAAATAGACTAATCACAGACAATCTTCAGCGTGCGTAAAGAAATAGACCAATTACAGCTAATCTTGAACGTAAACAAAATAATTGTTCTGATTGTCATTCTCACTGACAGTTGGCATCAAAACATTGCATTTTGGCTTATGTTTTGAGGCAATGAAAAAGCCGTTCAAGTTCCAGTTAGTGTTCAATTAAAGAATAAAAACATCTACTTTATTATATGATAAAGCAAATGATACAAACTTACAATTTACAATGAATCAAATCCATTCAACACCTCAACCTAAAAGACGAAGTTAATCAGCTGTCATCCGGTGACAATTCAAACTTTGGCTGCGTCAAAAGTGATAATGTAAACACAAAAACGTTTCAAACATTGAGAGTTTATTTGTGTGAAGTTTGGTAAGTATTTCCAATTAGTCGTAGAAAAAATAGCCTGTAAAACTCGGGCGAATTGTCCATATCGTCCTCGTCCGATTGAGCATTCAAAATTGCAGGTTTATTATACATTTATTGTAAATTAATCTTGCAATGCGGAAAAGTAACTTTACCGCACTCAATGTGGAAAAATAACTGCACGAGTGTGAAAAAGTACTTCTTTTCGCACTCAAATGAGTGCGGAAAAGTGCACTTTACCACATCCGAGTAGGAAAACCTATTTCCCGGCTAAATAGAAAAAACTAGTATACATGTCTACAGGTAGATTTTTGAGCAAAAATCGTATTTCGAATACTTGAGATATCACAAAAAAAAATGATGTCATTTAAAACTTTGAGGTTGGGGTGCATGAGGCTTAGCCAAAGTAGGCATAACCAAAACTGTATGTAGAGTCAGAGTCTTGATATTGAAAATTTGGAAATAAACATCTTGTATAATAATAGAAGGGAAGCAAACTTCATTCAAAGCGCAAAAAAGTCATACTTTTCGCACTGAACTACATAAATGACTATTTTCGAAAAATCTGATTAGATCAAGATCCGGTGAAATCTTAAACAACACAAAGGAACCGATCTCCAGTCACTTTTTTTTAATTGGATTAACTGGCATAATCGTCTCTCGTTCACGGCGCAGCGGTTTATGTGAAAGTGATTATGTGCATAACTGCTCGGGTCGCACGACTGTTACAGAATATCTTTCACTTGGAAAGTAATAGTTTAGATCGAAATGCGAAAAGTGACCTCCGGGCGGACTTAATGAACGGGCCCGGCCTGTCTTCCATCCAATTGAAACTCGGATCCGGCATCCGGTTACGTTTCGCAAACCAAAACGTGTTGTGTATGTGTATACGAGAGCCTCTACTTTGCATATTCATTTCGATCTGTGTGGGATTAGGTAAATCTCAGATTGGAACCACAATGGATGTTCTAACTAAATTCTGTTCATATTGTTATATGATTTTTTGTTTTTATTTATGAAGCCTGGGATTTCCCAAGTTATTTTAAGTACCATGAGTATGATTCAGACTTGATCTTCTTTTATATTCCATTCTTAGATGCTGACCTAAATTATATTTTTCACAGATTGAATATAACAGTGTAAATTGGCACTCGTCTTGAAACCAAACTGAATGAAGTTGTGTTCAATATATTTGAAAAAAATATATTTGATTCATCCTTGGACTATCCATGGTATTGGATTAATTTTTATACTCTTGGCAACACCGTTTCCTAAAAGTTATTAACCACGAATTGATATCTTAAAGTCAGTATTTTGGTTTTATTCATATTTATCTGTGTTTAGTAATCTCTAAAACATATTTTTTCCTTTGTGTGGAACTCTCTTTTTGTCTCTTCTCTGTTACCTTATTCCTATATTGACGTTTAGTCCGTAAAACAGGTATTTCAAGCTTTTTCAAAACTTTTTTAGTTTCTAAAATCATACAGGGTTTTTCAATGAAAAGTAGGCCACCCTGAATATCTTCCAAAATAATTTCTCTGTTAAAAAATGCTAAGACAAAGATTGCAAGGGGACATCTTTTTACGTAGGATTTGAATTTCTGCCATCAGCCCCTTTGCCGCCATAGCCACCCCCACTAAGTTTTCAAATGGCACCATACCCTGTGTGGCACATCGTTGGAAAGGGTATTTCATAAGGAATTAATTGCACTATTTTATTTGTACATTTGCTTTGAATTGAGACCAAAAAAAAAATAAAAACATTTTTTTGTTATTTTGGTCAAACTGCTGATAACACTACCGAATACCTGTTTTCCATTCCATGTTTTTGCCTCAGTCGGTCAACTTGTAAGTTTGTTTTGAAGGAACATTGTCAATATGGTTTACACGACTGCCGAAAGAATAGAAATTGTACGTTTTTATTTCAAACATAATCATATCAGTCAGTCTTAAAGTTGATGCAAAAATTTATGGAAACTGGTTCAGTGACAAACAAAAAACATCAACCTGAAAGACAAATTATTAATGAACCAATTGAAGTTGCTGTTTTGGGACACGTTGCAATGGATAATAATCAGTCTTTAAATCAAATTTCCCATGCATCGGGTGTTTCGACAAGCAGTGTATGGAGAGTTTTAAAAAAACACAATTTTCATCCATACAAGGTAAAATTGGTTCAGGAATTAAACGAAGATGACTATGATAGAAGACTACAATTTTGTGAAATTATGTCTACTAATCTGACAAACAACGTGAACTTGTTGTACAATATTTGCTTCAGTGATGAGTGTATGTTTTTTTTGAATGGAGAAGTGAACAGGCATAACTGTAGGTATTGGTCAGACACGAATCCACATTGGTTTAGGGAAACCCATACCCAATATCCAGAAAAACTTAATGTTTGGGCAGGTATTTTAGGAGACCACATCGTTGGTCCGTTTTTTATTGACGGTAATTTGAATGGCGCTACTTATCTTGAGCTTCTTGACACCACTGTTGATCCGACCATAACAGAGCTACTAGAAAATGATGAAAATTTATTTGAAAATCAACTAATTTTTCAACAAGACGGTGCACCTCCACACTATTCACGTCCCGTTCGAGAATATCTGAACAATCGATTTCCTGGAAGATGGATTGGTAGACGTGGTCCCATGGAATGGCCTGCGAGATCACCCGACCTCACTCCGTTGGACTTTTTTCTATGGGGGCATTTAAAATCTAAAGTGTATGCAACACAGCCGGCCAATATTGCAGACCTTAGGCAGAGAATAATACATGAATGCCGACAACTGACACCCCAAGTCCTCACAAATGTTCGCGAACTCTTCCAAAGTCGCTTGTATTATTGTATGGAAGTTAACGGAGGTTATTTTGAGCCATTAATTAAATGATAACCGCTATTTGCTATTATTTCTGCAGTTAACAAAAAATAAACACAAAACGTATTTTTTATTTTTTTTGGTCTCAATTCAAAGCAAATGTACAAATAAAATAGTGCAATTAATTCCTTATGAAATACCCTTTCCAACGATGTGCCTCACAGGGTATGGTGCCATTTGAAAACTTAGTGGGGGTGGCTATGGCGGCAAAGAGGCTGATGGCAGAAATTCAAATCCTACGTAAAAAGATGTCCCCCTTGCAATCTTTGTTGACGTGTCTTAGCATTTTTTAACAGATAAATTATTTTGGAAGATATTCAGGGTGGCTACTTTTCATTGAAAAACCCTGTATATTATTCTGTAACCAATTGGAATAGATGGTGCTTAAAAAAACTTTTCTAGGCAAAATCAATTGTTGGCCACCCACCTAACCAGTGGTTAACCAACAATATCTTATGGTCCTTTACTGAGCTCATTAAAAACAGGTTAAATAGAGCCAGATGGTCAGTAACTGTAAAAAACATTTTTTTTTCTATCCCATAGTTTATCAGGTGGTTTTCTCAACAAAAAAAAACTGTCTAACCCTGTCTTTGAGTGATTTTGACAAATTTGCGATCAATTGTGCTTTTTAATTGCTTGAATCCTACCTATTTTAATGATACAATCTCTACAATAACCACAAGTCGCTCTGGACCTGAACTGAATCATTAATAACATAATTTCAGCCATTGGAATGTGATCTTTTGATATTTGGTTCGTGTATTAGCATATTCAAATCAGTCTAACAAAGCACAGCGTCAACTCGTAACTTCCCTACGGTGAAAAGTCTCACACATCAGCGTTGTCCATGTCTAAAATCGCGTTTGATTACTAAACCTTTTTCTACAACAAAACAAAATTAATACGCTAGAAAACGGCGTGAAGCAATCGGTGTGAAATAACAAAAGGGTCCGGTGCATTTTCCGACAATTCGACTGTCGCTCGATACGCTTATTAAAATGATTTTCCGCTGCTGCAAAGCTAATAACAGAACGAAACAGGAATCACGCCGTAAAAGTCCTCCTGACACCGCTTTTCGGTTTATCTTTTTGCGAATTTGCACGGTAAATTTAATGAATTTTTACCACCCACTACTAAAATGGCAGCAACAGTAAAGAGAGTGTCAAGATTATTATCATCCTGAAGATGAGATTTACTCAAATCTCCCTCACCTCCTAGTTGCATGATAATATCATCATAACTGGCATCAGATTCACCCTGACCATTCACCATAAATCATTCTATAATATGCCAAGTTATTTTTAAGGTAAATAACTCTACTTTCTCCTAAAAATCCGTGAAACCAAACCTTTTTCTCCTCCTTTGAAGTTCATCAAGTAATACTGTTAATTTTCTTAATAACTACATACAATCCTACTAAAACTAACTATAATGGTAAACACTTGACATCCCTACGAAAATGTACCTTTTCTATAAATTAAATAAATAAATTTTCTTTATTTTCTTGAAAAAAAAAATCCTTATTTTCAAGACAAGAGAGACACGAAACCGTATCGTTAACACAATTCAAATTAAACTTGTGGTGGCGTTTTTTCTAAAAGAAAACTAATTTCCATTTCATTACGAAGAGTCAAAAGGTGGCGTCGCTAACCGAACAACTCATAAATATTTTAACACTTTAGAATTAGCTTGTGATTTTTCCGCAGCTGTTTTTGTTAAGTTTTCAATATTCATCATTACAAAGTTTTTTCTTGACGAAACTTTGTTCGAGCGAAAACAAAAAAATGCTAAATCTGAACCAGATTTACTCTCACATTTCAAAAGGTATTAGACCTATAATTATTTAAAAATTAGGTGTTTATTTTTAAATAAATCCCTTGGATCGTCTATTTTTACTTTTAATTATATACCATAGTTTTTTATGTGACATGTCCTACGGATGGTTATTTGTGACAATTTTCCAGAAAATGACGTGTTAAATAGACTGCTCTTTAAGGCATTTATCATTTTGAGGCATTATCTGAATATTTCAAAATGTCTATTAGAATTTAGCGAAATAAACCTTCTTTCAAGGAAAATTTGCGATATTTTAAGGAATACTTTTCAGTAGACAATACACTGTATCAAAATTACTAAATTGACTGAAAATTGCACAGAATAGCATAAGCACATGTGGTTGTTATTGTGGTAAAATCTTTGTTACATTATATGGAGTTGAAACAATATTCATTACCAATTATTATAATAATTTACCAATTTTTCAACGTTAAAACTACATTTTTAAGGTCACGTGACTGTTTTTGACAGGTGTCAACTCGACTTTACAGTGTTGCAAGCTCTAAAATTGCATAATCAAAGTTACGTTATGTGTCTCTTTACAATTTCAGCTTTAACAACTGTCCAAAATACTCTAAATTTAATTTCCAAAATTTTAAAATTTAAACCATTTTAAACGTGACGTGATTAATTTTGACAGATTTCAACTGGCCTTTACAGTGTTGCAAACTGAAAAATTGATTTATCAAGGTCACGTGACGTGTATTTTGCAATTTAAGTTTTTACAACTGTCTAAATTTAATTTATCAATTTTCCAAAGTTTAAGCTGCGTTCTGGAGGTCACGTGACTGTTTTTGGCAATGTTAACTGGCCTTTACAGTGTTGCAAGCTCAAAAATTGAATTATCAAGTCACGTGACGTGTATTTTGCAATTTAAGTTTTTAGAACTGGCTAAATTTAATTTATCAATTTTCCAAAGTTTAAACTGCGTTCTGGAGGTCACGTGACTGTTTTTGACAATGTCAACTGGCCTTTACAGTGTTGCATGCTCAAAAATTAAATTATCAAAGTCACGTGACGTATTTCTTACAATTTTACCACTGTCTAAATTTAAAATACCAATTTTTCAACTATTTCTTTTGAATAATAGGTGTTTTACAAAAAATATTTTTTGTTTATCAGGATTTTGAAAAACAGTCACCTGACCTTAGAAAATCAATTTTAAGCTTTTGGCACAAGGTCAAATCAAGTGTCGAAAATTTGGGAAAACCTTTACGTTGTCACCTAACCTAACCTAAAAACTGTCACGTGACTGAAAAAAAAATCAATTTTGGGTTTTTGGAACTTTAAAATTTGGAAAAACAGTCACGTAACCTGAGGAAGTCATTTTTTTTGAATCATTAGTCTTTATGACAATTAAACTGACCTAAAAATCCTCACGTGACCAAAAAAAAATTTCTAAGGGTGTATTTCATCAAGCTTCATCGTTGTCTCAATACCAGGAGCCTTATAACTAAATTGCCACAAATGTGTAAACATTTTAAGGCATTATGAGGCAATTTAAATAATTTAAAGGCATTTTGAGGTGTTTCAAGGCAATTTCAGGCATTTTAGGCAGTTTTGGCATTTTGGTTTACAAAAAATTATTGGCGGTCTACCCCTCGGGAACCCTGTTTAACGCAGTTTAAGTTTTTTAAAAAATTTAGTAGTTTTAGGTGTAACCTTGCTAATTCTCTACTTGTTCCGGAAAGGATCTAAAAAAATTGTTGAATTTGAAACAAGAAAAATAAACCACAATTTAATTTAATACGCAATAAATTTTGTAAACGGTCCTTAATCGTCAAACTGGCGAAAACGTCTAGAGATATTGACCACAAGACTCGATTAAGGTTATTGTGAAATCCACAATGGCATTTTTTGACTACACCTCAGTCACACCCTGTATAGGTCATCAGAAAGAGAAAGAAAATACCCTTTAATCTTCAAAAAAATTATTAAAATCGAGTGACTCAATTTGAAGATACAGCCGCTCAAAACAGACCAAAAATTTTGCTGTCCCATTCTTTTTGACGTGCAGTTTACTTGAGTAGTGCAAAGAACTAGGCAAATCATGTTCAATTGAGTTGAAGCTATTCGATTTCCAGAACAAAAAGTGTTAAAAATATGTGTGTCACATAAAAAATGATTAAAATTTTTGTACAAAATAATTTAAAAATATAACTGAATCAGATTACAGAAAGAAAGGTTTCTAGAAGGTTTAAAGAGGACACTTTGGTTATGGGCGTAGCCTTCGTCTTTCAGCCGTAAATAACTATTATGTCATAATGTCAAATTCTGATCTGATCCTTTTAAAACTGCAAGTTTAACTCACAATCTCCCTAAATTTGCGTAATATCTGCAAAAACTCATTCTGCAGAAATTTATCTTTTCCCAACAATAATGATAAAAATAATAAATTTTAAGTTACATTTTATTTGTTTTGTGAAATATTAAAACATGAATTGATCACACAGAGACCCTTAGGCAAGTCGAGTGCAAAATTTTGCGTAAAATTTGCATGCCACAAGGTTTTTTTAAAATATAATTCATCAGGAATAAAATGATTTTTCTAAATTACCAATAAGTTATTTTTATAATTCAGCTTTACCGATTAGAATTGCAACTAATCGCAATTGAATCCCTACAATAATTTGCGGGACGACTAAATGGTCGATTACAACAAAATCCCTCTCAGATCGATTTAGCTGATTACGCATTAACACTCTCTCTAATAATAATAATAAAATCATGTCGACGTGTAATGTTTGTTTATTGTTCCGATTTTTTCGATTTGGGGAACTAGTGTACTTGTCCCGGTTTATATAATGAAAGGTACTTTATGCAGGGACAGATAGCAAAAATGAAAGCCGTATTTATGGGCAATTACACGCTCCATATAATGTTATATTTATAACCGGGGTGTAAGCGAGTGTAGGTTTGGGATAACACAGGGCGACGCCGCCATTTTGGCTCTAACCGGTGATTGCGAAATGCTTTTAGTTTTAATCAACGTAATCGGAAGTAGTGGAATTTCACTTTGCCACATATCCAGGATTACAGCCCTGGTTTATTTAAGTTTGTGGTTATTTGGCAAAGTTCAATTTTGACTTCTACAAGATGAATGTGAATGAAAATAATAGTGTAATAGTAACAAAATATGTGTAAAGATTGTTAAAAAAACAGAAAAAGTTAAAAACTTAATTTGCCGGCTAGATTTTTGTTGATTATCTTTACCAATCACTACTGAATGCAAATTTCAAAAGCAGGCAATCAAGATACATAAAATGTGAACGTTAACAATAAATTTAACAATATAAAAACACAAACATAAGTATACCTAATCATATTCAGTTTAGTTTTTATTTTTCAATTATTCTTCTCTGATCTATCGTCAGAAATTTTCCATTCTCCTTCGATTTTCTTTAAATGAATTACATTTCGGCGAAACTCTTGTCCTGAGTTTTCGTCTCTTATCATTACATCACCTTTCATTTTGTTTGTAACTAAGTATGGAGTAGAGTCAAAGTCTGGAGTTGTTTTATTTGATTTAACCATAATTTTCTGATATACCTTATCTCCAATTTGTAAATCACTTTCTGTGGCTTTCCTTTTTCTATCTCCCAGTTCTCTCCCTTTTTCTTTTTGAACCCGGTCTCTGTCAATCACTTCCTCATCTAGTTCAGTTAAAGTTGCATTTCCAGTGTCAATAGAACTAGGTATTTTGTCACGAAATTGACGTTTAAAAAACAATTCATGCGGGGTTTTTCCTGTAGAGGTATGCGGTGTACTATTGTACATCATCAAGTATTTAAAAATTTCCTCTTGCCAATCAGTTTTTACAGCATTACTAATTTTAAGTCGTTTTAGTATGTCCCTATTTTGACGTTCTACCTCACCGTTCATTTGGGGCCAATAGGGTATAGTATAAAATATTTTTATTGCATTTTCTTCACAAAATGACTTAATTTCTTGGCTACAGAATTGTTTACCATTGTCACACATGTGATGGACATGGGCAAACCAAGCCTTGAAAAAATTTCTTTTAGCACATTTACCGTGTTTATTGCAGTTATGGATCGCATAATTTTAATTTCTTTGTAACGGCTAAAATAATCGACTATAACAAAAAGGTAAACACCATTAGGTAACGGCCCCATGAAGTCAACTGCGACATCTATCCATGGACCGTTAGGCATTGACCTTCTTTTCATTGGGTTTGGAGGTCCTGGAGTAGATACTAATGTACAACCTTTACAAGATTTGACAATCTTTTCTGCATGTTCATCTATTTTGGGCCACCATACTTTTGTACGCAGCCTACCTTTCATAGCGACAATTCCCGGATGACCTTCGTGAGCAGCCTCCAGAATTCGTTGTCTCAGTTTATGTGGAATCACAATTCTGGTACCGCGCAGTAAAATACCATCACACACGCAAAACTCTTCTTGAAAAGTTCGACAATGTTTGACGGGTTCAACCCATATTTTTTGTTTGATTCCAGTTATTATTTTTCCTACCTCGTCATCATTCTCAGAGTTTTCTCGGATTTCATTTAAAGTTACGGCGATCGGCTTTGAATATTCAACTACATGGTATACGAAATTGTGATTATCGAATGGAATTGGATCTGTCTGACACAGTATCTGCAATATTACTTTTTCCAGGACGAAAGACTATCTTGAAATTAAAAGATTGAAGGCGCATAACCCACCGCTCAATGCGGGCAGAAGGTCTTGACCAAAAATTACTTCCAGTGGTTTGTGGTCAGTACGTCTCTTTTAACAGGCAACGTTTCGGCATTTGGAGTGTTGTAATTTAATGAAATCTATGTAAACAGGGTGGCGCTATACTATCACAAACTCCTATAATATGGTTGCTATTTTTAATTTTTCGAACTTTTCACCACTCTCTTGTTTCAGAAGCCTAAACAAATGCCGCTCATAAAAAAAAAAATTTATATGAAAGTTGATCATCAGTTTGGCTATACAAGGTTGCGTAAGAACAGAGCAATACTAAAAACTCGAGTGGAATCTACTAAAAAAGTGTCTTTTAACATTGTAACAGTTATATTCAGCTACAATAAAAAATAACAATATTATTATAAATAATTTATGGCAAAAATTGATTTTTGACGCTGAACTCAAATACTAATTTGCAGAGAATATTTTTGAAATGGTACTAAACGTATCTCAAAAAAAGACATCCAAGACTAGAATATCAGTTTTTTTTCTATCTATTATAGTTTTCTAAAACTTCTATAGAAACATTGAAATTTTGCCACCCTGTATAGAGTGCTCCTGACAGCTTTCATATTATACAAAAAAAATAATTTTTATTCTGTTTCTGGATTTGAGCAAATTTTTGAAAAACTGGAAAAAAATATTAAGTATTAGTTTTTATTATATTAATTCTTACAAAGTTATCGTTTTCGACCATTTCGCAAGTTTTTTAGAACTTTGACAATTTTACTTTTTTATCCAAAGTTTGGCCTGCATTTTACACCTCGTAGTAGGTAAATCAATTGATAACGTTTACGTATAGTATTAGTTTGATATTGCCAGCCCACGTTGCAACGTAAAAATATTAACTTTTCCAGTTTCCGGGCTTGCATTCCACGTATAACCCCACAAAGCACCTACACACATCATGACGGTGATGTTATCGCAACTATATTACGTTTAGGTATCTTTATCTAATTAAACACAATGCCAACAGGAAAGTATTATTGATCTCGAAAATAAACCACTTAACGTGTGGGGAACGTCACTTGTTGATATGATAAAATGTATACATACACATACACAAACAGATAGAAATATGGAGTATTCCGATATTTCCAGAAAGACTGGATTTTCCCGTCCTTGAACACTGCGTTAAAAAAGTTTATCCTGTTTTTTTTTTAAGCAAAACGTTTCGTTTCTTGACAGCTTTTAACCGTATTAGGTGGCCGGGACGCTTGCATCAACAGTCCGAGGGCTTTTCCAGATTTTCTCCAGTTTCAGTATGCGAACGACGCGCCCCTAAATCCGACGCCGACAGCATAATAATGCACAAGCAAATGTTATACAGACATCCACTAGGAAGAAAAAGAAACTGGAAAAGCCGCTTTGAAAAATTAATGCCAACATAATGTTTTATGACTGAAGGATTTTAGAAGTTTCATTTTCTAGGTGAAATCGATCATATAAACAATTTCAGACGGCCGAATTAGAGGACTGAAGTCCAAATTAAATAACAAATAGTATAATATTTTAGGCATGTCATGTTTTCCTTGGTTTATTGAAAGTTAAACTCAGACGTGCTCTTCTTGCTTTCTCATATACACTAAGGTGTCGAAGACTACCGCAAGCAGGATATTGATCTCAGAATCTCACAATTTACTATATTAGGAGCAATTAAAAAGAAGTTAGAAATAATGCAGAATATTTTTTTAAGTAGTACTTGTACACACTTATGTGAAACAAAGACAACGCCAAAGTCCAGCTCTAAGAACATTCCAGTTTTTTTCCAAGATTATAACAGCTGTAAAGAATTATAAAAGCAGTCCACCTAAGCAAGAAAGTGCATGTTTTCATTAGTATTTGCAATGTTCATATTTGTCAAATATGAAGAGAGTGAGAGGCCAAAGAAAGGGAAAAGACACTCAACAACAACAAAATAAATAACACGAGCTTTATTGTCTAGTCTAACCTAGAACAACAACGCAACAAGCTACTAAAACAAGAAACGAGGCTTTGGGATAACAAATAAAACAGCTAACCAAACTACTAAAAGCGATTGAGAAGAGACAAACTCTCACACAAAAAAGGTAGAAGAAAATCAGCAAAAACACTGAATTTCCCGCAGTAGAGGTGGAAGTCAATGAACACAGGATAATTCAGTACCAAAAGACAAATATGACAGGGAAAGGAGTAGCAATACTACTCACCAAACCAACTCTCTACCTGGACAATAATTTGGAGAAGTGTTGCTAGAATGTGTTAGAAGAAGCTTACAATGGCAAGATTTTGTCACATTCTAAATATGTTTCTCTTGATAATTCCTTTCCCTCGTTTCACAAAAACGCACCCAGAGGACACCAGAGCCTTTTACTTCTACAAGAATATTGGTGAACATCTTAACATATAAATAAGCAATTGCCACTGGCTGCATGGATATGACATCACAGTCTATTCCTAACTGCGAAATATGAAATAAACCAATTAGAGACGGTAATCATATTTGACGTTTTGACCTCAACTGTCCAATAAGCGAGTTATTTGAGGTTTACTCAGGGATGTCCTAATTAAATCATTTTCCTCTGAGCGCAGAATCTGGCACAGTGACTTTCAAACCCCTTCAGGCCCGTTAGAATCCCTTTGAAGGGCTGCAAAGTAACACAGGCCTTTAAGTTGGGGCACCCTGTATAAGTTTGGTGAAAATCACCCAAATGAGTGGTATGTCTGGAAAGATGACGGAAAGAGCTTTAATTTGAGTGGTTGTAGCACCATGTAACACAAAAAGTTGCGGAGATATTCAAGTTCAAAATAACGCGTTTTCGAAAAGAGAGTTTTGGGCAGAAAATTAGTTTTACAAGTTGAAAAATAAATGCACCTAAAACTAGGCTAAATTCAGCCGCTATTATGCTTTTTGTTTAAACTATTACTATAGCCTAACAACTATTAAATCGAATAAAAACAATTAACCCTTTAAAAGTGGTTCTGTTAAGCTTTGTCTAACTATCTACAAATTTGACGTGTCTTTTTATCTGAAGTTGTTCACACTTTTGTTTTTACATAATCAGTGTGTATCTTAGATTCCTGTTTTTCAAGGACATGTTTTTGATTTAGCTAATTTATCATTATTACATTTTTTTAACCTTTTTTTTGTTCGAAAGTTCTGGGTCAACAAACGAAACTAACCAACCGACATGTCGACGAAATCGACTTTGGTTGATGAGCGTGCCAAAGCGTTTTCTAATTTCAGAAATGCTTATAGCATCAATTAATTATGGTCGTATTATGGTGCGGAATGCATAAAAATTGGTTAAGTGGAACGAAAGTATTGCGCCGTTGTGTAATTGTCAAGTTTTTGCAATGGTGTAATGGAGTTTTGATAGGTACTAAAGATTACGAACAATTCCGAGTGGCTGACGTAGTCGATTATTACAATTTTACTTCACTTTCAATATGAAAATTTATTATTACATTGATTAGTCTAGTTTTTTTCTAACTTGAGACATTCAATTTGCATTTTAAATTAGTCAGGTGTAGCCAAAATTAACCATTTACACCTGTCTCAAGGACTTGTTCCCTCATCTAAATTATATAATTTCTTTAATTTGTTCATTTCTTTAGTGGAAACCTGTTCAATGAGGAAGAAGACTGGAAACGGCAATTTTTCCCAGTGTCTGATCGAGTTGAAATCTTTTTGATCTGGTCTACCTTTATACTTCTAGAGCGCACTTTTCGATATATTACGTCCTTTATAAAGCTCCCAGCTTTTGATACTTGCACAAACAGAAAATGGCTATAGAAAAAAACATCTTGCACATTGCCATTCGCTAACAAGCGAGTTTATTCCGCTGGAATGGGAAACCTTCGAAGTTTAACCATTATTTAAAACTTAAAGGGGGATAATAAAACCGCCTTCGTAGGCAACAATTTCCTGAGTGGGGGCGACGATAGTTTTGATACATTATAATAAAAATTCTTTTATAACAGGAAATGTCTGTATTTTTACATTTCCAATCTGGTAAAAATTCCTGGAAAATAACTTATTACATCCAGATATTACTTGGATAATGTTGCTTTCTAAATCAATAAGACTCCTACACACGGTATACTGAAATTACTATTTATAACACCGTACTTTTTGACAAATTAAGGGCTGAAAAAAGAAGATTAAGTTTTACACCCGACCGTGTAGTTCCTCTTTCAACCCACCGTGGGCATAAATACTGTGTTTCTGGCAGTTCAAATTTTGATACCGTTTCTCTCCCTGACTGTACCAAATTTTGTAGTGTTTTTTCAGGTTATCGGATAAGAAATTTAATGAGGATTCCAAAAATGTGCTTAAAACATTCATTTGATCACTTCAAGTGGGTTTTACTAGCGAATTTGTCGCTGACTGCCCTTTAAACCATGTTCAAATTTTAGACCACAACTCATTTAAATATTTGTTGCAACAAATCAGTTTTTCCTAAATAACTCGAAAACAGTATAAGTCACAAAAAAAATGCAAGAGACCAAAAATGTTCCTAATCAACTCCTTAACCCAACACCTTTCAGTATACAAAGTGTGCAAGAAAAGTATGGTGGTTCACTATATGTGTCACCCTGTACGCAATTTTTAAGATAAAATGTTTACTCTACGCAACTGGTAAGAGGAGCTCAAAACGGTTCTTTAAAGTAGTTAAGAACTGGTAAACTCATCTCTGGAAGTTTTACATTCCGTCAGTGCTGCTACTATACAGGGGATGCATGGAAATTGTAGTGATTCAGATTTTTTGGCCACCCTGTACGCAATTTTTAAGATATATTTTTTTGCTTTACACTACTGGAAAGATGAACTCAAGACGGTTAATTTGAGTGGTTCTGAACTCCCAAAAATAATCAAGTTACAGGGTGCTCTAATTTCAACTACTTTGAAAATTTGTTGCATCAAACCAGTTTCTGCTAAGTAACTCACAAACGGTGAAAGTTACGAAAAATTTGAGAGAAAACAGAAATGTTTCTAAGAAACTGCTAAACTCATTCCTGGGTGCGTATTCTTGAAACAGAGTTATCAAGAGAAAGATACTGTAGAATGTGACAGAAATCCGCCACTGTTAGCTTCTTCTGTCACATTCTATTCTTATCTTGAGAATTCCGTTCCCTGCTTTCAAGAATTAGGCTCCTGGAAGTTTCCCAGTTCGTCAGTGCTGCTACTATACATGAAGAGTGAGTTAGGAGGGTCAAAATTCAATCAATTATCCTATAAAATGAGTGTTTAATAATTATTTAAAGATACCAAAATTCGATTTCCAGTCAGTAATTAAAAAGCAAAGCAATTATGTATTTATCAAAATTGTTAGATTTACTTATTTACCAATTTTTAATAGGTTAATAGAGGAAAATTAAGCAATTAACGACAAATTTGAGATTAGCAGGTTTGCAAGCATTTTTGATAATAAAACTTAACACTTTCGCCACACCTTTAAGCCAAGAACAATTCTACTCTAATTACGTATTTTTCGCACAACATGACCCAATAAGAACACCAATTACAAGTAATTTCCGAACAAACATCCTTACTGAGATTTACAGTTACGAGCTTACAGTTATGTGACGTTTCGAACTCGTATTCCACCACCATCAACCACAGACGCGACCAAAACCTATCAGAACCGAACCGAACAACAGCCCGGTCACTTATAAAAATACAAATTTGCATTGTAGAATCCGGTTGTTCTAAACATGTAAATCCCAGTGTACGGGTTTCTTAGGATTCCCATCATGTTATTTATAGCGGTAGTGGTTTAATAGTCCGGTTTTTTTTTTAATAGCAGGCAGTGAAAAAAGCAAACATTTTGTGAATTGTTATCCCTTTTCAAACTTACTGCAATAAATTATCTTGCACAAGTACCCCTTAACCGCACATAGTAAACCACACACACACACACCAAAAAAACAGTTCACTTTAGTAACCGATCGATGCCGTGTAACTGAAACTGGAGAAGGGAAAACCACTTCTAAGGTTAATCGATTACTATTTACACAAACAATAATGAATTACAATATGTTATCAAAATAATTTGTTTTATAATAAACGCTTCGTAAACTGATAACCGTAGATTAAAGTATTACGTCAAGAGCTACGAAAACCGCAGTCCTAGAGGATTTAAATGCTAGGATTATATAGGGTTTTATTAAGTAATTACTTAATTAAAATCGTAAACTTTTTTTTAATCACTTTCAATACGATTGTTTGATTTGTTGACTGTTGACGAAGGTGTGCTTTTATTAGTCTGGCAAGTTACGTGCCACTGGCGGTTTTCATGTAGGTCAAACTAAATATTTGTTTTCCTTTATGAGAATTGTTGTACGTTGTGGTTTCTGCCATTTATTAAAAATAATATCAGAAAGAGAAATGTTACTTTGTACTTTGTTGTTTATTATGTCTGATTAAGGATTATTAAACAATTTAACAACATAGTGCTAACTGCCTTAAAATTAAAATTAATTTAAAGAACCAGTTGTTCAAATGATTTTTTCCGAACACGTAATGGTTATTAGTGTGGTATTCTAAAAAATAGCAGAATTATAACATAAGACTTTTTTTGTGTTTTTTTTTTGCTAATGAATTTTCCCGTTAGTTGTAAGTAAACCTGTTATACTAATGATGCTTACAGAGAGCAGAATTTTCACTTTTGTTACTAAGAATAGCTTTAGTATTGTATTAGTTAGTTAATCCGTAACTCTAACCGTTTCCAAGATATTCAACTTTTCAACAGGATAAGACTGATCAGGTAAGAATGTTACGTACGAAATAGAGTTTTCGTCCGTAACTCGTTTAGTTTGTATTTTTAATGTCCGTGGGCCTAGTTACACTAGTAGACCGATTCCGACCGCTTAATAGCTCCATTTGCACTTTGTGCACATTTTGTGGTTAATGTGGGTGCGTGACCTGATGAGTTATCAGGTGCCGTAGTCACGTTCCTGGTAATTTTGGTTCATGTGACCAGACTCAGCCCAACGTAGCGTAAAAACAGTTTGCAAGGAACCACAAAAGTTACACACTTATGGTCCACCGAGCTGGATTTCATGCAATTATCCAAAATTCAGCAGGATAAAACAGATCACGTGACCCAAGACATTCTAGGTAATTTTGAGTCACGTGACCATTAACCCAACTTGGCCTAAAAACCGTTTGGAAGAAACCACGAAAGTTCTAGAGAAAAGACGCTTTGGGTCCATCGAGCCGGATTTCGTGCAATTATCCTTAATTCAGCAAAATATTGTGGATCACGTGAACCAAGAAGTTCTGGGTTATTTTGGATCACGTGACCAAAAACGATTAATGCAAATAAATACCTAATCAATAATAAAGCATTAATTTTTCTTTTTGATTTCTCACTTTTTCTGTTTTACCAATTTTTAGCGATTGATGTCAAAATTTGATTTTTCTCATTTTGTATCTTGTTTTAGATGTTGTTGTACGTGTCTGATTGGGTCAAAAGACAAAATTACGTAAATCGACACTTTGCAACAAGCATTCTTTCAAATAAAACTTTTACCTACGACCCTCAGTGTAAATAACTAATTACGCATAATTTTCCGTTACGTAATGAACCTCTTTAAGCACAGTTGTAAAAAAAGCGCACAGTTTTAAGATCGGCCACAAACTATCGCTCTAATGCTGAGAAAAATTGATTTTGTTTACATTTCTTCCTTTATCAGAGTATATTAGATGGAGATCATCGCGTAATGCATTGTTCATACAGTTTTAAGTAACTACCACTTCGTCTAGAATGTCACCATAAATAATTATTTTAAGAACAACACTATTAATTATTTAAGTAACATGATTTGTGAATTTTTTTATTATTTTTTCTTTAGTGGCATATTAACTATGATTAGTACAAATATGATGTCAATACGTTGAAAATATACTTTTTTAATGAAAAGTTACTCTGAATTATATGAATTGCGAAAACAGGACTTTCCATTTGGTCGTAGGTAAAGTATAGTACGTCATACGTGCTCTATGGCATTTTACACACTCATGGAATTACACACTCGCCGCTAAGCGGCATCGTGCGTAACTTTTTCCATATCGTGCGTAAAATGCTTCTTACAGCACTAGTTACGTAATACACAATTATGATTTAATATAATAAGAAACATTTTGAAAACTTGTATAACATTTTTCCTAATAAAGCTTCTTCTTGACTCATAAATTTGCCAATTCGGTATTTTATGTTAATTGGATTTTAATCGGCGGCGCACACTGGGGCAACAACAACTTAAAAATAAATCACCAAGTCTATTAGTGGACTTTTAAGTTAAATTTGACTTAAATTGACTGAAAAATTCAAATTCAAAGCTTGGACTGCTTTGGAATACAACCAAATAGCGTTATTAGGAAAACACAAATTAAGAGGAAGGTAGAATGTACCTTCGATACGATGTGGTTTTTTAACTCAAAAAAAAATCAAAATTTATTGAGATTTTTTGAGTTTGCAACACTGTAGAAGCCAGTTGACACCTGTCAAAAGTCACGTGACCTTCAAAATGTAGTGTAAATTTTCAAAAATTGGTAAATTACTTTTAGACATTTGCAAAAGTTGATATTGTAAGAGACATGTCAAGGTGACTTTGATAATCCAATTTTTGAGTTTGCAACACTGTAAAAGCCAGTTGACATCTGTCAAAAACAGTCACGTGACCTTCAAAATGTAGTTAAAACTTTCAAAAATTGGTAAATTAAATTGAGACATTGGCAAAAGTTGAAATTGCAAAAGACACGTTACGTGACGATGATTATGCATTTCTGAAGAACAGGAACTGATCACGTGATTTTTCAATTTTTTTTTTTTAAACCTTTGACACGGCTCTGAGCACACGTGACCTTATAAATATTTTTCTAAAAATTCGTGACCTTTTAAGTATTATAAAGTCTTAAAAAATTAGATATACCAAAATTGCAAGTGTTTAGTCACGTGATCAACAACTGAACACGTAACCTTTCAAGTATTTTTGTCAACATTTGACATGGTTCAGGACGAGTCACAGAAATAGTCACGTGATCTTGTTGTAGACAGCAAATTCTCAAAATATTTGAAATACAAAAACTGCAAATATTGAGTCACGTAAAAAAATCAAAATTTATTGGTTTATTGCAGTTTAAGAGGCATTTTTTGATTTATTACCAAGTTTGAGGGCTGGTTGCCTCAATGGGTCATTTTAGTGCCAATCTTTTGTCGACTAGCTTTATTAAAAAAATCTTTCGTTTTCTGACTTTTTTAAACTGATTTAAGAAACTTATTACACAAATTTGTCATCATAATTCTTCATAGTTCAAGTTTGAAATGAGTAAAATAGAAAAAATCAACTAAAACGCATTCGAATTAAGAAATGTAAGAGGCTCAATTTTCTTTTCAATGTGATAGGCTAAACCAGGTTTGCGATACAAAAGAAAATTTAAAACAAATCATTTTTAAATGTACATAATATGAATCAAACATTAGTGCATGTTAAACAATAATCTTTTTTTGAAACTTGCTTAGTGATTTAATTTGTCAAGAACTGGCACCAACATATTGTAAGCACAAACTAAACGAGCATATCGAAAAAAAAAAATAGTAAATCAAAAGTCAAGGCTACTATACAAGCATGTTGCGGATATTCTACTCCTCATCCGGAGTATTCATTAAAATGTTTCCTGATCGAAACAAGCTTGATAACATTATGTTATTCCACATGTTACGACCTTTCAGGGTCCCCACGCTTATTCGCTCAATTGAGATCGATATTTTTGCAAACTAAAGGATGGGGAAGCGATAATTATTTGGCAAAGTTGGCAACATTTTCGCTAAAATTCTAACACTACACAATATGCAATTAATAACAACCGCATGAAAAGAAGTAATCTCTATTATACTGACCCGATAATAATTTATGACCGGGTGGCTTATCGTGGAATGTAACCACGCGTTCGTTCATTGATTACAACACGACAAAAATAATATTAAACTAAACAAAAATAATTTTGCTTGTTAAGCCGCAATTATACCATAAAACGCAACCAACCCGATCTCTAAAGCTTTTAATATTTTTATACTCTACTGTATTAATAATCCTCGAAATTAATATCATGTAATTTGTTTTGACGTTTCTCGTGTTTTGTGTATCTGAGAGAAACATAATGTGGTTCCAATACAGGGTGGTTTACCACGAAACCGCAATGAATTGATAAGGGCTAGAAAAATGTGTGTGAGCGGAAAATGGTACTTTCCCACACGAGACTGCAATTTTTGAGTTTGCAACATTGTAAAAGTAAGTTGACATTTGTCAAAAACAGTCACGTGAACTTCAAAGTGCAGTTTAAACTCTGAAAAATTGGTTAATTAAATTTAGACATTTGCAAAAATTTTAAATTGTACGAGACATGTAAATGTCATTTTGATAATCCAATTTTTGAATTTGCAACATTGCAAAGGCCAATTGACATCTGTCAAAAACAGTCACGTGACCTTCAAAATGTAGTGTAAATTTTCAAAAATTGGTAAATTAAATTTAGACATTTGCAAAAGTTGATATTGTGACATGTCAAGGTGACTTTGATAATCCAATTTTTGAGTTTGCAACACTGTAGAAGCCAGTTGACACCTGTCAAAATTAGTCACGTGACCTTCAAAATGTAGTTAAAGTTTTCTAAAATTGGTAAATTAAATTTAGACATTTGCAAAAGTTGAAATTGTAAGAGATATGTCAACGTGACTTTGATAATCCAATTTTTCAGTTTGCAACATTGTAGAGTCCAGTTGACACCTGTCAAAATTAGTCACGTGACCTTCAAAATGTAGTTAAAGTTTTCAAAAATTGGTGAATTAAATTAAGACATTGGCAAAAGTTGAAATTGCAAAAGACCTGTTACGTGACGATGATTATGCATTTCTGAAGAACAGGAACTGGTCACGTGACTTTTCAATTTTTTTTTTCTAAACCTTTGACACGGCTCTGAGCACACGTGACCTTATAAATATTTTTCTCAAAATTCCTGACCTTTTAAGTATAATAAAGTCTTCAAAAAAAATTAGATATACCAAAATTGCAAGTGTTTAGTCACGTGATCAAGAACTGAACACGTAACCTTTTAAGTATTTTTGTCAACATTTGACATGGTTCAGGACGAGTCACAGAAATAATCACGTGATCTTGTTGTAGACAGCAAACTCTCAAAATGTTTGAAATGCAAAAACTGCAAATATTGAGTCACGTAATCTGAAGGAATTCAGGAACTGAACGTATTTTTAAGTATTTTTCTAAACTTTTGACATGGTTGAGGACAAGTCGTAGAAATAGTCACGTGACCTGGTTATACTGATTCTAGGCAGCAAAGTCACAAAAAAATTTGAAATACCAAAATTGGAAATTGAGTCACCTGACTTCAAAAAAATTGAGGAACTGAACACGTGACCTTTTAAGTATTTTTGTCAACATTTGACATGGTTCAGGACGAGTCGCAGAAATAGTCAGTCACGTGATCTTGTTGTAGACAGCAAACTCTCAAAATATTTGAAATACAAAAACTGCATATTTTGAGTCACGTGATCTGAAGGAATTCAGGAACTGAACGTATTTTTAAGTATTTTTCTAAACATTCGACGTGGTTGAGGACAAGTCGTAGAAATAGTCACGTGACCTGCTTATATTGATTCTAAGCAAGTCACAAAAAAAATTGAAATACTAAACTTGGGAATTGAGTCACGTGACTTTAAAAAAATCAAGAACTGAACACGTGACATTTTAAGTATTTTTGTCAACATTTGACATGGATCAGGACGAGTCGCAGAAATAGTCAGTCACGTGATCTTGTTGTAGACAGCAAACTATCAAAATAATTGAAATACAAAAACTGCATATTTTGAGTCACGTGATCTGAAGGAATTCAGGAACTGAACGTATTTTTAAGTATTTTTCTGTATATTCGACGTGATTGAGGACAAGTTGTAGAAACAGTCACGTGACCTAGCTGGTTATACTGATTCTAGGCAGCAAAGTCATAAAAAATTTGAAATACCAAAATTGGGAATTGAGTGAAAAATTCAGGAACTGAACACGTGACTTTTTCAGTATTTTGCAAACAATTCGACATAACGAAAAATTATACAAATGAACACACAGAAAGAAATTGGTTATTCACAGTTTTTAAAAATTTTTTTGCAATTTTTTCAGTAATTACAACTTTTCTATTAAACACTTTACCACCCTTCTGCCAACTGTAATCAACCTCTGCTCACGCATTTTTCTTCAAAGTGCAATTTGCTTGGACTAATAGGGGAAAACTAAAAATTCTTCTATAATACTGTCACTGGCTAAAAAAAAAGCAAGGCGCGGTTCTACACACAAAAAACTAGTCAGAATCAACCTGATTATATAAAGTACGGTTGTTTTTTTTTAATTTGTTATTTGATGCAAAATCCGGCCAGGTGGCATTAAAAGCATTTTACAATAATGGGACTGCTAATTTAACGAGCATTAAATGCAGGCATTTCGGTTGGATTTGGCATTTTCAGCTGTAATATGTGTTCACAATACGCGGCCACCTTTCACTTTGTGCTCGCTGCCACAAATCAATGCTACTACATAATTATTTCCGCGGATAATTTAATTTTATAAAATGCTTAGGTGTGCACTACAGTAGTGCATGTGTGAAAAAACCTTAAAAAAATCGACTGCGTGAATCATAATAATTGGATATTTATAGGTCGATTGTCGCCTTTCGACATCGATTCGCATACTGATTGGTTCGTTAGTTGATTCATCGACACACCAACATGAGAATCTTCACTCGAATAAATTGTTGGAATTTTATTGTCGGTTGGTTAATTTATAAAGCTTTTTTCACATCTATACTCTCTACTACGGTGATATTTGCAATTTAGGAAATGTATGGAAAAATTAAAGGAAAAGAGGTTTCTTGAATCGGTTTTAATTCAGCGTTTGGATTAATCACACAACTGTTGTGATTTATACAAATACTGAATTGCATTTATGCATACTAAATTATGCATAAATTTTTTCAAAATGTTTAATTTTAAATTGGCTCTGTCAGTGTAAAACGCCAGCCAAATCACATTAGCCTTATTGACTTAACCTTTTTCCCATGTTTTTACTACGTTTTGACTGTTCCATTAACATTAACATACTTCATAAAATAGTTTTCACGTATTTTTCTAAAAGCCTGAGTAAAAGCAAAACAAACAGAAAGTGGGGTTATATTTCCCATTTTCGTTTCCCACCCCCAGTAAGCTGAAATATTTGTGCAAATTTTTACTTTATTAATTAATATATTCTAAACTGTTCAGATTCTTAGACCATCAGTTTTAACTCACTAATTAGACTCAATATTTGGTTAAGTCTAAAATCTGGTCAGAGCTAAGTATAGTTCTGATCACCCTGTATGATTTTTTTAGTACCACCCTGTATAATATATGACAGACTGAGATTATTTAAGATGTCTGCAAAAAGTAATGTTATTTGTTGATCAGTGTAGACATATTTCACAAACATTTTTCTTCAGTAGTTTCAAATTGATCAAATTGTGAAACCGTAAAGCGTCTGCATTAAGATTATAGAATTCGGTATGCTTTCAGTAAGTTTGCATGAAATCGACAATTATTAACTAAATAAATGTTTGTTCTATTCCTACATAGACATTGGTTAATTTCTTCAACTTTAGACAATCTAGAGAACGAATAAGGCAATTGCCACTGGCTGAATAGAATCATGAAATAAACCAATTACATAATCTTTGATCGTAAATGACTTAGTTTACGTTTTAGTGCAAAAAAAGTCTAATAAATTGCAATTACTGTTCAATTAACAAGCGTACAGGGTATTCCTGGTTTGATGTCACAAACTATAAGGAGAGGCAGTACCTATATCCAAAAATGTAAGAAAAAGTTCCTATAAACATAGGTACCTTCTTAAGACTGCTATTGGTAATTTTTCTTTTTGAAGAAAGGCATTTATGACCAACAGAGATAGAACTTTTATTAACCAATAATTGATATATTACTAACATGGTTTTTCAGCTTTAAAAATTGTTTGAAAAAAATGTTTCTACTTTTAGTAGTCGTGGTAAATGTGTTCAGAAAGTGTATATTTTAATTATTTTTTAAATTACTTTACATACAAATGTAGTATTTAGAATTCCCTACAAATCTAAAAAAATGTGTAAAAACCAATTGACTTGCAATAATAAAGCATTATAAAAAAAATATTTTTCGCAAGAGAAAGGTTAAATTATGATTAAGATTCCTTGTGCATATGTGTGCTAACAATAAAATTTTTAGGGTAAACATGTTTAAATAAATGATAATAAATAAAGAGACAAACACTTTAAACCATTAAAATAAGTTTATCGACTTGTTTGATTAAACTTTATTGTCAACAAAGTTAAATTATAGCGATTTTCTTACAGCCCCCTAACGTAGTGTTCGAGTGTTTAACTGTGTGAGTAATGCCAACACTGCAATTTTTTGTTTTGACGATAGTTTTTGACCTCCCTAGCCTGAAATTGTGTTATTTGTCGAAAAACTTGTGCGATACGGAGTGTAATTAAGCTTTATCAAGCAAACGGCAGCCACATCGCCTGTTAAAAAGCTAGCGGAACAAAATACCGATTCAAATTACCAAAATCGGGTAAAACTGGAAAACGCACCCCCAAGCAAAACTTACTCGAAATTCAAACGCATGAACTGAAAACAGTCAAAATTCCATTTCGTTTTGTACACTGGCAAACACTGCGGAACACTTCAGTACTATTTCGGCGATATGTACCGTGTAGTTACAACACGTACACGATGGGTACCTACGATCGACCGCGGTACGACCAACAGTGAAACTGAATAACAGTCACGAAAGAATCCGTGCTTTCCCGTTACGTTGGTGAATGGCTGGCCTGCCCGCAAAAATCTAGGTCGACGCTAATATGTGGTTTTCGGAGCGCCCCCAGGCCCAGGCCTTTTATTCGGTGGGGCCCTCTTTTTGCTGTCACGATGACGTTTCAAGTTGTCGATGATCGTGGAAAAAAGCTAAAATTGCAATTCAGTTTGTAAATTTCAATTAATGCATTTTATTATCAATTAGTTAGTATCCAAATAGAAACAACTTAATTATATGTACTCAGAGGTGTATCAATTTTTGATTAACTGTAAATTTTAAAAAACAGTGTATTGTGCAGCAGTCATTTTTTCGACGATTAATTCGAATACTTTTTCAAATTTTATAGAAATAAACATTTTTGGAAGATTTACGTGTTTACACAGTGTTACAAATTTAACGCATTAGTATTGCTATTTCAGAAATTGTAGTTGATAGAACTTTAGTTAAATACACATACAGAATTTGTTAAACAAAAATACATTATGTACAGAGTGCTGCCCGATGGTTTTACGGGGTACAGAGAAAACGGTAATAGATAGAAAAAAACTAGCATACGTGTTCTGATCTCTTTTTCTGAGCTGAGATGACTGGCGAAAAGTGGGCGGCGCAAACTTCTTTTGTTTCAAAGATACCGGGGGCTTTTGAAAATGGTCATTTTGGAACCTCCTCTGTATTTCATTTACTATTAAAGTTATCAAAAAAGGAAAAACGGTTTCTGGTAGAAGTTTTGACGTAGAATAGAATGGCGTAGTCAGTTTTTTTCTATTACGTTTAGTTTCTGACATATGACAGTAAGTTATATTTTTTTAAATGGAACACTCTTTAAATTTTTAGTTCATTTAATTCTGTTGATTTTTACTTTTTCAACGGTGTATTAAAACATATAAGTTTGTAAATGTTAATCTTGGTAATTAGAAAAAAAGCGTTTTCTTAACAAAAAAAGTGCTAAATAATATGTATAAAAATACCCACAGTCGAAACAAAATTTGGCTATGTTCATATTAACATGTTACATGTCGTTTATAAACAGTTTTTTCAACTTCCACCTTAAAAATAGTAGAAAATAGAAATGGCCACTTTTCTTATTAAAGTGACGGTAGAACTGTTTGTAACTTAGATTTTTAATAAATCTTATTAATTATAATTTTCTCATGTGTTAGTTTATATGATTTCCGATTTTGTTTGGTATTTTAGATATTGGCCTTTTTTTAGCTTAGCAAAGGTCTTTTTTTTAAATAACAGGATTAACCTCTACAAACTTATATGTTGTAATACACCGTTGAAAAGGTAAAAATCAACAGAATAAAATGACGTAAAAATATATAGGATGTTCCATTTAAAAAAATGTAACTTACTGTCATATGTCAGAAACTAAACGGAATAGAAAAAAACTGACTACGCCATTGGATTCTACGTCAAAACTTCTACCGGAAACCGTTTTTCCTTTTTTGATAACTTTAATAGCAAATGAAATACAGAGGAGGTTCCAAAATGACCAATTTTCAAAAGCCCCCCGTATCTTTGAAACAAAAGAAGTTTGCGCCGCCCACTTTTCGCCAGTCATCTCAGCTCAAAAAAAGAGATCAGAACACGTATGCTAGTTTTTTTCTCTCTATTACCGTTTTCTCTGTACCCCGTAAAACCATCGAAAAATTAACCTCATTTTCTGTACTTTTTTACCATATCCAAGCAAATAATTTTGATTTTCAAATCCGACGTTTTGTTTTTAGATACCATCATCCACTTCAAATTTTCAAATGCGGATCTGGACTTTCTATTTTGTTTTATTCTAGCACAGACATCTCAAAACTAATAATGTGCAATACTTGTCCAAAAATTAACCAATAACCATTTAAAATGGGGTCGTCTCTACCATAGTGGAATTTAAATTTCAAAACATAAACTTAATAAAGTTCATGCCTTACAATGTGCTATTAGGTCTTGTTTTTCAACATTAAATAAGGCTTAAATAAAGTTAAAATGAGCCTGGCACTATCCCCCGTGACGTAATTAGAGACTCTTCAATTTCGTAACGTAGGTGAAAGGCTAGAGTCGGCAAATTATTAATTTTTTGTAACAAGTGCATTGTTGCCAAAGTTATTAACCTAACCTAACCTAACCTAATAATGTCTTGTATCAATCATCTAATTTTTTGTTAATTTGAGTATGTTTTGTTGGAGTATGAACGATTGCAGAAGTAAAAAGTAAGATACTTCAAACGAAATTTTTAGTTTGTCTGGGTTTAATTTAAATCAGTTTTGAAAATTGAAACTTAGGTGAAAATTCATAGAAGACTGGACGTCTGGACATATTTTGTTTCCCTCAGTTCACTGTAAGCAGAAAAAGGACAGGGCAACTGGCCTTTTCTACGTCACATGGGATTTTTTCGTATATGGTGTACAAAACTCATATTTTTCCGAGTACTACTGTTTACCACAAAAAAAAAATTGGTAAACAACCCCCTTCCAGCAAACTTGATACAAAAATTAAATTAAATTGAGATTGGCTTAAAACGACAATTACACAAATTTTATTTTTTTTGGAACACCTTGTATACACAGATTTGTCAGTCCTTCCATTTCTCTATCAACCCTAATATTTAGAAATAAATTATTCAGTTTTTTTATGAATATTATATTTTATTATAATTATTAATTTAAATGTTAGTAGAATAATGAAATTCGAAACTATCAAACAAATTATAATCTTTTGAGTGATGTGTTTGTTTAATGGATCACTGTAAAAGCTACGTAAAATTGTTAATATCATATAATAAATTCCAAAAGAGATGTGTATTGTCCGTAAATATATGAAATAAAAGGAAATAAATTTTGGAATTTGGACGCAAATTAAAAATTAGGTAATAGTTATTTACATTATTAGTGTGGTATGAGCATTTTTGGTGGTGGTAAACACACGTCTATTAATTTACCTTACCACACGAGTAATAATATAATATTACACCTATAATTAACATAGAAATTTGTCATTTTTTACCTCTAACTTTGAGTTATCGCACTAGTGCAATTATCGCATTAGTGTGGTAAAATTGATCATTACATACTCAAACGAAGTTATGTAATTGTAATGGGTCATTTGTCAGCTGGATTCGAACGAACATTCTCTATTAGATACCGAATTGTCTGATTTTTAGATGCTAGTTACTATATGAAGGTTGTTAGATAGGAAAGGACCAATCATTCACAACCATGACCAATAAGTCCCGTATTTTTTAAAAGTCGTCAAATATGTTGACATCTCCAGGCAGGACCAACCAGCCAAGAAGAGGACCACTATTTTCCCCCAGACCTTCCCCCCGGGTGGCGATGATTTTATTCTCAAAATCTGGGTAGAAGCTTTCCGCAGTTATTCCGGTGCTAACTGGGCTCTGGCTGTACTCCTGGCACTTTCCCCCGCTTTTCCTACGCAAAAAGGGGAAAACCATCCCCCACTCACCAAACCCTAACTCCTCAAAACTTTAGGATGTAAAAACAGACGGACGAACCGGCTGTTTGGACATCCTATAGTTTGCTAGGACCACCAGAGAAGAACGAGCTGATGTAGGACAAGAAGAGCGCCAGAAGAGCCCCTCCGTCAGCGGGAGCATCCCTCTCCCAGGACAGAGGACTCCGATGCAACTCTGGAAACTTCCCGAAAAGAAAAATTCCTCTTCCAGACCTATCCTTTTGGTTTACAGCGATGGGAGGGTAAAAAGCAGTAGTCTTGCTTGACCCACTGAGGTCGAATTCCCTGTCAAAGAATATTGGCGCGACATCTCCAGAGAGTGATTACCCGGGAAAGGTAAAGGTCGTTGATTCAAGTCCAGTTTAATGCGGAGCAACATTCAAATCACATCAAATCAACAAACTAATATTCTTATTAAAAATGTACGAAAGCTTATTGACTTCAGTTGTATTGTGATATGTGGTCTGCGTTCTTGACATCTTCGCCTCAAAAGCCAAAACATAAATATTTTCTCCCCTTAAATTTTAGGTTAGTTGATGTAATGAAAAATGAAAGTACCGATTTGGAGTGAAAAAACGTTGAATACTCTACTACAAACTAAAAATATAAACTAACTGCACCAAAAACCTGCCTGTTAAACTATCTTAATCAATTTTTAAGGCATTTTAGGCGATCCTAGCTAAAAAAAGCGATTATCCTACAAAAAAGTTTTATGGACTTTTGGTTTTGGTGTTTCAATATTACTTTTTTTTAGGATTTCGAAAGTATATCAACTGACACAAAACAACAATTTCTAAATGTTTAGCCTAGATACTACTATAGATAGAATCCAATAACCAAATTGAATCTCCGCTATACAGCATTAGCATGCGAGAGCCGCTATACTTGACATTTCTCCGTTCATTTCCCAACTGAAATAATCAACAAGCCCAACGACAATGAACCTGATTGTTATTCCAAGACGACCATTTTTTTTCCTGCCACCGTTCCGTTTCTTAATTGGCTCTCTCGACAATATAATAATAATACATATCCTGATATGCACGGTTCTCATAACTAGATAATAGTGCCGAAACAAGGCGTGGTCCCCTACGTAAACACGATCTGATGCAAAAATACCAATGTGTTGCTTATACAGGGTGAACGTGATTGCTCGTCATTAGTGCTTACCAATAGGTCATCCGAAGGCCTGATCGGCCCGAAGAACGGTCACAAGGACTCTTGGTGTACCGTTCAAGGCCGTTCTCACAAAACTGTTACGCAAAAGCTGTATGTAAAAGTAGTTGCCTAGTTACAGACCACTCTATATATTAATATTAATAATAATTTAAAACCGTTCCATGGGTTCGTTTGAAGGCGACCGGGTTTTTTTTCTCTCAGTAAAGGTTATTAGAAAACGAGATTTGGTTGTCTGAGTGCGTGTGTGAAAGAAAAAGGGGATTGGTTTTTTTTTTAGAAATTGAGATCGGAGAAAAATACACGTCCGATACGGCGATAATCGGTCCTTGATCTAGTTTGGCGACGTCTAAATTGATCCTTTTGTAATAGGCTTTTACCGCTATGGACTAGTCAGTTCAGTGCGGGCGCATTTTAGAATGGAATGATGCTAAAAGTCGACTTATTGCGGCCCGTTACCTTGACGTATGAAATAACATGTCAGTTGGATAAGTGAAAGCCTGCCCTAAGGAAATTAAACACGGCACACTATTCGACTTCAAGCGTGATTAACAAATTAATCAAACGTGCATCGGTTTTCTTACACGTGAAATTCTCGTGACCGTTATGGAAAAAAAAACATGGGTCCGAGTCGTAGCAAAGCAAACCAGAACTCAATCCTGGTTGATTTCAAGAAATAGTATATTGTACAGTTGTGTTCATGAATCCATAAGACACCCGTTTTAGGTCCAGTACTTTCAGTTCAGAATAACTTTATTCTAAGGATAATATCTATGGAAAACGTGAATTGGTCAATTCCGTCATTTCTATAGAAATTATCCTAAGAATAAATTTATTCGGAGGTGAAAGTACCGTCCCTTAGACTAGTGTAAATCGGTGTATGAATTTGTTTTTAGTTATTTTGCTGACAATGTCAGGAAGTGGTTAGTAATCAGCAAAAGTCTGAATGGAAATACTTCTAAAGCAGATTTTGCTGTAATACGTCAAATGCTACAGCTTAATACAGTGTCAGTCCAAGGACGGTAAACAGTAAAGGATTGCTCGATTGGCTAATTTTGGCCAAAAAAAAAAGTCTCGGGCTCGTAGTCATGGGTAAATTACCGGTAAAGTAAATATTTTACATTACCAGGAAAATTTGACCGGTAAATTACCGAAATTACAAACAATGTGTTTCTGGCAGGTCAAACTTTGACACCGCTTTTCTCCCTGACTGACCTTTTTTATGTTATTGAATAGGAAATTAAATGAGGATTCCAAAAATGTACTTAAAACAGTCATTTTTTCACTCCAAGTGGCAATTTTGTCCGTGACTGTTTATTCAAACGGTGTTACTAGCAGTTCAAACTTTGACACCCATTTTCCCCTGACTGTATTAAATTTTGTAGTGTTGTTTTATGTTATCAGATAGGAAATTTAATGAGGATTTCAAAAATTTGCTTAAAACAGTCATTTTCTTACTCTAAGTGGGTTTTACAAGCGATTTTGTCCGTGACTGTTTATTCAAACGGTGTTACTAGCAGTTCAAACTTTGACACCCATTTTTCCCTGACTGTATTAAATTTTGTAGTGTTGTTTTATGTTATCAGATAGGAAATTTAATGAGGATTTCAAAAATTTGCTTAAAACAGTCATTTTCTCACTCTAAGTGGGTTTTACAAGCGATTTTGTCCGTGACTTTTTATTCAAACGGTGTTACTAGCAGTTCAAACTTTGACACCCATTTTTCCCTTGACTGTATTAAATTTTGTAGTGTTGTTTTATGTTATCAGATAGGAAATTTAATGAGGATTTCAAAAATTTGCTTAAAACAGTCATTTTCTTACTCTAAGTGGGTTTTACAAGCGATTTTGTCCGTGACTGTTTATTCAAACGTAGTTACTAGCAGTTCAAACTTTGAAACCCATTTTTCCCCTGACTGTATTAAATTTTGTAGTGTTGTTTTATGTTATCAGATAGGAAATTTAATGAGGATTTCAAAAATTTGCTTAAAACAGTCATTTTCTCACTCTAAGTGGGTTTTACAAGCGATTTTGTCCGTGACTGTTTATTCAAACGGTGTTACTAGCAGTTCAAACTTTGACACCCATTTTTCCCTTGACTGTATTAAATTTTGTAGTGTTGTTTTATGTTATCAGATAGGAAATTTAATAAGGATTTCAAAAATTTGCTTAAAACAGTCATTTTCTTACTCCAAGTGGGTTTTACAGGCGATTTTGTCCCTGACTTTTCTTTCAAAATGTGTCTCTGGCATTTTATATTTTGACCCCACTTTTCTCCCTAACTTTACTTGATTTTGTAGTGATTTTTTATGTCATTAGATAGAAAATTTAATGAGAATTAGAAAAATGTGCTTAAAAATATGATTCGGTCACTCCAAGTGGGTTTTACAGGCAATTTAGTCCTTTAAACCGTGTTCAAAATTTTGATCACAATTTACTAACTTAACAAACCAGTTTTTCCTAAATTATACTCCAAAACGGTGACTGTTAAAAATTGCAGGAGACCAAAAATGTTCCTAATCAACTCCTTAACTTAGCACCGTAAGGTTGCAGGACCGTTTTAGCTTCCTGTATACAGGGCGTGCATAAAAAGTATGGTGATTAAATGTTTTCGGTCACCCTGCACACATTTTTTGAGATAGATTTTTTTACTCAACACTACTGGAAAGAGGAGCTCAAGACGGCTAATTTAAGCGATTCAAGTTCCCTGAACTCCCAAAAAATAACAGACTTACAGACTGTTAAACGACTTACAGGTTTTTAAACCAGAATTTCAACTAATTTGAAAATTTGTTGCAACAAACCAGTTTTTCCTAAATAACTCGAAAAATTTGAAAGAAAGCTGAAATTTTCGTAAAGAACTGCTAAACTTATCCCTGGAGTTTCACAGTCTGTCAGTGATGAGTTTTCAAATTAATGACAGTTAGGACAGGAAAATGTTATGGGAGTAAGCAATCCTTTACTGTTTACCGTCCTTGGTGTCAGTCCACGATAGAGTAAAATACATACATTTTTAGATTACAAAATTTTAAAACTTTTTTGTTAATAATGTCTTATACCTAAACCTAATAGTTTTTATAATATTCAATTTTTTTCACAAAAATTTTAGTTGTTACTATGATGGAAAATTGTCTGTATCGCCATTCTTTCTAAAGGTAGAATACTCATATTTGGTAGGAACGTTCTACAGGTACGACAAATAAACTTCAGTTAGATGCTACAGGGCGTTCAATTCTTTAAAAATAGTATATTACATACTCAGGTGGAAAGTGTTTGATTTCTGTCGAGAGACTAGGTAGTTCGCCGAGACGAAGTCGAGGTGCACTTTATCTCGAGACAGAAATTAAACTTTCTACCGTGGTTTGTATACTATTTTATTTTCAACCATTTATCAAAATCTCATCGAACTTTTAAATAAATCATTCAGTTGAAACATTGATTGCTAATAGTCTCTAACAATAAGGTAGTATAGGTGCACGAGTAGTTATGACTTCAACCATAATAAACGACTGGTGATTTGTTTACAATCTTGACAACGTCATTATTGTGCTATTCTGTCTTTAATATTTTGAGCTAAAACGTTTCTTAAAGTGGTAATATAATATAATAAGTGGTAATGGTAGGTAATATAATGTGTTTAAAAAACTTTTTGTGAGGGAGTTCTCATCTGTTGCGTATAAGTTTTTAATCGGTTCTGAACAGCCAATAGCAATTTTGTAAAGCTGAGATTTTTTGTCATAATTTTCGATGCATGAAAACCACATATTGTTCAAACTTCTCGAATGCACCTTTCTATTCCTGTCCAGCAATTAGCGCCAATCCGTGTAATTGTGTCGTTATTTACGCCTAACAGATAGACTGGTGTGGATTGAAAAAGACTACACATTTATCGTTTTTTGTCGCCCAATTACGAGTGATAATAAAACCCAACAAGAGTACGATATTGGCTAAATTCACTAGCATTTTTAGAAAAGTGTGACGTAAACGAGCAATTGTCGCGGACGTTTCAAAAACATGCGCTTTTAATAAAATCATTATAAAACGCGACGTTAAGAAACTACCGAAAGATACAGTTATGTAACGAGAAAAAAAAAATCCGGTGGACCAACGTGGTTCTGGTTTAAAAGCCTGTCTGAACTTATCTTGTGCCCGATTTCATGCTCTGAAAGAAAAGACGATTCTGATTGAAATTTAATGATCGGTTCGGAGTCCGGCCCCGGTTTCTCGATCTCCCGTTTTATATTACATGTAGATTTGTAAATCCGCTTAACGCGCATCTAATTACCAAATAAATTAACGTGCAAATTAAGTGGTTTATTTGTATTGTGAAGAAAGCGATCAAACCAACCAGTCTCGAAAAAATAAATTGTAACAACTTTGCTAGGATTGTAATAATAGCAGATAAAAGCCCTAAAATTTAAAAGTCTTTGACTGATTGTCAAAGTAGGATTACTGACTCTAAACTAGCTGAAATAGTAATTTACCAAACAAATGTCGAAAGTAATATTTTTCGGCAAGTTCAAGATTTCAAGAAAGAATATCCTCTTAATAAATTTGACCAAGAGAAAAAGTTCTGTCTGTATCTGTAGAGTGGGGAAGGTGAGTGTAGACCTACAGCACTTAGGCCACATGTGACCCAGTGTACATCCTCCCGAGTTGTCCTCCTAGGTCTAGGCTGTTACCGAGGTACAGCCTTTGCAGTTAAAAATCCACCTCAACAGAAAAGGAGAAGATTGGTCAACTGACGGTTTATTTTGGACAATTTGGACTCTTTGACGAAGAGTATTAGTTGTAAGTAGTTTGTAATTTTTTGTATTAAAGATATTTGTAGTTTCAATGATATATTTAGAAGCAGGATTTTTAGGTAGAAAGTAAGTTAGATAGGTTTAGTTATTTACCTTAAAAATAACTTGGCATCCCTATTATAGAATTTTTATTCAAGCTTATTTATTTAAATTTTCTTTATTTACTAGAATATTAGAATGAATGGTCAGGGTGAATCTGACGCCAGTTATGACGATATTATCATGCAACTAGGAGGTGAGGGAGATTTGAGTAAATCTCATCTTCAGGATGATAATAATCATGACACTACCAAGGCGTTAGCTAAATCTTGGTGGCACTCTAGTACTAGCCCTGAGGTTGCCTGTTTAGGGCTAATAGGGCTTGTCTACTGTCCGTGTAGATTATTATGTTTTTGCCAGAAATACCTTTTCTGGTTAGTTCTTTCGTGGCGATTGAGATACCAGCCAGTTCCTTTTGAACCACTTCCACTTCCACTTAATCCTTAGGCTTAGTGACCTAGAGTAAACTCCACATCCTGAGCCTTCTTTGGTTTTTGAGCCGTCTCTGTAAATACGTATTGCATTTGCAGCATCTGACTCTGTGTTCTGTTTTATTTGTATTTTGTAGGGTTTGTCCAGAGCGTGTTTCAGTAAAGCCAAAAAATTCGAAAAATTTTCTGATAACTCTGGAATTTACGATGAGAGAGTGTACTGCATAGCAAAAAACATCGTAAATGTTGTTATCTATCTACGAACAACTTTGCTATCGCAAAATTCAAAATAAAACGGAATGACCTACAATAGAAAGGTAAATATTTTGAATGTGAAGTACGACCTCAATGTAAATAGCTACTTACGTAATGACCCTCTATGCGCAAAGTTTTGCCCTAATCATGGAGAAAATTGATTTCCTGCTTTATCAGAGTAGATGGAAATCATTGCGTATTGTTCATACAGTTTTACCAGTATAAACAATGCATTACCAGTTAAGCCAGTTTGTCTAGATATCTGCAATAGCAAAGCCTTACTGGCGGCAAACATAGCATAAACGACTGGTGATTTGTTTACAATCTTGACAACGTCATTATTGTGCTATTCTGTCTTTAATATTTTGAGCTGAAACGTTTCTTAAAGTGCTTTTAACATGGAGATTTCTGAAGACGCAGATGTTACTCATCATCACCTGAGCTGCGAGCTGTTGCAGAGGTGGCGGCACAGTCTCTTCACTACAAAAAGTAAGCCCAGATATGACAAAACGCATATTGACATTCACCCGGGTGGAAAGTGACATTAGAAGTTAAAGTTAAATTAAATAATTCTGTATTTCTCACATATACACTTATCTAAATTAAGAAGAAGTCGAGTTTACTTATTATCACCAGAAATGGAAGTGGAATCCGAAAATGCAAAAATTTACCGTTTCATGGAAATGTTTTTGACAGTTGTGACGTAAGAATCAGTATGTAAACTGTCTTACGATCACGTGACTGCTGTCATAACTGCGAAAGTTTGCCTCAGTCAAGACGTGGAGCTCTAAAGTGTCAAAATTGTAATATCTCCTGAATGATCAAAGGCATAATGTATTTTACCATTTCATGGAAGTGTTTTGACAGTTGTGACGTAAGAATCAGTATGTCAAGTGTCTATTTTCACTTCTCACTTTGAAAGTGAGTACTTTCCACCCGGGTGGAAAGTAAAAGCAGGTAATTTTCATCTTTCCACCTGGTTTACACATAAGAAATAACGTTATTACATACCTGGTTGAAAATAATTTTTTTTTCTGGTTTATAGTCGTCTGTCTGGTAGTTCATAGAAGGTGTTTGTTATTACCAAGTCATACTATTACAAAGTTTTCTCTTTAATGTTTCTAACGCCAAGACCGTGACCGTCAGGACTGGTTTCAACCCTTGATACGTGAATAAATATTACAATTTGGCAAATAACAAAAAAAATCACTGGCATTTAATACAACCGATTATGCATGCAGCAAACCAAATAAAACATAAAATACAAAAAAATTTGGTCAACACTAACACACCTTTTTATGCAATCAAATCTTAAAACTACTACATTATCCACCTCGTTGAAACCACGGTCGCATTCTTGGCTAATTAAAAAAATGTCAATCAAAAATTACCAAACTTTGTGGTATTTACATAAACCGCGTTGATTATAAAGTAACTGGTTCGAAATTTCGCCATGAAAAGCGACCGACGAGGGGGCCCCCCCAGGTCATATTCGACTTTTATTGAGATACTCGGCGAAGATTACGAAAACTTCTACAGGATGTCTTCGGTTTAGTTTACTGGGTCAGATTTCCCGCTAGGTTAAAATTCGGTTTTAAACTCGCATTAGGTATTAGAATGCAATCGTCGCCATATCGGTTCGGATGAGGGTTGAATTTTGTATGAATTTGTATTTATAATGCGCGTTACAAAATAAAGTAACACTTTCACGATAATTGTTATTCTACGTGTTGCCAAAGGCAAGGTGATTGGAAAACCCTGTTTTAAAAAAAAACTAACGCAAACCAAAAATTTACACTAAAAATTAATTACGTCGTTGAATAAATTGAACGATGGAACCAGAAGATAACACCACCATATAGTAAATGCAACCAAGAATGAATTAGTACAACGCGTTTCGAATTTATAATGAATCAAGAGGTAAGAGACCTGTTATCCGATAGTTTCCCACCTGTATAATGCAAGTTCGGAAGTCAATGACTTCGGTTTTTTGCATCGTAAATTTGTCGATTTTGTAATTTTACCTGTACGGTAAGCGCGTTTCGAACTATTAACGCCACTATAATATAAATTAGTCCAACTCGGGAGAGTTTTAAATTAACTATCTCATTCCGAGCCAACAATTGACCGTTTTAAATATTATGTGGAACTGGTCGGCGCACCTTAAACGCATTACTCTCCCGAGCAAAAGGTTGACTCGGCTAAATAAAAAAAAAGGCGAACACTATTATAATTATTTCGCTTTTACTTCAATCTTTAATGTCAAGTATGCTCGTTGGTAACAATGCGTCGAATTCGGGACGAATTAAAATTACGGTTTTGTCGAAAGGTGACCGGCACAGAAGTGACTGTGTTGCCCTAAAATCCTAAAAAACAAACAGTAATTCAATTGTACCTACTGTTTGAGTGCAAGAAGAGCTATTTGTGGTGTCCTGTGATTCTTGGATGTAACAGATTCAGAAAATCATTCATAAATTTGGTATAATATGTTTTGATCTTTTCATAACTCTACGACCTTACTGAGGCAAACTTTCGCAGTTACGACAGCAGTCACGTGATTGTAAGACACTTGACATACTGATTCTTACGTCACAACTGTCAAAAACACTTCCATGAAACTGTAAAGAACATTATGTCTTTGATCATTCAGGAGATATTAAAGTTTTGACACTTTAGAGCTCCACGTCTTGACTGAGGCAAACTTTCACAGTTATGACAGCAGTCACGTGATTATAAGACAGTTAACATACTGATTCTTACGTCACGACTGTCAAAAACACTTCCATGAAACGGTACATTTTTGCATTTTCGGATTCGACTTCCATTTCTGGTGATAAGTAATAAGTAAACTCTTCTTCTTAATTCAGATAAGTGCATGTGTGAGAAATACAGAATTATTTAATTTGAATTTAACTTCTAGAGAAAGACTCGCCAAAATGTCAAACATCACTAAAAAACAGTAACAACACTGTTGCCAATTCACTTACAAGTATTGGATTGAACATACAAGCAACAATATACAGGGTGGCGCAATAGTGTGACAAAGTCCCATATTGTTGTATATTATAAAAGTTGATCAGAATCATTTGGTGTACCACATATAAAATCAACTTTCAAGTTTTTTTTTTGAAAAACCAAAAATAACAACATTATGAGACTTTGTCACACTATTGCGCCACCCTGTATGTCATATACCTTTCTCTATCCGTTTTTCAAATCTGAATGTATCGTTTGTGCCTATAACCTTTCCATTATAAGAAACTATTTTAAGAAGTTTGCCATTTCTGTATCTTTTAAGTGCTTCTAATATGCAATAAATGTCAAGGTGGATTAAAATCTAAGTAAAACATACGGCGCTACCTAAATTACGGCCTATTTACGAAACAATCAATTAAGAGAGTAGTTATCTTAATTATTTACTTTAGGAGGGAAATCCTTCGCTTGGTAAACTTTCCTTAAACGGAATTTCTTAAAGTTGGAGGAAGGATTTATAGTTGTTGCAACATCTCTATTTTTTTTTAGTCTTAGTACAGTATGGATCATCCGACCATAACCCGATCCTGCTAACACTGAGGACAGAAGCCAGAACACTGGACACAATCACCTGCAGAAGCACCGACTGGGAAGAGTACAAATGCTCCTGCAGCGCGACGCAATTCCTCCCCAGACTGGAAACAGCAGCAGGAATCGATGACGCAGTCCGAACTCTAGTTCAGGAAATCAGACAGGCGCTAGTATCGAGTACCAAGGGGCTTCAGGTATTAGGGAGGAAACCAAGCAGTTCAGGGACAGAAGACGCTTCAAAAGAACCGCCATGAAGGCAAGAGCTCCTGCAGACAAGAACAGGCTCAACCAGCTAAATCGGCGAGTTACGGCTGCACTAGTCGACCACAGAACAAACCAATGGTAGGAACACCTAGAAAGCCTAAATCCCGAGGACAGAAGCATGTGGAAAATATGCAGAGCGCTGCTACAAAAGAGGAAGCATGATTCCAGCCATTCCCGAGATAGGAAACATTGCGCTCAGAAAACTTCCGAGACGCGGAATAGCTGCCCTGTTGAATATTGCAATACTTCGACTGAGGCACTTTCCTGCTGACTGGAAGAGGGACCCGCTCTTCCCCCAGAATTATCGGCCCATCAGCCTCCTGCCATCCTTGGGAAAAGTGGCTGAAGTCATCATCCTCAAGAGGATAAAGGAGCAAGAAGAGGACCTGCACGTCATCCTGGACGAGCAATTTGGATTCCGGAGGACACTATCCATGGAACTCCAAGTCCTGAGGATGACTGAGTACATCACGGAATGGTTCAACAGAAAAGAAGCGACAGGAGCCGTGCTGCTAGACGTCTCCTAGACCTTCGACAGGGTTTGGCACAGAAAACTTCTAATCAAGATGCTGGATGCCGGCTTTTCAGTCGGCCTGGAAAAACTAATTAGATCTTTTCTTTCAGCTCGTCGCTTTCGAGTCAAAATCGACAGCGTCTACACAAGTTATAGGGAAATGGAAGCAGAAGTATCATTTCTCTATAACATTTATGTTTCAGATCCACCTAGAACGCAGCGGGCCAGCTTAGTGCTCTACGCGGATGACACTGTGATCATGGCTCGGACCAGGAGCGGCCGATTCCTGACCCGATACCTGCAAGAGGAGACCACAGCATTGGAGAAATGGTGCAACAAATGGAAGATCGACCTAAACACGGAGAAAACGCTGACCATAGTCTTCTAAATAAGACCAAAGATAATGATAGAAGACAACGTCAGGTTAAAAGTACGAGGCCAAATCGCATCTGAAGAAACTCCAAGCTGTGGAAAACATTGCGCTCAGAACAGCGGTGGACGCCCCATGGTACGTCAGAAACGTGGACATCCAGCGAGATTTGAAGTTCACCACCGTAACAGAAAGGATCAAGCAGAGCGCAGTGAAGATATTCCAAAAAGCGGAAAACAGCGAAAATTAGTTACTGCGAGAATCAGTGAATTACGACCCGGAGCTAGAAGCACCCCACAAACGACCCCGATACCAGTTACTGGATAACGGGTGATTATTAATAAATTTCTCTTCTGTTTCAGATAAACGACAATTCAGGACCAACCAGCCAAGAAGAGGACCACAATTGCCCTCATACCTTCCCTCCGGGTGGCGAGAATTTTTCTTCCGCAGTTATCCCGGTTCTAACTGGGCTCTGGCTGCACTCCTGGCACTTTCCCCTGCTTTGCCTACGCAAAAGGGGGAAAACCATCCCCCACTCACCAAACCCTAACTCCCCAAACTGTAGGATGTAAAAACAGACGGACGAAAACTGACTGTTCGGACATCCTATAGTTTGCCAGGACCACCAGAGATGGACGAGCTGACGAAGAAAGAAGAAATGGAGGACAAGAAGAGCGCCAGAAGAGCCCCTCCGTCAGAGGGGGCATCTTTTTTCCAGGACAATGGATGCCGATGCAACTCTGGGTACTTCCCGAAAGGGAAAATTCCTGGACTTGTAGCGACTTCCTCTTCCGGACTTATCCTTTTGGTTTACAGTGATGGGAGCGTAAAAAGCAGTAGTTTTGCTTGTCCCATCTATCTGATGCCGCATTCCCAGCCAAAGAATATAAAATTAGCTTAATACAGCCCTGTGTAAAAGAAGTAAATTGAATTAATAAAGACTGAAGTTATCGACGTAGTCCCGGAATGAAGCTGTTGATTGTTTTTTTTTGGTCTTGCTCGTTGATGTTTTCTTTCTTAAAACGTCGATATGGACGAAAAAAATACTGCATAAATCGACTTGACGACATTATACAGCGGCGGAACAACAATATTCGGATAAACTTGACCTTAACTTATGTGTGATATTGTTTGTGTGCAATAAAGAAAACAACGCTATAATTAACTATGAGAGTGATGTGATTTTTTGTCGGTTTTGTTTCTCTGCAGGTTGCGGTAAAAGTGTTGAAATCACCATAATAAAGAACGTGGAGCGAGTCTGAAAACCTCTCCGTTATAAAGGTTGACGGGTGACTTGTTCAGGAAAAAAAGAAAGCCCCGTTTAATACACGAAATAACCTTTATGCTAAAAAATAATTTAGTAAAAGTAAAAGTTACTGCATTAGACCATGTTATACTGTAGTGGCCTTTCTCTCTCTCTCTCATTCTGCCAAGACCCGCCGAGATTGTATGTTTGGAGATCTCTCCTTCACGCTTTTTTTCTATGACTGCAAATTCGTAATCGAACCACTCTATATCTAGAAAATTAACCCCCATTCAGTCACACGATATAATAAAATAAAATTGTTTGTGCTCAATTGATTGGCCGTTCTTTTAACACAGAATGATGCAACGTAATTATTTCAATTGCTCTCAGCAACATGTTTTAGTAAGAATTTCTCTGTTTGCAGTTTCACTTTTCTAATAATGCCACGCTATTGAGTGGCTAAATAACACTTTTGTTTAGATAGTTGAATTGTTAAACGGTAATTAAATAATCCTCAAAATTAGATAATATTTGCAACGTCAAAAATAGCACTAATATTCAGTCAGTCAGTCGTTATTAATGTTAAGGACTCTATTTAGATAAGGGGTAGTTTAGACTGTGATATTCGTCCACACTCTCTGTCACATTCAAACAACCTTTTCTTAGTGAAAATAAAACTCAGAGTCGATGTCCACAAAATACACTCACTACTCCACTGTGGGAATATGGACTACTACTTTCAACCTTTTCTCAGTTTAAGTTGCCCTTAAAGCTTAGGTTAGGTATTCTGCTAATTCAGAATGTGTTTTGCACAAGTGTATTCTTCAGAAGCCTTGGAAACAAGGATGAATGGAAATATCTTCTATTTTCAAAGTTCCATGCCAATTGGCACATAAGAAGCGTGTGTTCAATCATTTTTTTTTTTGAAAAAGAGAAGAAATATAACAAAGTGAAAATACATACATTTCAATACAGTCTATATCCTTTTTTAACTTTTTGATTGCTTTGGTAATACAGTCGGCATGATTTCTATTAATTCTAATTACTTCATTTGTAATGTCATTTTGAATTATTTCAGAGTGATTTGAAAAATTTACTTTTTCTCATTTTTTGAGAAAAGTATTACATATAAATCCAACGCCCATATATCGTCTCGATGTGCCCCATTCAACAGTAGAATAATATACAGGGTGTTCCATTAAAAAAAATGTTTTTTTTATTGTTTTTTCACTTTTTTGGACATCCTGTCAGGTTCAAGTAAGTTGCGTTCAAATATTTAGAGAACAAATTTTGCATAAACATTTTTTTTCTAAAATCATAAACAAAAATGTTAAAAGGGGGCCATTTATAATCAGACACCCTGTATCACTGTTTGAAAAATGTTTGTAATAAAAATTAAAATCCTTAAATTGAACTTATACTATACACAACTGTGTAAAGGTTGTGTTTAACTGTAATCAGTAAAAGTAACCTTTAACGGGTTTAAAATGTAATTTCTGCCTTAAGAGTACTAAAAGTCAGTTTTACACTGTTCAGGTTAGGTTAGGTTATGTTCGTGCACATCGATTATGACAGTTAAGTCACTATTATGACAGTAATATCACTATTGCAAAAAACAGTGATGATAAGTAAAATTAAACTTGTTTTGTACTAACAGGTTTGACAACACAGTAGAAAAGTGATATTGTTCGCTTCTATATGGTTGATATGGCAACATTGCAAGAATTTACTACAAAATTAGAGGAATTGTCACAACCAAGTTGGACAATACTGTGTAATGTGATTATTCGTTTTTATGAAAATGGTTAATTTGGCAACTTTGCAATAATTTTGTACTAAATTAAATTATTTGTCAGCTTGGCAATACTGTATCGTCAGTTTAGAAACACTCTAAAAATGTGATTGTTTGTTTTACGTAAATGATCCTTTTGAAAATAATTGACAACTTGGCATCACTAAGATATTTACAAAAAAAAATATAATTTTTTGACACCCTGTATCTCAAAATTAAGAATTAGGAGGTTATGTTTAAAGAAACTTTGTCTCATACTACTCATATTACAGTCTGTGACACAAAAAATTTGATATACAGGGTGGTCCAGTTTTAAGTGTCAATAATTCACCATTTGATAGCTAATCAAAAAATAAGTTGACTTGCATTATGTCATTTTTCTGAAAAACGTTTCCTAAGGAAGATACAGTCCTCCAAATTTCAATTTAAAAAATCGTTTTATATTTTAAAACTGAACATCAAGACTTGTGAAAGTCCAAATTTGTACTGAATAGTCTAAAAACTTTTTTACTACTAGGAATGGTCTTATGATTCGCTTTCTCAGACTGCCATCCTGGTTGAGTGTCTGAAACTGGCATTCAAGAACTAAAAAAAGTCCGGAAATCAAGACAAAGATTGTATTGTGCATGAAACTCATTTTTTACTACTAAAAATAATATAAAAGTTGACTTTTAATGTTAGAACTGACTTTACTAGGACTAAAGAGAGTCCAAAAGTATATTTTCAAGACTTTACGTACATTTTCTGGACTGGACAACAAGTCTAGAAGTAAATTAAATTTTCGGACTATTTTATTTCTAAAAAATAGTTCTCAAGACTATTATTGTAGCATTTGGTACCAACATTTTTTACTTTTATTACTGAAGAAACTTGACTTTTGGAAATAGTCTTAAACTCGTTTTTTCAGTCTTAAAAAGCACTAAAAACAGTCTGAATTTCTTAGAGGTGCTACAATTTATTGCACCTATGAGTGTAGAAGTCAAATTAATAGTGAAGAAGCTTGAAATAACATTTTCAAGACTATGGTCAGTGGACACACTGGCTTTTAGGCCTGATAAGTCAAAAACTTTGTAAAGATAGTCTTGAAACTTGATTTGAGGCATTGAAAACAGTCTTACAACACTAAAAACAGTCTAGTTTATTAAGAAATACCCGAATTTTTAGCACTGAGGTGTCTAGAAGTCGATTTAATAGTGACAAAGCTTGGAATGCTATTTTAAGTCTATGAAGAATGTAAAAATTGTTTTTTAAGTTTGCTATGTCAATAACTTGGTGAAGATAGTCTTGAAACTCGATTTTCCAAGCTAAAAGCAGTTTTGAAGCACTAAAAATAGTCCAGAATTCGAAGAAAATCAAAAGCAAAGTAAAAAGCACGAAAAGTTAGTTTTCAAGACAATTTTCATGAATCTAATGTCAATGTCCTGCATCTAAGACTATTTTCAAGACTAAAATATTGAAATTTGTCTTCAAATTATGAAAACTTACTTCAAATGCAAATTTTAAGCTTCTGATGTCACTTTTCATTAGTTCAGTCACATTTTGGGGTTCAAGTCAATTTTTAAGGTTTAAATGTATGAATTTGTTGTAACAAATTCTTGAAAAAGTAGTTTTTATGTCTACAAGTCAATTTTCAGTATTAAAGTCTCTCGATTTGCATGAAAACTGGTTACAAACAATTTTCAAAACTAAAGTCTTTCAGTTTTAAACTTCTTAAGTGAATTTTCCGTTTCCAAGACAATTTTCAAGTTGGGTTGGGTTAGTTTTGGGTCTTTGACCGTAATAACGTGTAATAAAGTGCTTGTTCCAAATTTGATCAATATTGCTCCAACGGTTTGACAGCTATGACAAAAAAAAACGATTTTTTAAACAGAAATTTGAAGGACTGTATTTTCCTTAAGAAGCACTTTTCAGGAAAATGACATAATGAATGTCAACTTATTTTTTAATTGGCTATGAATTGGTGAATTATTGACATTTAAAACTGGACCACCCTGTAGAATGTGACCTTATTTATACATATTGCGCCTATCCTAAGCTCTCTGTTACTAACCACTACCAACATATAGCGAGTCGTGACGTTTCTAGTGACGTCAAAGCTGTTTTTTTTTTGTTATTAATCTGACACCTAAGTAAATTGCTAATAAGCCACTTAACTAGAGTCGATATACATAAATCCGGTTACTTGCAAACACCGAGCGGCCAATATGGAAAAAATGCGAGCGACCTTCACAAATATGTGCTTTCTAAATGCAAAGGAAATGATTTATGGCAACCGAACCGGAGCATTGTTTTTTTTTTCAAGAGTTGCTAAGAAACAAGAACAATATATTATAGTTTGTTATATAGATTTTGCAAAGTTACGCACGGTTGACTATCTGATAAATCCTTAATGAGTAGTTGCGCGTACAATCTTTGAGAAATATTTCATAATCCAGAAAGTTTCGTATTGATGAACTGAACCGATGCAACAGTGCCGAAAGTGATACTTTTACGCACAAGCTGATGACACGTGTAACAGTTAATCAATTTAACTTTGTACTTTTGTACGATAACACATTTGGAATTCGAAATAAACAACATCAACGTGCATTTTTAACGCTCCCACGTTAAAAGGCTACACACTTTATTCAAATCTGATATCCGAGACGTCTAAAACATCACAAATAAGGTTATCCCCGGATATTTTTGCGAGGCACTCGTCATATTTCCGACCTGGTGAGACGCAGCAGAAGGAAACATTTTTATTTCACCCTCTACACTTACGCCCACAACCGTATTTTATAACGTATAAAGGGAATTTTCTGGTTTGCGGCTTCGGACGTATGTAATAACACAAAAAAAAACCCGTCAGAGTACTTTTAAGGCTTTAACGTTTGAGGTGAAATATGATTTAGGGTCAGTTTCGTTTTGTTGGATGTTGCAAGGCTCCGGAGGCTTCTAAGAGCTGGTTGACGTCCGGAAAATTTATTTCACATATCGTAAGAAAGCCTGTTTGATTGACGCAAATATTCGAGAAAAATGGTTTTTGTTTACAAACTAAACATTAAAAAAATAAAAAATTTGTATGGTAAAAGGGAATTTAAAATCGCACTCTGAGACCAAAAACAGCTATTCATGTAACTACTTACACAAAGTCGGATAATAGTAGAAATTCTAGCTGCTTCAGAATTGTCTACTAATTCTTCAACAATGTCCCTTTTCCAATTTTCTTTTTCTGTGCTGTTGATTACTTTTTCATATGTCATCATTATATAATCTTTATTTTTTCTTCTTCTAGTGAGGTATCACTTTCCTCATCATGTTGGCTTTATTTCTGTTATTATGTAATCGACTTCCTTTGTTCCTTTCCTCAAGAACTGGTATGTTATTAACTTCATCTTTTTCGGTTTGGTTTTCTCCTTTATTCATTTGTTTGAAAAATGACATCTTTTGACAATATTACTAGTTGATACAGTTCATCAAAACAAGCGATGTCCATTTAAAGAATATACCATAAAAATGTATTACTTAACAATTTATTCACTATTATAGACGGTTTAAAAAATTTTAAGAAGCTTAAAGAATGTCATTCTTTGTCTGTAATATCTAAAATGTGATGTGTTCTATTACGCAAACAGAGAAGAAAGATAAACATCTCTACTAGGCCTAGTTTATACAAAAGATCAAACAACTGATATAAGTACAGTATTTGCAACTGCATTTATGCAATGAATAAATCAAAGTCACATTTTATTACACAGTTACCTTTTGGTTTTTTCACTACTATGACAACGACAAAGCCATTTTTTGCCATGACCTCAGTTTACTTTGATTTTCCATTCATTTATTATAGTAATTTTATGAATGGAAACACTAGTTTTTGAGACAATAAAGTTCATTGATTGATTGTGAATGCAAATAATATGCAGAAACTTAATATGACATATTGACGTAATAATATGATATGAATGAAGGACAATAAACACAACTGGAATTGTTTACGCTGTAAATAAAGGTGTGGTAAATAAAAACGACCGTTGACATATTATGAAAACCGTATAACTGACAGAGAAACAATAAAAATTGTATGCGCGAGACAAGGATAGAAAATTTTGTGGCAATGTTGCCAGAAGCTGTACAGGGTGACCACTTTTTGTTTGTTTTATGGGGTACAGAGTAATCGGTAGTAGATAGAAAAAAAGTAAGATAGATGTTACGAGCTCGATTTTTGAGTTTAGTTTGCTGGTTCAATCAGAATATCATTAATTGTTTCGGATATACAGAGGATTTTTGGAAATTCATCGCTTAAACAGTAATGTCTACGCTAACACTGTCGTAGTTTTATCGACAGAAACAAAGAACAAACACTGTTTTTTATATATTTTTCTACACGTAGGCCCCTTAACTTAGATAACGCAAGGATCTGATTGGTTCAGCAGACTAAACTAGATAATCTCAACATCTATCTTTTCTTCTATCTATTACCGTTTGCTCTATACCTATATACCTAGAGTATCCTCATATCTACGCTACCTAGAGTCACAGTTATTTTGGTGTGAAAAGTGCACTTTTTTTGCCAAAAGCTTATAGTACTTTTGTAGGGACAGTTGACCCTGTTTGTTTTATTGTGAGGTTAGGTTACGCTAGGTCAGTGTTGCCAAGTAAAAATATTTAATGGCGGTAGAATAATCAATCAAAAAACGGTAGATGAAAATATTATACAGAGTTTTTAATCAAAAATTTTAATCATTGATTCTTCTTGCTATAAAAACCGTACTTCAAAAATACAGATTTTTCATTAATAATTGTTTTTTAAATTTTGACATTAGTGACAGATCACGTGGTTTTAATGGTTAATTTAGCTTAGCAGTCACGTGACCATTGTCAAAAATCATAAATCTCAAAAACACTCTTTATACCGAGTACTGTAAGAAATCGTTCCTAAACCTGACTTTTGCAACTTTAGAGCACGGTTTGACAGTTTTGACGTTAGTGACAGTTGTCACGTGATTTTAGAACACTATGTAGTTAGACGGTCACGTGACAATTGGCAAAATAACTGTCATAAATCTCATAAACACGTTTTATAACAAATACTGCAAAAACATTTCTAAATCCTGATTTTTGCAACTTTAGAGCACGGTTTGACAGTTTTGACGTTAGTGACAGTTGTCACGTGATTTTAGAACACTATGTAGTTAGACGGTCACGTGTCAATTGGCAAAATAACTGTTATAAATCTCAGAAACAAGTTTTATATCAAGTACTGCAAGAAAACGTTTTTAAACCGTGACTTTTGCAACTTTTGAGCATGGTTTGACAGTTTTGACGTTAGTGACAGTTGTCACGTGATTTTAGAACACTATTTAGTTAGACGGTCACGTGACAATTGGCAAAATAACTGTCATAAATCTCAGAAACAAGTTTTATATCAAATACTGCAAGAAAACGTTTCTAAACCGTGATTTTTGCAACTTTTGAGCATGGTTTGACAGTTTTGACGTTAGTGACAGTTGTCACGTGATTTTAGAACACTATTTAGTTAGACGGTCACGTGACAATTGGCAAAATAACTGTCATAAATCTCAGAAACAAGTTTTATATCAAATACTGCAAGAAAACGTTTCTAAACCGTGATTTTTGCAACTTTTGAGCATGGTTTGACAGTTTTGACGTTAGTGACAGTTGTCACGTGATTTTAGAACACTATTTAGTTGTCACGTGACAATTGGCAAAACAATCAGAAACATTTAGACGTTAGTGACACTTGTCACGTGATTTCAGAAGTCTATTTAGCTAAACTATGAAGTGACAATTGTCAAAATAACTGTCATAAATCTCAGAAACACGTTTTATATCAAATATTGCAAGAAAACGTTTCTAAACCCTGATTTTTGCAACTTTAGAGCATGGTTTGACAGTTTTGACGTTAGTGACAGTTGTCACGTGATTTTAGAACACTATTTAGTTAGACAGTCACGTGATAATTGTCAAAATAACTGTCATAAATCTCAGAAACAAGTTTTATATCAAATACTGCAAGAAAACGTTTCTAAACCCTAATTTTTGCAACTTTTGAGCATGGTTTGACATTATTGATAGTTGTCACGTGATTTCAGATGTCTATTCAGCTAGACTATAAAGTGACAATTGTTAAAATTACTGTTAAATCTTAAAAAATCGTCTTGTTTCGAAAACTGTGTTAAAATGTAATTCTTGCAAATTCTAGTAAAATTTTGAAATTGTAACAATAGTAACAGACATCACGTGGTTTTAGAGAATAATTTGGAGTAACAAAATGACTGTTTTAAGCGCATTTTTAGAATCGTTAATAAATTTCCAATTCAATAAACTGAAAAAGTATATTATATTAAAGTATATATTCATATTAAAGTATTTCACAACCAACATAATGGCAATAACATAATTAAAAACGGTGGATTATATACAAAAAACAAAAACGGTAGACCTGGCAACATTGCGTTAGGTTAGGTTTTTCTGACAAATCAAAATTACTAGTACATAAGTAGAGAGCTGTTGCAACATGATCGTTCTTCCGGAGGACTGAATGCGGAACAAAGTTTTTGCAAATTTTGCCTAATTTTTGATTTATGCCCGAGTGCCAAAAATTGTTTCTTAATGAAGACAACGTTGCCAGCTCGAACAACAAGTACATACAAACAATCTCTTCCGAAACAGACAATTTGCGTATCCGCATAATTACAACGTGTACGTACAGCGGGACAGAGAACAAAAGCGGCAGCCTTAATTGCGAGATGATCAAACTAATTATTGGCCGTTACGTTCACGCGTCCTCCCATTCACTTCAAAACAGGAATGGAGAACGAAAGAAAACTGACACAACAAGGACAGTAATTAAAATTATAGGGTGGCAGGAGGGCGGGTGCGAAAGAGACACTAGTTAAATGTGACGTCTTTAAGAAGGGACGTCGTTCCAGGCGCCGGAAATGATTCCATATTCAACGAGGCTTGATCGAGTTAGTCAGGACCGGACTAGGATGATAAGGAGGTCACTAAAAGTAATTAAAAACCCCTATATTGATATTCACGTAAAACAAATATTTTTATCGTCAGTAAGTGATAAGGTTGTCAATTGCAGGTGAATAATTAACGTAATTTATTGGTTATGAATATTAATTGCTTTTAGCTGTTTTCATATCTGCATAAACTATTTTGCTTGCATGTAATTATTTTTTTCAATTTTCCAGTAAATTGTAGTTCATTAAAAGCACTTTGAACTGTTATAGGCCCCTTCCTCAAAGAGCTCCCCTGTTTTAATGGCGCCATGGCAAATTATTCAGGATTACTCCCGGATTCCGTCAAACTAGATTTATTCGATTAACCGATTATACGCTATAAACCTTAAGGAATACCGCTTAATAATCTTCTCGGGGAATTTCATGTTGAAATGTATAAATTCCGCTAATGAGGAATCTATGCAGCTGCCATAGACCCACCAAACAATTCATTTACATTCGAAAAGGCCTCGAAACCATTGTAGAGTTGATGTGTGTCAGAAACACATTAAAAACTTGACTTTTAGGTTCAAAGGGGCGCAAATTAAGCTTTTAACCGAAATTACGGTCTTTGTTTTTAATTCCGGAACGGTTATAAAAAAACTTTATAATGCTACTAACATGTAACCTAACTATAGCCTTAAGTAATAACGAATTATATCATAAATCATAGTAGTAAGTTAAATAGAATTTAGATGATAAAGCATCTCTGTGGCTTTTTCAAATTTAAATTATTTTTTGTCTACATCAGCTTGCTAAGTAATTTTATTGAGTGTAGAAAAGTCACTTTTTCAAGCCAGAAATTTAACTTCACTATTAGCATTAAAATCAGTAGTTTTAAAATGTGTTTATCATTCTGCAAGTTTTTTGATATCTTTTATAGTTTTTGAGATATCCCCTTTTAAAGTCTGACCAACACATTTATGACAGTTTGAGTAAAGTAAAGGTTGTTTATAGAAAAAGTGCAACACGTCCCTGGATTTTGAAGACAATTTACTGATTACACAGCAAATTTCAGTATCTTAACCCTAAGATTTCGAAAATACTGACTGAAATTGTATTTTAATGCGTTTTAACTAATAATTCTTCCTTTTTGATGGTATTTATCACAGTTTGAGTGAAGTGAAGGTTGTTTATAGGAAAAATTCACCACGTCCCTGGATTTTGAGGTCAATTTACTGGTTACACAACAAATTTCAGTACCGTAACTTCCAGATTTCGAAAATACTCACTGAAATGGCGTTTCTCACTTTCCTTCATTTTCAAAATGATTTATCACAGTTTGAGTTAAGTCACAGTTGTTTATGGAAAAAGTTCTATACTTGATTTTATGGTTATTTATTGGCTACACAACAAATTTCAGAGCCGTAATCTTCAAATTTCGGAAATACTGACTGAAATGCTGTTTTAACTTTGGTTTTAACTGGGAATTCTTCATTTGTGATGGTATTTATCACAGTTCGAGTGAAGTAAGGGTGGTTTATGAAATATTTTATTTTTATTTTTAGAATTTGGTAGAAAGTAACATTTAAAGAATCTTTAACGAATTTACGTTCTACTAAATATGTCCACTAAGAAGAAACAGAGAAAAAAATCGTACAGATAACCCAGAAAATCATTAAAATACTAAAAAGTGGAGCCAACAAAAACACACAAAAACGGATCAAAATTCAAAAAAGACAAGGTTGGCTCAGATGATAAGCTCGATTCTAATGATGTAATTATACGCAAAAACATTTTAACTTACACTTAAAAAAGCTAATTATTGTAGACCAAAAGTAAGATAACACTAAACAGAATCTAATTAGCAGTAAATTAATACTAAATATTGTAGAATAAAAAAAAAGAAAAAATTGAAAAAAAAAAAAAGATAACTACAACTGAAAAAGCAGAAACCAATTAATAGAAATAAATAGCTCCCATAAAAAAAAAATGGTAAACATATAATGAATATAATCGAAAGTTAGTAAGGGGTCGAAAAGTGCCTTTTTGCCTACCAATTTTGCTTAATGCCTTAAAATTGTCCTAAAATATCTTAAAATACCCTATGTGACTTGAACTACCACAAAAAGTTATTTACACATTTAAAGGCAAGTTTTACCACCCTCAAAAACGGGCGATAAAGTTTTCGGCTCTTATTTGCTTTGCGGGCGGTAAGATGTTACTTTCCGTCTGCGTTTTAAATGGTAGATAATACCTAAAATTATGATGCAGTTGTTGAATTTGTCACATAAAATAGTGTTTTCTCCAGTAGTTCTTTCGTTTTTTTTTCTGTTTGAAGACAAATTTAGGCGTAAAATCTAGATCGAGACTCGAATTTTTCTCGAAAAACGACGAAAAATCGTCAAATTGTCCAGTTTGTCAAAAAGTTGGACCTTTCATGCACGTTCTTTGGAAAACCGGACTAAAATTTCTGTCACTCTGCTGACAGTGATTTTTAAAATAAGTAACACCTAAAGTTATTTAAGGATCAAAATTCAGATGGTGCAACAGAAATAAGGCCCTACCTAACTTTATTCTTAACCAAAGACGTAGGGATCCCTAAAACCGGATGGTGCAAACGGGCATAATTAAGTTATAACAATTAATACAGATTTATGGCGGATCTATAGTTTATTGCGGTTAAGATCTGTCATATTATGTCATTTATATGTATTTCAGTTCTAAATTAGTGATATACAGTGTGTTTCGTTTAGCGTCAAACTCTCAGCTAGTTTCAATCAAGAAAACAAAATTTTGAATTTTTACAAAAGTTTAGCTCGCGTTGTATTACAACGTTTTTAAAAATTAACCAAAATCTTCTGTTTTTACTGTAAAATTATTGTATCACTGGGTAACTTTCACTAAAATTATTTAACCTAACCTTAGTCTATATCACATACCTGTTGAATACGCCATGTAAACTTTTCCCCCACGATCAAACTTTTGAAACACTCGATTTTCGCGGTCGCGAGCGCAATGTTCTGGATTCCGGTATTGCAACCTGCTGCCAGTCGCGGACGGCGTCTTCTGTTGACGTCCTGGAGGAACCCATCGGCGTCCCGGCGCCTAAAAGCGACGACGCGCCGCACGTGATAGGCGGCCGACGTCACCCACTTACAAGAGCCGGTTCGCCCACGTCGTTCCCCCTGACAAAATGCTTTATTTATTGTCAAAATGACGTCGTCGAGTGTATTTTAATTTGAAAAGTAGTGTCAAATTACCCTCCAACTATTGACGTCACATTTTTTACTAAATTGGGGAGTTTCAGGTTACACAAAGCTTTGAGATGGGTATTTAGGATGATTTTTTTGCTACCGTAACAATCCTTAAAGCCTTCCTTTTTTTGGTAAATCTGGGTCTTTTAGTAGGAAGTTTAAACGAGAATCGATAAAGTCCAGGCAGGAGGGCCGTAGTAAAAACAGTTAGCCGACAGGAATGGCCCTATGAAAATTTAATTGCTTGATTGGAACAGCTGTGTTTACATTTCCATTCCATTCGGAATATTTGCACGGGATTTAAAAATACGACATTTACACGTCGGAAAGACGTTAGAAATTAAACTCATCAGTTAATCAGAAAATAAAGAAATGTTGAGGAGGAGGTTCCTGCCAGGTTAAAAATTGCCTGCAGATGTCGTTGGTGGGTGCATATGATTTACGGTTAATGTCGTGCATACTTTACGATGCAAAAGAATCAGTCGTTTAGCCAAATTGCACTCAGGAAAATTTTACGAACCCAAAAAGGAAAGAAAGTCATTTTTGTCCGATTATTAGATTATCTTCTTATTGATATGCAAACACTTTCGATAAACTGTTTAACTTTCATGGATTGACCAACAAATAAACCTAGTTCATATTAAATTTTTGTTAAATTAGCTGTAAACTTACAAACTTTACTTAACCTAACAAAATGTTAACATACTCACATCCTTCATCACTCTAAAGAATTCTGGCAATTCACTTGACTTTAGTTAATTTACGATAGACATTTTCTGTTAGTGATAATTCGACGATAAAATAAAACCATTTATCGAATTTATTAGGCCATAAAGAGCGTAAATACTATGCGAATCCCATTGGTTAAATACAATGACACCAGTTGAGTTTAGGGAAAATAGAACGGGGGAGAAAAGCAAACAGAATCTCATTGACCATAGTGGCGCCTTGTTAATGAGAAAGTGGACGATTTGCACCAGCTGTCTCTAAATTTTCCATATCTACTATACAATTTTTAAGGCCCTTTATGAACCACCAACCTTGTGAAACTTAGTCAATTTTGGTTGGATAGTTGTCAGATGAATGTAAAATTTAATTTTACGTAAAAGTTCGAGTATGGACTAATGGTGGTAACACCGAATTTCTGTTTATTTCCACCCGACTCGAATTTTATTGGGAAATCTGAGAGCGTCCAACAATTTCAATCATGTCCATGTAATAAATACGTTAACCGACATCTGAATGAATGGAAAACAAACTTAATTATACGCACATTAACCAGTCTAAGCGCGAAAGTTAACTCGGTAGGAAGTCGGGATGGAACGCGCGTGGGCCCCAAACAAATAAGCATCCAGAGCTGCCGTTGGAATTTAAATTAGCATGTAAAAGTTGTACAGCTTGTCTAAAGTTGCCTCCTCATTAAAACACATCCCCTTTTTCCATGATAGGAATTCCCAATTATTATTTATTCACACTGAGAATGGCTGTTTCTAGCCCAAACTCCTTAACCACTAGATAACAGTGAAAAATTGTTTATCTTACGACTGTTTAATAATATGCTTATTATTCGATACTTTTGATTAGATACGATTGGGACCGCTAAAAGGTGGAAGTCCCTAATTATTACCATTTAACCCCGTACCAATGGGTGAAAAAATTAAACAATACCGAGAAACCGTAAAAACTTGTATAAGTAGCTGAAAAGATGAGAAAAAGTGGTAATGACACAGTAGCTAAAACACACTTTTGTGTCTAAAAAATTATGGAAAATAAGATTTTCCAGGAAGTTTCCAAGAATTTTTTCCGCCAATCCCCCATCAAAGGTATAGTTAAGAACATTAAAATGCCGTCAAACTTGACTAAAACTATCATAAACACGATTTTTGGGTAATGTAGTACATTTGGTCAGTTAGTAGGTATACTATTCAAACCGCACTAAAATTCAAACCATCATAACTCGCTTATTTTTTGGAGTTTAGAGTGGTTTAAGCTACTCAATCGAACCGTTTTGAGCTCCTCTATTTAGTGCAGTAGAACAAAAACTTCGATCGCAAATAATACGTACAGGGTGTCTCAAAAACCACAACCACTTAAATTTGCTAGCTCACCCTGTATAACAGCATTGCTTATAAGATGTGAGCTTTGCATGGTTTGATTCAGTGGTTTGTTAGCAACATTTTTGCATTGTTGCAGATTTCTTGTAACTTTAACCGTTTTTGAGATTTTAGCTCAAAACTTATTTGACGCACTTTTACCCGAAAACTGGTCCGAAATTCAAACACCCTGTATCTCAATTATTTTCAGAATTTCAAGGTGGTTCAGCCACTCAAAATAACCGTTTTGAGCTCCTCTTTCCATTGGTGTGGAATACAAAATTTTATCGCAAATAATACGTACAGGGTGTCTCAAAAACCACAACCACTTGAATTTGCTAGCTCACCCTGTATACCAGCATTGCTCATAAGATGTGAGCTTTGCATTGTTTGATTCAGCGGTTCGTGAAGAACATTTTGGTATCTTGCAAATTTTCTGTAACTTGAACCGTTTTTGAGATTTTAGCTCAAAACTGATTTGACGCACTTTTACCCGAAAACTTGTCCGAAATTTAAACACCCTGTATTTTGATTATTTTCAAGAGTTTGGGATGGTTCAGCCATTCAAAATAACCGTCTTGAAGTCCTCTTTTCAGAGATGTGAGGCAAAAAATTAACCGAACGATGAAAAGTGTCCAAATTTTTATCGAAACACCAAGAAAAACGAATCTTGCTCTTTCAGTTTATAGAGTGTTGGTGGGATTTTGACGTGAATGACAGTTGAGAGTGTTTTCGCACTGTGATACTTTGACAGGTGACAGGTGACATTTAACAGTTGACATGTGTCAAATCTACTAAAAAAGTTTAATTTTTGCAATTTCCATTATCGTATGTAATGGCTATTAAGTACTCACTTGATACTTTACAACATTCGCCTTCAGCTCGTGTCGTAAACTTTAGCTTCGTGAGTAATAGCTATCATTACATGCTCGTTGAATAATATACTATTAAAAAAGTTCAATTCTGTCTCCCAGTACACCAATTACAATACCAATCCCTGTCTTATACATTTTCTGCAGCTAATCTAATTCCATCAAACTCCTGTTTTCAACGTTCCCCGTCGTAAACTTGAGAGTTTTCCCTTATTAGATTGCACAATACGTTTAGTAACTGAAAGTTTTCCCTATATTTCCGAACTAGAAACTTGTTGCTTTCGTTTCGGATTGTTCGACCGGATTCCTATCGGGAAATTTTGCTCCAAAGTCTCGTAACTCTATCGACTGCAGAGAAAAAAAAATATTTACTGATTTTAATTTTGTGTAAAACTTTTGCTTCACTTAAAACGATTATTAAATTAGTTTTGGAGTATAATATTTAGTTTTTTTTTATTTGAAAAGTTTAATTCAAAAATAGATTATTAATGCTCCATTTTGATGCTAAATTTTCAACAAAATTTTCAATTATTTTAAGAGAATATACAGTAGTTTTGAGTAGATTCAAATTTATAAACGATTCATCCATCAGTTCAATATTTACGTTGTTTTGTTTCATATTCCATTAGTCAGAAATTCATAGTTCATTCATACTTTGAACTTGATAAAAGTAACAATTTCCGGATCAACTTCGACCACATCCTGCAAGCGAAAGATAAGACGACAAGTGAAAAAAGTTCCGGAGAAGAAAAAAGAAAACTTCTAAGGGATCAGGTTGAAATTGTGATTTATAGGTCGTGCTGCGACGAAAAGTATCCGAACCTCTCCGGGTGTAAACCGGAAAATTGGTAATTTACGGTCCCGTGTGTGTGGTTTTCCGCACACAATTTCTTGTCGCTGTCGACTCGGAAAATTGCTGATGAAGTGAGACGAATGTGTCAGTATGGAAAACTGAAACGAGCTTCGTTTTAGTGAATGGTTCTGCGACGGAGAGAAAGGGGTAGGTTTAGGATTTCCTGCTTCGCGCGACAGTCGCAAAATAATTAATCACTTTTCTCATAAAACTGAAGGTGAATCCATTAATCCAGACAGTGAATTCACGTACAAACGCAACATTTTAGAGACTCCTACGCGCTCCAATCGATCCGGATTTACTTCCTTACGCCATTCCCCTCTGATGGATTTGAATAGCCGCGAGGGATGCAAAAACTACGCAAAATGGCCATCATCCTGGAAAAGATCCTATCATATGAATATAAAGCAGGAAAACTTTCGAAAATATTTTGGAACAAAAATAACTTCTGTCTAAGTTTATTTTTAAAGTAATCCCACAAGCAGACAAATAATAATAACTAAAAGCAATACAATTTACGGGATATTACGAAATTAATGACAATTATACAGGGTAACACCAATTAGTTTTTCCAACCACAACGTTTATTCTACAGGGTGATTCCAAAGTTGGGGCTTTCCTTTCACCTGCGAATAGGGCTTCAAAAAATAGGGTTTTTTTCGTTTGAAGCTTTTTTGAAATATGAACAATAACTAAGATACAGGGTGTATACTATCGACATTTTATAGCATTTTTTATCATCTTTTCAACGATATATAGAAAATCTAGATTGGAGAACAAATTACAGCGTCACAAGGCTTCAAACCTGGCAACATCGCTGCAAACTCACAAAAAGTGACACAATTTTTGAATTGAAATTTCTCAAAAACTGAAAAAGTTAGAAAATTCGCTTAACCGACATTTTGTAACATTTTTCATCCTCTTTCTAATGATATATAAAAAATCTAGATTGGAGTGCAAATTACAGGTTCACAAGGCTTCAAACCTGGCAACAACGCTGGAAACTCACATAAAGTGACACAATTTTTTGAAATTTCGAATTGTAACATTTTTCAAATATATAAAAAATCTAGATTGGAGTGCAAAAAAATCTCAAAAACTAAAAAAGTTAGAAAATTAAAAAAAAAATTGTTAATGTGTGTTGATAGGAAATAATCTGTCAGTTAGTTAAAATTAAGTTAAAGTTATTTTTTATTTTCGTTTTTTCAGTAAAATTAAAAAAAAAAATTTTATTTAACCTTGAACCTTGTTTTTTGAAGCCCTATTCGCAGGTGAAAGGAAAGCCCCAACTTTGGAATCACCCTGTATAATCGTTAGTTTCATTTTTAAATATGATTTATGCAGATTCTTAACTCTTAAAAATTATAGGTTAGGTTAGGAGATTTTTTGTGCGTCAAGATTCTTAAAACGTTCAAAGCTGGGAGAGAAGAGGAAGAGGAAGATTTGAAGAAGTTGGGTCTAACCCAGCCTAACTGAACAATTTGATGGTCCTTTTATTGAAGATTTAAAAATTTAGGATAACGAACAAAACAACAACATGAAGTGACAACCTAATTTTTTCTGTCTCTGTCAAGTCAAGTACATTTCATATGTCGTATGTCTTAATATAGACATTGACATTATTATTTACCTAGGTCGATAATATTTCCTTTTTTGGTTGTGTTTGTGCCTGTCTAGAACTAGAGATTAGACTCTATTTTTGACCTAGGTCAGCAATGACCATTAAGATAGAGAAAACTATTTTCTCTAGTTACTAATCAGTCAATAATGGTATGTTTATCATGTTAGTAGTGGAAAAAAGTCTTTATCGTAACAAATGGCCACCTATTGGCAACAAATGAGAAACTGTCATAATCACGTAAGCATTCGACCCGCTGTTTCCCCAGAATTATTCATCACCCTCCTGCCATCCTTGGGAAAAGTGGCAGAAGTTATCATCCTCAGGAGGCTAAAGGAGCAAGAAGAGGACCTGCACATCATCCCCGACGAGCAATTTGGATTCCGCAGGACACTATCAACGGAACTCCAAGTCCTGAGGATGACCGAGTACATCACGGAAAGGTTCAACAGGAAAGAAGCGACAGGAGCCGTGCTGCTAGACGTCTCCAAGACCTTCGACAGGGTTTGGCACAGAGGACTTCTAATCAAGATGCTGAATGCCGGCTTTTCAGTCGGCCTGGTAAAACCAGATAGATCTTTTCTTTCAACTCGTCTACTCAAGTTATAGGGAAATGGAAGCAGGAGTGCCGCAAAGTGCAGTACTGTCGCCATTTCTCAGCTTAGCACTCTACGCGGATGACACTGCAATCATGGCCCGGAGCAGGAGCGGTCGACTCCTGACCCGATACCTGCCAGAGGAGACCACAGCATTGAAGAAATGGTGCAACAAATGGAAAATCGACCTAAACGCGGAAAAAACGCAGGCCATAGTCTTCAAAAGAAGACCGAAGATAAGGATAGAAGGCAACGTTAGGTTAAAAGACATGGACATCGAGTGGAGCAACGAGGCGACGTACCTTGGGGTCAAGATGGACAAAAAAATCACGTGGGGAAGCCACATAGAATACCCCAGACCAGGCAGAGCAAAACTGTACCCCATAACAAGCAGGACATCGAACAATATTCCTCCAGATTTCGTCTAGATGTTTTTACAGATACAGATGGTTTAAGATCTTTAACTTTTCATAAAACTTAATACAACAGTAATTTCTACATTGTGGTTGGATTAGTCTTAGAACTTCAAGTCTCTTAGTTTCATCAGCTGTCTTATAAGGAATACAGCACAAGATTAGGTTAAAATTGCTGTTTGCTTGCTCATTTTCAAACTTTTTAATTAAAATTAAAAATAGTTGTTAAGTGAAACTTGACAAAGTCCTTCTCCTGTGTAGTTGTTTATTATAGCTCTTAGCTATCTTACTTATATAGCTCATTTTTTGGTATTTGATATTTTTCATAGCACATCAAAATTTGGGTAAAGTTTGGCGTAGAAATCGTTAGTCTCGCTGTTTGCTATGGACATGTTGGTGAAGGAAACACCTTTGCACAACAGCATGATATTAATGTGTAACCAGAAACCACCCAGTAAAATTTACTGACAGATCCCACTGAACAATACTTTGAAACTTAATGTTCGAAATAAACAGTAATATGCTAGACTAAAGAAGTTTAAATTTTCTGAACTGAGATATTAAACTTTGCACGTGTAAAAGGAAGCAATAATAGTCTAGTCGCTTCTCACTACTATCCTCATATCTCATCTATCATCCGGCTGAAAACTCCAAATAACAGCAGGTTAATTGTGGCGTACATCATAAATGGCCGAACAGCAGCCATTATTCAGGTGGCGTGGATGTAATTCAGACCATTTAGAAGTTTCCTGGTGCATTCTTCTTCCTCTTTGCCCGTTTGCAACTTTATCGTAAATCTGTCAATTGCATGGTAAATTGACGGTGCCCCCAATAAGACCAGAAGTAAATTTGCCGGTGTAAGGAAATTGTTGTTTTAAGACCCCGAGGGGTCGAAAACAAAGGATTATTAACGGTATTTCATTTTTAGCCCGTTTAACCTTCTAAATTTATAACAATCTGGAAGCACGCACTACATAATGGATAGACACAACTCGTCGCACAACCAACCACTAAATCTTCTAATTATGACATAAAGTAGTCTAAAGTGGAAATTAGTAGGCGCAAGTTTGGAGACAAAGTTTTCCCTTTTCCGAGACTTGTTGAATTAAATATCAAAGCGTCCGGGGTGGCGATCAGTTTTTTCTTTTGGTAACAAGTTTGAAACTTTTAGACACCCCGAATGGAAGTTGGCAACAAATTATCTATAAAAGTCTTACCGTGATTTGATGAAATGTTTGATCCGCATCATTCTTTAAGACTTAATAAGTTGTTAGTTGTGTTCCTAAAAAGATAATGTAATAATGAGTGGTTGATGTTTTAAATTTTCAAGTTGGATCGATATTTAAAATCAAACTTATTTTTAGATCCTTAATAATTAGAAAATGAAAATCTAATACATCTTTTCCAGAAATTGTATGTGTATGTATGTGTGATTGTATACATAAAAGGAAAACACCATGTATGTGACCAAATCTGTTTTTAGTTTAAGTACCCAATTCCCAAAAACCTAAAACCTCACACAGGAATGAGATTGATGATAATTCCGCAAAGACAAAACGTCGAAATAAAAAAATGAGAAGTTGCTGTGGAGAAGTATCTGTGTGAAATATCTCAAAAACCAAAAAAACGACGTTTTCTAAACTTCATTTTATTTTTTATTAGGCAACTTTTTTCCTATTAACCTCTCCTAACCCAACTGTTTACATAGTGACCTCTCCTTATCGTGGACATACTGTATATTTGAAATCAGAGAAAAAGCGATTTTCCTATTGAGCAAACAAAATACACGGTGCTATTTAAAATAATCAACCATTTGACAAGTGATTACATATATTTCAATTTTGACATCAGATTCTGGCGATTTAGAAAAAATACTGCAATTTTGCTGCTAATTTTGGTAATGATTACATTACATAGCTTCCTTTGAATTACATAATAATCGATTCTTTTCACACTAATGCGGTAATAGCAAATGTCCTAAAGTCAAGTGACTTATCCACACTTTAGTCTTTTAACATAGTGGAAGCATTTATTTACATATTGTATTTGAGAGTATATTGTGGCATTGTCTGTATATTTCAAAATGATTTGTGATATTTTTATTGGAATTTTGAGCGAAATAAAACATAAATAAAGGAAATTTTGCGATATTTTAAGGAATACATTGCAGTAGACCATATAGTGTGTCAATATAACCAAATTGACAGAAAATAATTATTATTATGGTAAAATCTTTGTTACATGATATTGAGTTGAAACAATATTCATTACAAATTATTATAATAATTTACCAATTTTTCAACCATCCAATGTTTAAACTACATTTTTAAGGTCACGTGACTGTTTTTGACAGGTGTCAACTGGCTTTTACAGTGTTGCAAGCTCAAAATTGTATTATTAACGTCACGTAACGTGTATTCTACAATTTCAGCTTTTACAACTGTCTAAATTTAATTTACCAAATGATCAACATTTAAATTACATTTTACAGTCACGTGACTGTTTTTGACAGGTGTCAGTTAGCTTGGACAGTGTTGCAACTGCTCAAATGGCATAATCAAAGTCACGTGAGGCGTCTCTTGCAATTTCAGCTTTTACAACTGTCTAAAATAGTCTAAATGTATATTACCAAATTGTTTAAATTTAAACCACATGTTAAAGGTCACGTGGCTAATTTTGACAGATGTCAACTGGCCTTTACAGTGTTGCAAGAACATGCAGAATTGCATTTTCAACGTCACGTAACGTAAGTATTTTGCAATTTAAGTTTTTACAACTGTCTAAATTTAATTTGCCATTTTTCAAAGTTTAAACTGCGTTTTAAAGTTCACGTGACTGTTTTTCACAATGTCAACTGGTCTTTACAGTGTTGCAAGCTCAAAAATTGAATTATCAAGTCACGTGACCTAGTTCTTACAATTTTACCACTGTCTAAATTTAAATTACCAATTTTTCAACTGTTTCTTTTAAATGATAAGTGTCTTTATTTGACACGTGTTAACTTGGTTACTATGACAGTTAGAAGATTCGTGCAAACATCAAAATATAACCCGTAATTTCAGGCAACCGTCCAAAATTTTTTTTTTATTGTCAGAATTTGGAAAAACAATCACCTGACCTAAGAAAATCAGTTCAACTGCCACGAGACGTTTAAAAAAAATCAATTCAAATAATTTAAAGGCATTTTGATGTATTTCAAGGCAGTTTGAGGCATTTTAGGCAGTTTTAAAGCACTATAACTATGAGGCATTTTGAGGAATAATAATAGAGGTATTTTAAAGGCATTTAAAGGTATTTTGTATGCAAAAAGGCGTTAATTATCGGCAGTCTACCCCTCGGTTTCAATGTTACTTTAGAATAATTTAAAACCAAACAAACTGCATTCCTGTAAAATCCAGTTAGGAATAAATTAAGTCTAATATGTACGTCAAAACTAGAAAAAGCAATATTTTCTTCCCCATTCTAAACTAATACCTATAGAGTGTATTATTAAAAAAAAAACTAAAATAAATAATAATGGTAATTTTGTTTTCCCTTAACTACACTGAATTTCGAATCATTCATCGGTACACTGCTTTCATAGATCAAATTTAAATTAAATAATGTTGACAAGAAATTGTGAAAAAGAATGTGAGGCACTAAAACTATAGAAAAATTGAATCAACCCAAGCCCGCATATCCGTCATCGTAACCGGATTATACGTGTGTCTCATAAAAAGATTCGGCGCCGCCCCCGTATAAAGGCGCGCCGCCCCCGCACTCCATGTCAATATGGAGCATTCTTAAAGGCCACCTGCGTCCTCGTATAAATTCAAATTTGATGTACGACCATGCGAGGTCGACGAGAAAAATCCGTCACTATTAATACGTAATGGACCGCCGCCAGTGACGTAGGCGGACTATACAACCGATAAATAAACACCAAAAAAAAAAAGTAGCTTACCCCCCTTTATGCATGGACATTTTCATAAACGCACAAAACAAAAACTAATTTAAAGTTACGCCAAACTCTCATAAACAATTTGAACCGCGAAGACAGTTTCGGAGGGTTTGTTATTAACTCCTCCGGTCGAGGGTAAAGACATTAAAGGGCAAACTCCTGGATTACTTTGCTGTATGAAAATTTGAGTGGGAGACAATATGAATTAGATAACGTAGAAAAGTCATTGTGGGAGCAGCAGGGGGAGATGATTGCCACTCCTAACAAAATATTTTCAATACAAAAATTCAAGACAACTTGGTGAAACCGTTACAATGTTAACACAAAAGACAATATTGACTCTGATGGTTGTAAAATTGACCAGTTGCTAAATACCGAAAAAGTTAAGACAAACAAATAATAAATAAAACGATTGTTTTAGACTATTTGATTGGAACTAGGAATAATTTTATTCACTAATAGCAGTGATTTCCTATTTGGAGTTTTCTGTGATATGGAATTCACACCAACAATCAAAAACTACTTGAAATTAATATAATAACTGGCGATTTAATACTGAAAAACAAGACTTAATAACACAAGACATAAACTGTATTCAGTTTATATTTTGAACCTTAAATTCGACCATGGTAGACAAAACCTCATTATTAATGAACACCATTAACTTAATCAAAGTAACTGAAATTGGTCAAAGTGAAGTCAAAGCTCAAATGACATCAAAAGTTTTCTGGAAAATGTTCAATTTGAAAATTTTCTTCTGAAATAGAACATTCTCTAACTGGCTGTACTCATTTATCTGAATTATTACCAGAAAAGTGCTGATAAATCAGTAAGTTATTTTCGAAGTAAGTCTTGATTGCAGTGGTGACAGGTGGCAAACCAAACTTTCTCACCAAAAAAAAAATTATTCAAAATTTAGATAATAGGAAAAATAGAAATATTATAAATAGTAAAATATATAAATAGCAAAATATTAAGCAAATAAAAAAATTAGTTTTTAACATTTTTTAGCATAAAATTCTCAAACCAAAGAAGATAATGCATTTTATTTCAATGTTAGGACACCCTGTACTGTTATTTGCTGATGTTCCAGATCATAAATTAATAAATAAGAAATTATATTACCTTTTTAATTTTACGTTAAGTTTTAGTAATGTTACCACTTGGAATTTGACCATTAATATGTACAGGGTGGCCTATTTTGGACAAGTCCCTGTAACTTCGTTATTATGAGAGTTTGCTTCTATTATTGCTCAAAATGCCTCATAGTTATAATGCCTTAAAACTACCTAAAATGCCTCAAACTGCCTTGAAATACATTAAAATGCCTTTAAATTATTTAAACTGCCTCAGGATAGCTTCAAATGTTTACACATTTGTGGCATTCTTAAATTTAGCTACAAGTTCCGTGGTATTGAGATAATGATAAATCTTGATGAAATACACCCTTGAAATTAATTTTTTATGGTCACGTGACAGTTTTTAGGTTGGATTAAATAGCATGCCTGCTTTTACAATTTGTACTTGACTTTTGACTATAGTCAAGACGTCATAAGGATTAATGATTCAATGAAAATGACTTAATCAGGTTAGGTGACTGTTTTTCCAAATTTTAAAGACCCAAAAGCTTAAAATTGATTTTTTTTTGCAAAATTAGTCACGTGACCTTTAAAATGTGGTTTAAAATTTAAAAATTTGGTAAATTACATTTAGACTATTTTAGAGAGTTGTAAAAGCTGAAATTGCAAGAGACACATCACGTGACTTTGATTATGCCATTTTGGAGCCTGCAACACTGTCAAAGGCAACTGACATCGGTCAAAACAGTCACGTGACTTTCAAATGTTAATTAAATGTTGATCATTTGGTAAATTAAATTTAGATAGTTGTAAAAGCTGAAATTGTAAAATACACGTTACGTGACGTTAATAATACAATTTTGAGCTTGCATCACTGTAAAAGCCAGTTGACACGTGTCAAAAACAGTCACGTGACATTAAAAACGCAGTTTAAATTTTAAAAAATGGTGAATTAAATTTAGACAGTTGTAAAATCTTAAATTGCAAAATACAAGTCACGTGACTTGGATAATGCAATTTTTGAGTTTGCAACACTGTAAAGACCAGTTGACCATGTCAAAAACAGTCACGTGACCTTAAAAACGCAGTTAAAACTTTGGAAAATTGATAAATAAAATTTGGACCGTTGTACAAACTTAAATTGCAAAATACACATCACGTGACTTGGATAATTCAATTTTTGAGCTTGCAACACTGTAAAGTCCAGTTGACACCTGTCAAAAACAGTCACGTGACCTTCAAAACGCAGTTTAAACTTTGGAAAATTGATAAATAAAATTTAGACAGTTGTACAAACTTAAATTGCAAAATACACGTTACGTGACGTTGAATATGCAATTCTGCATGTTCTTGCAACGCTGTAAAGGCCAGTTGACATCTGTCAAAATTAGTCACGTGACCTTTAAAATGTGGTTTAAAATTTAAAAATTTGGTAAAATAAATTTAGACTATTTTAGACAGTTGTAAAAGCTGAAATTGCAAGAGACACATCACGTGACTTTGATTATGCCATTTTGGAGCTTGCAACACTGTCAAAGGCAACTGACATCGGTCAAAACAGTCACGTGACTTTCAAATGTTATTTAAATGTTGATCTTTCGGTAAATTAAATTTAGACAGTTGTAAAAGCTGAAATGGTAAAATTGGTCACGTGACCTTAAAAATGTAGTTTAAATTAAAACTGGCTTAATAAAGTAAAAGCTAATTCCACCAAACTCTCATAATAACGAAGTTACAGGGACTTCAAGTCCATCAAACTCAATTTTTAAATTTCTTAATGGTTCTGGCAGTTTCCATATAAAAACCAACAAATTAGGCCACCCTGTACATCAGCGAACCCAGATCAAAATCAAGAACCAAAACTAACAACAGTGTCAAGATTTAGACATTGTCGCATTTTGGAGTTATTGCTTTAGCTAAATAAAGACTTCTCATTATTGTTATTTAAAATCATTCATTAGCTGTTTGTTTAGTTTATTTTCAGTTTTTGTCTATTAGAAATGATGGTGCTTTAGTTGATTTTCTCAATCAATGTTAAAATAAGAGTAAAATTTGAAAGACATACAACAAAGTGATCTTATCGGCAAATGCAACGATTGAATAAAAAAATGTTATAGCAGTTTTGGTCCATAAAAATTAGTTTGCATTTTACAAACCAATTATGAAGTGGAACAACTTTCCGGAAAGAGTAATCATTCAAATATATATCGGTTTTATAGTGAACAGAATAAATTAATAATCAAATTTTCCATGCAAAAGCCATTGAAACTTGATGTTATAAAACCATAAAATTTATTTTTTTTCTACACTTATCTTAGGCTTTAAAGCCTCCAAGTTACCAATGTTCAAGTTAATAAAATCGACCGTAAACAGTGAGACTACGCAGGTAATGAGTTTAATTTGAATATTGTCATAATAATTATTAGTAAATAACCATAAACTTTTACGAGTTTGCTGGCGGGCCTAATAGGTCAATAATAATGGTGGCCACCTGCATGAAACATCGATCTAAATCACGTCGTTATTAACATTTTTCCTTCAGTTATTTGTGCCTCACACCGAAAAGGTAATTAAAACAACGAATAACCGATTGACAGACAAGTGTATACCTGGTGTACTTTCGAACCTATTTTAATATTATTGTAATCGGTGATTTTTACCACATATTTGGGGTATATGCACGCACTTTCCGTCCAATTACGAACAATATTATGTTAATGCGAAATTTTTTAGTGACCCTGTTTTAAAGGCGTTATATAAGAGCGCGCGTTATGTCACAGATCACGACAGTGCTCACTTACAGTTTGGCCCAAATAATTATATGACCGAAACTTATTAGAAGCCTAAAAAAGCCGAAATGATTAAGGTAATTAGCTGTTTTTCAATTATCGTATTTAGTCTAAATAGTTATTATTTTATTAACGCGTTTTTTTTTCAGTTTATAATTGTGTCTGCCTTTGTGGCCTACGCTAGTGCTGGTCTGTCCTACAGTTCTGGAGGAATTGGAGAAGGACTTAGTCTGGGAGGCATCTCTATAGGACACAGTCTTGGAGGTGGTTTGGGCGGAGGCATCTCTATAGGACACAGTCTTGAAGGTGGTTTGGGTGGAGGCATTTCTCTAGGACACATTGGCGGACTTGGAGGCGGCTTGGGAATTAGCGGAGGTGGTGGACACTACAAAGACATTGACTACCACGTAAGTTTCCATTCTCAAATTTCCAGAGAAACTTTTGACGCTCTATTTTATGTAGACTGTACCTCATTACGAATACAAGTACGCTGTACACGACCCTAAACATCATGACGTCCACGAGCAGCAAGAAAAACGTATTGGAGACAAAGTAGTTGGAGAATATTCTCTTCACGAACCTGACGGTACCATCAGAATTGTGAAATACGAAGCGGATAAGCATAACGGTTTCAACGCCATCGTTGAAAGGAAAGGACACGCCATCCACCCTATACATTACAAAACCTACGAGCATTGAAGAAGTTTCCTCCATGTCACCCCAATAGGGTTGTTGTTCGTTCTTGAATTAGCTTTAAGATTGTTATTGTTTGTTTTATAGACGGTTTGCAAAAATATAGTGAGTTTTTTATTGCTGAATCAACTTTTTTCCACCCCCGCTAAACGAAGGGTAGTCATAGATTTCCATTTAAATTGACTGTCTTATTTATTTTGGCATTTAGAAAAATAAGCCTCTCTCTATTTATAAATTAACCCGCCTCCGTTTTAAGCTGTTAATTGAAACCAGACAAACTCAAATTAGCATTGAAGGGGTTCTTTTAAATTTAGATTTTGCCTCTAGCCTGAAAAGCGATGTTTAGATTTTTCGACAAAGAAAAGATGATCCTAAAGACGATTTAATTCAGTACTTCAATTAGTACACTTTATGCAATTTGCTGGAAAATTACGATAAACCGAAGCTTTAAAATTATCGGAAATGTGATGAAACGTTTAAAAGTGAATTTATTTTTTTGAAGAAAATACTAAAATAAGACCATCTGAAAATTGAAACATATGATATTAAAACTTAAATAACCGCCCACATTTTGTATATTTTGAGAGTACATTTTTTTGAAGATTTTATGGAAATTAATAGGCTCTCAAAAAGAATACAATACAATTAAAAATACTGTTTGTTTGACATGTAGTCTAGTCATTTATGTGTTAACTGTCAAAAATCGCTCCACAAACCAATAAAGCTATAAAACATACTTTAAAACCAGCAGAATCTAGTTGAAGGGGTTTAATAGTATTTTACACGTCTATTTGTTGACCGTTTTACAAAGCAAAACTATCTATTTGCTGTTTGTCATTAAAGTGTCAGCTGTCAAAAACGCCAACAAAAATAACGTCAACCCTATCTAACCTTATCCGAAAGCTTGCGAAATCATCGATAATCATGATTGTAAATGCTGTTTTGTGATACTCTGTGAACTCGATACAAGTCAGCCACTAAAGAGAACGCTTTATCAAATATTTCACTTTGTTTCGAATTCATAAAGTATCACAAAAAATCATTTAAAATCACAATTCGATACCAACTCACTTCGAATCGACCGTTCGCAATCCGACTACAGCTTCTTTGCAATAATAGAAATAAAGAAAGTTTTTGTAGTTTGCGGCAGTGGTTTTGACAGTTGTCACGTGACTGTCTAAGTAATTCGTATTCTAGGGTCACATGTCAACTGTCAAACATGCTAGCTCAGCACAATAATCATTTATACGATTTTTTTTGAAAAAAAAAATGGGCTCAAGGTGAAAAGACCCTGTGATGCATTTGGTAATTGTTATTTCTTATCACGTTATATTATATTGTGTGCAATTGTGTCACGTGACTGTCTAAGTACTTCGTTATTCTAGGATCACATGTCAACTGTCAAACTTGCTACCTTAGCACAATTATATAAAAAATGGGCTCAAGGTGAAAACACCCTGTATATTTTGTGATGCATTTGGTAATTGTTATTTTTTATCACATTATTACGAAGGCGTAGAAGGGCCACAGACGTTATTTTTCTTAAATTAGTTAAATTCCGACTTCAAACTCGGAATTTAGTTGCAATGTTGTCAAACTGACAAATTCTACTAATTAAGATCAAAGAGTGTTTGCAATGTTGCCAAACTGACTAATTTTACTAATTTGGTTTGAAGAGTATATGCAATGTTATCAAACTGACAAATTCTACAATTTTGGTTTGAAGAGTGTTTCCAATCTGTCCAAACTGACAAGTTCAACTAATTTCTTTGAAGTGTGTTTTCTTGCAATGTTGCCAAATTAACAAACTCTCCTAATTTAGATCGAAGACTGTTTGCAATGTTGCCTAACTGACAAAATTTGGTAATTTGGTTCAAAAGTGTCCTTGCAATGTTATCAAACTAACAAATTCAAGTATTTAAGACTAAATTTAAACTAAATTAGCAAAACTTTTAGCTTTTAAAATAGGTACTTAACATTTCGGTCAATCAGTATAAGCAATACAAGAACACAATTTGAAAACAGTAACACATCTATGGATTAAGCTGAAACTAGTACTAAATGTTGCTTTTAGTAATTCTTATAATAAATGAAAATTAGTTTTGAATTATTAATAACTAATATCCTAAATCTGGTAAACTTTCGTCTAAGTGCTAATTGCATAGTCTTAATTGTACCACAGATTAGAGACAGAAAAACCGACTTTCTTAAATATTCGCATAAGTTAATGAGCCAATCTAAAATTAGCAGTAGTGCCACAATGATATATAAGCTGAAAAGCTGTTTGATTAGTATACAGTATCAAGTCAATTTCTTATAAGCAACATCAGCAAAACCACTCTTTAAACATGCTTAAGGTACTTTTTTAACTTTTACTAATTTTTGCGACTTTTGATTTTAATCTATTTTAACAGGTTTTCGTTTTGTGTGCTCTGATGGCAGTTTACGTCGTAGCCCAACATGAAAAACATCAGCACGTCTACAAAGACATCGACTACTATGTAAGTACTTTTGTTTACCGGGTACCAATTTGCTTAAAAATACGTTGCAGGCCAAACCCCATTACGAGTTCAAATACTCCGTTCACGACCCCAAACATCACGACGTCCACGAACAGAAGGAAAAACGTATTGGAGACAAAGTGGAGGGAGAGTACTCTATCCACGACCCTGACGGTACCATCAGAGTGGTGAAATACGAAGCGGACAAGCACAACGGCTTCAATGCTGTGGTGGAACGTAAAGGGCACGCCATCCACCCTCAAGAATACAAGACCTACCATTAACCACTAGTCAATTTTTAGTCAATTGTTGTTAAAGGCACTCGGTGCCGGGAGATAAATAGATTAATAGATACAAGTACAGGAATTGATTGGGTTTGATTTGCGAACGGAATTTTCTCGTGCACACATACGAAACTGTCTCTTAAACCAGATCAGATAAAAAGACATTTGTCGCCCAGCATGGCTTCCACTACCCATATAATATATAAAACGGTTTTCGTGTCGTCGCGCGATAACGCCATCTAGCGACGTTAAGACGAGCGATCTCGTGTGGGAGTAGTACCCTGATGTATGGTACTTTGTCATTCCACCCGGTTCGGAATGGACAATACAGGGTGTCCCACGACGAAAGACATCGATTGATATTGGAAAAAGTATAAATAGGAGAGTTTTGAAAATTTGGCAGGATACTGATGTGGGCATGCCCAATCTAACTAAAATATTTTCAAGATGGTTGCACTTCCGTTTATACCGGAAGTCGATCACAACTTTCTTATTTTAAATAGAACACCCTATATATTATTACATATTTGGATTCCTCACAAAATTCTGACCAACTTTTGTGTACAATGCCCTATGCCTATCTCTAGCCGTTTTCGAAATATTTGATGTTTTTCCAAAAAAGTGACAGTTGCAACACTCAACATATTTTTGTACTCTGTCAAAACCGTAATTCATTTTGCAATGAAACTTTGGGTTATTGTAAATAAAGGATCGTTTTATTAAACTGAGGGTGCGTAATGACTCATTTGTATACAGTGTCGCCAAAAAAAAATCATAAACTTGCCACTAAAAAAAATGAAAAATTTCAAGTTTTTTAAATAGAAACCCAAATTTTTTATGACGGAATCATTTTGAGCATTAAAAATTACTATACGTTTCAATTTACTTGCCTATACCTAAATCCAACCCATTTCGTTTTATTTAAGAATACATTTTTTTTTATTATGTTGCACGGTTGAGATTATCTGGTATTCTAGTTGGTCATGCTTTTGACACACGGTGATATTGGAGACCTGCAGGGCATGTTAATAACACTAGTTTTGAGTGTTTTGACAACTGCAAATATACCGTAGCGGTTACGTTATTCAAATCAAGATTACTTAAATCTGTTTATTATTTACGGAGAATGTGATAAAGTTGTGAGTAGAACATGTGAGGTATTTGCCGCTCGTTATCCAGAAAAACCAAAGCCATCACCAAAAGCTGTCAAGCAAATAATTGAAAATTTTAAGAATACGGGATCTGTGAAGAGAAAAGCTATTAGAACAAAACCAATCCTTAATAATACAAATGTAGAAATTGCAATTTTGGGCTATTTTGTTGCAAATCCAACTTCGTCAAAAGACAAGTTTCCGTAGAATCAGGCATATCTAAAAGCTCAATTCAAAGGATCCTGAAGAAACATAAATTTCAACCTTTTTCATTTAAATTAGTGCAACACTCAAAAGAGGTTGACTTTCCGAAGAGAGTGGTTTTTAGTGAGTTTTTGCTGACTAGTCACTATGGAGAAGAATTGTTTTTGAATAATATTATTTAGAGCGACGAGGCCTAATTCACTAAAAATGGAATGTTCAATAGACATAATTCACACTACTGGTGTGACATAAATCCACACGTAATTAGAGAGAGAAATTTTCAAGAAATCTGGAGTTTTTATAATAAAAAATGTTTATTCTCAAATAAAACGAAATGGGTTGGATTTAGGTATAGGCAAGTAAATTGAAATGTATAGTAATTTTTAATGCTCAAAATGATTCCGTCATAAAAAATGTGGGTTTCTATTTAAAAAACTTGAAATTTTTTATTTTTTTTAGTGGCAGGTTTATGATTTTTTTTGACGACCCTGTATACAAATGAGTCATTACACACCCTCAGTTTAATAAAACGATCCTTTATTTACATTAACCCAAAGTTTCATTGCAAAATGAATTACGGTTTTGACAGAGTACAAAAATATGTTGAGCGTTGCAACTGTCACTTTTTTGGAAAAACATCAAATATTTCGAAAACGGCTAGAGATAGGCATAAGGCATTGTACACAAAAGTTGGTCAGAATTTTGTGAGGAATCCAAATATGTAATAATATATAGGGTATTCTATTTAAAATAAGAAAGTTGTGATCGACTTCCGGTATAAACGGAAGTGCAACCATCTTGAAAATATTTTAGTTAGATTGGGCATGCCCACATCAGTATCCTGCCAAATTTTCAAAACTCTCCTATTTATACTTTTTCCAATATCAATCGATGTCGTGGGACACCCTGTATAAAAAAAATTATCCGGAAATCGATGTTGGTTGTCATTTCTGGGTTGACTCAATTATTATTAAGTGGAATTGCATGTTTATTATACAAGGTGTTTCAATGATTTTTAACATTGATATTTCAGTTCGAGTAAAGCCTAGACATTATTTATAAAAAAGACTTTTTAACAAGCTTTTAACAGCCCATGATAGTCCCCAAACGCCCATTATGACAACGGGACAAATGGGACTCCATATAAACGCAATTGACTTTATTGAACAGTAAAACTTACCACACACGTATGCTAAAACTGAATTACTGGAAACGGTGTTGCCTAATAAATTTTTACTTTCCTAATCAAAAAAGCTCGATTACAATAGCAGCAAATACAACCTAATGTTGTACAGGGTGGGCTAATAAACGGTGCATGCGGTTGTTTTTGAAATGTGAAAATAAAATTTGTTGCCATATAGCTGTTTTGATTATGGTGAATCATTCACTACGTAACAAAATTTGGATCATGTTTGGTCTCATCGGCTAAAAGCGCTTTTTTGGATTTCTTGGGTACCAAAGATTTTCGTAGGGTTGCCTAAGCCATAAATAACCTACTTAAATTAGTCCATTTTAGGCCAATTTTTACCCATTGTAAGCGTTTTTTGGAGATTTTTTTAAGATAATTTAATAATTTAATTTTTTGACCGGACCTGGCAAAAAGGGCGGAGGAAGTTCCATAGTAAATAAGAAAAAATTGCCCGACATCAATGGGCTTGTCTAGAATATCTCAAACTACTTGTTATAATAAATTGCGATGTTGCCAATTTTGCAACAGTAAAAAAAATTAAGATTAATGAATAACACTCAGCAAACGTAAAATCTACAAGAAAATTGCAAATTTTTGATTATGTAATATTATTAGTACTGTTGGGCAATTTCTTTATTTTTTATTTCTTATTTTTCCTTTTGTTGATGTATACTAATAGTTATTGAAAATAGGCAACATCAAATTTTGTTACAACCAAAATCGGTAAAAATCGTAAAAGTCTATGTTTTTAGCTAAATTTACGATATTTTAGCCAAGCCCATTAATGTCGTGCAATTCCTTGTATTTAATATGGATTTTCTTTCGTCCTTTTATCCAGGCCCGATCAAAAAATGTTAAAAAATTTAGAAAAATCCTTGAAATGGTTAAAAATTGGTTCAAAAAGGCTTATTTTAACGAGATTATGGCTTAGGTAACCCAACTAAAATCGTGGGTTGGCTTCTTTTGAAGTCTAACCATCCTACACCTCACATTGACAAAAACACCGCAAATTTCTACTCGCTGCTAAAGTATAGGGCAAATTTTGACAAAAACTCAAAAAGTGCAATTTTCCTGAGCTTATGCTAATTGTCCGAGAACTCTCAATGGTCGTTTTCCACTATTTGGGATCCAAGAAACCCAAAAAACACCTTTTGTCAATGGGACCAAACATGACCCAAATTTTGTTACGTAACAACATCAAAAGTCACCAGAACGTCTGACTTCTCTGTTTTTGATTGGAAGAGGTTTGTGAGATACTTCTTGTCTGTTTCCCTTGCTAAGTAAGTTAGTTAGCTTAAGTTTTACTTAAAATCGACTTGGAAGTGTCGGGGAAACAGAGGCATTAATAACTTCATACGTAGTACTTGCTTAGCATTGACAATGAACATCAGTGGTGCACTTGGCTTATACATTTTTGGCAAACTGAGAGCAATTTTTTATTTAACTTTGTTCAAAATATACTATCTTGTTTGCGAAGTAGAATATGTTTCTGAGAGAATAATTTTAAACTACAGGGTCACAAAACTGTATACTAAACCAGTAAAAGATAGTATTTGGTTTATTTCATCTATTTTGTAACCTACATGGGCAGGATGATGGTACCCTCGCGTGTCTTACAGAAGCATTCAAGCCTGCATAACAATTTAATCAATCTCGTCCCGATTGACTAGTACTAGTATCTTGTATATTAATCGTTGTTTTTTTTTTCTTTTCTTCTAATGACACCAGGAACAGAACGGATCTGAAATGCCCAGAATTCCGACCTTATCGTTCCGATCTCAGCGGCAAAGAACTGGAGTGACAGATTGTTTTTGTAATTCCGTAACTTTTGACCGACGTTATAATGAAGCCGTAACTTGGCACCGGGTAGACAAAGAGCGAGGACCGGTCTATTTTTCAAACCAGGGGCGGATCCGAAAACGAGGCCAAAGAAAAATTAATAAAATATAATTACTTGCAGTATTATTTATTTAAAAGTTGTATACGTTGAACTTTAGCCAGAACAACAACACACAAATCAATATTAATCGTTTCACAAAACGGCCGCAATTTTCTTAGACAGCGGCCATTAGTCAACGCGCCGTTTATTGTGCCGGATAGGATAATTACCGACTTAAATGGGCGCTACTTGGTGAAAAATCGCTGGTACCGCAACGAATGGGTTTAAAGCCCAAGAAAACTGGGTATTACGGGCGGTATAAATTAATATTACACGGGAGTAACATGAAAAACGACCGCTGCCGGTGGATTGCATTACGTATACACAACCTGAACCACTCTCGGGTCCTGCTGGAGGTCGTGGAACCTGCTCGCAAACGCCCAAAGATTGTGCAATTTTCATCCACCTGGTGTTACATGTTTAGCTATCACTTTAGTGGGTTTATTATCATCTAAACGCTATAAGTTTTGTGACAGGTTGGTGAAGTTTCTCATATAAGATCTTCATCATAAGATAGTTGGTGTGGATGTACAGAATGGTCACTTTAATATTAAACAAAAATTACGAAATAAAACTAAAACGAGTCTCGTTTTAGTGTAATTTGGACTAATTTGTAAAAAAAACGGTAGGACACGTTATTAGGTGCTTTTAGCCGGACAGATCAGATCCAAAGTACAAATAAGTAACGTGTATAACACACATGTTCAAATGTGGGAAGGTAGTTAAGATCGGATAATGAGATAAGGCCGCGGGACGGCCAAAGAACGCTGTTGCCAGCTGTTGGAAAATCGTCTGATTTCACCAGGATACGAACCGATAAAAGCAAGTGTTGCCCGAACCCTCTTAAGCTATCTAATCCTCACAATCTTCAGTTATTGTTACAAAAAATAAGCTTTAAATAAGATGAAATAATAAAAATGGTAAAATCAAATTAACAGGCAAAACTCTGGTTCATCCAACTATTAGTAAGTAATAATTCCCTAAATTTAAATCCGGGACCAACCGGAAAAAGGCTATCGAAGCTAACGAAATCTTCCAGAGCACGTTTTTCTCCAAAAAACAACAAAAAACAGAAAGTTAACAATTTATGTCGGTTTGCATAGAAATATCATTAAGTAATACTTTACTAGGGTTTCCCTAATCTTTAGGTTACCCTAACATAAAATTTGTTTGCACCATGTTTATCGCTGACAACATTGCATCTTTAGGTACATAACTAGGAATATTTAAAATGTCTAGTGAGATTACTAGATTTGTCGAAACATTTTCAAAGAACTTTTCTTTCTCTCTAAGATCCTTCCTTCTTCACCAAAACGAAGCCATGGAAGGATCTTATTTATTTCTTTGCTTTCTAAAGCGTCCTTGGTTAGGGCTAAACACTATGGTTCCATACTCCTAGGAGAAGCTAAAACACCTAAAGTTTCGAACTCCCAGCAGAACAACATCTGTAACTTCCATACTCCAGCCAGGGAAACTGATTTGCTCGCTCATCATATAATTAGCTCACGTCTATTACACAGCTGCTTTGTTAACAGTATCTACAGGGTGGTCCAGTTTTAAATGTCAATAATTCACCAATCGATAGCCCATCAAAAAATAAGTTGACATGCATTATGTCATTTTCCTGAAGAACGCTTCCTAAGAAAGACACAAACCTCCAATGTTATATATTAGCTTGTCTGTGATGTTATTCAAAATTGACAAAAATGTCTACTTGGGTTATTGTGTTTTTTACTTTAAAATGGTTCAAAAGTATTCAAATATGGTCATCTGTGAGGTTTACGAGTTAATTTTTGACACTAAATATTCAATAGTCAAAAAACAGGATTTTTGGACTAATGTTTCCTGGCGTTCAATTTTTTTGACTATAGGTAGTGTAAAACTGATTATTCAATTCAAACTTTTTTTTTATTCAATTAAACACTGGCAACAGTCCGAATTTCCAGACTAATTTAATTCTAAAAATTAGCGTTCAAGACTAATATCGTAGAATTTAATGCCAAAATTGTTTACTTTCATTAATGAAGAGTCTGAAACATAACTTTTACTATAAAAAATAGTTTAAAATTCGGTTTTTCAGTCTTAAATCACAGTGAAGCGTCTAGAAGTCAATTTAATACTGACAAAGCGTGAAATGGCATGTTTAAGCCTATGGAAAATGTTAAAATAGTTTTTTAAGTCTGCTATGTCAAAAACTTGGTGAAGATAACCCTAATAGGTACTTGATTTTCCAAGCTGAAAGCAGTTTTAAAGCCCTAAAAATAGTCCAGAATTCTAAGAAAATAAAAAGCAAAGTAAGAAAACTTGAAAAGTTAGTCTTCAAGTCAATTTTCATGAATCTAATGTCAATATCCTGTATTTAAGACTATTTTCAAGACTAAAATATTGAAATATATTTTCAAATTATGAAAACTTGCTTTAAGTGCAAATTTTAAGCTTTTTATGTCACTTTTCATTGGTACAGAGTCACTTTTTGGTGTCCAAGTCAATTTTCAAGGTTGAAATGTGTGAATTTGTAGTCAAAAATTCTAGATAAAGTAGTTTTTCATGGCTACAAGTAAATTTTCACTACTAAAGTTTTTCAACTTATCTGAAAACTATAACGACTGACTACAAAGACAGTTTTTAAGCCTCTAAAGTCAATTTTCACAGTTTCCAAGTCAATTGTCAAGGCTAAAGTCTTTCAATTTGTCTGAAAACTGTGAAAACTGGTTACAAAGACAATTTTTAAGCCTCTCAAGTCAATTTTCACCGTTTCAAAGTAAATTTACTGGTTTCTAAGTCAATTTTCAAAACTAAAGTCTTTCAATTTGTCTGAAAACTATGAAAACTATCTACAAAGACGTTTTTTAAGCTTCTTAAGTGAATTTTCACTGTTTTCAAGAAAACTTTTAAGTTGGGTTGGGTTTGTTTTGAACGTAATAACTCAATTATCTCGTAAACAAAGTTTCAAATCAGAATTTTATAAGAGATACTTATTTTGTCAAATTGAACCAGTAAAGTAAAAAAATATTTTTGAAAAATATACAGTGACGTAGAGAATAAAGCAGAAAAATGGAAACCATCTTTCTGTATTTACATCACTGGACAGTTTCGACAAACGTCATTAACATCACATAATGAGTATTAATTGCACATATATTCGTTATAAATTTGATTAAAATATTGCTCCAGCGGTCTGACAGTTGTGACAAGAAACCGATTTTTTAAACTTTTATGGACTGTATTTTTTCCTTGGGAAGCATTTTTCAGGAAAATTACATCTATGTATGTTAACTTATTTTTTGATGGGCTATCGAATGGTGAATTATTGAAATTTAAAACTGGACCACCCTGTATATCTTTCTAGTGATTATCCTTTGTTCTCCATATACCAGAAGACTATCAGAACATCTGGTAATTCTTGCTCTCTTCATAGTGGGTTGAACCTTCTGAGCTAGTCGAGTGTTTGTATCTAAAGAGCTTGTCCACAGAACCAAAGTTTGACTTTTCTTCCTGCCTTTTTACCTCATCATCTAATCTACTTTTACGTGTAGGAAGAGTTTCAATGGATTGGCAATTTCTATGGACAGATGATGAGTGTAGCAATGGATGAGCTTCTAGTCCAATGCTTAGACAACTCCGTAAAGAAGTGAAAGTGTTGGTTTTGATATTGATGCCAGAATATTGATGAGCAGAGCCACTTGACCAAAAGACACTAACTTATGATTTTACTTGTTTTCGGTGCTAAACTTCCTACACCAAGAACTTGGCATTAGCTATTATAGTCTCTTTAGTTGTACGTATCGATACTTTCAACTCATTCCTACTATTAAATGCTACTTTGAGCAATCGTTTAAGTAGATCCATGAATGCTATCGATCTGAAAATCGACTGCTATGATAATTTTCTTTCATGCATCAAAGGGTGCTTTTAATAAGACGAGAAATAACATTAAATCTCGATTGACAAAAATTATTTCCGTGGCGTTTTAACACCGTTTGCCATTAGTTTGGATTTGTATAGCATTTGTATGGCACAGATCGGAATCGAGGCTTATTGTGGCTCGCGCTTATCTCAACGATTTCTATAAACCATTAGAAGGAAATTTATTTTTTCACGCTTCTCTTTCTCGCTCTTTTTTGTGTAGGAGACAGGGAGGAGAAGTAGTAAAAGTTGGGTGAGGGACATTAAAATAAATGACCCTCGTCTAAGATTTATAATTATAGATATGCACGTGCGTGCATCCAGTTCCTTCTGCAATAACAGTATCGACCATTTTCCTATTATTTCTCGTATCAATTGCGCCAGTTGTTGTTCGCGGCATTGTGTTCCTTCTCGGCCATCTGGGGCTGGCTAATACACACGATAAAAATGTTCGTGCCCGAGGAACGTACGGAATGTAGAGCACATAACATCAGATAAAGAGGTGGATTTCTTTCGGGCCCAAGGGAGAATTAAAGATCGTCGTTTTATTAAAGGCGGCCATCGGCAGACCGCGCTATCTATGCTAACTACCATACCGGTAGACTCACGACCATTGTTTTCTAATTTCCCAACATTATTCGACCTTTAATTTGTCGATTTCGGCCTTTACCATTGTCGTTTCCCACAAGGAAATGCACAATTTATAATAGATCATTTTCTTATTAATTAGGCAACTACTTATCCATTATTTTAACCTAAACCAACTGGTCTTGTCAAGAAACATGTTGATAACTGACAAACTATTCATGTCATACTCCTTTTTTTTAATCATTTTTTTGTTGCGTTTCTGTATGATTTTTTTTTACGGTGAATTACAGCGTTACAATACAGTCAAAAAAGTGGAACTCACCCTGATATAATGACGAGTCCAGTCACCGTACACATCGATTTCAGTCAGTACCATCGATCTAGTTTTCTGCCCCAAGAGCTGCAGGAGCCAAGTGTTTCCACGTATGAATTTCGTTCCAGACAACTCTCCAACTTGAAATCGGTTAAGGTTAGTTTCGGAAAGTATCTGGAAGTTATGCCTTTAAATTAAGAATAATTAAATACACTCACATTCAAGTTAAATAATGTTTATTGCATGGTATGTTATACTCAAACCTTACACTAAATTAATAGTAATTAAGATATCAAGGGCATTATAAAGACAATAATGCATGAGGTCGATAGGGGGTCTACATCAACCGAGGGCATTATTTGCTATAATCAATGCTATAATGCCTGTGGTGTCTTCAATGTTTAATGTCTTTCATTCTGTAAATATGTATTTATAAAAAATAGTCAGAGGGCATTATCAAAAAATAACACCCTAGGGCATTCTAAGATATTTGACCTTAATAGGTGTCATTATTGATTAAATAATAGCCCTTTCGGACATTTTTTTTGTTTAAATTTGAACAACTTTTAATGATTGTCGTTCAGATCTCCATATACGTCTAAGGCAGTGCCGGATTAAGGGGGAGCAAATATTTAAAGGTGGTGTAAAGTGAAAAAACACAAATTTACTATAAATTCTTTAAGTCAAAATATTATTTGAATGGTCACGTGACCATTTCTAAGTTTAAACTAATATTTTTTTAAAGTCACCTGTCGGGTTTTAAGGTAAAAACGGTCACGTGTCCATTTTCAATCATCCAATTTAATGTTAAAGATGACGTGACTCTTTTTTAACATCAAAACGTATCCTGAATGTCAAAATATTAATTGAATGGTCAAGTGACTACTTAGAAATTTCTGAGATGGTTTTTTAACGTCACGTGACTTCTTTTAAGGTAGAAACAATCGCGTGACTATTTTCGATCACCAAATTTATTTTTAAAAGTCACGTTACTGTTTTTTTAACGCCAAAACGGATCTTGAAGATCACGTGACTGTTTTAAATGTTAAAATATTATTTTAATGGTCACGTGACCGTTTCTCAGTTTAAACTGGTATTTTTAAAGTCACCTGACGATTTTTAATCATCAAATTCAGTTTTAGCGGTCTAGTTGCTCTTTTTTAACGTCAAGACGGAATTTTGAAGATCACGTGACTGTTTTAAATGTTAAAATATTATTTTAATGGTCACGTGACCGTTTCTCAGTTTAAACTGGTATTTTTAAAGTCACCTGACGATTTTTAATCATCAAATTCAGTTTTAGCGGTCTAGTTGCTCTTTTTTAACGTCAAGACGGAATTTTGAAGATCACGTGACTGTTTTAAATGTTAAAATATTATTTTAATGGTCACGTGACCGTTTCTCAGTTTAAACTGGTATTTTTAAAGTCACCTGACGATTTTTAATCATCAAATTCAGTTTTAGCGGTCTAGTTGCTCTTTTTTAACGTCAAGACGGAATCTTGAAGATCACGTGACTGTTTTAAATGTTAAAATATTATTTTAATGGTCACGTGACCGTTTCTCAGTTTAAACTGGTATTTTTAAAGTCACGTGACTCTTTTTAAGGTTCAGATTGTAGCGTGAGTATTTTGATTTATAAAATTTAATTTTTAATTTTTTTAAGATTCAAAATGGAATCTTGTATTATAGAGAAAATTTTATTTTTTACCAAATTTTTTAATTTTAGACACTATGGAAAAACTAAAAAACGAAACGTGGTTGGATTTGTTCATCAGAAATCGAATTTAGCAATTTTTTAAGGTGTGATCTTTGTGTTATATGTGATGCGTGAATTTTTGCCTGAATTATTTGAATCTCAATGTTCAAAAACAAAAAGTAGGCAGACAATCAAGAAAATAAGGGTTAGAAGATGGTGGAGGGTGAAAAGCAAGACTATAGAGTTTTAAAGAAAATTAAGGGACAAAAAATGAAATGAAAAGTTAATATAAATTCAAAGTTTATTAAAGGAGTTGAAGAAGTTACAAAAGTAACTGAAAAGTTGCATCAACAACAGGGAAACTAAACGTTTTCGGCTATAGCAGATCTACAGAGAAAACTCGAAAATGTTAAACAAACATAGATGAATAAAACTTCCTCTATATGAAAGTTTTAATTTTAAAAAAACTACTAAATCATTATTGAGAAAAAAAAATTCAATATCATCATATCTTCATTTTTAATAGGTTCAAGACTGTTACGACGACCAAGGACTGTGCTTCTTTATATCCAGAGACGGACTTTACCGTAAAGAACCCTTAAAAAAATTTTGCACTGGTAGCAGCTACCTAGGGCAATGGAGCAATATGGGCATAGCTGGAAAAGGTTAATATGTCAACCCATAAACATTAACCTCACTTAATGGTGACTTTGTAAAGGAATCTACAAATTTCCTCATGGAGTGATTTACGACGGATCTTTTAATAAACAGGGAGAGTTTCATGGCAGTGGAACTTTAATCTATCCGAATGGGCAAAGGGTGGAGGGATTGTGGAGGAATGGAAAGCTTGAACAGTCCAGTCATTTTGTTTCAAAAAGTAGCTTTACTTCACTGAGTTGCTATAATGAATGCTAATTTTAAATGTGAATTTGTAGATGGTGACATAATGAGCAAAAATTACTGCGAAATGCCTGACCGGAGATTTCAAATCGAAATGGCCAACGACTTTAATCCTCCAGGTCAAGAATATTTGACCAATGAGCCACTACCACCTAGAAAAATTCCCAGTAGATGCTACGACCTGACAGATTCCTACTACAATCCCAAAGTCAAAACAATTTACGCTTACAAAAAATCTTCTTCCAACCTCAAAGCCAACAGTAACTCAGTTTCTCCCAGCCTTGACAAGGTAAAAGTATTGAGTTTTTACAACAGTTACTCATATAACAAAAACCAAACGTAGATGAAAAAAGAGTCTGGAAGTGACTCAAGCATTATGAAACTAATCAGAGGACAAAACGCTTCCGGAGAAATTCAGGATATTTTATGGATTCCATCGCCGGCACAGGAAGAATGGATCGAAAAGAACTGTAGAAAAGCGTGGGACGATCCGACTGGCTACAGACCGGATTTATACGAACAATGGTCCACCGGAGGTCAAGATGAACCGGAAGGCCTTCAGATGACATATTTTAAACCCAGAACTGATTATCAGATTATGGTGAAGAATCAAACCAAGAGAAGCTCCAAGTATGTGTATTGTGTAGAATTTGTGGGATAAGTTGGTACACTTTTTATTTAATAATGGTTTTCAGTTTACGGAAGTTCTCCTAGTTTATGTCAAGAACCGGAAGGTTAAGAGTTGGCTTGGGTATCGAATTATCAAGGGAGGATATAGAGATCTAGGCGTCAATCAATTTGTGGCAAATAAATAACTGAAATGTGATGGCTTTTATTCTACACTGTTAATACTTGAATTAACAACATCAGATTGATCAGGCTGTTTCTAAAAATGTCTCTATATTTATCTCTTCAATTTTTTTGAGTAGTCACATAATTTATTAATAAAAAATAACTTGTCTTAGCGAATTATGGAAGATTTATAAGTCGTATTAAATTGTGCAACAAAATTGGTCACATCATGAATCTTCCGTGAAAATCTCGATTAAACTGATGATACAATTTAATCTTGCGCTCTATCTAGAGCGCAACTGCATCATCAGTCTTCGTAAAATGAAAAACTTTCCCAACTGACTTATGCAAATGAATATTTGAATACTAACCGGCCTGATCTTCCTTAATAATCGTTCGTCTGAGAAATCAACATAAATCAAGGCAATTTACTAGTTTTGATATTCTGAAATTTTCAATTAGGCATCCGAAAACCGGTAGTCGGAACATAAATGAGGTGATCATTAATAATTTTTCGTGGCGTTGGGGCGTTTTTCACTCTCCTAGCCACGATTCATGCTGCTTGTAATCGTCCATTTACAGCTTTACAGTAGAGAATATATTCATAATTGTGGACGCGAGCGAAACCAGCTTAAATCATTTTTAATAGACGGAATTAACTGTACTGGCCCGGCAGATTGTTTTTTCTCCAACTGTGGAATTTAAATTATTTTGGTACACTTAGACGGGCAGCTTCATTTTACATTCCGGTCGGTAAGAAGAAAAAAAATTAAACGAAGGGACGTTAAAACAGATTACGCCGTGTCTTTTCTAAGTCCGGCATTGTCCTACAGACTAGTTTAACGCATCTGCCAAACGCGCACATTTTTGCATTTTATTATATTATTATGCTAAACCTGTCTAGGTGGTTGCAGTGGGGCGAGGGTTGCCAAATCTAGAAGGGGTGAAGGTGTACTTGGCCGAGCAGAAAGCGCGAAATTATTAAAATAGAAAAACCCGTTTTGTGTGGTTGTGGAGCAACTGCGAGGTTACCGACCTATGCGACTGATCAGCTCTCCCAAGTTTATTACGGATAATTTTGCCAGCCAATAAATGTTTATTCATTTTAGTTTTCAGTTTGTTACTTAAGAAAAAACGGGATAGTCAAATAGATTTTCTGTACAATTGTTGAGGATGATTATTAAAAATATGCAGAAATAAAGGTTTTTTTCACGTGTGAGGAGTCGAAAAGTTTGTTCTTTCTTCATCTTTATGAGTTTTGACAATTTGCCCTTTCTAAATTTTTGACAATGATTTTTAAGTTTGTTCTCAACTGGTAATAAAAATGAAAAATTCTAATTTTTTTTTGCAAAACTATGCAAGCTGCTGCAGATATTTGTGTTATCCTAACCCAACTAGTTCTATCTTTATACTATAATATTGTAGAAACGAAACTAGACAAATGCACATTCTCTAGAAAAATACACTAGAATTCTTTAAACTCTGAGTTTTTTACACTAATAAATAATGTTAAGAATTCTTTACGTTGTCTGTGCGTTCAATGGCCAAAGAGTGTACTATTTTAAATAATACTTTAATTTTAAGAGCTACTTTATGTAGTATGTACAGGGTGCTGCATTTTCGATGGTTTTACGGGGTACAGAGAAAACGGTAATAGATAGAAGAACGGTTCCCGGTAGAAGTTTTCATGTAGAATCCAATGGCATAGTCAGTTTTTTTCTATTCCGTTTAGTTTCTGACATATGACAGTAAGTTACATTTTTTTAAATGGAACATCCTATATATTTTTACGTCATTTAATTCTGTCGATTTTTACCTTTTCAACGGTGTATTACAACATATAAGTTTGTAGAGGTTAATCTTGTTATTTTAAAAAAAGACTTTTGCTAATCTAAAAAAAGGCCAATATCTAAAATACCAAACAAAATCAGAAATCATATAAACTAACACATCAGAAAATTAAATATTTGTAATAAATCTTATTAAAAATCTAAGTTACAAACAGTTCTACCGTCACTTTGTTAAGAAAAGTGGCCATCTCTACTTTCTACTATTTTTAAGGTAGAAGTTGAAGAAACTGTTTATAAACGACATGTAACATGTTAATATGAACATATCCAAATTTTGTTTTGACTGTGGGTATTTTTATACATATTATTTAGCACTTTTTTGTTAAGGAAACGCTTTTTTCTAATTACCAAGATTAACGTTTACAAACTTATATGTTTTAATACACCGTTGAAAAAGTAAAAATCAACAGAATTAAATGAATTAAAAATATAAAGGGTGTTCTATTTAAAAAAATATAACTTACTGTCATATGTCAGAAACTAAACGTAATAGAAAAAAATTGACTACGCCATTGGATTCTACGTCAAAACTTCTACCAGAAATCGTTTTTCCTTTTTTGATAACTTTAATAGCAAATGAAATACAGAGGAGGTTCCAAAATGACCAATTTTCAAAAACCCCCCGTGTCTTTGAAACAAAAGAAGTTTGCGCAGCCCACTCTTCGCCAATCATCTTAGCTCAGAAAATGAGATCGGAACACGTATGCTACTTTTTTTCTATCTATTACCGTTTTCTCTGTACCCCGTAAAACCATCGAAAATGCAGCACCCTGTACATTGACATATACCATCGATTTTATGATTTTCCAATCTACAAGATGTTTAAATAATTTCTTTCTTCTTTGCTAGTTCTGGTTATTGTTAAAATCGCTTTATGCGATGGTTTACCTGGGTGTGGTTCCTTTCTGAAAAAAGCTGTCAAAATCAATGTTGACCACCATATTAAAATATTCGTATCTAAAAGAAAATTGTTTGGAACTGAATATCTCAAAAGTGTTTATTTATCCATCATTTGAAACAAGTATACTTCTTGTAATGTATCAAATGTATTACAAAAATTTACGGTAACCCGCAGATTAAACGATTACTAATATTTTGAGATATTTTGGCATTTGGATCAATTTCAAAACATCCTGTAAGCGCTAATTGACTTCCTTACAATCATAATCAAATATGGGTTATCAACTATTGATAGTTTTCACTGCTGGACAACTTCATACTTCAACTGTTATTTTAATGAGGTTATTGTACCATTAACTGACAGTAACAACATTTAGGTCAGTTTTTAACTTGCTAACTGGCATAAGAGGGCGCTAGTCCCGATACAAACAAGACATCCGACTATTACCTAATGAGAAACTGCCTCCGACCGAAAACCTATTACAGTAGGAGGTCGCTACACCCAAAATCGGTATCGGCAGCATCAAGATCGAGTCCTTTATGAAAAACTTACTTTAAATACATCTTGGTCGACGCACTTTCGGCAAGTCACCGCAGCCAATTATAAAAGTACCACCGAAAAGATAGGAAACGGAGCTTTTGTGTGGTTTTTGCACCGTTATTGGTGTTGGCGCTGCCAACACACTCTATGTTCCCCCTAATCTCTCCAAAGTTATTTCCAACACGCCCCTATCCCGAAGCGCAACAGGCAACTTCGAAAGCGATTCAACCTTGCGATATCTCTATGGTACGACCTATGCGTTGTCTATGGTCTCGTCGAAATCAAAAAAATTCCCGGTACTATTGTTCGCCTGCCAATGCCTGGAAGCCCGTCTATCTATCTATTGTTGTTGCCGGTTCTTGCACATGCAAAACAGGTGATCTCGAGAGAAGAAGGAAAAAAATAAGCACACGACCGACTCGCCATCATAAATTATCGACTTAACTCGGCAGCCCAAATAGTTAATGGCTTCGATGACAATAAAATTAATATCCCATAAAAAGACCATTAAAACGGATTCCGAATCTGACTGGATGACGTCTATCGCCTTCGGCTCAATATCATTAATCAATTTCTTTAGAGCTGGTACTATTTGAAGAATTTAGTACTTTTAACTTTAAATCAAACAAAAGAAGTTTTCGCAGCCCACTCTTCGCCAGTCATCTCAGCTCAGAAAAAGAGATCAGAACACGTATGCTACTTTTTTTCTATCTATTATCGTTTTTTCTGTACCTCGTAAAACCATCGAAAATGCAGCACCCTGTACAATACCTCGTATCTTCTTGCAGAGCAATTTAACAGAAATACAAGTTGTTCTGTCCCATAAAAGTTTTGCATTTTTTTTGACAAATAAAGTACCGTTTGTTCATTTGATGGTCTTTTTTAACTTATTTTATCAATGTAGACTATTTATCACATAGTGTGTCCCAAAAATCTAGTTGTCAAGCTCTTTCCATCCAACTTCACAAACCTTGACTGATGGACAAATTTAAAAGCCAAAATCAAACTATAAAGCTAGAAACTAATTTGATAACATCAATAATTTGAATGCTAATGAAATTATAGAAATTTAGTGGGGAAACTATAGTGCTGTCGTGTTGCCATACTTAATAATAATAATAATAATAATAATGTTTATTTATTTAGCCAAATGCTATATACAAAAAACGATTAAAAAGTAAACAGTGTAAAAATATAGTACAAAATATTCAATAGAATTAAAATACAATTTACAATACAATACAATTTAAAAAAAAATATAACCGATAAATCCATGAGACGACTACCTTACACGTTGGACAGCACATATTTCCTCAACATTGTACTAAAATTTTTAAAATTATCACAGTTTTTCAAATCATTTGGTAGCTTATTGTACTCAGATAGTCCTCTACATAAGATGGAGTTTGACATTTGGTTTGATCGATACCTATCAACTAAGATAAAATCGTTACAATTTCTTGTTTGATAATTATGAACGTCCTTAAAATATGTTACTTTATCACAGATATAGGCAGGTAGTAATTTATTTCTTAATTTATAGAGAAAAACATAGACATCATAGATAATTCCTTGTTTAACCGACATCCGACATGACATTGGCAACACTCGACATCAACTTTACAGGAGTGTATCTGTTACATTTTAAAATTGTTCTTAATGCTCTATTTTGAATTACTTGAAATTCATTTATTTTGTAGTTTGGCAAATTATATAACAATGCAGAACAAAATTTAAGATACGGTGCCGCCAGACAGTTATACATAAGATATTCGGTATACCTAGAAAGATCTCCGCCAACTCTATAAATAAATCCAACTCTTTGTGAAAATTTTCTCATGATATAGTCAGCATGCGGACGAAAAGTTAGTTCAGAATCCAACATAACTTCTTTCGACCAATAATGAAACTAGTTTGGTTGTCTAACTTCGTTATCGTTTTTTAGCACCAAGAGTGAACAATCAACATCCCTCATCGTGTAACGGACAAGAACTCGGTGTTTGCCACTCCTTTCCTACCCTACCCTATTCTTGACCATCATTAGAATAATAATTATCCATATCTAGAGTGAGACGGACGGTGGCGGGAGAGGCCGCGGACCAGCTGAGAGAGATCCGATACACACAGGGCGTTCGGTTTCTTCACTCGCGACGTTTCTTCACCTAGCGCAAGATCGGGCCGTTCTGCGGCCCGCCGGGATCTTCTCGCGTCCGAGATCAACATTTTCGAAAAAAAATCCAAAACAATTTTATCTTCGGATCCGGGCAATTCTCCAGTCTAAATTTGGCGCGTTTTGCGACTCGTGTAGTAGGCGGTGTCGAAGCGTGGCGCGCAGTTACCGTTTCGATTGGTTCGATGTTTGGTTCGAAATTATTGATGGTGTCCAGGGTGTTCAGTGGCCCCCAGGAAGCAACCGATGAGGTAAGACCATCAAACGAATTTACGGAGCGTGCAATTTTAATTAATGACAGGAAAAAATTGAGTGATGTTTCGGCTACCTGCGGCAATTCTAATGCAATCATTATGTTGATGGAACAACGTAGAAACTTCAAGCAACAGCAATTTTAAAAACCGATGCTTGTTGTTAAACTTGGCGATTTGCGTAACTAATTTTGTATTAATTGCCAGCGTCTTAAGATCATTAGTCAAGCCCATACGGTAGCTTGACTACTTGAGTTATTAGTACGGAAATTGAGTGGTTATCCAACTAATTTTCACACGGAGTTATTAACATTATTCATTCAAACTGTAAAACTAAATATTTGCTTGAAATTAAGATGACATTATTACCTTAAGAAAAACTTACAAAAAAGTTTAAGTTTGATGGTAAATTGAGATGTTTAGGTATAGTTCCTTAGTACATATTAAATATTGTTGCAGATTTTAAAAACAAATTACTAAGTATTAGTATTACAACATATTTTCAATTATGATTGTGTGCAAAAAATTGGTACGTGTACCTTAAATTCTACAAGTGAAATGATATTGGCTACTATACAAGAAGAATTAAACTGCGGAGTCCAGGTTAAATAGAGAATATTAAAAAGAATTTTATGACAAACTTAGATCCGGTTTCAAAATTCATTAAACCACCTTTTCCCGTTTTGAAAAAAATCGACAATCTAGACATTTACTTACATTATCTCATCAGTTTAACATCACTACAACAACGGATTTAATTGAAAGTTTATGAAAAATTATTTAATTTTCTATTTTAGCTCTATGTGTAATTTTAACTACCATTTTCTCCTTACTTTTTTTTAACATTTTTTTGGGGGTAATTAAAATTGAAAATTTGCATATGAATGCAATATCTGATTTTTCGTAAGTAAACCAACAGGTGTGAAAAACAAAATATATGTATTAAGAGTAAAAAGTCACTTTTTGCCCTCAACAGACACCATTTACACAAATACAACAAAAGTCATACTTTTCGCACTTAATATACATAAATACATAGTTTTTAGCACAAAACCAGAAAATCCAGAAATTTTAACTTTGTTCTTTAATAAAACCCAAAATACTTCTTATTTTGTGCGAAAAAGTTGTAACGTTTTTGCCTCCTCAAAGTCGAGAATTTAGGATAGATGATATCACAGAATACCCTCGAGAATACCTTCAAATAACTTTTCCAAAGTTCAGCCAAAATCCTGATTATCTTCCTGTGTTTGCATCAAGTTGAAAAAAGAAAAAGGTTGTATATTAAGACATATATAGATTTTTTAACATCAAGTTGTGACAAGTCGTACCAATTTAGTTAAATTTGAAAAACGTGACTAAAGTAATAATATTTTAAATCACAATAATTATATTATGTAAAAAAACTACGCGGAAATTGCTCAAATACCACTGAAAATTCTTGTAATTCCGGAGAGTTCAACAGTCGATTAAGCTAGAAACCTTTAGTGTAAATAAAAATTCGCTTTTACAGGCAGAGTGTAAAATAAGTATACATAACTTATTAATGCAGTAAATTTGTAATTTTCAAATTTTTTAATAGTCATTTCATATTTTCTAAANAATCNTGANNCTACCCCNCCCGGNACNGTCNCGCTNGGNTNCNCGNACATNCNCNAGGCATAGNTNNCGTGTANCAACCCTATCGTGTTCATAGACCNGACNGGGNAACCTNAGNTACATCTGGACNGAAGCAACACGTGGCCANANGATNGCGTCCGATCAGGGCATTTAAGTGGGAGNNNGTNGNGTGANCANAAAGGCCGANNCTGTCNCNGTCNNNTCTAATTCACCGNACNNCTAGGNATCNATACCANAACGNAANCANNNNGTAACNNGGTCCGGGTCNNTCTNTGCGATACNGNANAGNNGTTTAATTCGTTANNNANCNNGGGTNGGACNAACCGACNNCATAATGTNNGGTTNGGNCTGTAGGNAAATANNNNAACTCCNAAACNCACATNCATTANTTNGCGGCGNANAGNNAGCCNGCAATATTCAGTNCATCTGGATTGACACNNTCCGATTTAGNTCCATCGCGGNGGCTANCNNTCNGTTTTTATATTATTACCAAGACCCTTTTCTTTAAAATGCCAATGTGCCCAATGGAACTTCTAAAAGCTGTCCTGTTTCTTCAGAGTAAACCTTTGTTGCTCTCAAAAATGCAGGCGGCCTCAAAATGTAACTCATAAGTATGTAAGAGGCAATAGTTTACTGAATGAGAAAGCATATTGTACTATACCACTGAGTATTGTGTTGGAGTAAAATCATTCCAGTTCAAAGCTTTCAACCACTGTTGGATTTGAGCAGGATCTTTTGGAAAGTAAAAGACTGACACTTTTGGGCCTTTCACCAAATTGCTTTTACAATTGGCAAACAACAAGTGGACGGCATATTGTAGAGGCAAAATAGAATTTTAAGTTAAAAAACCAACAACAAATTATAGAATAATAACAATAGTTGATATCACAATAAAATGAACACAAACTACACTTTCACTAGAACAATTAACATATAAACAACAATATATAATTAACAAACAAAAATTACTTTGGCACAAAATTCAAAACTTGTCATATGTCATAAGAATTGATGTACCAGACTATTTGCAATAATTTTAGTAAATTTTCAATGTCAAAACGTTTAAAAATTGTCAAATTTTATGACAATTGTCTTACTAGACTATTTTGCATTCATTTTAGTCGATTTTTAAGGTCAGAACGTTAAAAAGTAATCATAAAAATTGATGACTTACTGTTTTCAGTTGTGCGAATCAATTTGCATGGTTAAAATGCTAGAAAGGAGGAAATGCAGTCCCTAAAATGTGCGGATAAACCTTTTTTAGGTAAAACACGTTAAATATAGAGTGTCTGAAAAAAGATACGTCGTTTCAAACATGTGTAAGATATATTAAAAAAAATTATTTGAAATCATAAAAAAGGAATTTTCCGATTGAGCAAATAAAATACAGGGTGTTCTATGTAAAAAAATCCTAATGTGTGTCAAAAATTTGACAAGTGATCTGGCGCTTTTTGCAAACAACTTTCACACCTTGTTTCTCGAATACCACACAGCTCCAATGACATTATAGAACATTTTCTTGTATGGCAAATATAGAGACGTGGTGGCGGTCCTTTTACCATTCTTTAAATGGTGTATTAGTCGTGGTACGGCACCAGATATGTCACTTAACGCCAATCGTTTACAAGATACCCCGAGACCTGTAATAACAAAACATGACACGGAGCGGCTATCGTTATCTCGCTCCGGCACCTAGTCAGCGTCACCGTTTATCGGACAAGGAGAAGACGAGCCGTAAATGAAGTCGTGCCGGGACATTACAGTGATTTAGAGAACAATAAGTGTCTTTTCTACACAACGACCAGATTCCTGCGTCTTGTCCGATGTGGGTTAGGCCCCATTTTTTTTTTCTCGCTCTTACTCTGTTTACCGAGCATACGGTTTTCCGCTTTAGCTGTCGTCCAGTATCCGATTCAATTATTTGGTTTCCTGGGGCGACCGGCCAACCAAACGCACCTGTAGCAAAAAGGCCCATATTATAACCGATATATCACTTTTATGTTGCCCGAGAAAAAGACAAGTACTCGTTAACCCGCGATATTTTGCCCATGGTACGAGGCGTTCCGATAACGAGATGAAATTGCGCATATTTCCGTGCACTGCCTCGTTTTCTACATCTTTTGTCTATTTGCTCAAACGTTGTTTTCTTTTTCACTTTGTTGCAGTATACAACTACTTACCAACTTACACATCTGCACGTATTGTTAATTAAAAATTGTTCATGTTGAAAACAAACACCCGTCATTTTAACTGGATGTCACCATTTTCACAAAACTGTACCATAATGCATAATTTATTATTCTAAAAGCACCCTAACCAACCGTTCTTGGCAAATTGCCCAATAAAGGGAGCAGAAGCCAACCTCCCCCCTGTTAGTTGGGTGGTTCACGAAGGAAGGAAGGACGAAGAAACCAACCGTTCATCCATTACCTCTTCTAACCTAACCTAACCTAAGTGACAGTTGACAGACTAACTGACAGTGACATTTGACGCTGTTGCCAAGACATAACAATTATAAATAGTAATAAAGTTTTTTTACCGACAAAGATGGACTAACCCGACTAATCGTCATTTGCACCGTCGAACTTCAAGCCCAGCTTAAGTTTTAAGTGTGGTCCAGACTGTGACTTTTTTCAGCTGTATTCTACACAGTCTGGACCACACTTAATTTAAGCTTGTCCTATTGCATTTCTTTCATATTTTTCAGTCAAATATTTTGTATTATTACAAAATCGACATTGCCACTAAAGGTAACAATAACCAATTTTAAAAGCAGTTTTTCTGAAAAACATTTGGTACAACTTATACTTTACAAATACAGTGTGTCTGAAATAGGTTCTACATTTCGGTCGGTTAAATGGGGAAAGCTTTAGAGAATTGTATGAAACTTATTCCCGATTTCCAATAATTATTTACCTAACCAGTGCGGAAAGTGGTACTTTTCCGCACGTGACTGCAGTTGCCCGAACGACTACGCAATATTTCCTTTAAAATAAGGTGCAAGTCAATATTTTGACAGAAAATTCAAAATGGCGGCCTGCAACGCCATTTTGTCTGTCATTTTTAGAAACTACGTGAAATTTTCTTTAAAATGAGATGCAAGTCAATATTTTGACAGAAAATTCAAAATGGCGGCCTGAAACGCCATTTTGTCTGTCATTTCTTGAAACTACGTGAAATTTCCTTCAGAATGAGGTGCAAGTCAATATTTTGGCAGAAAATACAAAATGGCGGCCTGGAACGCCATTTTGTCTCTCATTTCTTGAAACTACGTAAAATTTCCTTTAAAATGAGGTGCAAGTCAATATTTTGACAGAAAATTCAAAATGGCGGCCTGGAACTGTCAAAAAATACAACTTTTTTATTTGTCAAGTTACAGTTGACGTCTCGGTGTCATTTTATGTTAAAATTTCCCGGAAAAGACGATGGTGCAGTCGGTTTTTTGATAACTCAAAAACTAACAGAGTTAGACCTAAAATTAAACATTTTAACCATTTCTTTGCCAGGAACTTGGCCGGATTAAGAGATACATGAAATCTGACTAAAAAATATTTACAATATATGTTATATTATGGTAAAGGAAATTTGACGCCCTCTAGCGGCCAAACGGTGTTAACAATCAACTCATGTGGGGATATTTTTGGAAACCTTGAAATCCGATCTATCTTTTGTTTTCTATGACATTTTGACGTAACTTGTCAAATAAAGTAGTATTTTAGGGTCAAAGCAACGAGTGTCACAAAATATGTGATTTTATGGTGAAAGAACAGTCGATTATATTTTAGCGTATTGTGCGGCCGAGACTTTACTGTGACGTCAGGATCCATTCCTTTCATCCATCCAAGATCCAAGATCCAAGATTTAGTATTTATTTATTGTAAATTAATCTTGCAATTCGGAAAAGTAACTATCGCACTAGTGTGGACTCAAATGAGTGCGAAAAAGTGTACTTTACCGCATCCGAGTTGGAAAATTAAATTATCTTTCTCTGTTTTTCGGAAAATTGGGAAAACAGAGGGGCTGCATTTTTAACAATTGCAGTTCCTTAACAAAGCCAAAAAGAATTTTGAAACTAAGACATTATTAGGGCGTTTTTTTACGTAGAACACGATAACGTAACAAGAAAAACCTATCGTCATTGGTTTACGAGATATGGATGATAACTTTGTAAATTGTTATGGCCGCCATCTTAAATTTTTGCATTTTTGGAAGGCGCTTAAAGAATCCTTTTCAATGATGTATGTACTTGATGATGGTATTATTTAGTTTCTAAAGAACAAAAAACGTTTTTTTTTAAATTTTTGTCTAGGTGGTGTTGGAAAATGTCGGCGCCATTATGAAATACTATAATGACTATCAGTGTGTTAAAGCTTTGGTTATATCTCCAAATTTTTTGATATATACATACAAAACTGGAAAAAAATGTTCTATTTATTAATTTCATCACCTGATTTTTGCGTACAGAATAATCTAAAATTTGGCTGACATTATTAAAAAATTATTAAACACAAAAAATTATTAAAAAAGAACAAACAAAGTTTACATCAGTCTACAAAAATCAAGTAATGGTCCATATCTAGGAAATCAATGACGATAGATTTTCTCTATTTACTACGTAACAAAGTGTTCTAATCTCTCTAAGTCTTAGTTTCAAAACTCTCTTTGGCTTTGTTAAGAAGTTATAAGCAATTGTTTAAAAGGCAGCCTTTTCCAATTTTCCGGAAAACGAAGAAGAATAATCTCATTTGGAAACCGGGAATAAGTTTCACATAAGATTCTCTAAAACTTTCCCCATTTAACCGACTCTGTAGCTCTTATGGTTACCGAGATCCCAATACATGTAAAACCTATTTGGGACATACTTTATAGCTTTATTTTGATTACGTATTTAAGTTTGTTGATAAGGTCTATTGGTAATATCTAAAAAATTTTAGTCATGATTCATCAGTTTCGAGACTGGTCGTACATTGTAGATTTGCCACTCTGAACCGGTCGACCAAATTAAATTTCAAATGATGTGAACTAGTTGACTATGCATAGAACGTTCGCGGTCTTTGGAATGAAGAGGAAAAAATTGAAGCAATGTTGCTGCACCGGCTTCGATTATACCCGGTTAATTAATCAACGCGCCTTTTGTAATTAAGGATGGAACGTCGAGATTGCATGCCAGATTCCGTAAAACCTGCAAACAGTTTCTTCTATACGAATAAAATGTGATATTCGTCGTTTTTTCCACACACCTCGATAGAGCGAGAGGGAACTATTTCAATTAGCTCTTATCGAAATATGGCGAGCTTAATTAATTAAAAATGCTGAGATCCGTCTTCTACGTAGGGTTTTTTTCCTTTTGGATCGTCAATGTGTAAATAAGTAACGGTAAAGGTTTTTTTGGTTGGGTGTCGAATAAAACCCCGTATAATCGGCTTTATTAAGTCGCAATTCAGATTGGGAGGGGAGATAAGTCGAATGTGAAGAGATATCCACGTTCGACTGCCCAGTCAAATACGACCCAACCCAACCAGATCTTCGGGCAATTTTCTAAAACCAAAACGAACGCGAGTCGTGACTGACATCATATATTATCTTTTAGAACCGTTCTAACATTTCGAAACAAGATTTATGAACGTGAAAATAATAAAACTTTTGCCACGTGCTTCGACAGAGTCGGAGCGTTGTTGCATCAACCTGCTGCTATCTTAAGCTAAGGAAGAAAGCGAAAAAAGTTAAAAAAATAGACAGACACTCAGATTATTTGTATAGTAGCAATACAAATAAGGAAGGATCATTGCAATTCTTTGACAAAACAAATTGAATGTTTTTCTTGACTTGCTTATTTTTTTATGTAAAGGTACACGATTTTTCCATTTAATGTAATAATATTTTGGATGGATATTTACTAGTTGAAGAAGTTTCTAAATTTTGATTCTATAAGTCTTTGCTCTAAAAGAATTTTAAATTATAAAGAAGGATTTCGTCGAAAATAAACTTGAAAAATGCACTGTTTCAGTTTTTTTTTTTGAGGATTGCACCAACAATTTTCGATGTTTCTATAGAAGATATCAAAAATTATAAGATTTTTGAGATAAGTTTAGTGTCATATTCAATGATAATAAGTCTAAAAAACCGATATTTTCCTATTTTAAAAACCTTTTTAATTTTGTTATTTTTGATTGTAGCTAAATATAACTTCTACATTGTTAAGACACTTTTTTTCGTAGATTCCAATGGTGTAGATCCTATTAAAAGCTACGACAAGGATCGTTCCTATCAAAAGCATGACTATTATATAATTTTGTGTACACCAAAATGCCTTTTTGCATACAAAATACCTTGAAATGCCTTTAAAATACCTCACAATGCTTTTATTATTGCTCCAAATGCCTTAAAACTGCCTAAAATGCCTCAAATTCCATTGTTAAGACATTTTTGTGGCATTCTTAAATTTGATTATAAGGTATTGGGTTAATGAGAAACCCTGACTTCCTCAGGGTACGTGATTGCTTTTCCAAATTTTTAATACCCAAAAGCTTAAAATTCATTTTTTTTTAAATCACGTGACAGTTTTTAGGTTAGGTTAGGTGACAACGTAAGGGTTTTTATAAATTTTTGACACTTGATTTGACCTTGTGCGGAAAAATTAAAATTGATTTTCTAAGGTCAGGCAACTGGTTTTCCAAATTCTGACAAACAAAAAATATTGTTTTTACGGTTGTCTGAAATTACGGGTTAAATTTTGACGTTTGAACGATTCTTCTAACTGTCATAGTAACCAAGTTAGCACGTGTCAAATAAAGACACCCATCATTTAAAAGAAATAGTTGAAAAATTGGTATTTTAAATTTAGACAGTGGTAAAATTGTAATAACTACGTTACGTGACGTTGATAATTCAATTTTAGAGTACGCAACACTGTAAAGGCCAATTGACATTGTCAAAAACAGTCACGTGACCTTCAAAGTGCAGTTTAAACTTGAGAAAATTGATAAATTCAATTTATACAGTTGTAAAAACTGAAATTGCAAAATACACGTCACGTGACTTTGATAATTCAGTTTTTGAGCATGCAACACTGTAAAAGCCAATTGACACTGCTAAAAACAATCACGTGATCTTCAGAACGCAGTTTAAACTTTGAAAAATTTATAAATTCAATTTAGACACTTTTAAAAATTGAAATTGCAAAATACACCTCACGTCACTTTAATAATGCAATTTTGAGCATGCAATACTGTAAAGGCCAATTGACACTGCCAAAAACAGTCACGTGACCTTCAGAACGCAGTTTAAACTTGAGAAAATGGATAAATTCAATTTAGACAGTTGTAAAAACTGAAATTGCAAAATACACGTCACGTGACTTTGATAATTCAGTTTTTGAGCATGCAACACTGTAAAGGCCAATTGACATTGTCCAAAACAGTCACGTGACCTTCAAAACACAGTTTAAAGTTTGGAAAATTGATAAATTCCATAGAAATTCAATTTAGACAGTTGGAAAAACTGAAATTGCAAAATACACGTCATACTTTAATAATGCAATTTTTAAGTTTGCAACGCTGTAAAGGTCAGTTGACATCTGTCAAAATTAATCACATGACCTTTAAAATGTAGTTTACAAACTTGGTAAATTAAATTTGGACTATTTTAGACAGTTGTAAAAGCTGAAATTGTAAGGGACACATCACGTAACTTTGATTATGCAATTTTAGAGCTTGCAACACTGTAAAGTCCAGTTGACACCTGTCAAAAACAGTCACGTGACCTTCAAAATGTCGTTTAAACTTTGAAAAAATGGTAAATTATTATAATAATTTGTAATGAATATTGTTTCAACTCAATATAATGTAACAAAGATTTTACCATAATAATTACATCTGCTTATGCTGTTCTGTTCAATTTAGTTATTTTGATACACTGTATTGTCTACTGCAAAGTATTTCTTAAAATATCGCAAAATTTACTTTATTTAGGCTTTATTTCGCTCAAAATATCACAAAACATTTTGAAATATGCAAACAATGTCTCAAAATACTAATATTAATAGGTAATTGAGAGTATTACCTTAAAAGTACCTCAAAATGCCTCGTAATAGTGGCAAAGCACCTCATAATACCTCGAGTGTGTACACCAAAATACCTTGGCAATCTACCCCTCGGCTGTGAAGCAAGTCACTCCAAACACTTTTATCATTATACTTCAAATGTTTGAGGACTTTGAAGTAAAACTATGAGAAGAACCATTTGGTCTGTAGAAAAATTTATTTTATTGTTGTTTCCTACATACTCTAAAATGGTGAAGAACGTACACACCTACAGTTTTTCTAAATATTGTAAAGAAGGTTTTATTTGTTGATTATTAGAGCCATCCTAATAATTACTAATGAATACAAACTCAATCCGTATTAAACACAATTTTGCATAAACCTGTGAAATTTTATTTCCTTTTCGTTCGCTGTTTTTGATTTAAAAATTACAAACTTCTTCGTTTCCCACTACGCAATAAGTACGTAAAACTGGCATCGTAATTTTTTGTCTCGGTCTGCGCATAAATCTCACATTTTATTGCATATTAGAGCAAAATTTGCATGCTATTTTTGCGATATAACGAGCCTGTCTGAACATCGTACAGGCTCGGTTGATTGAGCAACTTTGCGGGTAAATAAAAATTTATTCAAATCGGTCTCAGGAAGTCGGGGATTAGCCGAGCCGACCGCAAAAGGGCAATGAGATCGGACAGTTATTCGATTTAACTCTTTCCTTTTAACCACCTTTTTGATTTTTTTTTCGAAACATTAATCGGTTCTAACTGTTGCGGAAAAACTTGATAGATTAACTACCCACAAGCGTCAAGATAAATTAGGTTGTAAAATTAATAATGATTGGTAGTGATTGTTAGAGTAATAATTTGTAATATAAATTAAAATAACATTTTTTTAGTGCTCAAAATTACTAAAAAGTAAAAATTTAAGCTCAAACTACCATAAAAACCTGAGTCTTTTTTAAAAAAAAAAATTTTAACTATAATTTTAATGGTCCCCTTTTTTTTAAACAATAAAATGGAAATATTAATATTACATTGGAGGCATCTTTAACTAAGTTAAATTTTAGTGAAGTTTTTTCGGATATCGTCTATGTTCCTGAAAAGTTTTTAGTTTTCTTTTTTGTAACTAAAAGTTGCTTTAAAAGTTAGCTTTGCTCAGTCTTTCAACTTGATTCAGATTGGTTATTGACCAGGAAAACTGTTTTTAGTAAGTACACACATAAAAGTGCTTAAAATTCAAAAATTTCTCATTTACAATTACACTCACAATTTGATTATGTAAGTATTTATTATATTGTCTGAGTATTAATAATTTTTTAGTAAAAACTTTTTTTGCCCAAGTTTTCCGAAAAATCTACCACTGTGCTTAGTTTGTAGGGACAGTCAGGGACAAAATCGTCTGTAAAATCCACTTAGATTTATAAAATTACTGTTTTAAGCACATTTTTAGAATCCTTATTGAACTTCCTATTGTATAGCTTGAAAAAACACTACAAAATATGGTACAGTCAGGGAGAAAAGGGTTATTAAAATTTGAACTGCCAAAAACACAGTTGTTTTAAGCACATTTTTGGAATCCTCATTAAATTTCCTAATCAATGACCTGAAAAAACACTACAAAACATGGTACAGTCAGGAGAGGGTAAAATCGCAAAAACACTGTAAAACCCACTTGGAGTAAGAAAATGACTGTTTTAAGCACATTTTTGGAATCCTCATTAAATTTCCTAATCAATAACCTGAAAAAACACTACAAAACATGGTACAGTCAGGGAGAAAAGGTTATTAAAATTTGAACTGCCAAAAACACAGTTTGTAGGGACAGTCAGGGATAAAATCGCCTGTAAAACCCACTTGGAGTAAGAAAATGACTGTTTTAAGCACATTTTTGGAATCCTCATTAAATTTCCTAATCAAACCTAAAAAACACTACAAAACTTGGTACAGTCAGGGAGAAAAGTGTTATTAAAATTTGAACTGCCAAAAACACAGTTTGTAGGGACAGTCAGGGACAAAATCGCCTGTAAAACCCACTTGTAGTAAGAAAATGACTGTTTTAAGCACATTTTTAGAATCCTCATTAAATTTTCTATTTGCCAGCTTATAAAACACTACAAAATTTGGTACAGTCAGGGAGAAAACCGGTGTCAAAGTCTGAACTGCCAAAAACACAGTTTGTAGGGACAGTCAGGGATAAAATCGCCTGTAAAATCCACTTGGATTTAGAAAATGACTGTTTTAAGCACATTTTTGGAATCCTCATTAAATTTCCTAATCAATGACCTGAAAAACACTACAAAACATGGTACAGTCAGGGAGAAAAGGGTTCTTAAAATTTGAACTCCCAAAAACACAGTTTGTAGGGACAGTCAGGGATAAAATCGCTTGTAAAACCCACTTGGAGTAAGAAAATTACTGTTTTAAGCACATTTTTGGAATCCTTATTAAATTTCCTAATAAATAACCTGAAAAACACTTTGTGTGCTGTGCTGTTACAGTAACTTAGAAAAAATCTGTTTCTGTCTAGTTATATCCAGTAATATTAAGATGCGATTTAATCAGCTGATGCAACACCAAACAAATGCATTTTTACAAATGTCAGGCTGGCAGAAATTTTTTTTTTTTTCAAAAATTCCCCTAGAAAAGTTACTGACAGTCGTTTAATCAAAATTTCCATAAATATACCATACGGGAGCATCTATTTATATTAACAATCAAATACAATAATTACCCAACAACTTAAGAGTTGGCAAACTAACAGCTATAATTGAAGTACCTACCGCAATTTTCCCACATCAGTTTAAACACAGCTGTCAATCACTTTAGTCGGGTTACAGTTAGTTGTTTACTGCACAAAAGATTCACTGCAGGTAATCGAGTAATGAAGGAAGCATTTAATAAGCCGGGCAATTAAAATTTCGATGTTGAAAAAGGTGTGCCGACCGAAAAAAGGCTGGAGATCTCGTTATAAGGGGAAAAGTGTGTAATTTGAAAGCGCGAAATTAGTCTTGTACACTTCCTCTCGTATCGTACGGATACAATAATAAATACTCGGAACGGTCCCAAGGATTTAATCAGCAAGACTTTTAACTAGCTGCATCAATATCTCCGCAACAAATTGGTTTGGTAAATACGAGGCGGTCTTTGAAAAGATTTTTTTTTTAGAAAGATTCAGGTGCGGACTTGAAGCAGCTTTACTGCTGGAGCCATCAAATTGAAAATATCTAGACACGGTCCTGTTTCACTCGAATTACCTAGCATTTTCTCGATGGGATTGACACGTCTGACTTTAAAATCAATCTAATTAGAATGTAGATGGATGCGGTGTGATTACATTGAGCAGTAGTAAAATCAAACTAATTATTAGTTTGCTTTTTAGATCTACCGTTAAAAAAGTTTTGTTTTGCGTGGGAATCAGCTTGTTAGTTTTGATTGATACACCAACAATTCTTAAAAAGTTTTAAGATGTTCATCGAAATACCCAATTTAACTGAAATACTTTAAAAAACCCATAACCACTTTTTCAGGTTCTTTTCAACTAATTCTGATGCACCAAGTCGACAGTTGATACCTAATTAATTATTCCAATTCCAATGTGAATTATATGATTTTTCAAATTTGAAAATGGCCATTATACGTTTCTTCCATTATAAATGTATACAGCTTTATGAAGTATCCATATGGTACAAAGAATGTTCATCACATTTTGAACCTAATTTTGTATTTTTAAACATCATCTGACATTTAATTGAAGATTTTAATTATCTACACTTGTATTTGTATGAAGTGAATTTAATCACAACGACGACATCTTCCTGGTCGATCGATTTAGACTTTTTCCTGTCAGATTAATTGGCATTTTCGCAGTTCGTTAACCAGACAGCAGTAAATATCAATGGCGACCGGCACACGATCATTAAAATCAATTTCCACTTTAGTCCATCCTGCCTTATCAACTGATAATTGATGATTCGAGCTCGTGCTATCCGGTCTCAATCTCAATCTAGGCCTACGGCATCTCAATCATGATAATGATTATTGTACGATTTATTTAATTAGTACGTAGCGACTCTATTTACACGTTTTTGTGATTAAAGAAAGATCGAGAAAAAAACAGCACTACTTTAATAATTTTATCTTATTCACTGTCTATTATTTTAAAAAATGTATGCTTTTTCAAAATAATCACAAAAAGGAATGATTCTGAATATAGGAAAACCCTCTTCACTTATGGTTTTAACGGAAACAGTATACAGGGTGGTCCAGTGTTCATCAATCGATAGCCCATCAAAAAACAAGTTGACATGCATTATGTCATTTTCCTGAAGAACGCTTCCTAAGGAAGGCACATACCTCCAAAGTTCAGTTTAAAAAATCGTTTTTTTGCTAAAACTGTCAGACCAATTTTGATAAAATTTGGAACAAGTAATTAAGAAATGAGTACTCGTTATGTGATGTGAATGACATTCTTCAAAATTGTTTATATGCGTCGATATAGGGGGATAGTCTTTATTTTCTACGCTCACTGGATATTATCCAAAATTGACAAAAATGTCTACTTGGGTTATTGTATTTTTTACTTTAAAATGGTTCAAAAGGATTCAAATCTGGTCATCTGTGAGGTTAACGAGTTAATTTTTGACACTGAAAATAGTCAAAAAACTGGATTTTTGGACTAATGTTTACTGGCGTTCAATTTTTTAGACTATAAGTAGTGTAAAACTGATCATTCAATCAATTTTTTTTTATTCATTTAAACGCTGGTAACAGTCCGAATTTTCGAACTATTTTAATTCTAAAAATTAGTGTTCAAGACTAATATCGTAGCATTTAATGCCAAAATTGTTTACTTTCATCAATGAAGAGTCTGAAACTTAACTTTTACTATAAAAAATAGTTTAAAATTCGAATTTTTCAGTCTTAAAGTACAGTGAAGCGTCTAGCAGTCAATTTAATACTGACAAAGCGTTTTTAAGTCTGCTATGTCAAAAACTTGGTGAAGATAACCCTAAAACTTGATTTTCTAAGCTGAAAGCAGTTTTTAAGCCCTAAAAATAGTCCAGAGTTATAAAAAATTTAAAAGCAAAGTAAGAAACTTGAAAAGTTAGTCTTCAAGTCAATTTTCATAAATCTAATGTCAATATCCTGTATTTAAGACTATTTTCAAGACTAAAATATTAAAATGTATTTTCAAATTATGAAAACTTACTTCAAATCCAAATTTTAAGCTTTTGATGTCACTTTTCATTGGTTCAGAGTCACTTTTTGGTGTCCAAGAATTTTCAAGGTTGAAATGTGTGAATTTGTAGTAAAAAATTCTCGATAAAGTAGTTTTTCATGGCTACAAGTCAATTTTCACTACTAAAGTTTTTCAACTTATCTGAAAACTATAACAACTGACTGAAAGAGAGTTTTTAAGCCTCTCAAGTCAATTTTCATAGTTTCCAAGTCAATTGTCAAGGCTAAAGTCTTTCAATTTGTCTGAAAACTGGTTACAAATACAATTTTTAAGCCTCTCAAGTCAATTTTCACCGTTTCAAAGTAAATTTACTGGTTTCTAAGTCAATTTTCAAAACTAAAGTCTTTCAATTTGTCTGGAAACTATGAAAACTGGCTACAAAGACATTTTTTAAGTTGGGTTGAGTTGGTTTTGGGCCTTTGAACGTAATAACTCAATTATCTCGTAAACGAAGTTTCAAATCAGAATTTTATAAGAGATCCTTTATTTGTCAAATTGAACAAGTAAAGTAAAAAAAAACTGAAATTTTTGCAAAATATCCAGTGACGTAGAGAATAAGGCAGAAAAATGAAAACCATTATTGCTCCAGCGGTCTGACAGTTATGACAAGAAACTGATTTTCCTTGGGAAGCATTTTTCAGGAAAATGACATAGTGTATGTTAACTTATTTTTTTGATGGGCTATCGAATGGTAAATTATTGACATTTAAAACTGGACCACCCTGTATTATCATTATCATGACTTTCGTTTGTAGGTTAGTTTTTTTACTTATACATATAGAAATATTTGTTATTTCCTCAACAAATTTAATAATGGAAAGTTGGACAATTGCAGGTAATTAAACTGAAATAGTGGCGATATGACATGAACTGTATGTAAAATCTACTATTTAACTTTTCATAGCATTTTTTGAATTGTTCTTATTTTTTGACATTTTTTGTTAATATAACGATTAAACACAATGTTAATGTAGACATAATGATTAGTGACTTTTTGACAGTTGTGGACAGTGTGCCGTCTCTCAGTATCTCGAATTGACGGACAAGAAATGGAACACCTGACACGAAGCTAAATATAACCGGTAGATATCTCAAAAAGGTGTTCCCAGGCGTTGACCCGATCGACTTTATCGAATAACTCTACATAAATTTGAATAGTTAATGTCCTTTCCGGCGGCCGGCCATTCGCCGTGCTCCTGTTCGCCTTCTTTTTTTTCCGTTCAATATTTTCGTCCTGCTTTAAGCGCTTTTTCTAAGCGGTTTCGGTCGCGCTTGATTTATCCCTCGGTTGCTACCAGCGAAGAGTTAATTTTGCATTCGATGCGCCGGTCACTGCCGTATAACAGTCATTTTTATTTGAATTTATTAGTAACACTCCGCGGATCATCCGATTATTTCTAGTTGCTTCTTTATATTCAATGTTCGATTATTTTTGCATCATCGTATATCAAGGCTAGAAGGTTAACGAAAAATCGCCTTTACAATGTCTTTGTCATGGTGTTTATTAATTTATTTTTTTGAGTTTTGTATTGACAAATTGTTTATTTATTACAGAATCTTGTTCGGAACTGAGAGTTTTCACTTCCTGAGGCAGCCAAGTATTCAGTCTTCTCTGTTCTATAAGGTAAGATGGAGTGACAAAGTTAGCAAAGGCTGCTTTCAAAGTCTTCTTAGCGCATCTGGGGTTATATTACCACTAATATTGCTACCAACAATTCAATAGCTAAGTTAAGATGTACTACATTGGCATCAATGCAGATTGTCTGCCATACAAAATAAAGATTAAATCAGGGAGATGTCTTCTCTGTCCAAAAAAAGATATTTCTACTGATCTAATTTTGGAGGAATTACTATAAGAAATATAGTTTTTGGACTTACACAAATTAACAATTTTGGACTTAGACAAATTAAGGTAGTTATGACTTGAAATTTACGAACTTACAAGTAGGTGTTATAACTAAAAAAAGCAAGCTTTGGTCACAATAATCATTAAGAACTATATTTTGAAAGGTGATTAAAGATTATATCGTAAAACATTTCCATCATAAACGAAGACATAGAACCAGTCTAAGAGTTTCTAAATGCCTCTAAACCAGTCCAGAACCTTCGATATCTTGTTTAAACTGTCCAAAAACCTTCTAAATGTTTTCGAAGGAGTTTAGGAGCTTTCAAAAGATTTTAGAACAGTCTAGGAGCTTTCGTATGCTTCTATAGCAGTTTAAACGCAATATTGAGAAGCAACTAATGGTTTCCAAATGCCTCTAAAGTCTACTGTCCTGAAACCTTTCAAATTCTCCTGGAATAGTCTAAAAACACTAAGAACAGAATTCAAAACAGTGTAAATGCTTTCTTTTTATACATATTAATGAAACTTTCTGTAATCTTGTTTTTAAGTAATACCTCCTCCTCCTCCTCTTTCCATTATACTTCAAAGGATGTAGTGACACCATTTACTCGTATATTTGATTCAGCAGTTGATTCCATGTTTGCCTATCCTGTGCAATCCTTTCTCCCGAAAGGATTGCATACAGTCTCATGTTTATTAAGGGTTTTGTTTTTGGTCTACCCATCTAGTTGGAGATCTGCCGCTTTTGCCTTCTACTTTCCCTTCTATGATTAGTCGTTCCATTGTTCCTGATCCTCTAGCTATCGTCTATAAACCCACATTTCGAAAGCCTCTATTCTGTTTTTATCTGCTTTGTTTAAAGTCCATGTTTCCGCTGCGTACGTTGCAATTGGAAGACAAGAGCATCAACTGAACGGAGTTTCGTTTTTTTGGTGATAGATCTGTCTTTCCATATTTTATTTAGCTTGATAGTAGCTGATCTTGCCATAGTCAGGCGACGCCGCATTTCGCTTTGACATTTCCCTGTGTTGGTAATCAAGGAACCAAGATAATTGAAATTGTTTACCACTTCATAGCCTGCAATTTCTGATATTTGTGGAGAATTTTTATAATGCTCATAATTTCCGTTATTTCTGATATTGTTGACGCTATGATCGGTGTGTCGTCGGCGTAACGGAGGTTGTTAATCCGCCTTCCACCAACTGGTATTCGGCCTTGCCACTATATACTATAGTCCAAAAGTAGCTCCAGTTTACTTTATCAAATGCTTTTTGATAGTCTACAAAGCAGAGATACTTTGGGATATTAAATTCTCTAGCTTTTTCAATAAGTTGCCTGGCATTTAATATTTGTTCCCTAGTTTCTTTTAAGTAATACCTTCTCATGTTTTAATGAAATAACCACGTCCATCCGTTTTCCGCAAGTGATTAGTTATAGTGTGTGTTCTAATGTTCTAAAGATTGTTCAAATTAAAATCCATTATTAACTAATTTGAAAGCCAGAAAAGAAATTCCAACATTATGGCCACTTAGAAGTAACTGACATTTTATTCTTATTATGTGGTACTAGAGGCAATCAGGATATCAAACCATGATTTCCGAGCCGATTTGTTTGTTTTAAAAAAAAAGTGCTCTCAGGTTGAATTTATCTAGATATTTGAACTTCGTATCAAAAGAACACCAAAACAGACGTACTTTACAATTTTCGAACAAAAAGCAAAAACTGCTAAGATAATATTCAATTGAAAGCAAAGAACATTGCTGGGTGAGGATCGCCGATTTTCAAAACGTAAATATGATCGAGGCACACGCTCGTACATGTCCGAACATAAATCCAGCAACGTCTCGGCCCGATTGGTTCGTCTGCAATCATACATGCGCCGGTTTGATGTCGCCGTTTATCTTTCTCCTTTGGCGGTCGACTAACAACTCCCATAAACTGTGACCCGGGGAATTTCCCCCGTCGTTTTCTGCGGAAAAAATCGTACCCGAGAGTCCAAGAAACGTCCCTTTAATCATCGTTTTCCACATTTTTTTTAATAAGACCACGAACACCACGCCTGTTTTTTTTTATTTGCATTTTACATCTCAGAGTGTCATTTTACATAGTTTTTTCTTTACTTAAGATAATTTAAAGGATCATTCACCAAATTCACCGCCCAAAGATTGTACTCCTTCTCTTGAAACGCTTAATAAAGTTATTCAGTTTTTTTATCCACTCATGTCATAATGGTTGAATAAATTTAATTTAAAATCTAAAACAATTTGTTCTACTGTTAAAATCAACATTATCTCTCTCATTATTAAATGATATTCTTGCAGTCAATCAATTTGAATTAATGGTTTATAGTGCAATTACCCAATGAGCGTGTTCCCCAGTTGCCATTTCCACTGACACTCAGCCGTTGCTTAACATTCTAATGTCTATAATTGAAATGTGAAAATAACTTTATTCATTTAAATAAAATAGAGCGCGAAAAGTATCCGAGGTTGTACCTACGCGGAATCTGGGCAGAGCTCCTGAAATTAGTTCCTTTCAGTCTGATAACAGCATTAAATCACCTCGATAATTATTTCAGTGGCCCCCGGGGGGCCGGTGTTCATAAATCGTCCGTTTCCTGCTATTTTGCTCGGTACCGGCGAGCCTAGGCGAGATGCTGAGAAAGAATGGTCATGACAAATATGCGCCTGGTAATCTCCGGCTTAAATGGGTTGCGTGCACTTGAAAGTTTCATAAACATTCCTGGGATTTACGGGAAATTGTCTCGCCAATCCGCCCTGATGGTACAAACTAGAATATATGTCGAAACGTGCACATTCTGTGTACTGAAATTGTTTTAGCAGTCTAATTAATGTTTGACCTAACCTAATGCACAAATCATTTTGATCTATTTGCTTTCTTGATCTATTCTATTCTGATCTGTTGAATACTTAACAAGCTTTTCTATTTTTTAAACTTTATTTTCCTCTAAAAAACCACCAAAACTCTAACCGGCAATATCTCGGCTGATTTTTGAGGTACAGAAATGGTAAACTACTCAAAAAATCACTCTTTTCTTCCTTTTTCCAGTGGTGTTCTCCAAAATTACCTTCGTGGTTTCTGTTATACAGGGTAAGCTAAAAAGTGAAAGTTGCTAGGCTTTGGTCACTCTGTATGCAGTTCCAGTGGAAATTGATTGGTTCACAGTCCGGATTCAGATTCTTTGACCTTTCTTACGCATTTTTCTCCCTTGGCACTTTTTCCGCATCTCTACTAATTTTGGAGATATTCCATAAAATTCGTTTTGGGGACTCCATTCAAAAAAACTTCTATAAGGAAATATTTTATGTAAATTTAGTAATTTACTAACCTAACCTAACCTAACCTAACCTAATGCATAAATAATAGATCATTTTGATCTATTAGCTTTCTTGATCTATTCTATTCTTCTCTTCTCTGACAAGCTTTTCTATTTTTTAAACTTTATTTTCCTCTAAAAAACCACCAAAACTCTAACCGGCAATATCTCGGCTGATTTTTGAGGTACAGAAATGGTAAACCACTCAAAAAATCACTCTTTTCTTCCTTTTTCCAGTGGTGTCCTACAAAGTTACCTTCGTGGTTTCTGTTATACAGGGTAAGCTAAAAAGTGAAAGTTGTTAGACTTTGGTCACTCTGTATGCAGTTCCAGTGGAAATTGATTGGTTCACAGTCCGGATTCAGATTCTTTGACCTTTCTTACGCAATTTTCTTTCTTGATACTTTTTCCGCATCTCTACTAATTTTCGAGATATTGCATAAATTCGTTTTGGGGACTTTCTTCTATAAGGAAATATTTAATGTAAATTTAGTAATTTACTAAAAAGTAAAATTGTCTAAGCATTTAAAAAAAGCGATAAAACTAAACTGAGCCTGACTGATTGATAATTTTCTAGTCAATTGCGGTCGTAAAACCTCCAAAGCAACTTTGTACGTTAATCGGTAAATTATCGATATTACCGGGGATTCCACCCAGTTTTAAAGACATAAACAGCGTTAGTTACGCTTAATGAAAAGCGAAAATACAAATTATTAATATCGGGCCGGGTGGGGTCAATTTGCGGACGCAGCAGGACAAAATGGCGTCAATAAAATTCCGGTTTTTACGACCGCAACAACAATTTTATGGTGATTTCATAAAATCCAGGAATTAAGTGCGAACTTGACGCCCTCTAGTGGTTGCAACCAGTTTACGCGAAAAACAATAATTAAGCCAGTGGAACGGTAATTAATAGTAATTACAATTTCCTATCTATTTTTGCACCTGTACCTGCACGGCCATTTATCAATGGGGCATTTTCTAATTGACTGCTACAATCCGAGAAACTGATCCTGGGACCAAGTATACATATAAGAAGGCAGATAATTGTAAAACAAATAAATCTCGCGTATCTGCGGAGACGAGGCTGGGAGGTAAACGTACCGCTTTATAATTAAAATAAGGAAAACGTTTATTTAGATTTAGATTAACTAGATTCGGTTTGCGGTTCGGCAGTAATTAGTTTCGAGCAGTCTGCGGGCGCCATTTTGATAAACATCTGGATACTACAACGTAAAATACCCTTAAAAACACGGTCACAGATACATATCTGGTACTTGTTAAAAGGTACTTTTCGCAAGATTAGTTTTAGACTAACTCTGAAGGATCACAAATCACGTCAAAACAAAATGGCAAAATGCCACATTGTTTTAAAATGTTCCTACATCAAGTCTGTTTTCTCCTCTTTAGTTTAATCAATATGATGGTATTTTTGATACTGTAGGATGTGCCCACAGAGACAACCCATATCTACTTGAGCCATAGAGTATAATAACTTCATCAAATGTATTAAATCTTCTTCTTCTTCTTTCTTTCTAATATGGGTGTCCATATAGGTAGGCTAATGCCTGTTTTGTCCTATTATGCCTTTTCGGACGTTGATGTCCAGCGTTTTGGAGATCTGCCTTGGGTTCGTTTGTCTTCTATTCTGTTTACGTGTTTATTCCAGTATTTTCTTTTCTGTCTTACCCACCTTCCTATGTCCTGTATCTCGCTCTGTTGTCTAAGGTCTTCGCTTCTGATTCTGTCGTGTATACGTCTTATTTTACTGTTTATGTTGAGGTATTTGTTTTTCCACACAATTTCTCTTAGGCATCCTGATATTCGAGACGCCTTCATAGTTTGTTCTCTGACTTCATTCTGTAGATTTCCATAACTTGTTATCTCAGCTCCTAAGTATTTGAACTGATTTACTTGTTCTACAATTTTCTGGTCCATCTCCAGTTTGCATCTTGTTGGCTCTTTTGATGATACGAGACATTTGGTTTTGTCTGTGTTTTGCTGATTGATTAAAGGAGTGAAGTAATCTCTGAAGGTCGTCTTTAGAATCTGCACTTGAGCGTATAGTAAACCATTAGTAAATGGTCTTTAGGTTATAGTAACTTCATCGAATGTATTAAATAATGTGAGGAATTAAGTTGTTTTTACATTATGCTAGTTCAAACTCCCCAAAAACTACACTAAACCTGAAAATTTTAAATGTATTCCGTTTATCTCCATATAATAATAGCTGATGGATCATCTGCGCAGGCAGTTACATGGACACTAGAAGAAACCACAGACTCTTGGCGTTTTCGAGATATTGCAAAGCAAAAAGTAATTCAAAAACGCTTTACGCCCTTTTCCACTCTCTTTTATTTTTAAAACAACTTGCTATTTATGGTACAGAATTTTCAACCCAATTTTGTAAGACACTAAAAATGTTCAGAATGACCTTCTTTGGCCACGTAGAACCGGGTAAACGCAGTCACACTGGCAGTGTTAGTTTCAAACTTAAACGTTTTTTGAACATCCTGTATATGTCCAAACGTGTTGCGGTTAGCAGCAGGTGAAAGAGTAGTTGAAGGCGATCATTTTCAGCTTCTTAGAGTCGCTGAAACTCCAAAAATGGCAGAAATACCGAATTTTCAAAATTTTTATGGAATTTCGAAAAAAAAGTGAAATAAGTTGAATATCTCGCAAACGGTTAGAATTAGAATGTTCCGTATTTTAATTTTTTCTTATTTTGAGTAAAGTTTCCATAAAGTCAGTCACAATTTTCACAAGATTCAAGAACATGACAAAACAATGATTTTAACTTTTTGGCGTTTTTCCGATCGCGCCAGCTTTCACCAAAGGAAAATCAGGACCAATTACTCAATTGGGTCATTTAAAAGCTCGATATTAATTAAAAAACAACAAACTGCGGCCATCGGAATGATAAAATCGAGTGAAAATTACCTTGTATGGCAGTCGCGCATCCGGTCGAGGACTTATTACAGATGCAAAAGACCATGTAAAACGTAATTAGTCGATGGTATCAAAGAGGCCCGTGTTGTAAAATTCACATGAATATATTTTATCTCCGGTTGACTGTATGTCTTATCAATGCCCGTCTTGTATCTTGATGAGAATTACGATCATTAATAATTATTATCGTCGATGTTGGTACAAAAACCAAAACTAGCCGTTCTCTAGTTATTAGAGAAATGCTCATTTTTCTTGTAAGTGTGAGTGTCACTGCTTTAATTGATACTAACCAAATGCTACAGTGATTATAAAAGTCCTAAAATCTTAACAGAAAAAACACTTTTGTGAGGATTTTAAATATGTGTTTTTTTGACAGTTTGACATAAGCGCAATTTGGGTCTGTCAAATGTCAATTGAAAGGGCTTTAATTTAGTCCAAACTGGACTAGAGTAACTGTCAAAATAACAGAGTTACATACTGTCAAAATGGGCTTAACAGCACTACAATTTTTACTACTGTAACATTGTTTTAATTGTCAAATTGTGACGTTTTTTGACAGTTTGACATAAGCGCAATTTGGATCTGTCAAATGTCAATTGAAAGGGCTTTAATTTGATCCAAATTGGACCTCAGTAACTGTCAAAATGACAGAGATACAAACTGTCAAAATGGGCTTAACAGCACTACAATTTTTACTACTCTAAGATTGTTTTAATTGTCAAATTGTGACGTTTTTTGACAGTTTGACATAAGCGCAATTTGGGTCTGTCAAATGTCAATTGAAAGGGCTTTAATTTGGTCCAAATTGGACGTCAGTGCCTGTCAAAATGACAGTGTTACAAACTGTCAAATTGGGCTTAACAGCACTACACTACACACAATCAAAGTCATCATCAGTAATGCTTTGCAAACACTTTTTTGTCATTGATCGTTTTTAACTAAAAATTGAGTTTCTTGCCTAGTTTCGACACTGTTTTGTGGTTTACATTTTTTTCGTATGACTCATCGTTTCCGTGTAAAAATTATTTTAAAATTATACCACGAACCTAAATTTTTGTACTAAAAGTCAAAATTTTTCAATTTCTTCCCACCCGGGTGGAAAGTACTCACTTTCCACCCGGGTAAATGTCACTTTCCACCCGGGTGAATGTCAATATGCGTTTTGTCATATCTGGGCTTACTTTTTATAGTTAAGAGTCGTCGTTTATTATGGTTGAAGTCATAACTACTCGTACACCTATACTACCTTATTGTTAGAGACTATTAGCAATCAATATTTCAACTGAATGATTTATTAAAAGTTCGATGAGATTTTGATAAATGGTTGAAAATAAAATAGTAAACAAACCACGGTAGAAAGTTTAATTTCAAAAACACTTTCCACCTGAGTATGTAATATACTATTTTCCAATTTGCGGAAAACGTCCCAAACAAAAGTTGTACTTACATAATAAGAAAAAGGTCTGTTCGCAAAGGCAATCTCTGACTGGTTTCCAATTCAGAAACAGTGTATGTCAAGTGTGATTGGTTGAATGCTCACGTGACTATGACGTTTCTGACTTGGATGTACCTATTTCTCTGATTATTAGTTACTAAAATAAGCACGATTTTTTCGCAATTTAGTCAAACGACTAGTTTTCGAGTTATGAAGGTACATTTTTCGAAAAAACCTACAAATAATGATTCAGAAACTTTCTTTCAGTTTTCCGATATTTCAATAAATATTGTTGTAAATTAAGTCGGTTGTTGTTAATTGGTTAAAATCGGTTTTCTCCATTTTGACAGTTAATTTAAAGTTAAGCCGCAAAGTGTTAATAACAGAAGTATGTATTAGATTTTTTAATTTATATAAAACAATTTTTGAAATTACGAATATTAAACCCAAATTCGTAACAAGACGGAAGTAAACTTGCTGTTTTTTTAAAAAAAATAGGCTCCCAACGTAGTTTTTACCGAACCCATTGGAAAATGGTTCGCATAAAACACAATACCTTAATTGAATTAGTAACAAAGGGTTCATCCGAGTATTACAATACAATAGATTGGGCATTAACTTGAAATTACCATACCTCCGATTGGAGGAGATACCACCTTAACGGCATTAGCTATTAATGGGTGTTGGGGCATTTTCGAGATCTCGTTCTGGTTGTGAAAAAGAAGGAGATAATTTATCGACAGTGCAATTTGTAAAATGGCTACTTGCACTCGAAGAAACACAAAGTGTACACAATAAAATATATCAACTAGTAACAAGGTATCCTACACACGAACCAATAAAGTGCCATTGAAATTGTAAAGTTATGCCGATCGACGCTATCTCAAATCAAAATCACGATCCGTCCAACTCGGTGCTCTTATTCAATTCGCAAGAAAGAAGTACGTATCAAAGAAAGTATGCCGCCGAAATTGTTAAAAAGTGCAAAACGAATGCGAGAGAATCGGACGAAAAAACGATCCGAGACAGGAAATTCATGCATCACGATAAAAACGTACTTCGTACCATATTTTTTGATGGTAGGTACTGTCTGATTGGTAAGTATCCAGTAGAGGATGGTACAATAAACAGTCAACAGTAAACCCAGATGCAAAGATCACATCATCTTCTACTAGTTTTTGTTTAAATTTAGTTGTGTGTGTTTTTCTCTATTTATTTGTCATTTTTTAGGATTTTCCATTTATTTTTTATGACCTTATTACCAAGCACATTTTTCTCTAAAGTTGTCTTAAAATGTATCTAAAAACTTAAAGAAGAATTGTTATAGAATTCCTCTGATGGGAAATGACCTCTTATGTTAGTATTACACAAAACTGACGGAGAATCGTACTTTGTATGATGCGGTACCAGAGACACTGTTGGGCGCGCTCTTCTTCTTTTTTCTTCTGTAGCTCTTCTTCTTAACGCACGTAGTGGCGATTAGTTCCGGTCGGGCGCGTCCTCTCTATAACATTACCATGACAAACACCGATGCCAACGTATCTTCGCCTTTTTTTCCGGGTGTCTTGCCGAGCTAGATGGGCAGCCTCCATTCTCCATTAATCGGTAATGGAATTCGAGATTTACAAAGATGACTCGACTGTTATACGGTCCAGCTGAGATTTGATCGGCCAGGTCAATAGAATGTCACTTGATCGATTTATCAGATCAGTAAACGGACAATTTTATTACCAAACGAATTTGGTACAGCTTATTCAACATTTTTCCTTCTTTAGAATTGTTCGAATAACATTTTGTACAGCAAGTGTAGTAAAAAGTCAAACACTTGTAATAAATTCAAATAGAAAACCGATTAAATCGTATTTCGATTCAAACTCTGTTGTCAATCAGCGGGGTGGATCTCGTGTTTCGTTCAGTTTTTTCGTCACGTCATTGTGCGACAATAACCGTATGAATAACATCCATAAACATGTACTTGTTGTGTCAACGAGGTATAATGCTAATGAGGCGGCTGAACTATGCGAGAACGCCAGAATTTTTTTCAAATATCCCACGAACCTTTCTCTAAGTTCAAAACCGAAAAAAAACCAACATCAAAAGAAACGAGAACCGTTCGAAATTAATCTAGTGATTGCTCGTTAAAATCTAGCTGAGCGTAATTAAACGGAGGCCCGCAGAGTCCAAGATACTACTTCTTATAGGCCGGAACCCTCATAAGGTTCCGTCGAGATGGCGGACGTCGATAACAATGTGATGGTACCATAGAAGAGAGGTGAAGTTTTAAATTATTGGATGTTCGGTCAATTTAAACGCCCCTCAAGTGCATCAAAAAACTGTGAATTTGATCAATACAAATGATGTTTTCATTTCACGCTGAGGTTTGTCAAGTATTGGGATATTTGGATGGAAGTTATTACCTAACAAATGTATGGAGTTTTATACGGCCCTTAAAATCCAAAAAATAACCGAAATGCAGAATTTAAAAAGTTTTGGATATAACTGACAGAACGCGTAACCTTTTTTTGTGTTTGGAACACCCTTTGTATGTTCAATCGTGTTGCGGTTAGCACGAGGTGATAGAATATTTGAGATTGGTACAGTCGCTGAAACCCCAAAACTGGCGGAAATACGGATTTTTAAAAATGTTGCAAAAAAAAGTACAGAAAATGAATATCTCGGAAACAATTAGATTAAAAATGTTCAGAATGACTTGCTGCACCTAGTGGAATAGGTTTACACCCACTTACCGGGGAAACGTGATCACAACTGGCAACACGTTAGTTTGATTTTCTAATATATTGTTTTACACTAGAATCTAGTGTAAAACTAGTGTTTTTGGAACAATTAGAGCCTCATATTAACAAACTTGTTAAAAATCAACATGCTTGCAATTTTTGCTGTAATTTTAGTATACATTTTTTAAAGTACATTTTGTGGACAGCTGTAACGTTCTTATCCAAAATATAAGTTGAACTTATAGCAAAATTGGACTATTACAATACACCATCAAATGAAGGTATCTAATGATTTCCTAACCTAACTATTTTTTTCTACTACTATACTGGTCAATGTAATTTTATTTCAAGTTTTAACAAGAGCACTTAATGAGCCTGTGCTGACTTAAGACTGTACACATACACATACCAGTACGAATGCAGAAAAACTTTGATGCATTATTTATTATATATTAATAAGCTAGATAAGTGGTTGATGGCGGTTCGCTTTACCGAACCATTTGTCTTTGTGTATACGTTTCTTCTCTCATTTTGCCCGGTTATTCCATAAATCATTGCAAAACCGTACCGTTCGCAGATTATTTACAGTCACAATAAAATAAATGTATCTTTCCGCGTACAGGCCGTAATATCACATGGAGCTGAGAGCAATCGCCAGTCAACCATGGGTGATACACTACCGCGATTACCAGAATACAACAAGCTTAAGCTATTTGAGGCCACAATTAAGCTTTCCTCAACATAAATTCAAGCGTCGAGGAAAACGCTTTATGTATTGTTGCTATACAGATCGAGATTGTTTCGATTTGTTTTAAGTTGGCGCACATGTGTTTTATTAATAGTTCCTTGTTGAAAGCCTGTCTACTGCTCCCTGAAATCTCAGTAGCACTGATTGTAATAATAATTGCAAAATATGATTGTATAATATCAAAAAATAAGAGACTTTCTTGCTATTTAGCCTTCTTTGGTCCATCTTTGTACATAAACCTTCCCCTTGCTCATCCATTTAGTTCCAGTATTTTTCCTCACGTCATCCCCCTATCTCATTTGGGGTCTTTATCTATCAGTTTTACATGGAACATTTGTCTTCCATTGATCTTTGTGCTTTTGTTACTTTATCCATGTTTTTCTGTGTCCATGTTGGTGGTTTATAGGTGAGGACACATTGGTTATACTGGGTGTCCACAAAGTCTGGAATATTGCAAATACCTCGAAAACCACTTTATTTTGCTCAAAGTTTTCATATTGTTCGTCTCAGATATCTGTATTCATCGGCTTGTTCTATTTTCTCTTGCTCTATTCTGATTGGGATATCTGAATCGGTGTTCGTCATAGTTTTCAGTGAGGAGTCTTCAGTTTTGTAGCTAAAACTGGTAGTAATTTGATATCTGCCTTAAATCTAATAATTTTGACACTCAAACTTTCAAACTTATCGTGTTTGTTAGGGTGGCTGGTTGTTAGGTTGGTTTAGGCCATTGTACAGAAATTGAAACTTCATCGATGACGTGCAGTAGTTCTGTAGCATCCATCATCCATCATATGATATGATCAATCATGAATTGTTTCCAACTCATCATTTCTTATACCTTATCATTAAGCATTCAAGAGCACCGAGACGAGTTCGGTCCATGTCTTCTGCAGCTTCAGTTCGCACCTTCTGCTAAGTTACGGAATGCATGTAATGGAGGTTCCTGTAACACCGTAAACGTCCTGCCAGTTACATTTCCGGCAAATTCAGTCCGTCGCAGAAGGCGGCGGCAACATTGATTTAGTGACGGACGAGCGCACCAGTTGGGTTCCTGAACTCGTTAAGCCGCTTCTCCAACAGCGGCGGGTCGTGACCCTGCAGCACGCCAATTAATTGGCCCCTAATGTTACCGCACGCGGTCTTCGGCTTTTTGCTTGTGCCGCCACACGTCCCGTTCGCTTCGAGAATGCCCTTTTGGCTACGGATGACGCCAAACGAGGTCTTTGTGCCTCTCCGATCGCTTTTTTCTGACAACTTCCAAATACCAAAAATGTAAACACACCACAAACTAAATTATTTTTACAAAAAAATATTATAATAACATTTAGGCATAATAATAAGGAAAAATTAATGGTAAGGAAGGACAACCACCAGGTAGTAGATTTAGGCTTGGTTATCAGATATACAAGAGCAAGCATTATACACATGCAGGTGTGGTAAATCTTAGAACCACCGTGAAAGGAAAGAGAAACATAGATAATTGCATGCGCGAGTGGAAGACAGAAAACCACCAAAAAGTCCAAGTAAGCCACAATTTTGCAACCTAACATGTAGAGGTCACATCACAACCACATTGAGAGTTGAAGTTACACTGAATTGAATTGAAAACCAAAAGTAATATCTTGTTAAAGCCAAACAACACCAAAACAAACGTCGGCAATGAATCAGGACGACAAGGCTCGAAAAATCGGCCGCCATTGTTGACAAAAAGTAAACAAAGAGACATTTTTTATTTTTGATGTAAATTTTACAATATTTTAAGGAGTATTTTGATTTAACTTGTTTTTAACTGCGATACTACGTGTGAGACTAGATAATGTGTGTGTGTTTCGGTAGTCAGTTTTGAAAATGCCACCTTCTTAATACACTTTACAACTATCAAGGGGCCCAGTGAAACATTCTGAAGGAACTACAGTTTGTGGAACAGAAAAGATGCCTTTTCTAATAGAAAACACTATCACAATGAAACAGCCCATACATTTACTTACTCCCAAGAAGAGTTTTTACAAGCTCACTACAAAAACCAAGTTTATTCAAGCCAGTGGTTCTTGAAGAAACATGGATATAGAGTAAAGGTGTATTTAGCAGAAGCTGACAAGGTGATTTACCTAATACTATAAAAAGGACTCTGGTAGAGGTATTAATGAGCTGCTAATACTAAATAGCTTATGTTTCAGGTACCTTTATTTGCCTAATCTGGAGTTTGCTTATCATGCTTTGAAAGGGTCCAAATTTAAAAAGTCCCATTATCAATTGCTCTAAAAGACTCTAAACAAAAGGTGTTTGAAGCTATGGTTATAATGGTGTTGTCAAAATCCATATGCAGAGTGTTGAAAAAACAAATTTCTAATAAGTTTCAGGTAATATTAGAAAGATACAAGTTACTTAATACATAAATTTGATCAAATGCCATTATTTTGCAGAATTAGCCCTTATAAATTTTGCCATATCTTCTCTGACTATAAGGCTAGAAACAGATGGTGCTACTGTTAAATACTTTTACATCAGATAGTAAGTTAAATTACTATTTTAATTGTATTATTTACACATTATGAAATATACAAATAAAATCTTTAAAAAGTACACTCAAGTTTATTTTTTATCTAAGAAGTCTAGTTTTCTTCATAAACAATCATAAAATTAGATAATTTCTTTAACTGAGGTACCTACCTGCTCTTACAATAAATTGAACTGAAATTGAAAAAACATGTTAAATAAATCACACAACAAAACCAAATTGATATGTATTTAATGCTGGGTAAATTTACAAAAGGAAATAAATAAGCAATCTATATCACAAAACCAAGAAGCAAGTTCTTAAAACACCAACAATTCTGTTATAAGTTAAAACACTGCTTTAGGATTTAATAGTCCCCAGGATACACACATTGCCTTTCCTTTCTTGCAAATTTTATGGAATAATTCTTGAAACGTTGGTATTGGGCTGTTAATGACTCGTTTGAATGCACCTATCTGTGATGTTCTTTCCAGATAATTTAAATTGAATGTGGTTGTTGTTCCCAAGCCAAAGTTTGATTGGAACTTTCCGCCTTTGTTTACCACCAAATGTTGCAAGTTTTCCAGTTTGGTGAAGAAAAATCTTAAATTCTACGAAGGTCTCGCAATAACAACACTAATTAATAAACTTAAACAACCCTAAATTAAGTTTTTATTTCTTCTGTTTGTAGTTTTTGGTGTTTTTCAACTTTTTAAAATTCCTAACCTCAAAATGTTTAGCCGACTGTCAGTTGGGACTATGTTGCCACATCTTCCACGAGCAGATGTGAACCTGGTGTATTGTTGGTTGCAGTAATAAACGGACCGATGAATTATACAGATTTCGAAAAAAAAAGCATTTATTGCATGCAAAACATGTGAGATTCTTAGAATGTTTTTTTTCAAAACAATATAGTTTTCTCATTTTCATTTAGTTGGTTCCTTAAATATGGCATTGTTGGTAACTGGACTAAATAACAGTTACGATGTTGTCAATCAAACTAAATACAACTTGCTCACCGAATACAGATTATCCAATTAATGGCCGGTACTTTCACCTCCGAATAAAATTATTCTTAGGATAATTTCTATAGAAATCACGACCAATAGCAGCGTCTGATTTCACGGTTTCCATAGATGTAATATCCTTAGAATAAAGTTATTCTGAACTGAAAGTACTAGGCCTAAATGAAAATAAATTAGGAATAATCCAACAACGAAATACATTTTGACTGACAACAGCGCACTGAAATTTTTGCCAAATTGACATTTTTTTTTCGATATTATTGGAACGATGCAAATATTTAGGTTTGTCCCTTATCAAGCAATTCAAAATGGTTGGAATTCCTTAACAAAACCAAGAGGCAAAAGTGTGATAAATAAATCTATAGTAAATTATAAATTTTATACAGTTGAACTGAAGTATGTCCGCGTGTGTTTTCTGTTCATTTTAGTCATTTTTTTTCTAATATTGACAATGTAAGAATGTATAATTAGCGAGTGAGTGACATGACAGAAAACAGTAGCTGTAAGTATCTTTTTGTTTATTTAAAAAAAAATGTAGGAAATAAAGAATAACTCTCGTCAAAGTGCAACTCATATAGTAGCACATGCCCCACAAATAAGCCAATATTTACACAAAACTACATCAACCGTCCCTGATTTGTACCATTGGAACAATACCATCCAAACCATTCTAAAATAAAAAAAACTGGCACAAAATAGATCAGATAATACGCATTGAAATAATTGAGAGACTATTACTCCGGATACTAATCATTAAACTGCATCTAGAAGATTGGAATAATAAAATAATATCGTTCAACTTTTTCCTTTCTCTCTTTCCATCTAAATCACTATGAAAAGCCATTCTCTGAAATAGCCTTATTATTGAATAGCCATTTTCCACTGTTTCATGTAGCCGGATCATTTAATGCAATGACTTTGTCAGCATAGTTATATTCAAAAAAATCGATTTCTTGTCTTTAATGCGGCTCCTTTGAAAACGTCATCGATGACTGGCCGATTTCGCATTTTTTCAACAGACTTCATTTTTAATTTAAATTACTTTCTATGGAATTTTTGTGTCAGTCGGCTGTCGGCTAAGTGCCAACTAAGGTAAAATAATTTGTGCTTAGAGAGTAATTATTGTTTTTTTTTTTTGCACCGCAAATCTATTAACATAATATAATTATTAAATTAGTGCGGTTACACTATCGAGTTTATTAATACTTAATTGTTTTCAACAAAAAAACCCTACAGAGCAGATTGTTGTTGTTGTGGTGTTTTAAGTAGATCCTAGTAGAATTATGGCCCTTAAAAAACCCAAAGAAGTGGAACCGGTTACGCATTCTAAGAAATATAACAGAGTATGACAATGCGGTTTTATTAAACGAACTGACACTAACTTTTAGTCTTGTCATCATTTTGTTTTAACAGAAATAACAAATTTATTGTTATTATACAGTTCGGTCACTCACAAGTCACGAAAACTCTCAACAAATTGTCACCGAACCCGTTCTGGTCTTGTATTAATTGTTATTTAATGTTTTTTTTTCTAATTTTGGCATATAAAGTGACACTTTTCAAAACTGATTAGAGTGACAAAACGCTTTACTTTTCGTAACTTGTATCACCTTATGTAAAGTTTGTTATTTACTCCCTGTTTTTATGCATTTTAGAAACATATGGGCGACATTTATGTCGTTGACACAGTTTATACAAGGTGCTATGAAAGTGAATATTTGTGTTAAATCACTTTAAAAGATGGTTTTTATCGCTTTTTGGTAAAAATGAGGAAAAATTATGTATGCAACACGTTTCGAAAACGTCTTATTGTGTAACTCATTCAAATTCATTCGTTACACAAAATCGATCTTTTCGTAACTGGTTACATAAATAGCTATTTTATGAGACTATTTTGTTTTTTTGCTGATTTATTTAAGTTGCATGAGTGCAAGTTTGTCAAAAAATATATTCAATTTTGTGGCACGAATCGTTGAAAGGACAACGTCTGTGGAAGAATAGTTCTCAATACAAAAGGTGGTCAAAACCAGTTCAAAACTATATGGAATGTTACTGTTAAACTAGATCAATTCAAGATCTGGTTAAAATGTTACAAGTTAACGATGCAAATCATATTCTAATTTGATGATCTGATCAAAGTGGACAATATATTGAGCGAAAAACACAGGATTTGATGTGTCGAATTTTAAATTCACGAAAGCTTCTACAGTGACTAGCTTGGCTAATGCTGGAGAAACTGAAAATGCGTATAAATACCATCAAACTCTGATCAGTAAGTTGAAAACATGAAAAAGAAGATTTTCCGGTGGAATCATTATCAGCCTCCACAAGATGATTCACTATAATAACTGTATTTTTCATTGCGCAAACTTTTATAATAATCATTAGTACCTAAGTTCAAGTAGTTTTCTTTAATACAGAATAAGCATACTGTTAATACAGGGTGGTCCAGTTTTAAACGTCAATAATTTACCACTTGATAGCCCATCAAAAGATAAGATGACATGCATTATGTAATTTTCCTGAAAAGCGCCCACTAAAGAAGATACATCCAAATTTCATTTTGAGTTGTCTGAAACTGCATTTCAAGCACTAAAAACAGTCCGGAAATCAAAACAAAGATATCCAGTTTGGTGAAGAAAAATCTTAAATTCTACGAAGGTCTCGCAATAACAACACTAATTAACAAACTTAAACAACCCTAAATTAAGTTTTTATTTCTTCTGTTTGTAGTTTTTGGTGTTTTTCAACTTTTTAAAATTCCTAACCTCAAAATGTTTAGCCGACTGTCAGTTGGGAGTATGCTCTATGTTGCCACATCTTCCACGAGCAGATGTAAACCTGGTGTATTGTTGGTTGCAGTAATAAACGCACCGATGAATTATACAGATTTGGAAAAAAAAGCATTTATTGCATTCAAAACATGTGAGATTCTTAGAATGTTTTTTTTTCAAAACAATAAAGTTTTCTCATTTTCATTTATAATTGCTTAATGAAAGATACATATTGTGAGGTTTAAAGGAGGAATTTGTCAATACGGCAACGTCCAAACAGGTGATTAAAAAGATGGATAGCCTAGCTTGTAATAAACGACGTGCGTAAATTACAATATGGCGGAGCACTTGATGACGTAACCGCCACGGGAAAAAAAATGAACCATATGTGTATTACTTCGTAGGACTATATATCATGTGACCATCTTCTGGCAACATTCTCTCTAAATTTTCACTGTGTCCTGAGGACCGTAACCTTAAATTGAATTAACTTTGTGTAAAACAGCACCAGGAGTTTCCGATTATTCAACTTCCCGTGTACCGTCATCAGTCTCTGCCTCCGCCTGCACGTTCGGTGCTCCATTCGGCTTCCATTTGTTGAATCATAACCCGAGCACTCCGGTGCTAAGGCACCGATTATTCACTGCCGGTTAATTTATGACGGTCATGGCACCGTGGCCACCCATTACCGCCATTGTGGATTAATAGATATTGATTTTTCTTTAGGCCTTTAAAAGGTAATTTCTACTATCCAAGCAACGGGGTGCTACTATGAATTGACATTTTGCCTTGTAGGTAAAGTATTAGGTTAGGTTAGAAATGCAGTGAAAATATCTCGAAATATTTTGAAGTGACACTGTTGCCAGGCTATGATCATAGGTTAAGTTGACATTTTTCAGTTTAATGAAACAACTTAAATGACACTTTACTTCAGTAGTTCGCCTTCTGTTGTCACTTTTTTTTTCTACAACGTGGCACTATCAATGTTTCGATTTTTTGAAACCATAATCAGCTCTTTTGTGTTTTTCTTCTGGACACCAAATTATTAGATTTCACTTCAGGACACTCACAGTCTTTAAGCTTTTTTTCTAAAAAATGTTATGGTTTAAGCGACCTGTTTTCTACTGGCTACAATATTTCACAAAATTTAAGCCTATCATCAAAAAAATGTCTTCTATTCGAATATTTTATCCATTTTTACTTAAAAAATAACACCAGAACACCTTGTATATTCTATGAGCAAACAAGCGAGCTAGTAAATCGAAAATTCTATCGATACAATTACGAGTGGATGCAAATACCGGACAGTAAATAACGGTGAAAGAATGCGATAAGCTGGGCGATCACTCCTGAGCCAGAACCAGATTAGTGAAGTTGCGGTCGCGTCATAAGGGGACATAAATACAGGGCGTTCGGTAGCTTAAAGTGTTTAAGATTAACACCTTGAGTTACGGCTACCATAGTAGCCACTTAGCTTATCTTTAAAGCGAGCAGAGCAACAGTCTATAGCTAGCAACGGTAAAAGGATCTTAAATTTTCATTAGGCGCTCCGTTAAGCCATTGTTAACTAAAAGGGGCTCCGTTTATTAACAACTACATGGTTTACGCCGGCTGATTTCGCCCCTCACATCTCGACCGCAAAAAAATGCCATAAATTATTAGGTTTGATGCGGGAATTAATCATCCCAGGGGATTAAGACGTTCCTACTTAAGCAGCGGGGGCCAATATAAGCCTCGTATTGAGGACGTCAGCATCGATCTGTCTAATTAAACCGGCCACAAAGTTGCCGATGTGAAACGCCCATCAATCATTCGCGATTTCAAAGATAAGAGAGATGCGGTCACTCCTGAGTATTGAAATCATTACTCTCGTAACAATAGAGTACCATTATAAGTACCCGCAAGAAATGAAATCACACTGGGAAGCACTGACCTTGCACGAGGTCTTGCAAGTGCATTCATCAATGGAACATCATTGAAGTATAAAATTCATTTTTAGTTTAAGAAAAGGCCAAATCTATCAAATTTGATGTTTCAACAATGAAAACTGGTATTTCATTATTATTTTAGTATTTCAAAATTTTGAAATTATTCGATTGCCATTCTTAGAAAAGCAGCAAGAAACAGCATCTAATCAAGAAGCAAACAATATTTTAACACACATGGTATATGGAACAATATTATACAGGGTGGTCCAGTTTTAAATGTCAATAATTTACCACTTGATAGCCCATCAAAAGATAAGTAGACATGCACGATGTAATTTTCAAAAATCTGTTCATTTTTCCGCCTTATTTTCTACGTCACTAGATATTTTTCAAATTGACCGTTTTCTTTTAATTTCCTTGTTCAAGTTGAAAAAGAAAGTATCTCCGAAATTTATGTATTAAGTAACTTGTATCTTTCTAATATTACCTGAAACTTATTAAAAATTTGTTTTTTCAACCCTCTGCATATGGATTTTGACAACACCATTATAACCATAGCTTCAAACACTTTTTGTTTAGAGTCTTTTAGAGCAATTGATAATGGGACTTTTTAAATTTGGACTCTTTCAAAGCATGAGAAGCAAACTCCAGATTAGGCAAATAAAGGTACCTGAAACATAAGCTATTTAGTATTAGCCACTCATTAATACCTCTACCAGAGTCCTTTTTATAGTATTAGGTAAATCACCTTGTCAGCTTCTGCTAAATACACTTTTACTCTATATCCATGTTTCTTCGAGAACCACTGGTTTGAATAAACTTGGTTTTTGTAGTGTTCTTGTAAAAACTCTTCTTGGGAGTAAGTAAATATATGGGCTTTTTCATTGTGACAGTGTTTTCTATTAGAAAAGGCATCCTTTTCTGTTTCACAAACTCTAGTTCCTTCAGAATGTTTCACTGGGCCCCTTGATAGTTGTAAAGTGTATTAAGAAGGTGGCATTTTCAAAACTGACTACCGAAACACACACACATTATCTAGTCTCACACGTAGTATCGCAGTTAAAAACAAGTTAAATCAAAATATTCCTTAAAATATTGTAAAATTTACATCAAAAATAAAAAATGTCTCTTTGTTTACTTTTTGTCAACAATGGCGGCCGATTCTTATCTTCTTATCGCGCTCGGAACGCATGTAATAGACAAGAAAGGCAAATGATGACGTAACCGCCACGGGAAAATAAATGGACCATACGTATTTCTGTGATTGATCGATATTTGACAACATGGCTACTGACGTTTGACATTAGTTATGAAAAGGGAATCTCTGAGCTCACCACTTTCTTTGGTCACGTGATGATCAACTTCAAGAATCAGACAGTAGTTGACCAACTACCAAATTCCATTCGACACAAAACTTTTACCATCTTTTTCTAGAGTATTAATTTCCACTAGTTCTCTCTTCTGATTGTAGTTGCTACTTGATGTATTACTAAACTAATTCATGTTGCTATGATATTAATCATGTTAATTGTTTCAGAATCTCTCCAATCTGGAGTACATGGAGGCTTGCTGAACATAAGAGTATCGACTACAGACAAGTAAGTTTCTTGTAATCAAAACTATTGCTTGTAATTTTTGCAACACTCACCAAGTAACTTATCGAGTTACCCATTATAGCAAAAAAAGATCCGTTCTAATCGTTTTTTCCAACCTTTTCCAAACAAACACAACAATACGTCATTAAATTAATCGCCAATGGTCAAAGTCACTTATCCAGCCACCATTAAACCTTATTTCCTCGCGGGCTCAAAGGGAAAAAAACTTAACGATTTGTTTTCTAATTAAACGATGAGGGCAGAAAAAACAAAATTGCGTAACGAGCTAATTGTTCGCAGTTAATCCGACTTTTAATTGTAACCGCTCCATAATCTGTCGTTGTCCTGGCACCGTTACATGACGACGGTGACGAGACGTTAATCTCGTTTTTTTCTCACCCGATCGTTTAAAATTCTCGTGGCGCGTACCCGATGCCACCATGTGTCCGATTCTGCCATTTTCAATTACCACTTTTACGACAAGCTGGTGTTCATTGACGAGATTTTATTGTATCGTTCTTTAGTTGGTTAACGCCACGGGACACCTTATTTAATTGACAAGACCGGCTTGGATAAGCCGTTTTATAAATAATGATCGGTCCGGTGCTCTCGTGGCTTCGGGACACTGTCTATCTGGTCGGATGCGGATTGTGTGCAAAAACCAATATTTGCTTCCTGTTTGAATACATTACGGCCTGTTCAGCGTTAAAACGGTCTTACTTAAGTTGTCAGACTGGCCGTTGTGCTGATCGCTTCGATAAATCATCCAGACTTTTTTCCACTTTGAAATATCTACCGTGCGATCAAATAAGATCGATAACCATTGGCTCGGTAATGTGTGTAAGCAGATTGAGGAAGTGGTTGGAAGTTATTTTCAAGATTGTATGTTCAGTGAAATATCAATGTAAAGTAAGATTTCACGTCTTGTTTGCTATCCCAATTTATCGATGAATATTGCCGGAGCTTAGTCAATTCAATGAGGAGCCCAATGTGTTAACTCTTAGATTTAAGCTATTGACAAAGTAGTAATGTTTTTAAACTAAAATAAGACATGAAGGACAACAGGTTTCGGTTTTACCTGCAACATCGAACAGGATCATCTATCCTTGTTCTTTATTTGGCAGAGATAACCTGACTTTTGACAAGAGTTTTTACTCATAAAACGCACGCAGTCAAAGTTTATGTCAAACAAACTTTGATGGTGTCAGACTTGACGTCTCCATCTTGGATACCGTCATTTTGGAACCTTTTCTGTATTTCTATGTTATAAGATCTACGTATCTTGTAGGCGACCTTACTCTCCACATGACCATAGAATATATCTTCTCCACTAGCACAATGCTTAATTCTGAGTTGGGCCAAGATGGATTGGTTGGTTTTTTCTCAATTCAGCATTCTGCGACAGCAAAACTTTCACCTTTTTCCGCTTGTCAGTCTTTTTTAAAGTCCAGCATTCTGCTTCATATCGAGAGACTGAAAACACCAATCTCACTTTGGTGTTAAGGGAGGTTCTCAGTTATTATCGAAGATACAAAAATGTTTAAATTAAAAAAGTTTTAAAGAATTACAAGGCTAATTCAAATCTCTTTTGAAAAATAACCCAGCATTTTTTGTTTTCGAGATATTTGAAAAAAACTGAAAAATGATGATTTTTTCTTTGGCCATTATTGTGCAAATCGTTTAGTGGACAGCTATTAGATGATAATAAAATTAGATATGGCTTCCATAAGTAAAACAAAAGTTAGTGTCCTAACCTCAAAAATAAATAACAATAGAGCATTTTTGGGACAACCAAATTTTACTTCATAACAAAGTGTCCTAACAATGTCGAAGTTTACCGGCTCTCCAATAAACAGTTTGCAAAATAATGGCCAAGTAAGAAATCATCACTGTTCAGTTTTTTTGAAATATCTTGAAAACAAAAAATAATAGAATATTTTTCAAAAAGATTTGAATTAGCCATAAAATTCTTTAAAATTTTTCTAATTTAAACATTTTTGTTACTTCAATTATAACTGAGATCCCAATGGTGAGCATCCAATTTGGGACAGACTGTATGAAAGCGTCAAATGTATCGAAGTTGTTTATCCTGTTTACTTCAGGTCTGTTATTATTTTGGCGATCAATTATCATTATTTTGGTTTTCATTCTGTTTATCTGTAGACCTACTTTGTTGCTTATTTCTTCGACTCTTCGTATAAGACTGGTCAGTTCTTCTTTCGTGCAGCGATTATTGTCGTATCATTGATGTAGCGCAATGTATTCGGTAAATACGCTTTTGCCATGTCATTGTAGGAATGCATTAAAATATTCACACATTAAAAACACCACGTGTACAAATTCAATTAGACTAATCATGGTATAGTTCATTTTTTTTCCCGTGGCGGTTACGTCATAAAGTGCTCCGCCATATTGAAATTTACGCACGTCGTTTATTACAAGCTAGGCTATCCATCTTTTTAATCACCTGTTTGGACGTTGCCGTATTGACAAATTCCTCCTTTAAACCTCACAATATGTATCTTTCATTAAGCAATTATAAATGAAAATGAGAAAACTATATTGTTTTGAAAAAAAACATTCTAAGAATCTCACATGTTTTGCATGCAATAAATGCTTTTTTTTTCGAAATCTGTATAATTCATCGGTCCGTTTATTACTGCAACCAACAATACACCAGATTTACATCTGCTCGTGGAAGATGTGGCAACATAGAGCATAGGAATTTTAAAAAGTTGAAAAACACCAAAAACTACAAACAGAAGAAATAAAAACTTAATTTAGGTTTGTTTAAGTTTATTAATTAGTGTTGTTATTGCGAGACCTTCGTAGAATTTAAGATTTTTCTTCACCAAACTGGAAAACTTGCATCATTTGGTGGTAAACAAAGGCGGAAAGTTCCAATCAAACTTTGGCTTGGGAACAACAACCACATTCAATTTAAATTATCTGGAAAGAACATCACAGATAGGTGCATTCAAACGAGTCATTAACAGCCCAATACCAACGTTTCAAGAATTATTCCATAAAATTTGCAAGAAAGGAAAGGCAATGTGTGTATCCTGGGGACTATTAAATCCTAAAGCAGTGTTTTAACTTATAACAGAATTGTTGGTGTTTTAAGAACTTGCTTCTTGGTTTTGTGATATAGATTGCTTATTTATTTCCTTTTGTAAATTTACCCAGCATTAAATACATATCAATTTGGTTTTGTTGTGTGATTTATTTAACACGTTTTTTCAATTACGAAAACTAGACTTCTTAGATAAAAAATAAACTTGAGTGTACTTTTTAAAGATTTTATTTGTATATTTCATAATGTGTAAATAATACAATTAAAATAGTAATTTAACCTACTATCTGATGGAAAAGTATTTAACAGTAGCACCATCTGTTTCTAGCCTTTATAGTCAGAGAAGATACGGCAAAATTTATAAGGGCTAATTCTGCAAAATAATGGCATTTGATCAAATTTATGTATTAAGTAACTTGTATCTTTCTAATATTACCTGAAACTTATTAGAAATTTGTTTTTTCAACACTCTGCATATGGATTTTGACAACACCATTATAACCATAGCTTCAAACACCTTTTGTTTAGAGTCTTTTAGAGCAATTGATAATGGGACTTTTTAAATTTGGACCCTTTCAAAGCATGATAAGCAAACTCCAGATTAGGCAAATAAAGGTACCTGAAACATAAGCTATTTAGTATTAGCAGCTCATTAATACCTCTACCAGAGTCCTTTTTATAGTATTAGGTAAATCACCTTGTCAGCTTCTGCTAAATACACCTTTACTCTATATCCATGTTTCTTCGAGAACCACTGGCTTGAATAAACTTGGTTTTTGTAGTGTTCTTGTAAAAACTCTTCTTGGAAGTAAGTAAATATATGGGCTGTTTCATTGTGACAGTGTTTTCTATTAGAAAAGGCATCCTTTTCTGTTCCACAAACTCTAGTTCCTTCAGAATGTTTCACTGGGCCCCTTGATAGTTGTAAAGTGTATTAAAAAGGTGGAATTTTCAAAACTGACTACCGAAACACACACACATTATCTAGTCTCACACGTAGTATCGCAGTTAAAAACAAGTTAAATCAAAATACTCCTTAAAATATTGTAAAATTTACATCAAAAATAAAAAATGTCTCTTTGTTTACTTTTTGTCAACAATGGCGGCCGATTTTCCGAGCCTTGTCGTCCTGATTCATTGCCGACGTGACTAGATGACGTCAAAATTCTATCGCGCTCGGAACGCATGTAATAGACAAGAAAGGCAAATGATGACGTAACCGCCACGGGGAAATAAATGGACCATATTCGTTATTTTCCTTGTTTTCTGATTGAGATCAAGGGCTGGAAGATTACTAAGTAATTCGGTGAAGAAAAAAGTCCTTCTTTCGGCCTGATAAATGAAGAAAACGGTAAAACCTTCGTTTTCGTCATTTGTTCGTAAAAAATCATTTTTGTACTTAAAAAAATATTAAAAAAAAATTATCAGTGTAAAACATTTTGTCGGTAAAAGACTGTGTATGTATTTGAGATTCAGGAGTCATTAGGTCGTTGTGGACACACTTAACGACATACCTGAACCAACAAGCATTGCATAATCAATATGGCGGCACCATAAAGTACAAATTATCCATTCCTGGTGCAACAAACGTAACGACGTCATTCCGGCTTATTTATTACGGCTTAAGGCCGGGTTTACGTGAAATTTAATTTTGCTCGCTTAAATCACCACACGCATATATATTCGTATGCAAATCGGCCTCATGTTACTGTACGAAACGCATCTCGGCACAATATCGTAATGCCTTATAAGAGCGCGGCTCCGAGCTGAATTAAAAAGCTGTTCAACATGGCCGTTACACAACTTTGAGCAGTTTTACACGAGCGGCACGTCGTTTATCAGCGGCTCTATGGATTTGGTTCGTGTCAATTCGTTTTAAGGGTTATTGTTACGAGGACGGAATGCGAGCAGTCGAGAAAAAATCACGAAGAAAGAAGGACGAGGACTGCGAGATCGCCCACGACACAATGCGATACGCGGGACGGGCCAATATGGGTTCATATGCGGACCAGTTTACATAGATATAAATTCTAATGGGTCACTTAAAATAGTAATAAGCGTAAATGTCCCCGTAGTTTGAAATATTAGCGGGGGTTTGTTATGGATTGCTACACTTAAAGTCAATCACCGTACGAATTTAAATTGTTAGCGGACGGAGGTCTCTAGGATTGGGGAGAGTCTATGTTTTTAGTTGAATTTACGATACTTTTTTATATTCTGGCCAAGCCCTTTAGTGTCGGGAAAATTTTTTCTATTTATTATGTTTTTAAAATAAAATTACATATTAAGTTGTCTTAAAAAATCTTGAAAAAACGCTTACCATCGGTAAAAATTGGCCTAAAATTGACTAATTTAAGTCGGTTATGGGTTAAGCAACCCAAGATTTTAGTGTTTTGGAAGCTTCTGAAATTTTTTTAGACTACTTTAGGAGCATTTAGGAGGTTTTAGGACAATGTAAAGAGCATATTAAAGGTTCTGGACTACTTTAAAGGCATTCGGAAATTATTCGAAGCTTTTAAACTGTTCTAGAATCGTTTTTAGACAGTTTTGAAATCTGTTGAATACTTCTAGACAAGTTGAGGAGCATTTGGAAGCTTTTGAAGTTTCTATAGTATTTTGGGAGCTTCTGAAATCTTCTTAGAATACTTCAGGAGTTTCGTGAAGGTTTTAGGACAGTTGGAAAGAGCATACTGAAAAGCCTATTCTGAAATGCTTTAGATGATTATTTAGAATCGTTTTGAAATCTGTTGAAAGCTTCTAGACTGGTTGAAGAGCATTTGGAAGCTGTTAGACTGTTTCAGAAGCTTTTGGAAGCTTCCAGACACTATTTTGAAAGGAAGTTTCTATAGTATTTGAAAGCTTCTGAAATCTTGAAAATTCAAATGCGCAAAAAATACAATGCTGCCAGATCATGCAACAAAATCACTCAATAGCTTGATAAGTTTATTACATCTTATCTTGGTGACTTCCTGGAAATCCTGTTTTTTTTTCAAAAATGTAATAATAAGTTGTAAATGCAAACTATAAAGCAAACAAAAAATTTTCTAAATCTTGATAACAAACATGCATGCAAAAATTTCCTCAACAGTGTATAATAAAGCAATATTTAAATAACTATTTGATAAGCACTTGCATACCTACAACTACTACAAAAATTACACTACACATAATTATTCTTAATGCACGACTCGTTTCTTTGTAGTACTTAGTTATGGTATTAGGAGCATTTCTATCAACACATTTCGTGAAATTCAACGTTTCTGCTTTACTGTTTCATAGAAACCAAGATAGGAGCTGTCAAATTGTGACATATCTCCATATCATCATTACCTTCTTTCATAATTTTTTTTATCTTCAATAACTTTAGGTGCTAAAGAAGATTTTTCAGACCCCCAGATTAGTGGTCCTTTTGCATAGTAAAGAGCGTTATTTTTAGTTTTTTCTTGACTAAGAAGATTCTTATCAAAATCGCTTCCTAACTCACAATTACCAACAAATAACCAGTTCTTCCTCAACCAGTAATAAGTAACAATTACATGACATAAAATGCAATAGGAAATTATCTAAATTACACCTTCTTGAGTATTAGATTAACTACACGTGAATTCCCGCCACGTTTCGATTGGTTCTCTGTCATTTAAGTCTTTTACAACTTACTCACATTTTACGACAATGATTTATGTCTTGCGAACGTCATCCCCAAAATATTAAAACGTTCTGGGTGCGCCCAAACCTTCATTTTTATCAAATCTAAGTACGGAAAAGCTCTGACGCAATTTCAATGTTCATAAATATCGACCTAGACATTAATAAGCTGAATTGCGAATCTCATCATAACTCAACCAAACCAGATATCGCCATAAAGTCATTAGGGACGCTTTTAAAAGATTCCGATGTATTATAGGTATCGTAAATGTTTATTATTAGGGTGCTATTAATATTGTTATTATTCAAAACAGAAACTAGTTTAACAGTTGTCTGTGTGCAGGAAAAATGGAATGGAAAGAGAAGGTTTTCATATACAGGGTGTCTCTAAATTAGTGTCACAAATTGAAGAAAAGGATAGTACATGTCAAAATATGAGAAAAAGTGTTTATGGACATACCCTCTTAAATGTCCCTTCTTTGAGATATAAAAGTTGAAAGTTGAAAAAAAGTTTTGTAACTTTAGCAGAAATAGTGTCCTCCGTGTTTGTCTACCGCACACCTAAAAGTGGTTGACCAATATGGCAACTTACTTATTTTAGCTTAATGCAACTTTGACACCCTGTATCTTAAAGGAGGGACATTTAAGAGGTTTTTAGAAACTTTTTTTCATATTTTTGAATTTTACCTTAAAGTTTTTGACACCATTTCTGGAACATTCTGTGTACCTCAAGTATAAGGTTAGTCTGTTATAAACTAATAACTGATAAACGGAATGTATAAACTATAATCCGGCTGACCTTAGTGGAAATCTCAAAACCAAAACACCGAAAATTTCTTCTCCTCGCTAATTTTGGCAACTACTTTACAACAGGCAACACTTTTAGTCGATGGGACCAAACATGACCCAAATTTTGTTGCGAAGTGTAAATCTTTCTTAATTGAAACAATTGAAATATTCTAGAAAATTTCAATTTTTGAAATTTCATTGGCTTTTTATTAAAATTTCCTAAAATTCAGATATTTCCGAAATTTAGAGAGGATCGCGGAAAGATTCAGAAATTTCGTAAAACTTCTGTATGTTTCAATTTGAAATTTCCAAACTAACAACTCTAATTTCAATTATTTCAGAATAACTGATTTTAGTATGATTTTTGTGTAATGCTCTAATTGCAAACATAAAAACAAGAAGCAACATTATCCTGCAGAAAAGTACGAACAGACAGACGAACGTGATCTGCGTGTCACAAACGACAGGCCGGGCACGAAATTTGATTGCCGCGAACTAGTATATCAATTAACTGTAGGAAAAACGTTCGACTGAAAACGACCGAGATAGTGGTGGCGTAAGTGGCCGTTTTCCATGTTAAGAGGCCGTAAAGAGGCCGGGAACGTATTAGAGGCATCTGGTTCTTTTAATTTCCGCACTTTACATTTCTATGGGGCCATTAGGGGGCCGGTATCTGGCGTTCGGGAATCGCGAGTTACGCGTCCGCCAGACTTAAAAAATGATTCCCGCGAGAGAACGGGAGGTCCGCGTGGAGGATTTTTGCCTCACAGTCAGGAATCCGAAACGGGCCAATTAACGCCGGATAGCCCGCGAATTTGTTCGATCCGAGGTCGAGATTAGATCAGCCACCTGCAGTTTACGATCTGACGCCGGACCTTTCGACGAAGGCGGTTGCGACAGTTGGACAGCTCACTCAAGAGTTTGTCTTTTAACATGATAATGATGTTCACCTCTTCAAATTTCAAATTTAATCAGACAGTCAAAATTGATTTTAGAAAAAGATTTGAATATTGCCCAGAAAAGAGTGGAATGCTTTTAACCTAACCTAACCTCATATAAGGTTGGTAACATGTCATATTACCCATATATTTGAAAAGAAAAAAAAATTGACAAGTTTAATATTAACATGTATATATTTTTCTACAATTTTTTTCAATTATGCATATTTTACTTTGAAATTTCTTGGTGTTGGTGCACTAAACCACAGAAACTAAAGTAAACAATAAATCGATCAAGTTTTGTCTTTCCCCCAGGTTCTGTTACTTCGATTGATTTTCACCAATAGTTATGTTAAAGTCAGTTTGGCCAACACATTTCGAAGCAAATTGGTAAAATTTGTCACTTCGGAATCATTTTGAGTCAAAATGGTAAAATCTCTCAGTTTGGCAACATTGTTAACACATATCAACCAAGCTGGTAGAATGTGTCAGTTTGATCACATTTCGAAAAATACCTTTTTTAAAAAACGAAATTTCTGATTCCGACTATGTGCCACATGTTTTAATTGAAATTTGAGATTTAGTGAAAATATCGAAAATTTTATTTTAATAACGGCCTGTGTCTTGAAAAGTGAAATAAAGTAGTTAGTTACAGCTACAAACTGCATTATTATTCTATTATTCAAGCAGCTGCTTTCTGAAAAAAATAGTTAAGCTACAAAGTAACTGAAGCTATTAGTTGGTTTACTCTAGTTATGATACTTATTACAAATTATAATATAATACAGGGTGACCCATAGGTGCGTAATTGGTCCATAACTCTTTTGCTACTCATTCTATCGACTTGCGGATTTCACCAACCACTGGGTCACCCTGTATGTATAACCAAATTTCTAATCAACTTAATAGTTGTGAGAATTGTATATTTTAAAATCTCTTATTTATCTTATTTTGTTAGATACTATTTGAAATATGAAAAAAACTTAAATAATCTATGTAGCTCAAGCTACTTAACTTATTGCAAATGTAGCTTTATGAATACCAATGCCAAAATGCAGAAAGCTACAGTTACAGCTACTTATTTGAAAAAGTAACTAGAATACAACTACCCGAATTGTAGCTAAGTTAGTAGCTTAACTACTTAGTAGCTAGCTAGCATTTGACACAGTAATTTGACGTCATTACCGTCATTGAGCTTGTGATACAAATGTCTGATAAACTGTCAACTACAAATACTCCTTTTTGATTGACTTGATGACTTAACAGAAAATGAAAGACATTTTACCCACTAAAATGTGCAGATACATGTTTTGTGTTGGTTAATGTTGGCAACACTACCGACAGATGTCAATGTCAGTCGTTGTCTTCTTCTTCTTTTTTCTTATGAACCTGTTTTTATTCACTCCTGAATGCCTTTTCTATATTTATCCATTTCCGCCTATCTAGTGTCCATAGCAGCCCTCGTCCAGTTTTTCCCAGATTAATCTTCCGGATGTTTTCATGCCATCTCTTTTGAGGTCTGTTAACACAACTTTTGCACTCTCTTGGCCGCCAAACTGTCTAATTTGTGTCTTGCAATTTGTTAATTCCGTTCTTCTTCTTACTTCCTTATTTAGGACTTCTTTCGTAAAAGAATCCACAGCTTAGCTGGAAAAGTAGCAATGAAAAAGTGTCATGTAGTTATTTCATCAAATAAATTAGCAAAAAATAAAAGCTTATTTCGAAAATTTTGGGTTTGGACTCGGAATTTTTAAGTAACTCTAAATTGCGCAGTCTTGTCCAAATTTAACATGCTCGAGATACGGACACCCTGTATTTAGGACACTTGGTTTGAAATGTTGCCAGACTGACCATTCTACCAATTTGGTTCAAAATGTTGGCACTTTCTACCAACATGTTTTGAAACCCCATAAATTCTACTGCCTGCTAGATCTAGAATTTTCATTTAGACTAATGGTTGTAAGTCTACTACATCTCGTTATTCTATAAGAAATGAATCGTTTGTTCAGAAATTGCTTAAAAATTTGTTTTTTTTTTAAGTTACAGACTAAAAACGACCGCAAACATCCGACTGCAATAATGTAGTTAGTAACTAGCGGGCAAAGTGTACCGGTATACACCACCTCGAACCCGGGACAGAATAATGACTCTTTAGACTTATCCGGAGCCGCATCTCCTTAGATGAGTATCGCGCCCACAACGGGCGGAACCTTATTCTATTGTCCGGCTGACCACCATTCTTGTAGCGACTACCTGGTCGGTAACGGCCATTTACGGCCCGAGGGCCTTTTGCAATCAAAAGCGCGCAGGAAATGATTTGCATCCGATGCCGGTGCTATATGCAGATACGCAAAGCGAGAAAAAGTGCTATCTTCCTCGAGAGTAGCACCCACCTAGAGCAAGTGATCGGGGGCGTAGTCTCCTTTTCGTATGTGTGTGTGACTTATTGAAATGGAACACGACGGAGACGATTAATGTATCGAATGCTCCGGGCTCGGATTCCGATTGTGCAACCAATTCCTAGGATCCGTATCAATAGCCTATATCTTAGCGCGATTGGGTGTTAACGGATGACGCTGGGTGTCACACACGACTTTGATTAATGTTCGATTTACCGTACTGTATAGAAATTGGGCGTGGTACTACTGTAATCAAATTTCTCCATGTGGAAATCTGTCTACTGGACTGTATCTAATCATAGACAAAAGGTGCCCTAATTTAGATTTATCACCTAAGGTACATACCAACCGTGAATTTAAAAACTAAATTAATGTATTTTCCTAATTTTTTTCTTATATCAGTTTTTTCAGCCTTAATATACCTATTTAATACTTAACCTGGGTTAACCCTTTGGATAGAGACTGAAGGTGGGTGTGTACACCGTACAGCACATCGTACAGCAAAAGGCATATTTATACCACAGAACCTTAAATTAGGTGAAATAAGGGCAAAAAAAGTACCTTAAAATTTTTCATTTTTCAAAAAAGTTCAAGAATTCTCCCCATCCTTCATCACAGGTCTTTTTTAACTACTTTTTGAGATACAGTATCTCGGTAACATGAAGAGCTAGAGAGGCGAATTTTGACTCAATTTGTAGTATTTTTTATCCTTTTTCTAATGACAATTTAGCAAAATTGATTGGAGTTCAAATAAGAAAGTTACAACCGTTCAAAAATTTAAAAAATGGCATTTTTGGTCAAAAGTGCAATTTTGGCAAAATTTTGCTCCATAAGGGTTCCAATGCACAACAAAAGGTATATTTATACCAAAGAACCTTAAATTAGGAGAAATAAGCGCAAAAAAAGCATCTTAAAATTTTTCATTTTTCAAAAAAATTCAGGGTCTTTTTTAACTACTTTTTGAGATACAGTATCTCGGTAACATGAAGAGCTAGAGAGGCGAGTTTTGGCTCATTTTGTAGTACTTTTTATCCTTTTTTTAATGGCAATTTAGCGAAATTAATTGGAGTTCAAATAAGAAAGTGAGTGCAACAAAGAAAAAAGTGCAATTTTGACAAATTTTTATTTTGCTCCATAAGGTTTCCAATGCACAGCAAAGGTATATTTATACCAAAGGACCTTAAATTAGGTAAAATAACCACTTTGAATCTTGAAAATTGGGAAAATGGCATTTTTTGACAAAATTTTCAATTTTTTTTTGCTCCAAAAAGGACCTATCGCCTTTACATTTTCTGCGTTTATCTGAGTAGATTTATCGTGGAGATGCATATAAAAGGGGCCGGAAACAAAATTAGTTTTTAAGAATTTATAAAGTCCATTTTGAATGGCCTTATCTGCGGCAATTCGCAACTGTTTGACTGATAAACGTTTTCCGCACGATGTCGTAAATACCTAAAGGTCAGTTCGGTATTTGCACGAATATTTCCAGCAATCCGGTGCGGTGGCGTAATAATTCTTTGGCTTAAGTACTGGAAGATAAATCGTCGGTTTACTTATACGGAGGGTTTCCGGTGAAAAATGCCCATTTCCAATTAGATGAACGTAAATAATCCTCCCGGTAGCCGTTTAATTAAAACGGCATCGAATGGCGTGTTAGAAAGAAACGGAACGACCATAATGACATTATTATCCAGCTAAAACGTGTCGAGTTAACGCTGAATTCCACTAAATCCCTTGTTGAGCTCGCTCGGAATCCGCGTAATTTTCGAATGGCCAAACAAAAAAAAAAGGAAGAATAATGGAGATTCCTGCTGGATTGTAACTTATTTGGATCCACGGAACCAGTGGCGGGTCGTAAAAGCACCACCAAAATGATTAATAGTCTGATAAATGGTCGCCTGACAACAGGTAATAAATTAGCAAAATATGGCGGCAGTATAGTCAAATGATTAATTATGATTTTATAGCTCAATCCTCGCCTCATTAATTAATTTGTTCGATTCGCATTCAGTTTATTTTATCGCCCTTTTACTCTCGAAAGTGCATTTTAAATGAACAGCGAACCGTTTCAGAAAAAAATGGTTTTGATTGATGGTGCACGTCCATATCAACAACGCAACCGCATATTTTTGTCGCGTCATGATTGTTGTCGTAATTACAACAACTGATCATATCAGTGATACGCATTTTGTTTTATTTTGACCGTAAAGGACCACGCCCTCAGCTTCTCCAGGTAACCGCTGACAGAAGTACCACGGGTACCAGTTTTACGTCACTGGAAGCATTGTATTTCACGGCCAGTAACGGCGGGTTCTGTCGTTGCCGGCCTTTTGTTTGCCGCTCAATTGTTCGCTGGTCTTGTTACGGTGTCAGCTCGTGCCCAAGGAAGAAGAAGAAGATCGACCCGAAACCCGACGAAGAATTATGGTTAGGGTCCCGCGACCAATAAATAAGAAAGAGACCGCTATTGTTTCTTCGCGGTCTTTCGGATCGTTATAATCGGCTAGTTAGTGTCTTGAAAAGGGAACAAACCGACCAACTGGGCTAGGCTCAAGGCGTAGAATAACCTATTGTTAAGCACATTTGTATTGATTTAGGGGCACTTTTATGTACAAGCACACATAAACCTATAAAAAAAAATTGTTTTGTTTGGTTTTGTCCTGGAGATGAAATAGTAAGAAACAACTGTATAGAACCTAAAATTTGAACTAATCCTTTATGCATATTTGTGGAATAAACCAAAAACTGTACGTCTGATGTGACATGAATATTCTTACAATTTGACAACACTGTTTCTCATCAATTTGTGAGTGTAACAAAGACAATAAATTTACAGGTAAACACCGACAGTTTTGTTGACATTCAGAGTCTAATACCTTCTTTCTTGAAACGGTATTATAAAGTATCAACGTTGCCAAATGATGAAACAATACATCATGTGACGTCATAGCATTTTTAAATCTCTGTTTCTCCCGAATGACAACATCATCAGAAACTCTGATTGGTTATCGTGTGATCAACCGTCACATCCGCTTTGAAACACAAAGATTCCTTCCATCTTTGTCAAGCCCATTGTCTAAAACAGTCATTATCTCACTCTCAGTGGGTTTTACTAACGGTTTTGTCCTTGACTGTTTTTTCAAACTGGGTTTTTGGCAGTTCAAATTTTGACACCGCTTTTCTCCCTTACTGTACCAAATCTTGTTGTACTTTTCAGGTTATTGGATAGGAAATTTAATGAGAATTCCAAAAATGTGCTAAAACAGTGAATGTCTAAATCCAAGTGGGTTTTACAGGCGATTTTGTTCCTGACTGTCCTTTCAAACTGTGTTTCTGGCAGTTCAAACTTTAACACCGCTTTTCTCCCTGGCTGTACTAAATTTTTTTCGGGTTTTTGAAGTTAAAGAATAGGAAATTTTATGAAAAAATGTACTTAAAACAGTCATTTTCTTACTCCAAGTGGGGTTTTCAGGTGATTTTGTTCTTGACTGTTCTTTCAAACTGTGTTTTTAGAAGTTCTAACTTTGATACACTTCTCTCTCTGACTGTACCAAATTTTGTAGTGTTTTTTGCGGTTATTGGATAGGAAATTTAATGAGGAATCTAAAAATGTAGTTAAAACAAAATTTTGTGACTGTCCTTTCAAACTGTGTTTCTGGCAGTTCAAACTTTGACACCGCTTTTCTCCCTGACTGTACTAAATTTTGTTCGGGTTTTTAAAGCTAAAGAATAGGAAATTTAATGACAATTTCAAAAATGTACTTAAAACAGTCATTTTCTTACTCCAAGTGGGGTTTTCAGGTGATTTTGTTCTTGACTGTTCTTTCAAACTGTGTATTTGGCAGTTCAAACTTTGACATCACTTTTCTTTCTGACTGTACCAAATTTTCTAGTGTTTTTTCAGGTTATTGGATAGGAAATTTAATGAGGATTCTAAAAATGTACTTAAAACAGTCATTTTCTTACTCAAGTAGGTATTTCAGGTGATTTTGTTCCTGACTGTCCTTTCAAACTGTGTTTCTGGCAGGTTCAAATTTTGACACCGCTTTTCTCCCTGACTGTACTAAATTTTGTACGGGTTTTTAAAGCTAAAGAATAGGAAATTTAATGACAATTTCAAAAATGTACTTAAAACAGTCATTTTCTTACTCCAAGTGGGGTTTTAAGGTGATTTTGTTCTTGACTGTTCTTTCAAACTGGGTATTTGGCAGTTCAAACTTTGACATCACTTTTCTTTCTGACTGTACCAAATTTTGTAGTGTTTTTTCAGGTTATTGGATAGGAAATTTAATGAAGTTTCTAAAAATGTGCCTAAAACAGTTTATTTCTAAATCCAAGTGGGGTTTTCAGGCGATTATATTCCTGACTGTTCTTTCAAACTGTGTTTTTAGAAGTTCAAACTTTGACACAACTTTTCTTTCTGACTGTGCCAAATTTTTAGTGTTTTTTCAGGTTATCGGATAAGACATTGAATGACGATTTCAAAAAAGCGCTTAAAACAGCCATTTTCTTACTCCAAGTGGGTTTTTCAGGCAATTTTGTTTCTGATTGTCCTTTCAAACTGCGTATTTGGCAGTTCAAACTTTGACATCACTTTTCTTTCTGACTGTACCAAATTTTCTAGTGTTTTTTTAGGTTATTGGATAGGAAATTTAATGAGGATTCTAAAAATGTGGTTAAAACAGTCAATTTCTAACTCAAGTGGGTGTTACCAGCTATTTTCTCCTTGACTGTCCTTTCAAACTGTGTTTCTGGCAGTTCAAACTTTGACACCGCTTTTCTCGCTGACTGTACCAAATTTTGTAGTATTTTTCCAGATTATTGAATAGGAAATTTAATGAAAATTCCAAAAATGTACTTAAAACAGTCATTTTCTTAATCCAAGTGGGTTTTTCAGGCAATTTTGTTTTTGACTGTTCTTTCAGTGTTTGTGTCAGTTCAAACTTTCTGATTGTACCAAATTTTCTAGTGTATTTTCAGGTTATTGGATAGGAAATTTAATGAGGATTCTAAAAATGTGGTTAAAACAGTCATTTTCTTATTCCAAGTGGGGTTTACAGAGAATTTTGTTCTTGAAGATGGTTTATATAGCAAACTAGCATTAATTTTTGATCTACTGCTACTACTTTTTTCTGCGATTATTCTAGCGCCACTAAATAAGTTTACTTGGCAACACTGCTTCGAATGGTTCTCTTCTTACCACTAGGCCTCTTCACCTAGTGCAGCTTCAAAAATCGCAATTCCTCTCCAGGTCAAAACCCAGAAAAAATTGATTAAACTCAACCTTTTCGTAATCGAAAATAGCCTTGTCGTGTTGTGTACTTTTTTTGTATTATTGCGTAACGGCACCGAGTGGTTACATTTCACCGGGTGGATGCGGCTGACGATGACTGAGTGACGGAGCGTGATCAAGCAGTTCCACTTTGACAGTTCAATTTAGAAGAACACAGTTCCCTGATTACGACTTTAATTCGAACCCGGTGATTTTTAATCGAAGCGGTAAGGTAGAGGGGGCGTGTTCTGTATTAAGTAAATAATGCGCGAAATTTAATTGACGCATACCGCTAGAGGGAGCCTGTATGCGCACCTAAATGGAGCGAAATAGTTTTCCCATGATTTTTCAATACAAATATTAATCTTATATAAATAAAAGCTCCGTAACGGTCAAACCAGACAACCTCGACTTAGATTTCGCAATTCTGGAATGACCATATAAAACGATTCGAGACTCGGTGCGACATTTTCAAGTTGTATGATTTATCTGAGATCGATGTAAAAAGCCAATTAGTTACTAATTAAGAGCAAATAGTTTAGTTTCGAATTTGACTTTTTCCAAAACTCTACTCCGCAAAGCGAATATTTGTCCATAATTTGTAAGTATAATGTCGAATTTATTCTAGATTTATGTAATACGGTTTTAATAAATGCGCATAAATTGCTAATCGTGTGCGTGTGTGCTATATTATTACTTATATTTTATTTTCTTACTTAATTAGTATGTTAGTTACGGTGCGGCAACCTTTATTAACAGTATCAAACTTACCAAAGTAATACCGGGAGCTCCATGACAACCGGACAAGTAATTATTACTACCAGTCCGTGCAATTATTGGCAGATATGCTAATAATTACTCTTCGGTAGATTGCTTATCTAGCCTAATGCTAACACTCTTTTTATGGCTTCTCTAACTTATTTATACTAGCGGTTAGTTCTCATGCAATTTACGACTCTCCAGGAAATCTTTGACCACTTGGCAAACGCGTGTTAAAGAAACTTTCCTTGATCGAGTTGGAGGTGACGTAAACAAAAACAAATAACAAAACAATGCGTTGTTTTATGAATGATCAACTTATAAAGTGCACTAATTGGCTGAAATATGATTGGCAATATTTTATGATCGTGTTTATTTGCAACGCTCGTAATCTTGCTGCGTACATTATAAACTGCGTAGTTAATCTTAATGCACTGCTGAAAAAGCACTTTAAAATAGCCTTAATGTACACTAAATTGTTTTGTTCAGTGATTTGTACGGTTGACTTGGCAACGTTGTATTTAAGTTACACCAACCGGAGTTAATGGATCAGGAATGTCACAAAATACCTGTCAATTGTACTAAAGTTGATTGTATTAATAAAGATCAATTTTGTTGCAGGAAATGTCTGCGACGAACAATCTGACAACGTGGCGCACGAAAAATACTAAACGGTAAGATATTATTTTAAAACCTAACCTAATTATACGGTAAAAGATGGATATACTGATTAAAGAACTGAGAGTTTTAATTATTTATAATGTCTCATCTAGAATACAGTTCCACTGGAATTTTGAACTAACATAAATAGATTCTAGATTTGATTTTTTTTAAATTAAACCTACTTGTTCTAACTCACTCAACTTTCCGATTTTTTAAGTTGCTATTTACTTATTATAGGCCATTCTAAACACGTGACTTTGAGAAATATGTTGTTCATATTTACTGTGGGGCAAATAAATAATTATAATTTGAGTCTTTAAGCATAGTCAAAAATAACTTTAGTAAAGACGTCATTTTTCATGCTTTGTAACGATACCAAAAACTACTTACATACTTATTTTTTAAAATGGCAAATTCCCTCAGGAGGAATAAAATAATTTCCATAATTGCACGTTTTCCACAATTTCCTTTAGGACGAAGATAAGCTTCTTCTCTAGCTTTGAGCTTATGAAAAGTAGTAAATGAGATGAGAAAGCCTAATGAATTGTTAGTATGTTATTCCGCATTCAATTCTCTACGATTAACAGCAAAAATGGCGTCTGTAGCTCTACTAGTTACTGAGATATCTTAGTTTCAGTAAAAATGTGATTTTTCAGCTGAAGGTTAGACAATAGTCGTTTTTAAACTTATTTAAACTAGGGAAAGTCTAAAAGCAGTTCATTTGTAGAACATTCAATTCTCTACAAATTACAATGGTTACTGAAATATCCCAATTTGAGTGTTGTCAAATTTGACTATGAAAACTAATGAAGGACTTTTTAGTATGTTATTCTAAATTCAATTCTTTGCGAACAAAGCAAAAATCACTCCTGTAGCGTTACTGGTTGCTGAGATATTTTAATTTATGTGAAAATGTGATTTTTTCTGAAATTTAGACAATAGCTTAGCTTATGAAAATTACCAAAATTTGCAGCAGTTAAGCACTCAATTCTCTACAATTCACAGCAAAAATACTGTCGGTAGCTCTGGCTGCTGAGATATCGGAAATTGAGTTCATTCCCCATAAACTTTTTTAAAAAGTAAAAAACGGTTTTGAATTGATCTTCTCAAACTGCAATTCTTTCCCCATTTAACCGACTGTTAGTGTCCGAGATCCCTTTACTAAATATCCAAAAAGATTCACTCTGTATAGGCAACAACAGCTTAACCTGTAAAATCAAGTTTTGGTAGTATCATAGTCTATAATAGTATATTACGTAACTAGTGCTGTAATAAGCATTTTACGCACGATATGGAAAAAGTTACTCCATGAGTGCGTAAAATGCCTTAGAGCACGTGTGACGTACTATACTTTACCTACAACCAAATGGAAAGTCCTGTTTTGGCAATTCATATAATTAATTCAGAGTAACTTTTCATTAAAAAAGTATATTTTCAACGTATTGACATCATATTTATACTAATCACAGGTATTGTCACTAAAGAAAAAATAATAAAAAAAATCACAAACTAAATAATTATTAGTGTTGTTATTAAAATAATTATTTAGGGTGACATTACAGTTATTAAGAAGAAATGGAAAACTTTCAGTAATATTACTTGATGTGTTTCCTATTGCAGATAATATTCTGGACGAAGTGGTAGTAACTTAAAACTGTATGAACAATGCATTACGCGATGATCTTCATCTAATATACTCTGGTAAAGGAAGAAATGCAAACAAAATCAATTTTTTCCAGCATCAGAGCGATAGTTTGTGGCCGATCTTAAAACTGTGCGCTTTTTTTACAACTGTGCGTAAAGAGGTTCATTACGTAACGGAAAACTATGCGTAAATCGCTATTTACACTGAGGTCGTAGGTAAAGATATAAATCTAAAAATATTTATGGAAAAATTGAAAGTAACACAAGATTACACGCTTTTGTCTATACAGGGTGGTTTAAATTGATTGAAGGATAATTCAAAGGTACAGGGTGTCCCAATAAGCCGTGCACGCGGCTGTTTCTCGAAAACTATACATAGTATGGCTACGAAAAAAAAAATTTATTAGTAATTGTGGCCAAGGGAATTGCTGGAAATAATTTTCAGCTTTCTAAATCCACCGCTAGGGGCGTTTCGATACCACTGAAATAAAAAATATCCAAAAACTCTAGCTAACTAGTAAAAATCTCATAAAAGTAATCCCCTATTCTCTACGAAGAATTTTCCTATTTAACTTTTTTTTCTATCTCTTCAAATAAAGTGGTGGGAGTAGTCCAAAGTTTGCTTTGAAAGAAATGAAATATCTCGAAAACGGCTAATCGTGGAAGCTTCGTTTTTGCGACATCTTAAAGAGCATTTTCTGTCCTGTAGTGTCCATTTAGTTTTCGGTCTTTTCGATAGAGGGCGTTTATAAAAAAATTGCACTTTCATCTTAGATATCTCGAAAAAATCAAATGCAATGGTATAGCTTCCTATTACTTATTCCATAAGCAATCAGATTGCAGATTGCTAAACGGAAAAGTTACTGAAATAAAATTAGGCATGCATGTTCACCATTTTGAAGTGGTCATTTAGGAATTTTTAAATTTTTTAAAATAATCTGGACAAATACTTTGACAGCTTTAATTTCTTTAAGCTGTAATTTTAGAGCGTTCTGATGGGGCACATGTGATAGCCCATACTTATTCATATAAGAAAAGAGTGTCTGGACATTTCTTTTCATATTGCATAGTTTTTCAGATACCGTCATTAGTAATTGTCCAGATTATTTTTAAAAAACGCTAAATTATTACTTCAAAATGATGAATAAACATGCCAAATTTCATATGAGTATTATGTTAGTTTATCAATTAGCATTAAAAAACTTTTGTACTTAGCTCCAAAAGGAGACACTTATGGCACTTTAGAGTTTATTTTTGATGTACTTTCCACCCTTTAGATATCCTACAATCAATTTGGACCATCCCAAAATGTTTTTTTTTTCCATGATTTTTATGGTGCGCCAATGATTTGGACAATAGGATAGCTCGTGCCGCATTCCGTAGTCGTGTGGGTGATCACGTGCTGCCCGGTGTCATTCGGAACGGCCTCCAGAGCCATTGTTCGAAATTCCTGGCCCTAATTATCCGGGGGAACGCGCTGAGATCCGTATCGTGAAAACGCCGAGCAAAATGCTTCCTTAAACGTGATGATAACGAATGAAAAACTGTTATGTTTGCCTTGGTATCGCCTTGTTCAGATCTAGGGAAACATCTTTACAATACAATTTAGACACTACTTACTTCTTTTGTGATCGAGTACGACCTGTAAACTCTGCACGCCCGCCCACAACATTCTGTGTTTATTGTTGCTGGAACGAGGGCACAACTATTCACCGGCATTCTTGACCACTTTTTTCTTTTTCGAAATTTATTGGTTACGATCGATTTAATCTATGAATGTTCCTACTTGGAGTTATAAGTATTATAACTAGAGGCAGTACAAGGTGTACTGTAATGGGTAAAAAAATTTCCATTTTGACCTATCGCCAAAAAACAGTTTAAATGCAGAATACGTCAAGTTATGGATTGTTTCCACCTGTAGAATCACCTTGATGCACACGAATCACGTTATAATTTACTTAGAATACTGGTAAGGGAACATTTTCGAAACTTTTTCGTGTGAAACACTTGGTATATAATACATATACTGCCTGGGAGATAATTATTACGTGGCGTGTATATTTTCTCTTTAAGGACGATAGCGAATAAATAACGCAAAACGGGTCTTTTGATTGGCTTTTAACTCAACTTCCAGATAATTGCGAACAAACTGTTAATCAGTTTCCGTGAGCAAACAAAATTTAAATAATTGGCAGTTTTAAGATTCCTCCTTAATCGCGTCCCGTAACTCCAGTTTGTTGGTCAGTTCCGTTTTCTCGCTGGACACTATCAAGGTATCTTTCGCTTGGACAACGGCGCAAGTGGGTACAACTTTCTTCTCGTTCTGGTTCATGTCCACAGCTTTCAGGATGTTCTCCACTTCTTGTTTCAACTGGGCCAAACGTACTAAAATGTCCTCCCTTTGGCGTTTCTTCAAAATATCACCACACCTTGTAAAGTTAGTTGAGAGCGTGATGAAACACTTACCAGTTCACAATCGCTTTCTTCGTCGCTCTGCATGTCCTTAACTAAAATTTGGCGATGGATAGAATTGAGTTGGAAAATCTGTCAACTGCTAAAAATGACAAACTAACCTGCCAAAGTTTAATTTTTATTTTATTATTCAGGTGCAAGTTTGGAGAAATAAAGCAGTTTTCAAATAATATTATGTTGTAAAGCCTAATTGCCTACAAACGAAGTAGAACATAAATGCTACCGGATGTCCCATGTACTCTTATTTCTCTATCTGGATCTTCTTCTCTCATTGCTTGTTGCGCTTCTAAACAGGTCAACAGATGACAATCCAAACCACTGCGTAGGTTGTGCAACCAAGAATGTCGTCTCCTCCTTGGTCCTATCTTGCTATCCACCTTGCCCTGGACAACCAACTGTAGAAGGGGGAATTTTTCTTAGATGTGGCCAAACTGATGTGGTAACTGACTTAGTATGTAGCCAAAGACGAGTTCCTTCTCTTTCCCTAATCTCTGCATGACTTCCATGTTGGTGATATTTTCCGTCCAGGATATTTTCAAAATACGCCGAGATGTCCACATTTCGAAGGATTCCAGTCTTTTCAAAGTGGTCCAAGCCTCTACACCATACAACAAAACAGAAATATGTCTCTATCTGAGAGCAAAAGTTGATCAGGAATCAATTGGTTCGGGTACTGAAGCAACTCTTCCTTTTCCAAAAGAAATTGATGAAAAGTTGCCATTTTGATGAGGAGTTGTCATAGAGGATTAACTAGGACTTTTTGAAAGAAGCGTGATTTATGTTTTAAATAAATTCTTACTGTAGTTCACGTGACTATTTTCAAGCGCCGAATGGAATCTAACTCTTCGCGCTCCTTGGTTTGTTTCAGACAATGTCAATGTTAATATTAGAGACAACATCTAAGAGTTAACAATAATTGACTTATTTTAGTGTAACCTTGCCTCCCATAATCATCTACTTATTGAAGATACCTATACAAGCAAAAACAAACAAACCGTTCCAAAACGTGTTATTGTGGTTAGGAGTAGTTCGAAAAGTGACCACTTGGCATTCAACGCCATCCTAACGTAATTTGCCGTTCCAATTTGTTGTATTTGTTGTTTTTTTTTTTGGATAACGGTCACTACGGTCATCGAGAGGGCAGCACAATCGATCAGCGAGGCAGCAAGAAAAAAGTGAAGCGGCAACGCAAAAATCGAAAAATCTCATTACGGCGGCCGTGCACTTCGTGCCGCCGGCCCTCGGCCGTTTATAAAATCGTTTTCGTGCCCGCTTAAAAAAATTAATTGCAACAGATAGAACCGACAATAGCTACGCGAATTATAATTATTATTATTGTGATCGAGCAGGTATCTAGGTCTAGGAGAGTTTTGTTACGAATCTACACCTCATTTTGAAAGTTCGATTGGTGGGATTTTGTAATTACGCCAGTACAAAAGATGGTCCACAAAAAAATTCTTTTCACCAGTCTATTACTAGTTTTGTATTAATTTTCTAAGGCAACTTTTACACTTTTCCGGTGATTACAACGGGATCTAGAAATAGAAGAGTTTACCAACAAATACTATTGGTTTCTACAAGACTTTTCAAAGGCAATTTCTTGAATTCGGTTCGAAGATAACTAAACTGAACGTAGATTCGGGCAGTGTATTTATTTAACACTAAATTGCACGTGAACTGATTCTTGTAATGACAACGCAATGACTCCAGTTAAGAAAGGTGATGGGGAAGGTGACGAGTAAGAAAAGAAATTTAATGAAAAAATCAAGAAGGAGGAAGAAAGATAACGAAAAATGGGGGCAGGAGAAATACTGATTATACAAAGGTCATCTAATCGAATGTAAAAGTAACAATTTGTGTCCTTTTTTAGCCCGGATGATGACGCGTCAAAACGTCGGCTTTTGTTGTAAATTAATCGATTTTTTATACTAAACGTCATTTGACGTCACGATGACGTATTTTAACAACCCAATATATTGACCGAGTGTCAAACTACGTCATCGTGACGTTCGGTCCCTTACTGGCAACTGTGATTTTGAAAAACAACAAAATGACAATCTTTAAACTCCATTAATTCAAAAACGGCTAAACCAAATATCAACTTATACTAATGTATACAGGGTAGCCCAAAAATAAGTTACGATCATCAACTTAAGATTTTCAAATACACGCACCTATTTTTTATTACATTTTGGAATTCTGTTTCCACTTTAAGGTAGATTTTATGTATCCCGTCCTATATCCACAATGGTTATCGAGATATTTACCATTAAACATCATGTAAAATCACTGAAATATATACATATTATTTTACCTCTTTTTAGAATCAGTTACGTTTATTTTTAGGCTACCCTGTATACATGAATTTATTCTTAGGAGGAGCATAGTAAAAAATAACAATTGACAAGTCTATGGGTTTTTAGAACAAGTACTAAATTTAAACTAAACTCCATACATTTGTACCATACTGTATACATGGTGTACCACCGGGAACTGCTGCGGTCGATATTTCGAAAACTGTAAAAGATAATTTTTTGAAAATTTGAGGGTTTAGTATTTGCGTTGGGGCCTCCACATACAAAATATTTTCACGCTTGCGGTACCAGAAGTTTTGGTACCAACTCTACTATTTTAAATGGAACATCCTGTATACTATTATATTTTTTTTCAAGTATGTTCTATGTATGATAACTTGATCTATTTGCAACGGTTTTCGAGATATTGTCGTTAGAAAAATGACGTATTCACACTTTGAACCGTCATAGCTCTTAATCAGATAGAGATAGAGCAAAACGCTTTGTATGTTCCTATCTCAACTTTTTGAGATCTATCACCCTGTAGCATTTTTAAATTTGACAGGTGTCACAAATTTATAAGAGTAGAAAAATTGACACCTGTCAAACTTTGCAGTATGGCCTTGGCATACACCATAAAAAAAAATAGGAACACGCAAGCCAACTCCTTCTGCTTGGGAGCTATGACAGTGACGGTTTTTGATAATGTCAACTGACCTTTACAGTGTTGCAAGCTCAAAAATTTATTTACCAATGTCACATGACGTGTATTTTGCAATTTTAGTTTATACAACTGTTTAAATTTAATTTATCAATTTTCCAAAGTTTAAACTGCATTCTGAAGGTCACGTGACTGTTTTTCGCAATGTTAACTGGCCTTTACAGTGTTGCAAGCTCAAAAATTGAATTATCAAAGTCACGTGACGTGTATTTTGCAATTTAAGTTTTTAGAACTGGCTAAATTTAATTTATCAATTTTCCAAAGTTTAAACTGCGTTTTGAATGTCGGTCACGTGACTGTTTTTGACAGTGTCAACTGGCCTTTACAGTGTCGCATGCTCAAAAATTAAATTATCAAAGTCACGTGACGTACTTCTTACAATTTTACCACTGTCTAAATTTAAAATACCAATTTTTCAACTATTTCTTTTGAATAATAGGTGTTTTACAAAAAATATTTTATATTTATCAGGATTTTGAAAAACAGTCACCTGACCTTAGAAAATCAATTTTAAGCTTTTGGCACAAGGTCAAATAAAGTGTCAAAAATTTGGGAAAACCTTTACGTTGTCACCTAACCTAACCTAAAAACTGTCACGTGACTTAAAAAAAAACAATTTTAGGTTTTTGGATTTTTAAAAATTCAATAAATATCGTAAACGCCCCTTAATCGCCAAACTGGCGAAAACGTCTAGAGATATGAATTGGATTACTAAACAAATAGTGTACTTCTCTATCCAATATCATTATTTTCCATTAAAATGACTGAACATGCTAAGATTTATGATAAAACATATGATTTTCTTTTCAATTTTTTTTTTGGGTCACCCTGTATCTCGCAGTGTATGTTTTTTACTTAAATTGGGTAGTTTTAAGTGTAAACTTGCTAATCCCGCTCTTCTTCCACAAAAGATCTAAAGAAATTGTTTAATTTTAAACAAGAGAATCAAAAGTAAGCACATTTTAAAAATTTTGCAATAAATTTTGTAAACGGCCTTTAATTGCCAAACTGGCGAAAACGTTTAGAGATATTGACCGCAAGACTCGATTAAGGCTATTGTAAAACGTAAAAAAAATTTTTGGGAGAAATGGCGTTAGACCGAATTTTTCATTTTTTGACTACACCTCAGTCACACCCTGTATACTCGGATCTGTGGCACCTTTCAAAAAGATCATTTAGGTCAAAAGAAAGAGGAAGAAAATACCTTTTAATCCTCAAAAAAATTATTAGAATCAAGTAAATCAATTTGAAGAAGCAGCCGCTCAAAAAAGAGCCAAAATTTTGCTGTCCCATTCTTTTTGACGAGCAGTTTATTTTAGATGAACTGTCCCCGTTGACTTTGGTAACTATGCTCCTTACGAATTTTCCATAATGAATCGCGGCGGTTCCTGGTGGACCACCCTGTATACTGTTATATATTTTTGGAATCAGAAGAATAATATCTATCAACTAAACATAAAATATACAGGATGTTCCTTTAAAAAACTAAATTTTTATTTTGTTAAAAAGTATATTTATACCAAAGGACCCTAAGTAGTTAAAATAACCACTTTGAATCTTTCGAAAAGTGGAGAAATGGCATTTTTTGTCAACATTTTCAATTTTTTTTGTTCCAAAAGGGTTCTAATGCACAGCAAAGGGCATATTTATACGAAAGAACCATAAATTAGGTGAAATAAACGCACTTTTTCATGTAGAATGGGGCGGTATTAGATTATTAACTTTTGAGATGATCTATAAAAGCGAGTTTTGGCTCACTTTGTAGTATTTTTTATCCTTTGTTTAATGGCAATTTAGCGAAATTGATTGGTATAGAAGTAAAAAAGTTACACAACCTTTCAAAAATTGAAAAAATTACACTACTATTTTCTGATGATTTAGGAGAGAACTACAACTTTTGCATTAACTGTACATCCATGTTGATCGTAAATGAAGTTCTAAAAAAAAAATGAAAAGAGAAATATTAACTTCCAGTCGTATTGTTAACGGCATATAAACCAAACCGCGGTCACATTTCCGGCTGCAACGAATATAAATAACCGGCGAGATGAAATCCTGCGGTCCATTACGATGGGGTCACACCCAGATCAGCAGGAAGAAAGCGACCAGTTCTGCTGCCAGCATACACCTGCACCTGCCTCGTTCTTTTTTCTTACCGATTATTCCTCATTCTTTTCCTTTGGCCTGGTGTCGAGAGAGGCTCGCATATTCGCCTTGTAAATAATTGGCTCATAATCAGGGAATCTGAAGAAGTACTAGATAGCCACGGCTTAACTACTTTACAGGTGATAATGTTTGTGATTTACCGCACGCGGGAGACGAGGTTAACAATAAATCTAACCGTAATTATTATTATTGTAGTTGTTTGTTGAACGTAAAATAAGTTTGCTCCACTTTATTTTACTCTATTAACCTTTTCGAGTGTGCTTGTATGTGATTGCGTCACGTCCTGCCAACTGGCCTGCAAGAGGAGAAGGGGGAATAATCGATAGGAAAGCGATCGAATAAAAATCAAACCAATTAACGACAACCTTTAATAAAATGTTCAAACTCATAGTGGCAATTAAATTGTCTAGACCAATAACGAACGCTTAAACGGCCACGATAGCTACTTTATACAAATCGACTGTCGTGTATGTGTCAGACTGAGCCGACAAGACGTGTCGGTCTCTTTTCAACCAATACCGAAAGGCTTTTATCAATAGATGCACCGGAAAATATATAATCGTTTTTTCCTTTCGTAATTTGCATGAAAATAACCAGGCAATCGGTGGATTGTAGCTAATAGTAGGTAATTATCGGTTGTGCGTTTAATTAAGTCTTACATGGTACAGGTAGCTGATTGACTTTTATATTACCACTACGTGACACCATTTTGTATCTCTTTTTTTCTTCCCGAGATCCGGTTAATAAACCTCGACTCGATGAAAAAAAAATTATCTAGAATTTACATCAAATTCCACTGAAGTAAAGAATATTTTTTTGTTATAAACAAGGTTTTACTCTTAATGTTGCTTGAATTATTGTTTGTTATAACATAATGTTATATCCAGGAAATCATACACTAGTTGCGGAAATAGAGTTTGTGCTTTACTGGACTGTTGATATCACAGAGAATACGATAGCAAAATAAACGGCAAAAAATATAAAACACAGCCATATTTTGTGAACAAAGGTGGATAATTGAGATTACTTACCATAACTAATAACCAATCATTAGATGATTTTATTTATTAATTGAACAGTAATGGAAATTTAAAGTTTCTTTGCCCCAAAAGGTCCGTTCTCTCAACTGTTCAGGAAATAACCAATAATACCGTAAGAGCAGATTTTTTTAAAATTTCATTTGAGCTTTAAAAAAATGTCAAATTGAAAAGAACTCAAATTGAAGACTCTATGTTCCATATAATTTTTTTTAGTGTTTCTTGACAAATCAAATACACACTCAACTCGGGCTTATAACCCATCATCAAGAGTCTTTTCATACAGGAGAGACAGGTCTATCTGTGTGTGGTGGTACATTTGAAATCCAAGAAAGGAGAAACTTTCAAAATAATATTAATTAATAACGTTTATCTTGAAGAAGAAAACTGTAAGGGACGCTACATAATAAATTCTAATAAATGACTTACTAATAACTATAATGGTAGGTTTTTTGGAGAAGTCTTTGTTTTCAATTTAGTATTCATACCTCCACTGTAATACAATGGACAGATACTTGGCTTTCAAAAAATGTCTTAATTTAGATTGATAGCGAAATAAAAATAAACAATTTTTAATAATTTGTCATATACTTTGTAGCTTTTCTTAATTTAATCATTTCATTTACAACCGTGCGGTAAATTTACTTTATCTACGACTAGCATGGTAATGATTTTCTCTTCTCCTTTTGAGTTTCGTAATGATTGATTTTACCACACTAGTGCGATAGCAACTAAGCACCGTAAGCGTACAATAACACAATTTTTCTCGCACTAGTGGCTGTAAAATCTTTCATTACGTAACTCAAAGTTAGAGTAAAAAATGATCAAAATTCTAAGTTAATCGTAGAAAAAACTCGTGTGCTCACCACAACTCGGTCTTCGACCTCGTCGTTCCAATACTTCCCACTCGTGAGTATAAAAATGCTTATACCGCACTAGTAATGTAAAAAACTATTATCTACGCCTATAGTAGTAGCCATAGTAATGATTTATTATACTTGTATCGTTTTGAGTTACGTAATGAGCTATTTTACCGCACTAGTCCAAATTGTTGACTTAAGTCAAAAAACGGATTATTGGCAATATTTTTAACCAGGGATGTAAAATTTCCGGAAAATTAAATTTATGGAAATTTTTCCAGAAAATTTTCGGTAATTTTCTGGAAAAATTGGAAAATCTGAAAATTCTAAAATAATTCGTTTTTTACATTTTTGTACTATTAACTTGAAGGTGTTTAGGCAGTTGAGGTTAATTTTGAAAATAAAAATTTTTACTTGAAATTTCTTGACAATTCTAGTTTTTAATTTTTTAAAGTCAAACGGTGCGTGGTACCAAAAAAGCGTATAGAAGGTAAAAGTTGTATTCCATCATTTGTGGTAAAATTCAGATCTCTAACCTGAAACGTTCCTGAGATATAAAAACTGCAAAAAACGAGAGTCAACTTTGACACCGTCTAGCAGCTAAACGCGATAGTCCATTCATTAGCTTTTTTTTGTTATACGGTGTGTTTATACAGGGTGTTTGAAATAAACGAGTTATTGACGATTTTTCGAAAAAATGCACCAGAATTTCGCTCAAATTGGGAATTTCTGCTTTCGAGGAGGGTGGTCAAAGTAAGGCTGCTAGAGCAAAAACAATTGAATATCGATACAAACATTTTACATCAAGTAGGCCTAGAATTTGACGTAGATTCCAAAAATCTAATAAAAAATTATAAGTTTAGTTAGTTGCTCAAATTTGGGACACCCTGTATACTGATGGATTATCTAGGAATAAATTATATGCAAATATCTACAAGATTCATATTTGGTATTTTTTTATAAAATAAAAATTAAACAAGTTTACAATCACCTTCTAAACTACTCCATTGTATTGCCAATAACTCGGTTATTTTGACAATTATAGGGTGGTTTACAATACCAATTTGTAGCCCTTGAAATTCTCTTTTGACCACCCTGTACAGCGTTTTTACCTAAAACGTCGAATAAGTGAGTTATTTACTGTTAAAACTTTCCAGAAATGAAAATTTTCCGACCGGAAAATTACCGCTTTTACATGTTTTTAACTGCAGCAACTTAATAAATTGCCTGTAAATATTATTAGAGGTTTTATTGGGCAATTTTTTTTTTTTTTATTTCCTATTTCTCTTTTTGTTGATGTAAACTAATAGTTTATAAAAATAAGCAACTTGTTTAAGCCCAATAAAAAAATATAATTTTAAGATATCTTAAAAAAAAATCAAAATGGGTAAAAATTGGCCTAATTTAAGTAAATTATGGGTTAGATAACCCAACCAAAATCGCGGGTTGGCTTCTTTTAAGGTCCCTGGACCATCCTAGAATCTCTTATTAACAAAAACACAGTAAATTTCTGGTCACTGTTAAAATATAGGACAAATTTTGACAAAAACTCAAAAAGTGCGACTTTCCTGAGCTTATGCCAATTTTCCGAAAGCTCTCAATAGCTGTTTCCCACTATTTAAGACCCAAGAAACCCAAAAAAACAAATTTCGGGTCAAACATGACCCAAATTTTGTTACGTAGTGAATAATTGATTTTGTCTCACTAGTATCATAAAGCACCGTGTGGAATTTGTATGGCAAATTAATATGGACTCGAGTGATCAACAATACTTTCCAGTCCCACTCGTCACTTGTGACTAAAACTGTTCATACCTTACTAGTAACGTAAATATAATTGTTACCGCACGAATATTCGTGCGTTAATAATAAATTTGATTTTAATACATCCTACCAAAATCTTCAGTTAGTAATATATCTGATTTTATGAACTGAAGCATTTAACGCACAGATGAAGATTTTTGGAAAATTAACTGTACGATCGAATATTAACGTTCATAAAATTTTAGAGGACATGAAATGAGGGTGAAAAGTGAGAGACGGGAAGCGAAGGCGGAAAGTACAGGTGTGTAATGTGACACTTTCTGACTTTCAATGAGGCTAGTTGCATATACAGGGTGGTCCAGTTTTAAATGTCAATAATTTACCATTGTATAGCCCATTAAAAAATAAGTTGACATGCATTATGTCATTTTCCTGAAAAATGCTTTCTATGAAAAATACAGTCCTTTAAATTTTCGTGTTTTTTGTCATAACTGTCAAATCGTTGTAGCAATTTTGATCAAATTTAGAACAAGCACTTATGAAATTAATACTTAATATGAATGACGTTTGCCAAAATTCTCCAATAGCGTAGATACAGGAAGATGGATTGATTCTTTACGTCACTGGATATTTTTCAAAGATTTTAGTTTTTTTACTTTAGTTCTCCAATTTGACAAAATAAGTACCTCTTATAAAATTCTGATTTGAAGCTTCGTTTACGAGATAATTGAGTTATTACGTTCAAAGACCCAAAATCAACCCAACTTAACTTAAAAATGGTTTTGAAAACAGTGAAAATTTACTTAAGAAGCTTAAAACATGTCTTTTTAGCCAGTTTTCATAATTTCCAGACAACTTGAAAAACTTTAGTTTTGAAAATTGACTTAGAAACCAGTAAGTTTACTTTTAAGGTGAAAATTGACTTAAAAGGCTTAAAAATTGCCTTTTGACCAGTTTTCACAAATTGAAAGATTTTAGCCTTGGCAATTGACTTGGAAACTGTGAAAATTGTCTTGAAAGGCTTAAAAACTGTCTTTGTAGTCAGTCGTTATAGTTTTCAGATAAGTTGAAAAACTTTAATAGTGAAAATTAGGTTGTAGTCATGAAAAACTACTTTATCTACAATTTTTTACTACAAATTCACACATTTCAACCTTGAAAATGGACTTGGACACCAAAAAGTAACTCTAAACCAATGAAAAGTGACATCAAAAGCTTAAAATTTCCATTTGAAGTAAGTTTTCATAGATTAAAAATACATTTCATTATTTTAGTCTTGAAAATAGTCTTAAATACAGGATATTGACATTAGATTGATAAAAATTGACTTGAAGACTAACTTTTCAGGTTTGTTTCCTTTGCTTTTGATTTTCTTAGAACTCTGGACTATTTTTAGGGCTTTAAAAGTGCTTTCAGCTAGGAAAATCGAGTTTTAGGGTTATCTTCACCAAATTTTTGACATAGCAGACTTAAAAAACTATTTTTACATTTTCCATAGGCTTAAACATTCCATTTCGCTTCAGTTTGCTTTTAGACTGAAAAATCGAATTTTAAACAATTTTTTCTAGTAAAAGTTAAGTTTCAGACTCTTCATTGATGAAAGTAAACAATTTTGGCATTAAATGCTACGATATTAGTCTTAAACACTAATTTTTAGAATTAAATTAGTCCAAAAATTTGGACAGTTACCAGTGTTTAATTGAATAAAAAAAAATAAAGTCCAAAAATCCTGATTTTTTACTATTTTTAGTGTCAAAAATTAACTCGTAAACCTCACAGATGACCAGATTTGAATCGTTTTGAACCATTTTAAAGTAAAAAATACAAAAACCCAAGTAGACATTTTTGTCAATTTTGAATAATATCCAGTGAGCGTAGAAAATAAAGACTATCCCCCTATATCGACGCATTTAAACAATTTTGAAGGTCTGTGTCTTCCTTAGGAAGCGTTTCTTCAGGAAAATGACATAATGCATGTCAACTTATTTTTTGATTGGCTATCCATTGGTGAATTATTGACATTTAAAACTGGACCACCCTGTATAGTTGTAAATAAAATCGCTTAATAACTCAAAGTAAACTATGATGAAATAACTATTTACACACTTATTTACTCTAAAAATTTGTTTGTTTTTCAAAAATTGATGCTTAGTATGGTGATATGGAACACACTTATCGTACTAAATCTTTCATACGTGGTAGTAGTTATAAATAAGCAGAAAAATGTGTATTTCTAATTTGTGTTTCTCTGTATTAAATAGTAAATTATATAAACCTATGAGCGTCAATCTTAAACAGAGCCAATTATCGAGAAAATAATGTCGAAATCGATCGCGCCAACATCGGCGGCACAATAAGTTAAAACAAGCTAATCCGCGAAGGCATAAACATAAAGTCGAAGCCACTAAGACAACACACTCGGATATAAACCTATTCAATAAAGATGTCCCTTGAGGCGAACCGTGCGGTCCAACATAATGGGTCTTTTATAGAGGTCTCTATCGTTCAGAGTCAGAGTTGAGATAGGCACTTTGACAATGACCCATTGTGGGTTATAAATCCGCGTGAGCCGGTTAAAACGTATGGGCTCCGGTTGTTAGTAAATTTGATTGTTTCACTCTTTTACAGGCAGTTTGCGTCAGCGGTTGTTTTTTCTTGTGGCAACCCTTGCCAGGCAATATTTCGTAATCAGCTTGCCCTCTAGTCTAGAATCGTCATAAATCGAGGACTGGTCAAGTAACGTAGATTACGTATGGGCGATTCTTTGGCGCCCACACAACGATACATTCCCCCCCTGGTCTAGGCCTAACGAAGCTAAAATATTTCAAGCCTCGACGGGGAATCTATTGTGCGAGAAACCGCCTTTATTAGCGACCGCGACTTATTTATCGGCTAAATTGGGATTTACTGTTTTAGGGTCATTTTCAAAGTGTGCGGTTCAAGACAAGGTTTTGTGCCCTTTCTCGGAAAAATCCCCAACAGAGCTCGACATTCGCCGTAACATCAATTTATGGGCCGGCGCGGTGCATAATCGAGCTCTGAACTCCCATAAATCCACTCGGTCGCCATAAATAAGCCTCAAAAGACACAAATCGGAAAACGAACTAAAGAAAAGCGTCTTTTATGGGCCCGATTTCAATATTAAGTCGTTTAAAATAATATACGGAGCACGCATATAAGGATTAGAATGCGATCGCTGTTTTCAATGTATGCACATCTTAAATTAGAGATCGTTTTCTTTGACGCACCTGACTGTTCCCAATTTACGGTGACTCAACTTCTTTCAATTTTCATATAAAATGAAATGTTGTCTGTTAAGGGAAGCCCAGGCAGAATGTATTTTGATTAACTTTCACAGATCAAGACAACTCGATAGATCATCTTAATCTTAGTGTTCCTTTTGTACTTAATTAATTTTATCACCTTACTTTTTCCTACCTTCATTACCTCTTAACTGTGTTTGAATTTTGATTCCGTCTAGTTTATTACCACGAATTTGACTTTCCAGTATGTTGGAAATGTGGAGAACAGTTTCTTCTTTGATTTTGTTTTCAAGTATGTATTAATACATCTGAAAGGATACTTCATACAAGTTTAGTATAATTTGGTTCAGCAAGCTGGTAGAAGACACAAACCTCAGAAAACAGTACAATAATAAATAACAACACATACATACGAACTAATGGCTATATTTTAGAGTTTCTTTGGCTTTTGCAAGTATCCAAAACGTTTTAAAGCCTAGTTTTTGTGTGAGATTCTCTGAAATCCATCTTCTCGAGGATTATGAGAGTTTTCTAACAATTTCTGCGATACTTTAATTGCTTCCGAAACGCACAAGACTGGACATCCAGAAATAGTGTGCCAACAGGAAAGTGAAAAATTAGGGAAGATGTATTGTTTATCTATTTCATCGACAATTTCAAAGAAAAGAAAAGTCTTCCTCCCTGTGTTACTCCATATTTAAATTGACTTTGTCTCTAAAGAAAAACCTAAAAATTGACCAACATCCAAGTTTTCACACTATAGTGTGAGTTTGTAACTCTATTCAGTTTCTTCAAACCTTCCACCTTTAATAATTTTTGTAGATACAGGGTGGTCCAGTTTTAAATGTCAATAATTCACCAATCCATAGCCAATTAAAAAATAAGTTGACATTCATTATGTCATTTTCCTGAAAAGTGCTTCCTAAGGAAAATACAGTCCTTTAAATTTCTGTTTAAAAAATCGTTTTTTTTGTCATAACTGTCAGACCGTTGGAGCAATATTGATCAAATTTGGAACAAGCACTTTATTACACGTTATTACGGTCAAAGACCCAAAACTAACCTAACCCAACTTAAAAATTGTCTTGGAAACGGAAAATTCACTTAAGAAGTTTAAAAAATATTATTGTAGCCAGTTTTCATAGTTTCCAGACAAACTAAACGACTTTAGTTTTGAAAATTGAATTAGAAAAGATAAAAATTTCAGAAGCTTAAAAATTGTGTTTGTAACCAGTTTTCATGCAAATCGAGAGACTTTAATACTAAAAATTGACTTGTAGACATAAAAACTACTTTTTCATGAATTTGTTACTACAAATTCATACATTTAAACCTTAAAAATTGACTTGAACACCAAAATGTGACTTAACTAATAAAAAGTGACATCAAAAGCTTAAAATTTGCATTTGAAGTAAGTTTTCATAATTTGAAGACAAATTTCAATATTTTCGTCTTGAAAATAGTCTTAGATGCAGGACATTAACATTAGATTCATGAAAATTGTCTTGAAAACGAAATTTTCGTGCTTTTTACTTTGCTTTTCATTTTCTTCGAATTCTGGACTATTTTTAGGGCTTCAAAACTGCTTTCAGCTTGGAAAATCGAGTTTCAAGACTATCTTCACCAAGTTATTGACATAGCAAACTTAAAAAACAATTTTTACATTCTTCATAGACTTAAAATAGCATTCCAAGCTTTGTCACTATTAAATCGACTTCTAGACACCTCAGTGCTAAAAATTCGGGTATTTCTTAATAAACTAGACTGTTTTTAGTGTTTTAAGGCTGTTTTCAGTGCCTCAAATCGAGTTTCAAGACTATCTTTACAAAGTTTTTGACTTATCAGGCCTAAAAGCCAGTTTGTCCACTGACCATAATCTTGAAAATGTTATTTCAAGCTTCTTCACTATTAAATTGACTTCTACACTCATAGGTGCAATAAATTGTAGCACCTCTAAGAAATTCAGACTGTTTTTAGTGCTTTTTAAGACTGAAAAATCGAGTTTAAGACTATTTCCAAAAGTCAAGTTTCTTCAGTAATAAAAGTAAAAAATTTTGGTAACAAATGCTACAATAATAGTCTTGAGAACTAATTTTTAGAAATAAAATAGTCCGAAAATTTAATTTACTTCTAGACTTGTTGTCCAGTCCAGAAAATTGAGTTGTACACCAATTAAAGTCTTGAAAATATACTTTTGGACTCTCTTTAGTCCTAGTAAAGTCAGTTCTAGCATTAAAAGACAACTTTTGTATTATTTTTAGTAGTAAAAAATGAGTTTCATGCACAATACAAACAATCTTTGTCTTGATTTCCGGACTATTTTTAGTTCTTGAATGCCAGTTTCAGACACTCAACCAGGATGGCAGTCTGAGAAAGCGAATCATAAGACCATTCCTAGTAGTAAAATGTTTTTAGACTATTCAGTACAAATTTGTACTTTCACAAGTCTTGGATGTTCAGTTTTAAAATATAAAACGATTTTTTAAATTGAAATTTGGAGGGCTGTATCTTCCTTAGGAAACCTTTTTCAGAAAAATGACATAATGCAAGTCAACTTATTTTTTGATTAACTATCAAATGGTGAATTATTGACACTTAAAACTGGACCACCCTGTATATATTTCACAAAAATTATCTTACACAGAGATGGGTTCCTCCCACCGATTCGAGGTCAGCATCGGGTACGTCCCACTTGTCATGCAAATAAATGTCTATTAAAGGGACGTCCGTAAAGAAACTAATTATCGCCCGTTTAACATTCAGCAAAAATTTAATCGGGGTTAAACATGCAAGATGCAAACAATAGACCGAGAGATTATAGGTTTTAGAGTCGATCGAAACTCAAGGACGAATCGACAATTGTCGTGATGTTTTGAATACGAATTAACCGTTTATTTGGGTTGACGCCGATTTAAAGACGATATACTGTTAGTACTAGACGTTTATAGATCGTATTCTGAACACACTTCAGAAACCTAACTGGAATAAGTTTAATTTTAACTAAAAAGTACGTAGGTGAAGAAGAATTTCTTGAACAAAACCTGCTTCAACAAAATTCTTCTAAAATGTGTTGCTTCACGACCCAGAAACTTCTAGACTAGAAGAAAGTTGGGAGAATCTTCAAATTCAAATTCAAATTGACTTGAACTCTCTATCTGCTTATGAGAGCAACATTGTCAATTTTGACATTCCATTTGCCTGGGAAACTGTCAATATTTTGGCATTTTTTTCACGTTTTAGTCAGTTATCAATTTTGCTGTTGTCTTTTCTATGGTAAATTTGATATTTTAGTCAATTTGCCTGTCAAATCAATCTTTTTTTTACGTTTTTTGTCGAGCAAAGTTATTAATTTTACTGTTCTTTTTAGGTGGTGTTTCCATGAAAGTACTGCAAAACTTGACATTTTTAAAGCGCTTTCACTCTGTTTTAGTAGGTAATTTTCACTAAATTTTTCACGTTTTTTTATTTGTATTTTCAGGTTTCATGGTTAAATATGAAATTAACATTGTCAAATTTGACATTTTTACTAAATTTCCCTGTCAAACTGTCATTATTTTGGTATATTCTCACGTTTCTTGTATAGTGATTTTACTGTTCTTTTCAGTGGTTGTTCCATTGTAAATTTGCAAAACATGAAATATTTCATATTTTTGAAATGCTTTCGTTTTGTTTAAGAGAGTAACAATATTAAAATTGCTATTTTTACTAAATTTTTCTGTCAAATTGTCATTATTTTCACGATTTTTTTATAGCAAAATTATCAATTTTACTGTTTTTTTAAGTGAGTTTTCTTTCCATGGCAAAACTGCAAAATTTTACTTTTTTAAAGTGCTTTCATTCCGTTTAAGTAAGTAACATTGTCAAATTTGACATTTTTACTACATTTCCCTGTCAAACTGTCATTATTTTGGTATATTCTCACGTTTCTTGTAGAGTGCTTTTACTGTTCTTTTCAGTGGTTTCATTGTAAAATTGCAAAACTTGAAATATTTCATATTTTGTTTAAAAGAGTAACAATATCAAATTTTCTATTTTGACTAAATTTTCCTGTCAAATTGTCATTATTTTGGTATATTTTCAAGATTTTTTTATAGCAAATTTATCAATTTTACTGTTCATTTAAGTAAGTTTTCTTTCCATGGCAAAACTGCAAAATTTTACTTGCTTTCATTCCATTTAAGTAAGTAACAAAGTCAAATTTGAGATTTTTACTAAATTTCCCTGTCAAACTGTCATTATTTTGGTATATTCTCACGTTTCTTGTAGAGTGATTTTACTGTTCTTTGCAGTGGTTGCTCCATTGTAAAATTGCAAAACATTAAATATTTGAATTATTTTTGAAGTGCTTTCATTTTGTTTAAGAGAGTAACAATATCAAAATTGCTATTTTTATTAAATTTTTCTGTCAAATTGTCATTATTTTGGTATATCTTTACGATTTTTGTACAGCAAAGTTATCAATTTTACTGTTCTTTTAAGCGAGTTTTCTTTCCATGGCAAAACTGCAAAATTTTACTTTCTTAAAGTGCTTTCATTCCGTTTAAGTAAGTAACATTGTCAAATTTGGCATTTTTACTAAATTTTCCTGTAAAACTGTCATTATTTTGATATATTCTCAAGTTTCTTGTAGAGTGGTTTTACTGTTCTTTTCAGTGGTTCCATTGTAAAATTGCAAAACTTGAAATATTTCATATTTTGTTTAAAAGAGTAACAATGCCAAATTTGACATTATTACTAAATTTTCCTGTCAAATTATCTTTATTTTGGTATATCTTCATGATTTTTGTACAGCTAAGTTATCAATTTTACTGTTCTTTTGGGTGGATTTTTGACATTTTTTAACGATTTTGACTCTGACTGAGTTTAAGAGAATAACTATCAAAATTGAAATATTTACTTTCCAAGTTACATCCGTACATGTTTCACCATGTGTAAGTCAGTTTTGAACCTCCTTTCATACAGCTACATGCCTGATGAAGCCAAAAAGCAGAAACACGTGTCGCCGGGTTATCATCCTTGTTCCTTTCGGCTTCACTTTTTTTTTGGAATTTTCCCAAAAAAAACATTTTCCTGTCATTCATTACATCCGCGTTAAACTCTTCCATATTTTTGTATATGTTCACGTTTTTGGTAGAGAAAAGTTTTTTTTAGTTTTTCCTTCATTAAATTGCTAAAATTTTGGTCTTGATTAGTCAATTTGCCTGTTTGTTAATACTTTGGAGTTTTTTCACGTTTTTTTTTAGAGCAAATCTATCAATTATTTTGCTGGTCTTTAAATCCCCATTTACACCGTTGTTTTTTGAACCGAGTTTAAGCGAAGAGTTTTGAATGTGACAGAACGAGTGGAAAAAGTCACAATCAGACCTACGCTTCAAGCTTGGCTTACATAAATCGGAGCAATAACCTCTAAAGAGCTTTTACATGGTAAAATTGCAAAATTTTACATTTTTTAAGACACTGTCAAATTTGACAGTTTTACTCGGCCTGTCAAACTGTCAATATTTTTGGTCGTTGTTATCGTCGTTATTCTTCCAAATTTATCCAAGGTTTATTGATTAATTGTTAAGTTGTAAAATTGGAGAGTATAATAATTTCAGTATCATTTAATATGTTTTTAATTTAAAAAAAAAATGTTTACTTTAAACCGTCAAAAAGCGTTGAGACAGAAACTGACACTTTTATATATTTTTTTTAATTGTCTGACAAAATGTTTTATTTACTTACCAACCAATAAGAATGGAGTGACATTACTTTGTGAGATAAAAGATTTTCTCATTTGAAAGCGAGTTTCTGTAAAAATAATCTTTGGATTGAAAAGTTAGACCATTAACGACTACTTTATCGCCCGTTGTCAATGACAACTTATGATCGAAAGTTCTAGGGCGTAAAATCATTCTTTCCGCCATGAAAACATAGACATAAACCAACATTGCAGATTTGTGCGTAAACAATTATATGGTAATTGAAAAGCATAGAATATATGAATTTAAATTACTATTACAAATGAATTTTGTATCAGTTTCTAGTGATTCTGTAATGGTTTAGATGAAAAAAATAGTTTTTTCTAACCAATACCCCACCGCTTGACCGACTCCCTGCTCGCTGGAATTTACGCTGATTTTAATTGGTAAATTTACCATTAAAGTAGAATATTTACGTCGGTATGGGGGACCAGTAGAAACGCAATTGGCGGCAGTGGCGACTTAAACGTATGCAAATTTTCTTGTTGTTTTAGTACCCGGCCACGCACCGGTAAACACCCATTCGAATAGCATAATGATCGTTGGTTGGTACTGATTGATCTTGTTAACGGATTAATTTTCGGAGATGTCATAAATCGGGCTCGTTAAAAAGAACAGTGTCGTAGAGCTCGATTAAGAGGAAAAAAAACTGGACAGAAATTCTATCTATGGGAATCCGTGCGTGGGCCGCCTTTCGATGGACATTTTATCGTGTCCATTCTATTTTATTCGCACATAACAATATCTCGGGAAGAGTTACGTGCGACTCGAGACTGTTATGTGACGTACCGGTACCAGGCCCGCGATGTTTTATGTATGTACGGTGCGGCGTTTTTCTTGAATTATGTAACAGTATCGGGGCAATCTTTTTTTTCCGCGTTTACCTCTATTAAGATTCGTTCATTGATCGCGGATCGCCACGGGCACTTTTTTGAAGCGCAAAGTCGCCTTTCCGTGGATTTATAACGGGAATTAAAAACTAATCGACCGCGGTACACGGTCAGGATGAATGAACCGGCGGTTTGACCGCGGCATTGTAGTTGCTAGTCGAGAATCAAACAAAAACATCGAACAATTAACAACTTAAAGGACGTTCGATTGCTGGTCATAACCCATTAATTCCTTAATATAAGAAAGAGAAAAATTATTTTGCTAAATCTACTTCGTGTGTGACTCATTATTTCAACCAGCTTCAGTGAAAATATAAACAGAACAAATTATCTATTAAATTATCGTATTTTAGTACTAATTTAGTTAAGTTTACGAATACTTAAACTGTACAGTACGTGCTAAAGTGTCTCAAAGCTAAAAGTTCCTTGCTTAACCTACTGTTGATATCTCTTAGATAGCGTTTAGACTTTACGTTATTCGCACCAATCGCACCTAAAAAAATTATTTCATAAACTTTATTTTAACGTGCAATTATTTGGAAACAAATTTTCTTTTATTAAGTACCACAATTGCTGAGTTTAACTTTACTTTGGAAAAAGTTAGTGGTCCCTAAAACTAATACAGAGTTAGCCACCCAAACCGTTTATTAAAACTTTACTAGGATCAAATATTTATAGAAATTTCAAGTTTTAGAAGTAACATAAATTGCGTTTTTTTTAGGTTATTGGATAGGAAATTTAATAAGGATTCCAAAAATGTGCTTAAATTTGTTATTTTCTCACTCCAAGTGGGTTTGTCAAGCAATGTTGTCTCTGGCTGTCCTTTTAAACTGGGTTTCTGGTAGTTCAAACTTTGACACCGCTTTTCTCTGCGACTGTGCCAAATTTTGTACTCTTTTTTTAGGTAATCAGATAGAAAATTTAATGATGATACCAAAAATGTTCTTAAAACTGTCATTTTTTCACTCTAAGTGGGTTTGGCAAGCAATTTTGTCCCTGACTGTCTTTTCAATTTGTCTTCTGGCAGTTCAAAGTTTGATACCGCTTTTCTCCCTAACTGTACTAAATTTTGTAGTGTGGACAAATCTGATCTGAAACTGATCGTTAGTACGAAACAGTACTCGTACTATTTGCCAACATGACAACTGACATTTGACATTTTTGGACAAGGAGTGAGGACAATCATGGAGAGAATGGCACCGGCAGCGCTGTATGGGAGTCAGATCTGGGGAGTTAAAGCGAATGATAGCAAAGAGATAAGGCATTTAGGGGCGGCGGAGAGGAAGTTCCTGTTGGCCTCCGTCCGATGTTACAGGACGGTGGCCACTGAAACCCTCAGAGTAGTCAATGGCACGCCACCGTGGCATCCGCCGTCAAATTTAGAGAGAAGTCAGAAAGAGTAAGGAAGAGCAACAGAGGACTACAGACCATATCCGGGTTGGGGAACATGGACGGAGCGGGAGGAGGTCTCGACGGAAGGGAAACAGGTCGTCTGGGTCGATGCTGGGGTGTATGAGGGATAGACGGGAGTGGGTGTCTGGGGGGTTTGGGGAAAGGGAATTTTGTGGTACACACGGACTGTCTGGCTGCCGTGGAGATACTGGGGAAACCCAGTGTTCACCGGTTGGTAGAACGGGTGAGGAGTGACGTAGCGAAGCTCACTTGCAAAGGCAGATGATCTGGCCAGAAATGCCAAATGGCGGGGAGAAGTAGGGAGGTGGGAACAGATCCAATTATGGGAGAGAAAGAGAATCAAGCGGGAGATGAACGAATGGGTGATGAATGAGTGGCAAAAGAGTTGGGACACCACCCCGAAAGGGAGGGAGGTATACTACCTCTGTAAGGAAGTGGTGGTCGACAGATTGCCGTTGTCATTCGGGGGCAGTCAGCTCCTGACGGGCCTTGACAATCTGGCCGCCTACCTCAAGCGAATGGGGCTCAAACAGGACAGGTGGTGCAAATGTAAGAGAGGAGTGTGACAGGGGGGAGAGAAAGGCGGTTAGAGAGAGCATGAGTTGTCATTGAGGGTAAACGGGAAATTGAATAGAAGCAGTGGGGATCGTAAATGAAGGGGAAAAGGGCAATAGAGGAAGACAACAGACCGTAAGGGCGCTGTCTGGACGTTGAACGTTGTAAATTAGGTAAAATTTGTAAAAATGTATGTATGACATTTGACATTAGAGAGAATGGGTAATCTCAAAAGTTTCTTTGGTCTCGTGATAGTGAACTTTCGAGAATCAGACATATGGAAATGAATTTATGATGGCAACTATCAGTTTTTAAACATGATAGTGGGTGTGAACGAATGGTTGGCTGGCGATTTCCGTAGAGAGGATGGTCGAAAACGATTAAGGCTGACCCCACGGCAGAAAAACGGTCAACGTTTATACGTTTCCACATTGGAAACCGGGCAGATAAGCCTTAATAGGAACAAGGGCTACCGTGGGGCCACTAGCGGCACCGCATTTATCAACCACGATACGGCCGAATGATTTATTCTTCGCCAGTTATCTGCCATCGACTGGCAGTCCTCGCCACTTGACATAATAATAAATTACGTTCGTCAATTTTTCAGTTATGACTTCGTCCTGTTATTCTAGATCGTACCTTGGAACAATGAGTCGCCCGTTTTGGCCTATCTAATAATGGCCGGCTGCTGCGCCATATCTCTAATATGTATCGTAATGACTACAATGTTTCTCGTCTTGTTCCTAGGATTTTATCTCTATTTATTCGACTCAGCAAGCAAAACTTGCGTATTTCTAAATGTTAAGTCAACGAAAAGATATAGAAGGAAATGTTTGGATGGTTGGATGGATGTTTGGATTTTGGAACACAATTTTTGAGATCGTAACTTTGGACTAGTTAGAGAGGAGAAGGTTTAAAAAGTCAAAATTCCTAGAAATTTACTTGACAAACATGAAATTTGATTTTGTAGTAAAATTTTATTAAAAATTGACCTAAAACTGCAAATTTGTAAAAAAAATCTACTCAAAAGTCAAATTTTTGTCATGCAAATCAATTTATAATTTTCAAAATTGTCTTGACAAACATGAATTTGGCTGTCTAGTCAATATTTTTAAAAAATTGACCTAAAACTGCAAATTTGTGAAAAATCTACCTAAAAGTTAAATTTTCGTTCATGCAAGAAAATTTTTCAATATGGAAGTCATGAAAATTGACTTGACAAACATGAAATTTGATTTTGTAGTAAAATTTTATTAAAAATAGACACAAAACTGCAAATTTGTAGAAAAATTAGTCAAAAGTCAAATTTTCATCATCCAAATCAATTTTTAAATTTGTAAGTCAATTTACAAATGAAGACAAAAGTCCATGAAAATTGACTTGACAAACATGAACTTGACTGTCTAGTCAGTTTTCTTAAAAAATTGACCTAAAACTGTAAATTTGTGAAAAATCTACCTAAAAGTTAAATTTTCGTTCATGCAAGTAAATTTTTCAATTTGGAAGTCAATTTACAAATAAAACGAGAAGTCAAAATTTATGAAAATTCACTTGTCAAACATGAAATTTGATTTTGTAGTGAAATTTTATTAAAAATTTACCTAAAACTGCAAATTTGTACAAAAATTACTCAAAAGTCAAATTTTCGTCATGTAAATCATTTTTTGAATTCGTAAAAATCTGGTTGCTATAGAAGCTTTTGCAGTTTATTGAGTGTGCAGAACTTCGGGCCTCAAATTGTTCGCAAAAGTTGCACTTTTCTTCCTTGTTGCGCAAATAACTATTGCAGGAAGTGGAAAGCAACCCAGTTTTTCTCGTTTCTTTCAATTTTACGCCAAAAAGTTCTAAATGGCGTTCAGGTGTTATTAACCAACAAGTTTCGAGAGCTAAATAAATACGCAATTTGGTATAATGTATAAAGAGTGTTGTGTTTTTTTTCATCAAAGTATCGATCGAACAAAAACGTAGTACGACACGGTTATGCAGGAGCAATCAATAGATGCCAATACGGCACAAAACGTGAAATGCCGCTCGTAAAACCGGCATATATGGCCAAGTTCGCATCTTCAATCATAACCGAATGGCTCTGTTATGTTACCGGCTCCCGTGGGAAACTTACGTTGATAAATCAAAAAGAAGCGCGGCTCCGAGATCAATTTATCGATCCGTTTCCTGCTCCGTTCACCCGAACTGGTAAATCATTTTCGAGAGATATTAAAATCGAAGATAAACGGCTAATAAATCGACATGTCAATCGTCCGTTTATAGAGTGATTTTCGTTGTGGTAAACGCCCGGTCATTTCTGGTTTTCACTGTACGACAACGTCCGCATAAATGGACTAGAGCCGTAAATTGCCGCCAAGTTAGAATCTGTTAAATCTGAAATTCCGTAACTCTATCTCTTCAAGAGATAAGTCGATTATCTCGGTCGTCTAATCTCCACAGGGGACTGCGCCTATTAACTGAGTTAAAACGCTTTTAAAGTCCAAGTGAATGCGGTTTTCGAGTGTTGTTAGATCGTTAGGAAGTGCGTGGCGAATTTTCTTCCAACATTCGTCAGTTTTACGTTTATCTCTCAGAAATTAAAACGAGCGAACAAGAAATTGTCTGTCACTAATTTACAGTTAAGTTAGCTTTGTAGCAATGAGTTTTATGGCAACCAAACCAAGAAAAACCTTTTTTTAGGGTGTCTATCGTCTATTCACTTTTTTTTTAATCTACCCTTAAGCATGCAATAGAGATCTAATTAAGAGAAGAATATTTGTTAAATTGACATTTAAATTAAAAACACAAACTTGTACAGTAAAAAATCTGTATCCAAATTTAATGAAACATTACTTTAAGCAGCATTGTAGTAAATTAAATCAATTTACTATCAATTTGTGAGTCATCTAGGCATGAACAACACGAACATAAATGTAGTAGTAATTCAACTTAAGGATAGCTTTACTAGCCTAAAAGAATAACCATTAACTTTGCTATTTATTAAAATGACTGTAATAGAAATTCCACATTAAAAGCTACAATGCAGGGCATTCTGATTGTTCAATTAACAGGCATAAATTGAAGAGTTTTTTCTATCACAGTTTGATCTAAAAATCACATGACACCATAATTTTAAAATCCCATGGTGGTCACGTGACTTTTGAATTTTCACTCGTTTGGATCCGAAATCACAAACCAAAAGAATACTTAGAAAACCACCAACCACATACCACCAACTCACCAATCACATTCGATCACTATTGCCAACCTAATTCACATTCACTCCTCTTAGTTTTTAAATAGACTAGTTTTAGGAGAAAATCATTGGATAAAAGATTTGCCCCAAATGTTAGTATTCTACCAGATTAAAGGAGGGTGGTAGAAGAAACAAATTTTACAAAATCCACTTTACTTATTGGTTGTTCTAATATAAAAATATCCCAAAAAAATACTTTTGATGTATTAAACGTCTACATAGGTCAGCATTGTCCTGCGGACAAGACAAACGTGCTGAATAGTAAACGTTAACTTTACAACCGATGAACTCATTACATAGAAATCAACTGATTAACGCAAAACAAACCGGACGAACGTAAACTCAAATGATTTATAGTTAATTAGTGTAGAATACCTTCGGCATTTTTTTCCCTCAAAGGTGCAAAAATTGCAAGTAAATATTTGCTTTCGCTTTATAACAGTTTCGGCAGTAAAAACGTTTATGGTGTGGGTTAATGCCTGTGGTGCTGTTCACTGTTTCAACGCATTTATAGTTGCGGTTGCCAACCTCTAGGCGAGATTTAACTCAAAAAAATTAATTAAATCTGTTTAAAACGAGATTGCCATTAATTGAATAAAATTACTGGGTTTCCTTCTTTTAATTGCGTGTCGTTATTATAGTGAGTGAAATAGTTTTTGTCGTGTTTAATGATATTAACTGGTAGTTTTTTTTTGGGTTCACTGAGTATACATCAGGGTTATCCAGCCAAAGTTTATCAGGATCAAATAGAAATTTAAAATTTTAGAAATAAGATAAATTCGATGCGTGCTATATTTAACCGGTCAACTTGCTTATTTTAAATTGAATACCCTGTATATTATTGTGTTTTTGAATAGTCCTATTGGTGTTTCAAGATAAGTGATACTCCCTCTGGTGATCAGTTTTGAATGTCATTTCTCCGTTTGTTTACATTGATTTTGGTTAGGAATTTAGCAATTGTTTCTATCTCTCTCTCTGTCTCAATCAAATTATGAGATATGACACTACAAAAACTAGAAATGTAATTTTTCCAACGTCAATATTTCGAAAACCGTTCATCAATAGCTATTTATGTAACCAGTTACGAAAAGATCGATTTTGTGTAACGAATGAATGTTTGTAGGGCGAGCGCAGCGAGGTCCTACAATTTGAATGAGTTACACAATAAGACATTTTCGAAACGTGTTGCATACATAATTTTTTCTAATTTTGACCAAAAAGCGGTAAAAACCATCTTTTAAAGTGATTTAACACAAATATTCACTTTCATAGCACCTTGTATAAACAGTGACAACGACATGTTATGATGGATGTCGCCCATATGTTTCTACGGAAATGCATAAAAACAGGGAGTGATGAAATGAACTTTTCATAACTAGTTACATAAAGTGATACTTTTCGTAACTAGTTACGAAAAGTAAAACGTTTTGTCACTCTAATCAGTTTTGAAAAGTGTCACTTTATATGCCAAAATTAGAAAAAAATATTTGAAATCGAGAGGACTATTCAAAAACACTATAATGTACAGGGTATTCCATTTAAAATAAGCAAGTTGACATCTACTTCCTGGCCGCATTCGTTTTTAGGCTCCATGGAGCGAGCAGAGCGTTTTTGACGTCACGATGACGTAATTTGGCAAAACCATAACTTGACCAATTGTCAAACTACGTCATTGTGACGTCTAAAAAGCTCTGCTCGCTCCATGGAGCCTGAAAACGAATGCGGCCTTTATCTCATTCTGGATAGGAGTTATAAAACTTGAAAACCTGAAAGTGTCATTTGTCAAACGTCAATATCTCGAAAACTGTTGTATAGGTTAGGTTATGATTGTTGATATGATGACAAAAATACAATAATATACATTCCATTTAAAATAAGCAAGTTGACATCTACTTCCGGTTAAACCGGAAGTGACAAAAACATATTTTTAAAACATAGCACTTTTCAAATTTCTTTTAATTCCAAAATTCTAATAACATTGGATCCTAATAAACTTTTAATCAACGGTTTAGGTGGCTAACCCTGTATAGCAGACCAATTTTCTTTTTGCTTAAATCCTCTGAATTAGGCATTGTAATTTTTTAATTTTTCATTAAAATGTAATTAAATGACGTAACCATCAACTACAATGACTTGGTCTATAACCTCTATATAGCTGTTAGTTTGGTGTTATTAAGCTGTAACTTCATGCTGGATAGCTAATTACTTGAAACGTATTATTTACTTGACGTTAGCCATATAAATTCCATTTATAAAATGTATCATGTAAATTATATACGGCAATTTTTGTTTTTTTGGTCGTTTTATAGTCGTATCATGCTAGGTGATTTCTAGAAGAGCCTATATAAACGAATTAAATCTATAAACCGGATTGACGCGTTTGAATCCGAGTCACTAATCAAAAGAAATTGCATTTCGCATTTAAATAATGAAGAAAGCCAATTATGAAGCGACTTCCTTATTTATGAAAACTGGACAAAAAAACCACGGTGCAGGTCGATTTCCTGTCTACAGAAAAAGACAGGTGGCGAAATCCCGTAAAAGGATCGCAGCACTACGTAAAATGGCATTTTTAACGCGCCCATCCATTATTTATGAAAATACCTAACTGTTTCGTTTCCATCGACCTAATAAATCAAATCTATTTTGAATAATGTCCGGAGCGTGTACGAAAACAAAGTAATGCATTCCTAGAGGCTTTTTTTCACTTCTCTCCATCTCTGTCCAGCTCTCTAGTCGATTGGTTACCACTTAACGATTATATATTAATGACTCGGGCAATTCGATGTGAAACACAGAAACTAGATATGGAGAAGTTGATTTAGTAGTGCGTAAGGAAATTTAATCAGATCCTTGAACTTAAGGCCGCTTATATGTACATACACGAGGCGAATTCTAATTGAGGCGTTCTCGCATTCTGCAAATAATGTAAACCGCTCGGCCAGGAAATTAATCCCTTGTATATTGCCCATAAATAATCTCTCTATTTTATTTTAAGTTTAAAGTTGAGGTATTTATTTAATTAGTTTGTTTGTTTCAGGTTCCTACTACACCAAGCTGAGCAGAGTCGAGCATCAGAAGTGTGTACGTGTAACTCTTGGGCCTTATAGGTTCAGTTGACGGTTTTTTGAAATGCTACTGGCCTGTTAAGTCCCAAGGGTTGCGGCACAGTTTCAACCCCGCAATATTACTGTATTATGGATAGTTGACGCTTCGAAAAGAGTTGAGACAAATTTGGGGTTTCTTAGCGGCATTTGCCAGTATTGAACGATTGCAATGCCCTTGGAAATCCCAAAAATGCTCAATATGTCTTCCGAATGACTATTATTAAACTTATTTTTGAAAATACACACATAAATAAAAACTATATAATTTGTTTCCATTCCTATATGTAGTTATTTTTACGTTTCACTTAGGTTATAGTCATCCTTATAATTTTCTCCCGATCAAATTATCTAGAGTACAAGATGAATCAATACTATAATATAAACACTTAACAGAATCAACAAGAATTTAAACTTTTTTCTTGACTTAAGCAATGAACACCAATCGATGGTCGTAAATGTAAATTTTCTATTAGAAAAACCGCGTTTCATCTTTTTTTAGAACTTATTATCTTCACTTATTCGAAATCGCTAATAAGCAGCACAAAAAGCAACATTTTCAAAATAAGTTCTGAAACGGTAAATGGAAAAACTGTACTGATGGAAGAAAAAGCTTCTTCTTTGCCAAGTTGACCAAACCTCATAATTAGGCACTAGAGCGAACGTACAGGGTGGTCCAAATTAAACGGTTAAAATTTCCTTAACAATCGTTTTTTATGCGCTCAAACTAGAGACCCTCCAATTGGGTTGACTAAGTAAAATGCTACAACCTTAGCAGGGTCAGAGATAAGTTGCCTTATAGGAAGAGTTCCTTCAAAGTGAAGGATTGGATTGGTTTGTGAGAAAGGGTAAAATATAGATAGGTTGCAAATAGCAAAAGTACTTTTCAAAGTGAAGGATTTGGGGTTTGTTTGGTTGACTGTCTTATTGGGACAGCGTTACTTGTTAGGTTTGAGAGCTTGTTTTAGAGAGAGTTTGTTTCAAATCGCAGCTTGATTTTATAGTCCAAAATTCGGTTTTCCACGCCCGTCCAAATGGGCCATCTGGGATAAGCTTAAACAGAGAGGACTGTGTGAAAAATAACTGTGTTCTTTAAAGAAGTTAGAATTTGCTACGCTTAGAAAAGAAATATTGCTGAACCCTACAAAATGGTTCTTAGTAATCTACGTTTGATGGGTTGTAAATGAAATTGCTCTTGGGACACATCTGGCATTGGGTTAATAAATTGTTGGACTTTGACCACACTAATTCTAAACATACCTTCTTTAATAGAGATTGACAATTGAACTGCAGAAACTGTCTGGCAAATATAAATTGTTTCCCTAAATTTGACTTTTCTACAAAACGGTCTAGTGTCTTTGAAATACGTTATTTTTCATTTCTCAAAATATATTTTTACAGGAACTTTTTGAGTAGAATCACAGACCAATTAGTTTGTCTGTGGTCTGGCTTAACAAAAACAAAACTTTTTAAGTCACCGAGAATCTGTAGGGGTACTATGTAACTTGATAGAGATAGAAACAGAGATTTAAACAAGGCAGACTTATAGTAGGACATGCAAGTCAAAGTGAGATAAAGAAAGAAATTTCTTTCTATTCTATTCTATTCCCTTACTGCTGGAACGCTCAAGCTGGAAACCGTGAAATATCAATGAAAACCTTTAAAACTAATCTAAGACATGAGTGAATTCTGACGTCACCATTTACTGCGTCACTGCCATTTCGGCTGGGATAGAAAGTAGACAATTCACGATTTTTTTGGATTCAGATCACAAGTAAACTTAAACCGTCAAGTCAGACATGATTTAGTTAAATGTTCATCATGATCATTCTTAACATTAGTTGTGTTCGGTTATTCCTCGCAGGACCAAGCAGACTTAAATTTGACAATTGTCAAATGACAATCCATTCTGTACGATTAGCGCAGTGACATCAGTATCATCTGATTGGTGAAAAGAGAAATAAAGTGAGACGTAATGTTGCTAACTAGGGACTTTATAGTTCAATAAAGGATTTCATCATAAGTTGACTGTCCAAATTATAACGTTAACAATGAACGAATATTGTAATTTTCAGTTATACCACATAAAACTTGTAAAAGAATAGATAATAAATGCCTTTCTTAATTTCTCACTTTGATTTTCATTTTTTTCTGCAAGTAAATCTGACCTGTTAGAGCCACTTTATCAAAAAAATGTGTATAAATCGCAGCACTGTTTATAGATGTTTTTATATAACCAACTCAAAAGTGTACTGAAATAAGTAAACTGCTTAATATTGGAAATAAAATAAAACGCCCTGGAATGAAAATTGAATTTCATAATTAGCAAACAAAGATCAACAAATCAATCCCAAGCTTCACATTCAGCAAACGTTTTAGACTTGGACGAAGTTGAATCGGTGCTCTCCTCTTCCTCTTCAACCTGTTCTTCAATTGGATCGATTGATCGTTTCGATCTGGAGAAACTTCTGACAAACCATGTTAACTTCAATATTCGAGTTTAACTTAGTCAAGTAACTTATTTTACCCTTCAAAACTATCAGTTTTGCGACGTTTGGTCTGAGGAGGCCCATCGCCTGAAGACATGCGACGTTTCACCGGACTGGGCAAAATAGCTTTCAGGCCTGCCTGCATCGCTTGGCGTTTCGCAAACGTCATTATACTGTAAGTGTCGCTTTGGGACAAAGTTCTTAAGGCCACTGCCGCCTGATCCCGTTTGGACAAACCTACGTAAGCTGAAGTATCGCTGATCCATGCCACGTACACGTTACCTGATTACACGTAAAGGATCAGTGTTAAATATTGTCTTAAAAGACAACAAGAAACTAACCAAAAGGGCTGAACAGCTGTACGATGTTATTAGTTGACCATTCCTTAGGGAAGGTTAAGTAAAATACGTGTTCTCTGGACGGAGTAACTAGCAAATTACAAGAATTATCAAAAAACATGTAAGCAAAGAGAATTTAGGTTTAACTTACGGTCAGGTCCCATCAAGTTTAGGTACTGATTATCGGTCAAAACCATCAAAAACACTCTACAAACAAAACGGAAATTAAAATGAACAATCAATTTGATGCTACTCTTACCGGTTTAAGTAAGGATTAAGTAACTTTTGTCCTGTTTGGTCAAAAATATCACTGTTCGGTAAGTCCATTTGTGAACCTTAAAGGTTTAAATAAATGCTTCAAAACTGAATAAATCCAGTTATTGACACCCTTACCCAAGTACTTCCACATGGCAATCAAACAATAACCGGTAATAAATGAGTCGTAGCCAGCTTCGTGTTCTTTACTGTCTTTGATATCATAACCCAAACCGCCTTCCTCTACTTCTGTAATGAGTAGTAGTGAGTGAAGATTCAAAGTTGTGTTTAAATATTTTCTGTGTAATTTTCTAGAAAAACATTAACTGGACCAAGACAAGAAAAATAGAAAAAAACTGTTAATTGCATAAAAGACGTTGATTTCAGGGTCGATGGTTTGGCAGTAATGAGCGCTGTTGCCAGGTTTATATACTTGAAATCTTATTTTGTTGCTTTTCAAGTTTTTGGAAGCCTCTCTCTCTTGGAAATGACTCTAGACGCATCTGGTAGATTTACATTTTAAAATAACAGATAGTGCCTTCTCAGTTTGCAAGTCAGTTTTAAGGACAACTTAAGCTAAGTTGAGGTTTGAATGTAAGAGATTAAGTGTCACAGTCTAAACTAAACTTCAATCTCAGTCTCAATCGTCTTTAAACCCATGTAATGAGTAAGTAAAGAAACTGAAGTAATTCTCAACATATTGTGTAATAAGTAGAGTCTGGATTAAAAAGCACTAAAATCGGGAAAAAAAGCGTTTAAAAAGCAAAATCTTTTTCCTCAAAAAAAACATAAAAATCTGTAAAAAAGCTTTAAAAAACTCTAACTCTTACACGGTTCTAGGAATTTTTAGAAGCTTCTAGACTGTTTTGATATCTTCTGGGAGCTTCTAGACTAGTTGTGGAGTTTCTGTAGTGTTTTGAAATCGTTTTAGACTACTTTAGGAGCATTGAAGTTTTTGGACTGCTTTTGAAACATTTTACTTTAAACTTTTGGAAGCTTTTAAACTGCTCTAGAAGCATACGGAAGATTTTAGGCAGCGTTAAAATTTTTTGAGAGCTTCTAGACTAGTTGAAGATTATTTGGAAAGCCTTATACTGCTTGAGAAGTATTTTGGAGTATCTCCAGTGTTTTAAAAAATGTTTAGACTAATTTAGGAGCATTTGGACAGTTTAAAGCGCCTTGAAGGTTCTGGACTGCGTTTAACCCATTTGAAACCTTGTAGACGGTTTTAGAAACTTTTGGAAGCTGTTAAACTGCTCTAGAAGCATATGGAAGCTTTTAGAGTGTTATAAAAGTAAATTGCAATAGGGCAAATGACGTAATGGCATCTGCCAACTACAGTGGCTTGATCTACACTATAAATTGTGTACATTATTTTAAAAAATTAACCCAAAGTATAAAATACAACATTCTAAGTAAGTTTAGATTAATAAATTATACAAAAATTGTGTTGTTATTATTTGAGTCTCTTTTTTACTGCCTTAAAAATATTTCAGCTTTATTACTTCCATTTATATGTACTAAACAGAAACATGCTTAACAGACATTGCATGGCTGTCAACTAACAAAAACATTAAGAAATTAGAAATTCCAAACACAGTTGAGTTCTTTAAAAAATATGAAGGAGGATTTTAGACATTCAGTCTAACAATATCTTCAAAACAAGGTTAAAAAAATATACTTTAAAAATTTAAAAAAATCTAGCAAGTCTAGGATAATATACCTTAATAAATTGTGAAATTATAAAAATCTAAAATTAAATAAACTTACCAAACTGAGGAATATCAATAGATTTTTTCAACAAACTCTCCAATAACTGACTCAAAACAGTAGAGTTTACAAACTCCTTAAAAGGCTCCCAACTTGACATATATTTAGTATCTAAAATTCTGACAAAATTGCTATTAACTGAATGTCTTGCCAACAAAAACTATATTTACTTAGGGAATAAGGAAGCTGCACAATCCTTAAAGTCCAAATAGTCATTAGGTAGTGGAGTTAAAAACTTATCAATAGTGTGCAATAAGTCCAACAATAAATTGTGCCCCACAACTAATTTACCCTAAAAACACTTTAATTTCAGATTCAGGATGCTAAACTTAAGCAAAACTTACAGAATCAACAATCATTCGAATGACTTTACTGAAACCAATGTAATCTTCCATTTGAGCAATCAAATTTGCATACTTCTTCTCCTCTGTATCACGCCTTTCTTGAGGAGTTTTCAACCTACTAGCAATTAGAATTCTGTCTTTATCCACGTTTCGAGTTTCCAGCTCTATTTTATCCCAAAATTTTTCAGTATTAGTCTGGTAAATTAATCGCCTGAGGAATGCATTACATTTAGGGAGTTTCAGCTCCTGAGCCTCAGAAGCTATAAAATCCTCCAAAGATTTTCTGTACACAAACAGCACAACATAATTATAAAGTAAAGCAGAAATACAACTTGCAACACCCACATGATATTGTCAATAAATTCCTGATTCTCCTTAGGTATTGGTATTATATTGTCATGATTATTGGAATTTGACCTGAAATTGGCAAACTCCAACTGTTTTTTATGTTCTTCTGTCAATTTAGCTCTACACTTTTCCTCTTCTACATTGTTCATGTAGGAAATTCCCTCCTTGAATAATTTATTAAAGTCAAACTCCTGCCCAATTAGAAAATCTATACTGGAAGTTTGACAAAGGAACCTCTGATCTGCTATAAACTTGTTCACTGGCCGTCGAAATATGTAGAAATTGTAGCTTTTGTGTTTGAATTTGTCACTTGTGGGGTCAAATCTGAAATGATTTAATTGAAGAAATTTTTTCTATTGGTGGGAGTCTAATATTACCTGAACAGCGTAATTCCATACTGAATTACTAGAAACTCCCTACAGTCTTTAATAACCTTTTCATAATACTGCTTAGGGGTGTCAAAGGCATTAATGTAGTTTAGTGCAGTTTTTAGTCCTGTAAATTCACAGTCTATACTCACAAAGGTACAGTTGCTAATTGCTTGCTGGATCTCAGGCAAAGTGGAGTTTAGATCTATAAAGTTAGTTATTTTAGCAGCTATAATAATGAATGTATTAAAGAAAACTGTCTTACTTGATTGAGTGACCTCCATTTTATTGTCACTAGGTTTTAGAACAACACTAATTAATAGAACAATGCGAAATACATACTTTTCATAACTCGAATAGTAAAATATCAACTATTTCTTTGAATCACAGAACAAATTCACAATTTACAAACAAAACAAAACTTTTTTCTAGTTTCTAACCTCAAAACAAAACAAATGAATGACAAATGTCATGGTAGCAAACGCCTGAAACTTAGGTTAAGACGACTTGTTTACTATATTTTTTAACTAACCTCAAAAAAAAAATATAATTATAAAAATAATAAGTAAACAAACAATGGCCAAGAAATATTATCACAGTTTGGTGTTATTTTATCATTTATAAACGAAATTTTATCACTAACTGAATCTTAGTACAACAAAAATGATGTCAGATGAGTCTGAAAATGATGTAGCATTTGAGGAACCTCCCCAAGAAAATGATCTCTACTACAACAAATACAAAATGTTGTTGGAAGAGTGCGCCCGGTTCCAAAGAGCCAATGAAATACTGGTGTTTCGGATACAGGAGATCAACAAAATCACCAAACGTAGACATAAAGAAGTGCAATTTTTTAGGTAAGTCTGTATGAACCCTATAGAAGTAAGTTCACCATAAACCCCTTCAAACTTAACTTGAATACTTACATAATGCAAGAACCATTGTTTATTATAAAATTAGACAGAGACTTTCAAACATCCATGGAGAGGACTGGTCAGTAATCCCTCCTGATGTGTTGTCTGAGGAGGAAGAGGACATTAAACCCAATGTCGCCCTCCTGATTCCCAAGAAGGAAATTAAACAAGAAAAAGTTGAGGAGCCAGTCAAAGAAAAACCTGAAAAAGTTAAGCCTGAGAAACCTAAAGGGGCCAAACGACCCCCAAGAAAGAAAGTACCCAAGAGTGAAAAAGACCCCAATGCTCCCAAAAGACCATCAAACCCTTTCTTTCAATTTTGTCAGGAACAAAGACAGATCCTTATGGAAAGGATTAACTCAGATTTAAAACCTGGAGAAGTGGAACCTTCCAAACAGGAACTAACCAGACAGCTGGCGTTGAAATGGAATTCACTGTCCACACATGACAAAAAGGTAATTTTTAACTTTTTCTAAAATCAGTATAAGTGTGTAATGCAAATTTAAGGTGTACGTTGATCGATATGAACGATCAAAAGAAAAGTATAATGCAGAAATGGAGGATTACAAAAGAACTAAATGATGATGAGGTTGGTTAGTTTGATAGGTTAAGTTAATAGTTTTTAAGTTTTATTTGAACACCACAGCTTTATAATAAAAACAACAAAAACAATCAAGCTTTAAATGTGTCCTTCTCTTTACGGATAGCTTGCATTGTGGATACTGCGGTATCGCAACTTGCGTGTCTTTGTACTGAGCCCATCATCACTCTCATAAATGGATTGATTTTCTTTTCTTGAGAAATTGTAGAAGGCACCTAGAAATTATACATACAGAATGCCTAAGCAGGAAATAATCATCAGTGGAAGTACCGTAGGAATTCCTTTACTCCTTTTCTCCTCCGCTTCTGATATCGCTTTCAAAATATCCCGGTTTTCGCCTTCCACGTGTCGCGCAAATTTCAAATTCTGTTGCGTGTATTCATGTCCGCAAAATACCAAAGTGTCATCAGGCAAATTGGACAATTTCTCCACAAGCGCCGTGTACATTTGTTGAGCTGTTCCCTCAAAAAATCGTCCGCAACCGGCCACAAAAAGCGTGTCACCTGTTTGATAATCAATAGGGTCACTGGACAGTTTAAATTCTACTGAACTAACCGGTAAACACTGCCGATTGTCCTTTCTGATCTGTCAAATAATAACAGATGTGACCAGTAGTGTGGCATGGAGTAAAAAGACACTCCACATTAATGTCTCCAATTCGAAACTTGTCCCCGTCTTTTACTTGATTGGTTAGCGCACCGATTCGTTTGTCTCCGCCGTATACTTGGAGTGGTGCTGGCGCTTTTTTCACCAGCTCCTCATTGCCACCAGCATGGTCCCTTCAAGAATGATTAAATAACTAAATTGTTTTGAGAAGAACAGTTTTACAAACTACTGGCAGATTTAAGAGAGAAAATATGCAAAAAGTTATACATATTTTCTTTTTTTTTTTTTCACTAAAAATTTTATAATTAAGTAAACAGTTCCCTAAATTCAAATCTCAACTTAAGTTATCTTTTAAACAGGCTTGAGGGTGTCAAGGAAATATTTACAATTTACATTTACAAACATAGAAAACAATTATAAATCTCTAGATCTCCATCTTAAATAGGAGGCCATGAAGAAACAAAATTTGACATTTGATCAAAAGCTACTTCGATAGAATCCGCCGCCGGAAAGAACCACTTAATTTTTTTCTAAAAATCACGTGACCCCATGATTACAAAATTATACGCAGGTCACGTGACCTTTGGATCATATCGCGTTTAGATCCGAAAGAAAACGACTAATTTCCTAGTTGTCATTGTTGTTGTCACTATGACATCTATTTTGAATTTAAAATTTGAATTACCTTCACTAAAGTGCTAAAAGGTATTAAAAGTAAAGTTAAAGTTGCATATTTGTGTTGTTTGTGAGTTTTGTGAGTGATATGAGGGTATCAGATTATCAATATGAATTACTTTTTTGTTGATAAATAACATTACCTATACAGTATAAAATAGCATCACAAATAGTATGTTGTGGTGTTATCTATAGTATTATTGAATTTGCGATGGTAAAAGCATTATGGTACAACTTACTACTTATTTACTATAGTACACACCTTTTTTTTATCAAAACCTAATATTAACAAATAGAAAAACAATAAAACATTTCACATTTTATAGTGAAGGAACTTTGACGCCCTCTAGTGGCCAAACGGTGTGATCAATCAATTCATGTGGGGATATTTTTAGAAAGCTTGAAATCTGCTCTATCCTTTGTTTTCTATGACATTTTGACGTAACTTGTCAAATAAGGGAGTAAACTATTCTAGAGTTTTTATTGTTTTATATAAACCAAATATAATTGGCTTAGCAAAACATATCTAGTGTTCCATGCAAAACGCCCTCTCGCGGAGAAATTATCATAATAGCTATGTCCAATCTGTCAAAACGTGACTTCAAACAGTTCCATTGACATAAATCTAGATTGAAGAGATTTATAATGTTTTATATGTTTACAAATTGACAGTTGTCAAAATAAAATCACTATTTTCACTTTTATAATAATCAACTTTAAACTAAATGAAAATAATTGCTATTTTCATTACTACCTTTAGATAGATATTTTTTTTCTATCAAACTAACTTAAAAAGACTGTAAACCTACCAGTGGTGATGTGTTGTTAACACTTTAGTTAAATTTACTCCAGCATTTTGTACAGCTTCCAGTACAGTGTCAGGCGCAACTGGATCTACAATTGCAGCTTCCTTAGTTGCTTCATCAGTGATCTAAATTAACAATTTCAATACACTTTTCCACAATTTCTTAACTACCAAATCATACCAAGTACATGTAATTGTCAGACAATGCAGGAAGAACAGTGACTTTCATTTTTGGCAGTTCAATTTGTATGTGAGAACTGTGGGAACCTCTATAGCCAACGTTTTTCAAGGCTGAAACTAAAAAATCACCACTTTTACTTCACTTATCTTACTCGATTTGTTTAGTGAGGACTTTGGACTAAACATTGAGGAGCTGATCTGTATGTAAATATTTCAATCACTTACTTTTACAATAAGCAGCAGTAAGACCTTGCACTACCCGATTAGGCAGCAAATAGGACAGCAAACTAAACATTGTACAGACCTCAACATTTACGCCAATTTTGTAAGTTCAAATTTTTAGGAACAATCACTGCCAATGTCAGAATTTTGAAAAAAAATTGATAAAAATAATTGGTACCATAACCTTGAAAAGTGTTTACAAACTGGTGTTTTTACCTGAGATATAAGCACTGAAAAATTGTTTCAATCCAATTTTTGATTGCAAATAGAAATGTTTAGAAAAACACTGAAAACACACTTTTTATTTGAGTTTTGATTGTTTATAAGTTAAATAATAATAGAAGAAAACATGTCTGTCATCTGTCAACGCATTTATTGCAGTGACAAATTAGTATCACGTGATCATTTCATGCTTTGCTTAGATGTTGTAAAAGCCAGAAATGTCATCGATAAGAAGAAAAAAATTAAATGTCAGTTGAGGTTATATCTGTTTATTTTTTTTGTAGAAAATTAAACTTATTTAAATGTTGCCAATATACTTAAAACGTTGGCAAAGTGGTATGCGTAAATAATTACTATATTTAGTCACTGGCACGATGAAGTGATTATTCTAAACATTTCAAGAATTTACACAACAACAAACTGATTATGTTCAGAAGACTATTTAATGGTGTCTTGGAAAGTGCTCTAACAAACCCAGCTGAAGTGCTCCAATGCCCTCATCCGTTTAATAAGAGCGAAACAGCCCATTTTGGTTGGCTCACCAATGTCTCACCATGTTTTCCTGTGTCATCCAGCAACATCAAAATCATTACTGAACCAAGTCAGTTTTATAGTACAATATTGCAGTATTGCCAAGAAGCTTCTTACAGAGTCACTCTAGTCAGTTTATACCTGGGAACAGGTGATTTAGAAACTAAAATAGTCAATGCTTTACTCACCAACAAACAGTTCCAGAACAGAAAGTTGCTTATAAACATTTTGTTTGACTATACTAGAGGCAGTCGAAACCAGCACAATTCTAGAACTATACTACAACCACTACTGCAACAAAATGATGCTAACTGCACCCTATCATTGTATCATACACCTTTATTAAGGGGTTTACTAAAGCACTACATGCCAAACAGGTATAATGAGCTAATTGGGTTGCAACATATGAAATTGTATGTGTTTGATGACACTTTGATTATTAGTGGGGCTAACCTGTCCAATGATTACTTTACTAACCGACAGGATCGGTATTTTGTGATCAAGAACAAAAAACTTAGTGATTTTTATTGTGGATTAGTAGACAGAGTACAAAAGTTTAGTCTGAAAGTTAGTAAAAATGATGAGGTCAGTTTTGATAGCAGTTGGAACTGTTCACCATATGAAGGCAGTAAAGAGGAGTTTATTCAAAAAGCTGGTGATTTAGTGGAGAATTATTTAAATGAATCAGTTGCTGAACAGAACAATCATATGGTACAGGGATTTGGTGAGTTTTGTTACTTTTACTCTCTCTCACTGCAAAACTTATTGGAATACATATTTATATAATTTTTATAGATACTTGAAAGCATCCATCATATTATGTAAATTAACATTTTTATTTTTGGGATAGATACATTCATATTTCCCACATTCCAAATGGGACAGCTGGGAATCCAGCAAGACTCCATGGTGACAGAAAAAATTTTGGCAGAATCGCCACCAAATAGCAAACTGAGAATAGCCACTGGATATTTCAATTTAACCAGTCAATACATGGATACATTGATTCATGATTGTGAGGCCAACTGTGAAATTTTAATGGCGCATCCTCAAGCTAACGGATTTTTGGGAGCTAAAGGATTAGCTGGAGGAATTCCTTTTGCTTACTCTTTGATAGCAGAAAAGTTTCGACAGCAGTGTGAAGCGCATAATCAGTTGAAGAGGATAAAACTACTGGAATATTTACGGGAGGGGTGGACTTATCATGGGAAAGGATTATGGTAAGAAAATAATTACTTTTAATTTGAAAGGTCTCTAGTAGAAACTAGTCAAATGTTAGTTTAATCTACAAGTTTTTTAACACTTTAGTCTGAATCTATTAAGAGTGGGCATTATCAGTGTTATTTTTGTATTTCAGGTATTATCCGCCTGGTAGTGAGCTTCCTTGTATGACTATGGTTGGTTCGCCAAACTTTGGTGACCGGTCGGTGTCTAAAGATTTAGAAACGCAGCTTGTGATAGTGACCGAAAATCCGGAATTCCGCAAACAGTTGCATGAAGAGTGCCAACAGTTGTACAATTGGGGACTAGTAGCTGACACAAAAAGACAAGTACCTTTATGGGTCAGCTCCTTTGTGTGGCTTTTTAGAGCTTATTTTTAACCTTGTCTTGTTGATTTTTGAAATAATTATTAAAAAATAAACGTTGACTATGTTTTGTTGAAAATTTCTTTAAATCTGTTCATGGCTAGTTTGAGGTTTTCCTTAAACTTTAACTTTCATTTGTGTTTTTGTACATTTTTAACTGCTACATGAAGGAAAAAGGATGTGTTGTTATCATTGTTAAGAAGAAAGTGTCACAGACATCGCATTGAGTTCAATTTCACTGGTGTCACTTTTACTCCCTAGGGAGTAGATGTAACATTTTCATTCCTCAGACGAGAAAAGTTTAATTTACAGAAAAAACACATTTTATTAATCGGCATAGAAAATTATTTATTGATTTTTCGCCAAATGCGTAAACACAACTTTACATTATAAAAACTTGACAAGAAGCGAATACAAAAATCTCAAATACTCTAATTTAATGGGCAAAATTATCCTGTGGAAATTCTAAATGAAGTGAGCCTAAAAGCCAAGTTTCTTTATGAAATTGAAAATTCAGTTCGTTTTTCCATGTTTGTGGATTTTTGACTATCCTGTTAGAATTTCAATTTAGTACACGCTGTCATTCATTTTACTTGATAGAAAAAATCTAGATTCTTCCTATCAAGTAAAATAAATAAGTTAAACGGTTGCGAATGGACAATTGCAGTTACTGACACCTTGTCAAAGGACAAATTGTCAGAAACTGCTTTGTGTTTTGCTTCAAAAGTCTAGTGACACTAGGAGACTAAAGGCTAAAAAACGTTTTCCTAGAATTTCTAGACATCAAGTGGTAAATCCACTGAAATCGAACTGAAGAATGAATTCCAAATGACGTGAATAGACAACCCAAAGACATTTTTAGGACTTCAATTGTCCACAGGTGTTGTGTACCACAGGTTACATTATAATTTACTAGAAAAATCTAACGCACGAAGCCATTTTCTTCTACCTGAGCGTAAGTAAAAAAATACATTTTCTTTGTGATATAAATATTACATTATCGCGTGAACACTGAGCCTTGTACGAGCCTGGAGGCGGCAAGACGGGCGACCGATCAGCCTCATAACGAAAATCTTATGAAAATGCCAGTTTTATAAATTTGATGAGGTTTTTGGGGTGTCCCGGTCTTGCCGCGCCGATCGGTCCCTATTGTCTACCGGTTTAAAGGCAGCATATACTTTGTATCGGTGTGTTTTTTGTTTAGTATAATAATAATAATTTAACTAGTTCAATCTTTGGTAGGCTTTACATTTACTTAAAAATCTAAAGTGGCATGACTAGTCCGTTAATATCACTCAGGACGTTCCTTCGCATATCATTCTGTTATATGTATATAAATAAAAACAGTTTTGTGGAAACTTAAAGGTAAGTTAACAGCAACCGCAAAGACTTCTGGAAGGTTCGACGAGTTCGAAAGGAAAATCCTCTAATAGTCCGAAAAGGACAAGATAAGCCTTAACCAGTTAAAATTAAACAACATTCTCTTTCATCAGTCTTTGGTACAATACTAAACTAGAAAATAAATTAAAAACCACATACATGATTTCTATGTACACAGAGAACGATTTACAAGCTGAGTTAACTAATGTAAACATTTGGATGTAAGAGAATTTCAACACTCAGCTTGTACACGTAGAAAATTTATACAAAACGGTGACAAAACAACTGGACACTGCGACCAGTTACTCCGAACACAAAACAACTAGTTGTGGCGACTTAAGTTTAAGTCTCGTGGAAAATCAGTACAAAAACTTATGTACAGTAAAAAAACATTGATAACCTATCAAAACGGAACGAAAAAAAAACAAGAGGGAGAGCGATCTCAAACTCCGAAACGACTGTAGACGTACTGGCTGTTGACGCCGTCTCCCAGGTTCTCGATCTGTTCCACGGTAGGGTTCATCACGTTGAACAAAATGGCGAAGATGGTACAAGCCGCGTATACTCCGAGCGCGATCCACCACAACAATTGCTCGTGCAGCTTTTGCTCGAAGTTTTTGAGCACCAAGAGGCCGATTGTGAGGCCGGCTAGGGCGCCAGTCAGATGGGCCACGTAGGACACTGGAGGTCCCATCGCTTCTTCAGCGTAACGGGAGTAGATTGCGTAACCTACGTCGCAAGAAGCTGAAATAAACATTTTTACATTAATGGCTGATTATAAGTTTTGAGTGATGTGAATAAACAACTGTGTTACCATGTATGTATAGTACCTAATGTTATGCTATGTTTTTAATGCTTATAATGAGCAGAGGGATGACAGTAGGTGAAATTAGAGCCCTTAGGGCTATATGTACCGTTTGTTTGATTAAGCGAGATCAGTTAAACGAGATTAGTCGGCCTGCATGTATTTGCTATGCATCGTGTGCGAGGATTAGTTGATCTTCAAGAAAGACTTGGCAAACATTGTAAAATCTGTAAGTGTACGTCACTTTTATCAATATATGCAACTTTACAATTTGGTGAATAATTAAAAGATTGTATTATCTTCTTAATGAAGTTTTTTTCGTATATAAAGCGGTATCTAGCAAACTAAAGGCTTATTTTTGGACATAGAACATCATCAAAATGCAACTTACCGATGGCAAATATTCCAAACAGTCTCAAAATGCCGCATTGCATATTGTTGTAATTGAGCAGAACGTTGGCTAAATGCGCTGCCAATAGAGCGTAAACTCCGCCACTGGCTCCCACCAGGTAAACGTCAGTGTCAAAGACAGACGTGCCCAGCGACCCAGCTACCACCCCCGCCACATAAATGAGTGCCACCCTGCCGGAACCGTGCACCATCTCCAACGGTAGACCAACCAAAAGTTGAACCACCAGATTGAAACCCAAGTGCAACCATCTGTAAAAAAAAACAAAATTAATAATGTTTCTTCTTAGTGTGTGTGTGTCTTTTAGCTATTTTTTTTCAGTTAATTTTTTTCCATAAGTAACCAAACAAGACCCTGATACTAGACCTTACCGCCGAGTAAACAACGGCGTTTAGTATTATTAAAACGCTCTAAATAACTAGCGAGTTTAAACAAACAAACGCGGGCGGGTAAAAAGTATCAGAGGAAAGTTCCTATATAAGTTAGCGACCGGTTAGCTTCAAAAACAATCCCGAATTTATTATACGGTTAAAACTAGCCGACTTTACAATTTAGAACAACAATTGCTTTTTTGTGGAGAGCGTGTTCTCTTGATAGGACAATATTTAAGTTCAAAATATTTGCATTTTACGGCTGGGCAACACATAAATGTTTACATTTTTTGGAAAAAACGTTCAAGACGATATGGGAGAGACAACAGAAGTTTTGGTGACCCTTTTAACACTGTGCTTTAACGGATAATTTGTTTTTATATTATTTTTCTTTATTTAAACTTACCCTGCATGCAGCAGCATGTAAAACAGAAACCGCCATATTTCCAACCTCTTGTCGGGACGATAAATGAAAATGGATTCGGTCGGAACAGGTCCCGCAGGATTCAGCTCTCCCGTACTAACCGAGTAGTAGATAAAAAATCCTAACTGTAACAGAAAAAAAAATTATATTAATCACACATGCCAACTTAATTATTGTGTTTGCTTTATACAGGGTGGTCCAGTTTTAAGTGTCAATAATTCACCATTCGATAGCCAATCAAAAAATAAGTTGACTTGCATTATGTCATTTTTCTGAAAAACGTTTCCTAAGGAAGATACAGTCCAAATTTCAATTTAAAAAATCGTTTTATAGTGTAATACTGAACATTCAAGACTTGTGAGAGTCCAAATTTGTACTGAATAGTCTAAAAACTTGCTATTTACTACTAGGAATAGTCTTATAATTTGTTTTCTCAGTCTGCCATCCTGGTGAGCCATCTGAGTGTCTGAAACTGGATTTCAAGAACTAAAAACAGTCTGGAAAAGTCTATTTTCAGGACTTTAATTGGTGTACAACTCAATTTTCTGGACTGGAACAAGTCTAGAAGTAAATTACATTTTCGGACTATTTCATTTCTAAAAATTAGTTCTCAAGACTAATATCGTAGCATTTGGTACCAAATTTTTTTATTTTTATTACTGAAGAAACTTGACTTTTGGAAATAGTCTTAAAGTCGATTTTTCAGTCTTAAAAAGCACTAAAAACAGTCTGAATTTCTTAGAGATGCTACAATTTATTGCACCTATGAGTGTAGAAGTCAATTTACTGGTGAAGAAGCTTGAAATGACATTTTCAAGACTATGGACAATGTACAAACTGACTTTTAGGCCTGATAAGTCAAAAACTTTGTAAAGATAGTCTTGAAACTCGATTTGAGGCACTGAAAACAGCCTTAAAGCACTAAAAACAGTCTAGATTTTTAAGAAATATTCGAATTTTTAGCACTGAGGTGTCTAGAAGTCGATTTAATAGTGACAAAGTTTGAAATGCCATTTTAAGTCTATGAAGAATGTAAAAATTGTTTTTTAAGTTTGCTATGTCAATAACTTGCTGAAGATGTCTTGAAACTCCAAGCTGAAAGCAGTTTTGAAGCACTAAAAATAGTCCAGAATTCTAAGAAAATGAAAAGCAAAGTAAAAAGCACAAAAAGTTAGTTTTTAAGACAATTTTCATGAATCTAATGTCAAAATATGGAAATTTGTCTTCAAATTTCAAAAACTTACTTCGAATGCAAATTTTAAGCTTATGATGTCACATTTCATTAGTTCAGAGTCACTTTTTGGTGTTCAAGTAAATTTTTAAGGTTTAAATGTATAGATTTGTAGTAAAAAATTCTAGAAAAAGTAGTTTTTTATGTCTACAAGTCAATTTTTTAATATTAAAGTCTCCCGATTTGCATGAAAACTGGTTACAAACGCAATTTTTAAGCTTCTGAAATCGATTTTTATCTTTTCTCAGTCAATTTTCAAAACTAAAGTCTTTCAGTTTGTCTGGAAACTATGAAAACTGGCTACAACGAAATGTTTTAAGCTTCTTAAGTTTATTTCCCGTTTCCAAGACAATTTTTAAGTTGGGTTGGGTTAGTTTTGGGTCTTTGAACGTAATAATTGAATTATCTCATAAACGAAGTTTCAAATCAGAATTTTACTATAAGAGATAATTTCTTTTTCATCGTGAACAATGAAATTAAAATAAACTGTAATTTTTGAAAAATCTTCCAAAACCATCTTCCTGTATCTATGCTAATGGAGAATTTTAGTAAACGTCATTCATAATGACTATTAATTTCATAAGTGCTTGTTTGATCAAAATTGCTCCAACGGTCTGGCAGTTATGACAAAAAACTGATTTTTAAAACAGAAATTTGAAGGACTGTATTTTCCTTTTTTCAGGGACGCATTTTTCAGGAAAATGACATAATGCATGTCAACTTTTGAAACTGGACCACCCTGTAGAGTAAAAAACGGCAATTTCATTACTCCTTCTTATTAACCGAGCCCACTCGCGCGCTGAGAAAGTCGCCAACTAGGAATTGTGCATGCATTTCCCACAGAATTGTAATTACTTTTCTTCTGTTCGAGATAATACGAGTTGAATGAGAACGATGAAGAGAGTTCACATCATTTAAAACCAGACTGCTGCGTGCATAATAATGTGGGTGTGTCCCGTATACATATTGTCCGCATTATTTATACTCGTTAATTAATAATTATTAGTTATTATAGAATGGGTCATATTTGCTTAGTTTTTACGTTTTGATACCGTTTGAGTGTTTCAGACTTAAGCATTTATTAGTCAACCCAATTCTTGTGTCTAACCAAAGTGGTTTAGGACATTTTGTTGTTCATTTTGATTGGTTAGACACAACACAAATTTCGTGCTTAAACAACAAATGACATTCCCAGATAAATAAACCATTCACAATTTCATAAAAAAGCTCATAACGTCATTTGACAGTTGGTGCTTCTTCCTGATGAAGTGATCATGCCATCAACTGTCTTCTCCTCTCTAATTTGATCTAATTGAATTTTCTCAAAAACAACTTTACCCTTTCCCTGTGAATAAGTAAAGCAATTCAAAGAGCAACGTTTGCTCGAAATGGGTAATCTACTAAACGTTTCCTGTTTTCCGGGAAAATGTAATTTTCGTGTCAGTGCACTGTCTGCCAACCCTCCCAGGTCGAATTTTCCTTTGTTGCCGCTACACGACTGATCGACAAGAGGAGGGAGTCAAGGTGTAACGATACCCGTGCAAATGGCACGAAACAAATTAGACTTAATCGAGGCAGCTTCCAGAAGGCCCAAAAACAAAACGATCCCCATGACGGAGCGATATCGGGGCGAAACAAAGGCCGGACCGGCGTGCAAACAGCAGCTGGGGCCCCCTTGTGCGCCCTGTTGCCGTTTTACGCACATTCCCGAGTGGCTCTAGGAAAAATCCTCGTTACTGCTCAGGTTAATCTTTCTTATGTCTGATAAGCGGATCCGTAGAGGTCGGAACGAGAGAGAGTTTCTTGGCAAAAATTGTAGACGGCAACGCCGCCCCAAATTTGACGGTGTTATCCACGATCCTCCCCTATTTCGCCACCGAATTAGGGTCCTAACGTGTCCGAAAAGATGCACTTTCATGTATTTTGTCCGTCTAGTGTTAACGACCTTTCCCTTTATAAAGGGGCTTCCGCCAAAACGATTGATTTTACTCTGGCACCAGTCTAAAAAAAAAAAATTTGAAAACCACCATTTTAGTTGTTTCTTGTTTAGGGGTGTTTTGGGGTCGCTTCCAATTATCGACGCTCGTTCTCCGTTGATTGCCAATTACAACGGTGATAATTGCCGTTTGCTCGAGTTATTAAACTGGGATTTTATAATATATTTTTAGAACAGCCAAGTAAGTAGTAGTCGCCTGACGACTTAATGGACGATTTTGTCTTGGCGGTTCTTACATATTCTTGTTAATTTGTTTACCATTTTTTCTTTCGTAATACGTCGGCCACTTTTTACCTTCAAAAACCGCATTATTAGGATACGTTTGTAGTACACCTGCTGAATGTCCAATTTCCCACGTTTAACGTCAATATGAAAGACCGTTTTAGAAACAATTCCGGTAAGTTCATGAGAAAATAAACTGGTTCCTCTCGCGCTTATTAAATGTGTTAATTATGTTATGTTTTGTTAGGTCAATGGGCTTGGTGCGGAAGTAGCCAACTCGATGGAAATTATTGATAAGGAACTTAAAAATATTAGAATTTAAAAATTTCAAAAATAGTACAACTTTTACACAGTTTTTAGGTTAGGTTAGGTGACAACGTAAAGGTTTTTCCAAGTTTTTGACACTTGATTTGATCTTGTGCCGAAAGCTTAGAATTGATTTTCTAAGGTCACGTGACTATTATTTGTTCAAATTTTAAGAAACAAACATATTTTTTGTACGATTGTCTGAAATTACACGTTATATTTTGACGTTTAAACGAACCTTCTAACTGTCATAGTAACCAAGTTAGCACGTGGCAAATAAAGACTAACCTATCATCTCTCAAGAAATAGTTGAAAAATTAAATATAGGTAATAGGTCTGTTCGCAGAGGCAATCCGACTGGTTTCCAACTCAGAAACAGTAAATGTCAAGTTTCATTGGTTGAATTCTCACGTGACTATGACGGTTTCTGACTTGTGGCCAATGGATGAAACTATTTCTCTGATTACTAGTTGGAGATTTTCTCTGCGAACAGACAGTAAAATTGTAAGAACTGAAAAACGTCACGTGACTTGGATAATTCAATTTTTGAGCTTGCAACACTGTAAAGACCAGTTGACATTGTCAAAAACAGTCACGTGACCTTCAAAACGCAGTTTAAACTTTGGAAAATTGATAAATGAAATTTAGACAGTTGTAAAAACTTAAATTGCAAAATACACGTCACGTGACTTGGATAATTCAATTTTTGAGCTTGCAACACTGTAAAGACCAGTTGACATTGTCAAAAACAGTCACGTGACCTTCAAAACGCAGTTTAAACTTTGGAAAATTGATAAATAAAATTTGGACAGTTGTAAAAACTTAAATTGCAAAATACACGTCACGTGACTTGGATAATTCAATTTTTAAGCTTGCAACACTGCAAAGACCAGTTGACACCTGTCAAAAACAGTCACGTGACCTTAAAAATGTAATTTAAATGATGAAAAATTTGTAATCTCACAACTCTTATGGCGGATTGCACCGACGTAATTAAGGACACCCTAAGATTAAGCTGTGATTTGACTGTGACAGATCATGTGCAAAATCTCATAGTCAAATTAAAACCTAGTCCTAGGTGTAATCGATCCTTAAACCTTCAACCATGAAACTATAAAATACAATTTTTGCGGTTGTTTTACCTAAATTGTAGTCAAACAACTAACTCAGCCCTTTCAGGCAATCTTGACAGTTGCACTGACCCTGTGACAGACTGACATGACAGACTTTGTACACCCCGATCAAATACCTATACAACATTTTGAGAATCTCAGTTTGTTTACATTTGGACCGGTTCTTCATTAGTTGTTGTAAGGACGTGCTTAACTAGTTTATTTTGCAATTAATCGCTTTATAAATGCTACTATATGTTTGGTATGCAGCATTCTTGAATGCATTGTTACTCGAGCAATTTTATGTACAGCTGTTTGAAGACACAAGTTCTTAAAGCTTTTCTGCGCATAGTAATTTTGCCCTGTTAAAATGACAATATAGAATACACGCAGAGTAACTTTTTTTTCAACAAGACCACCTAGTATACGAGTAATTACACCATTAATGTGAATGGTCGTTTTTTTTTTTCAACTGTTTATTACCGACTAGGGATTCATGGGACTTTCTTCAAATTAAATTTCACAGGTGTCGTAACCAATTTGAAGAGGCACTGAACCCAAGTTTGCTAACGCAAATTGTGGTATAATAGCGGCGATTTTTTTACTAATTAATGGAATTTTAAACCGCAGACAACTCCGAGACTATTATTAAATTGGCGTTTCCAATATAAAAGTTGAATGTTCCTTTGCATGTTTCGAACCCGGAGGGAATAATTCATGGCTCTCGAGTATCGATTTATGTTTTGGGTAGAGCCTCCGAGCATTTTTCCTTTTAGATGTTGTTTCAGTGGAAACTTTCCCCGACTTAATGCAACACCCTACACCAACTGGTTTTTGGTTAATTAAGTTTCGACCATATGCTACCAAGTCGATTAGGAGTAAAAAGAATCCAAATTTGGGGTAAATGTTTACCGACAGACGTCGTCAAGGTGGAAACATTGAGCACGTGCTCAGGTTTAAAAGAGTTTCCGCATAACTCCGAATAAGTTTCGACTATATGAACACCCAACAAACGAATGGTATTCCTAAAACTCTAAGCACAGCATCTGGATTTCCGTAAATCTAAAAATTCCAAATGCGGCACGGGAGCTACGATTGATTACTTCCTATACTTTAGTTACCTTAAGAACCCCCAACTAACACCCAGCTGTTCTCTAAATACACACATTTCAGGTTATTTTTACGTTTTTCCTGGTTGATTTCATCAACTGTTTATGCACTTACTTCGACTAGGGTGATGATGATGATAAATAACGGCGGGGGGCAGCATGTATACCGGTCTGCGTAATACTTTCTGTCTCTATCGTCCGTGAGGAACTCGTCCGCAACTATGGTGACCATCCTGAAAAAGACAAACACTGAACGTTAAAACGGGAAAATCATCGGCCCTTGTCGCCATCAGCATTAGTGTATAAAGCGCCTCATTTAAGTTCCTGCAGCTCCTCAAAGGAAGCTACTAAATTAACCGAAACAACAACAAACAAAAAGCCATCGGACACGGTCGAATCCAAAACAACGAGCTCAACGTGCTCAGATCGTCTCATTCACACCACTTTTTTTTCGTTTCAATCCCGAAAATAAACTCGCTCGTTTTATGTAGGCGATTCTGTTTAAGCTTGATTTAAGTATGTTTCTCTTTATCAAAAACTGAATATCAAAAACTAAAAATTTATGAATTATTTGTGATTTTCGAATTTCTTGCGTTTAGTTGTTTCCAACAAATTAGTGTCTTAACTAGTTTTTCTGATTTACTCGATTTCTATCAGAAAACTATCCATTTGGTTAGTAACAAATTTGATGTCCATCGGTTTTGTCACCCTTTTAGTATTGTCTAGCGTTAGACGGTTTTCTTACCAATTTAGTATTGATTTTATTGCTTTTTTTATTACACTGGCAAGAGATCATTCATCATTGAGCAAAGTGGTGCAATATTATTTGAACTAAAAGCCACTCACCAAGTGTCAAGAACAGTTGTCCGAAAGACTGAGCACCACTGATTGATACTACAGTAGTATTAATTAATGATGGAGTAAAACACCCTGTAACTCAGTTATTTTTGGGAGTTTTGAAAAGTTGAACCACACAAATTAACCGTCTTGAGCTCCTCTTTCCAGTGGTGTAGAGTAAAAAATTCTATCTTAAAAATTGCGTACAGGGTGACCGAAAACAATCAATCCATATAATCTTCATGCACATCCTGGATACTGGAGGCAAGATCGGTCCTGCAAACTTACGTTGCTGAGTTAAGGAGTTGATTAGGAACATTTTTGGTCTCTTGCAAATTTTTGTAACTTTCACCGTTTTCGAGTTATTTAGGAAAAACTGGTTTGGTGCAACAAATTTTCAAATCAGTTGAAATTGTAGTTTCAAATTCGAACACCCTGTAACTCAGTTATTTTTGGGAGTTTAGGGAAGTTGAACCACTCAAATTAACCGTCTTGAGCTCCTCTTTCCAGTGGGGTAGAGTAAAAAATTCTATCTTAAAAATTTCGTACAGGGTGACAAAAATAGTGAACCACCATAATTTTCTTGCACATCCTGTATACTGGAAGCAAAAACGGTCCTGCAAACTTACGGTGTTGGGTTAAACAGTTGACTAGGAGAATTTTTCGTCTTTTACAATTTTTTTGTAACTTTTACCATTTTCGAGTTGTTTAGGAAAAACTGGATCAACAAATATTTAAGTTGTGGTCTGAAATTTACGGTTTAAAGGATAATCAGGGACAAAATCACTTGTAAAACTCTTTTGTAATAAGAAGTGTATTGTTTTAATCACATTTTTTGGATCCTCGTTAAAATCTTATCCCATAACCTGGAAAAACATTACAAAATTTGATACAGTCAGAGAGAAAAAGGGTATCAAGTTTTGAACTGCCAAAAACACAGTATTTGTAATTTACCGGTCAAATTTTCCTGGTAAAGTAAAATAATTACTTTACCGGTAATTTACCGATCACTAGTATTAATATTAAGTAGAACTCACTCGGTTTTTCGCTGGTTTCTGATTGGTCGATCAGTTTGTTAAGAACAGGAACAAAAGAATTCACAAAATGTTTTAAGTGGACAAGATACATTTTCTTGCTCCCTAATGATAAGTTCACCATGTTCAGCATTTGCGTAAAATCTCAACACAGTGACTTCGTGTTTTACGCAAATACTGCACACAGAGCAGATGAGTATGAATGCAGACGACCCTGCGTTCTTGAGGCAAATAGTCATGATTAAGTACTTACGTGGAAAGTTCAGAAAATTGAGGTTGATGCACTAAATAGAAAATCCACTCGAATAACGTATGCCTTAGTCGGCCAAAATCTTCGAATGATATTACTATCGCTAACAGGGATAGATGGTAAAATAGAGGTTGAAGAATAATAATTTGACATTGTTGACCGGTTGCTCTACCGCACTGAAAAACTTCAAGAATGACACTGAAGGACAAACATAACCCTCATCATCAATTGGTTATGTTAGGTCTGTTCGCAGAACGAATCTCCAACTAATAATCAGAGGAATGATGTCCAGCTATTGGCCATTAAAATGTCAATGTCACGTGAGCATTCAATCAACAAAAACCAACAATTTCCGATTTTCAGTTGGAAACCAGTTTGAAATTGCCTGTACCAACAGACCTGTCAATAACCGTGGCCGATTTTCAAGCTAAAAATGATTTTTCTCTGGAATGGTATATTTCCACATCTGGCTCCATTCAAAAGTAGTATATTTTCTTTCACAAAAATTGGTGTAAAGGAATTTGGATCGACCTTGTGCAGCCCCCCCGCACCTATTTTTAGCCAATAAATTAGGCCGTTTTTCATTAAAAACGTGTAAATTGTATACGTTGCGATGATGTTTTTATCGACTCATTAATCACGTTTTCGCACCGTTTGTCGAAAGACACGCGTTTGGTTTTGGCGTCTCAATTCCGTGAGTTTATTGCCGGCGTATTGAACTTAGCAAAAATTTAAAAAGATTTGCAAGCGAAAAAATTTGTCGAATTCTTCAACTGTAACACACAAATTTAGAATGCATCACGAACGCGTCGTCTGCTCTATTTTCAGACCGTCGATCTTTTCCCTTGTCGCCGCGGTCGTTTTTTGATTGTTTCCGTTCGTCGAATTTCCTGTCCGATGTTGTTCTGCTTTTTTTTCCAGATATTTTTGTATAAATTTGTCGTATGTTAAGTGGTGTACCAGTGGCGCCATCGCAAACAATTTAATTTCAAAGAAGGAGTTTTAAGCAATTCTGTTACCAGGAACAACTTACCTACGAAACAATGGAGGTTCTACCAACAACAAATGAAAGTCGTTCTCGGACGAAACCTCGCGGTCTCTGTGGTGGACGGCACATTTAAAGCTCCTCGATCGTTTTCCAGTCATCTGAAACAATGTTATGAATCGTAATATAATATAAATATAATCATCTACAGGTGTGGTAAAAGATAAACCGTGTAAATGATATTGATAATTGCATGCGCGAAACAAAGACAGAAAACCTAATGTTGCCATGCTTATCTGAACTCATCCATTTATGTCAAATACAAATTTGATCAACTTATTATGTCATACATAAATAATGTAATACTAAAGGTGTTTTTCAGTCAAGAATTCAGTTATTAAAAACTAAAATTTATGAATGTGGGATAGGTCAATTTGCGCGAAACAAAGACAGAAAACCTAATGTTGCTAGAAGCCTATCTGAACTCGAATTTGAACATGATCTGAACTTGGCAACATTTGTCATACATAAATAAAACAGTTACCAATGAAGAATGTAAAAATTGTTTTTTAAGTTTGACAAAGATTGTATGTCAATAACTAAGAATTTTCGACTATTTTTTGGTGAAGATAGTCTTGAAACTCGATTTTCCAAGCTGAAAGCAAATTTTGAAGCACTAAAAATAGTCCAGAATTCGAAGAAAATGAAAAGCAAAGTAAAAAGCACGAAAAGTTCGTTTTCAAGACAATTTTCATGAATCTAATGTCAATGTCCTGCATCTAAGACTATTTTCATGACTAAAATATTGAAATTTGTCTTCAAATTATGAAAACTTACTTCAAATGCAAATTTTAAGCTTCTGATGTCACTTTTCATTTTCATTTCAGTTACATTTTGGGGTTCAAGTCAATTTTTAAGGTTTAAATGTATGAATTTGTAGTAACAAATTCTTGAAAAAGTAGTTTTTATGTCTACAAGTCAATTTTTAATATTAAAGTCTCTCGATTTGCATGAAAACTGGTTACAAACACAACTTTTAATTTAAGCTTCTGAAATTTTTATCTTTTCTAATTAAAAAGTCTTTTAGTTTGCCTGGAAACTATGAAAACTGGCTACAATAATATTTTTTAAACTTCTTAAGTGAATTTTCCGTTTCCAAGACAATTTTTAAGTTGGGTTGGGTTAGTTTTGGGTCTTTGACTGTAATAACGTGTAATAAAGTGCTTGTTCCAAATTTGATCAATATTGCTCCAACGGTCTGACAGTTATGACAAAAAAAAAAACGATTTTTTTAAACAGAAATTTGAACGACTGTATTTTCCTTAGGAAGCACTTTTCAGGAAAATGACATAATGAATGTCAACTTATTTTTTAATTGGCTATGGATTGGTGAATTATTGACATTTAAAACTGGACCACCCTGTATAGAAAAAACGAAAAGCATAACCTTTGCTAAAGATCCCGTAAGATGTAAGCTGGTAGTTCAGGACAAAATCATCGAGCAAAGTTACAATTCAAATATCTGGGTATGGATCGGTCGAGTTAGCACGACCCAGTGAAGGACCTAAGAAGCCAGATCAACAAAGCGACTGCCATGTCGGGCTGCTTAAGGCAGATAATATGTGCGAAGGAATACATGCGAAAGGATAGCAAGATCAGGATCTATAATATAAGACTTGAATCAGGCCAATCATGACATACGGAATAGAAAATAGAGAAGAAACCAACAAAACGTAAGGAATGCTTCGAGTAGTCGAAATGAAAACGCTCAGGACTATAATGGGAAAAACAAGAATAGACCGAATTAGGAACACTGACATTAGGGAACAATGTGGGGTGCAGGACATCCTAAGATGGGGGAAAAAAGACAAGTGAGAAGAATGAAAGAGGGAAGACTAAGAGATGGAAGGACAGCTGGCAGTCCACCTCCCAAGAATTGATCCAGAGGAACCTGCAAAACTCAACAGATCGCGAGATCTCAAATATGAATAAGAAGAAGAAGAAGTTAAGGAAGCTTTAAGTGACGGTTAAGGTGCGGTGGAACCAAAATTAGCTTGTTAAGGGATACTTAAGCCAAAACCTTACTTAAACCCAACTCAGCGTCGGGGAAACGGGCATTAATGAGTTACATAACTTTGCAAGTAATCTAGTCGACGAAATCAGAGAGAGACGTTTGCAAAATTTTCAGACTATTTTTAGGTTAGGTTAGTCTACCAGTCACGTGGTTTCCCTATTTACCACACTTAAATAAAAAAATAATATTTGCATTTTCGCCTATTTTGAAGAATTATTACTACATTACTGAATAAGTTGAATATCTGAAAAACGAGACGAGGTCTTTGCCGAGCAAAAATTGGAGGGACTGACGCAGCTCGCGGATTGTCGGACCAGTTAATTAATTTGGAGCGTTCATTTACATGGTTTAATTTAGTTAAGCGGTAGGGCGTGTATGTGGTACGATCTGTTTCGCATTCCGATCTAATCGAGATGAGTTATACGTAGACCGGCCCTTAAATGAATTGCCCGGCCGGCGAGAGTCTATACCGGGCGCAATTAAAAAGTCTCTCATCTTTTAAATAAATCGAGTGAGAACCGGGATATCGATGGCGAAGATAAGCGCGCGGATCGTAATTGTTAATTAACCAGGAGGGCAAATTTAAAGTGAGCATTTTTGTGCCTTCTGCTAATTGTCCGCGGTGCTTCGTCGAAGCCAGATAAGACCGGCGATCGAGGGGCGCGTCCCAATTTTCCCTCCACAATCACCTCCAAGAACCTCGTTTCACTCTTTCTCTTGCGGGCAATTTAACCCGGTAAGTAATGACACGGAGGCAACTCGGCGGTCCGCATGCTCACCATTATTATTCATGGTTTTTAGTGATAGACCGCCTCGGAACCGCCGCCAAGGTGATTTATTTTCATAAATCGGGCCCCGTTCATTTTTCCTTTTTCGAAACGCAAATAACCTACCGGACCCCCGACAAAACCATTAACAAATGCGCGCATTCTTTTGCCACCCCCTGTTGCCAAATTACTCACTTTTTCCGCAACCTCCAATATACTTCCAAAAAACCTAGCTTGACGAGAAAATTTCCCTAAAATTGTCTACTCAACTCGTATAGTCTACAGAACAACTCAAGTGAGTAGTGAAAGTGAACCCAAAAAGAACATAAAAACGCTTAAAAATATCACAAAAACTGAAATTTTTTTGTTAGATCCGGCAACAAGGCCGCATAATCTTCGCCGGAGTTCTGAGCCGAGCGGGAGTTAAAAAATGAAGATGGTCGATTAATAACGAAGTAACAAATGAATGTTTAAACGAAGGTTGATTGAGATGCCTCACGGGACGATCCGGCGAGATAAAGAGCTCACGGACAAATTGATTTTGACTACGATTCATTGTCGCGTTAAACGGCTTAATTAGAGGTTAGGCCCTTTCGGTTATTTGTCTTCCTCGTTTCGTCCTACCACGGACAGCGTGCAATCCAGCAAAACATAGCTATTAACAGGAAACAACAGAAAAATGGAACAAACCTTCCTTCTTGGTTAAATTCCAATAGTTTCAATGGAAGAGTCAGCGGGTTTTATTACTATTGATTGAACTGGAACTTCCTTATTGTTAACGAAAGAGATATCTTTTATAATCAAGAATGGTTATTAGGACACTTTGCTCTATTAGAAATTACAATGTTACGTGATGAGCTCTATGAGCTCTGCTGAGCAGTATTCATTCAGAGAAAGCGGAAAACCACAGATTCAGAAACATTCAATCAATATGCAGTCAATATGTGATCCACCTAAATTTAAAAAGAAGAAGAGGTCAGAGGAATATGATCACCCTAAGTTTGTGCAGTTGAGGAAAGTTACCCAGAATTTAAACAAAAGTGGGTTTAAACTCAAAAAATGTATTTTGTCTTCAGTGAATTTTGGCCTTATTTTCTTTAGTAGAACCTAACAGGTTCCAACTCCATGGAGGAGGTACTCATAGCGCAGGACGAGACGCAGCTGTTGCCTGGATCACCAGGTGACGGCCACGACTTGGTGGAGACGTGGTAGAACGTAGTGATTTGAATATTGTCGCAGGCCGGCAGCAAAACCTCGGATAATTTGAAGAAACAGACCTCGCAGGCGGAAGAAATTTAAGAGTTCCCCAGCAAATTTGAGTGCTGTTTTTGTAACACCGAGATCTTCAATATTGTCCGAAAATTGCTGTAAATGGTCTGATTATTAAAATTTCAGGACTTTAAAGAATTTGTGGATGCTGAAAACCTAATGTCACTCGCTACGAGTGACTTCAGGCAGCCAATTTGTTCTCCGAGTCGTGGGGAAAAAAGCCGAGGTTCCAGCCAGACCAAACGGAGGTAATCTGGACAGCTCGGACACTTTTGCCACTTGTACCACATTTCCGTCAAACTCCCAGGTTCCCAGCCCCATCCATCTAACAGTCCCAATTATAAAACTCCTTGTACAGGCCGACCTAACAGCAGAAATCCTTGATATGACCCTGCTAAACATGAACAGCAACCTATACGTAAACCCGCTAGACAAGTCCCTAGAAAGTAGCCCCGCCATTCCTTCCATGCCGACTCAGAATCAAAAAATGTCAGCAGCTTTTTCTTCCACTCCCATCGAAGAAAAGTTCTTCCGTCCCTTACAGAGCGCGAACAAATGCAGCCGCAACAGTTTGGACGAGTTCCTGGGTTCCAGAAGGCCTCGAACGTGATTCCAGTTAAGAAAGAGCTCCGTAAGGGACGCGAGGTTTCTGTTTCAGATTCCCAGACCACAACGGACAGGCGACACTCAACGATGCTCCCAGGACAGTTTGAAATTCTGAACCAGCACCTCTTCGGGGACAATCCTGGCTAGGAACAGCACTAGCAAGTCCTCGTTGTCGGTGGATTCGATTGACTGCAGGGACACGGCCACCCCACCGCTAATCAGTTCTCAATCTTGAACGAATTCTCAAGTTGAAAAGGGGCCAAAGCAAATCTTGCTCTCAAAACTGAACTGACCTTTATTCAACTTTAGTAACGCTGGGTGGTATCAAACCTTCCAGATTTGGTGGGTTCTCAGCTAGAACAGCTCTCTTCTGAGCATTTGAATGAGTTCGCATACAGCAAAGTGTGAATTCTGTGTGATGTTAGGATGTAAGTGAACTAGTGGAACTCGGATTAGCGATTAACTTCAAGAAACGCGAAATCAAACTTGCTCTTCTCCAGAAGAAAAGTTAATAGAGCTTGAATTGGACAACGACCATAAAACTAAAAATTTTTATCGTTATAACTTTCAACAAATTGACATTGAGTTCCTTCCCTCCAGTCATCATCATCCTGTATTTTCAATTTTACAAAGCTTTAACGAGCTCGAAGTGTGTGCGACGTCATGCTGTTTCTTTCACTCTAAAACTAGATGCCACTTAGTTGCGAAACGTTATCGATTCCATAATTCAACCCAGTCTTCATCGAGGTTTCCTGTTATTAAATTTCATATTTTGCGATTTCTCAGCCCGTCGTTAACCTTATTTACTGGCCAATTAGATTTTTACCCAATTGCCATTGGTTCTAATTGACGTGTTTGTACAGCTAACATTTTACCCAGCTTTGTTGCCACATTTATTCGATTAATTTTTTTTTCTACAAACATTCAATAATGATGCATTTTTCGCTTCCAAATCTCAACGAAAAGTTACCCTTTACTGAGGAGTTTACATTATCGCGCGTTGCCTAGGGTAGCGAGCGATAAAATTTTTTTCGCTTGCTGTCCAGAGCAACGGCCACAATGCATGCCATTATTGGAAATGTCAGTGTCACCAGTTTGATGTCAGTATTGAATTGTGTATAGTTTTGATCCTGTTTTTGAGTATCTACGCAGTAAGTTTAGTTGTATTAGATATTTAGCGATGTTTGTAGAAAAAATATTGTATGTATTACGCGCACAATGTGACTTTTATGCTCTCGAATGATTGCTTGCAGCAAACGTCATTCTCAGAGCATAAAAGTCATACTTTTTGCGCTTAATACATAAATAACTATTTTAGAAATTGATACAGTATAATAATTAGTTTGTATGGGCGAAAAATGTTCCGTTGCTGGTGACTATTGTACGTGTGTGTGTGTTTGTGTGTTGGCGGTTGGGTCAATGTTTGGCGCCTGGTCAGTGGCATGACTTGCAATCGATAATTTGATTATTGCGCTATGGACGACATTCCTGATTAATAAATGCAGTTTTATTACCCTAGGCAGGTGAATAATATAAGAGAAATGCGATATTTGCTCGATGAGTGTATTACGGTTTCCTATGTTTAAGCGCAAATAGGCTACGCCACTGACAATCCACACCTTAAATCTACTCGAAGCTATGTAGTCACTCCACGGGAGTCGAATCACGCCAAATATTTATAACCGCAAAAATTTGAGTTATGTCTTTGATATCGGCGACCGGAGGAAAGATTAGAGAGTTATCGGCTCCCATTAACAACTCGCCAGATATATAGTCCGTTTACGATCTATTTGCTGTTTCCAGCAGGGTCTACTGTCTTGTAAATTTTCAGAGCACGAAACGCAATTACGATAAATGGGCAGACGTGCAATTTCACAAACTGAGACCGTTCGTGTTTATTTTCGCGTCTAAATTAGTCTATGTTACCGTATTTTTTTTGTACACAGAGCGCGTGCTATGCTGCTCCCGCCTTTGGTTTTTTTTGGGTCATCCGCAACTCCTTCAGACGAAACGGTTAAGTTTAATCACGAAGAAAAGTGGCAGGTGCCTACTATATATGCCCTAAAACTCGCTCCGAATACTTAACGCGGCATTATAAAATTGTTAACTGCTACAGGAAGGATTCAGGGCCGTATTCAGCAGTTAACAAAGTGGTTAAATCACATCAGGGTCACTACTTTCACTTCAGAACAATTTTATTCCAATGATTATTTTTAACAAAAAATTTCCAAAGAAATTATCCAAACATGTGAAAGTACCGGCTCTAAGTGATGTCATTATAAATTCAAGGTGATTCACGCTGATATTAAAAGTATCTAGAGAACGACCCTATTTTCGGGGGTAATATCCCTAGTGCATTTAATTTTTCCGGAAAAATTCGGAGAAACGAGTTTCTAAGTAATTTATCTCGTCTTCGACTCGGATGATTTTTAAAACCACTCTCGCTCATGCTATTTGTTAAAACAAATTACTTAGAAACGAGTATTCCAATTTTTCCACAGGAAAAATTAGATGCACGAGGGATATTTGGTAAGATTATTTCCTGAGTTAAATAAACATTTCATTTTAATTAAAACAATAAGAACAATAACTTTCAAGCTAGAAAGGGTAACACTATTCTTTATGTTGCTGTGAGGAGTGTGCAATTTTTTCGATTTTTTTTCCGGAAAAACTGCTGACAGCTAAGTTGACAGTTGTTAAGTGATTTTTCCACTTAAAATTTACATTTGTTATACTAATTCTTGATAGCGATTGGTCAAAATTGATAGGAAGGAAATAATCGTTGAAATTTGGAGGGTAGCCTGGTTGGGTCCAAACTCTCTATCTAAAATATTTTGAACTTTGCGGTGTTTCCAGATCAGTCGAAAGGAACACCAACTTTTGATTTTCAAATGGAACACCCTGTTTCTAATCTCATTTTTTGTTCCTGTTTAGACAATACCACATGGTTGAAAAGTTCAAAGACTGAAAAATGAAAAAACCTACAGGGTGGTCAATATTTTCGGACAGATAGAAACACAGTTTGTTTTTTACATGACTTTCTTATATATTGTATTATATATTTTAAGGAATACATTGTAGAAGACCAAGCAGTAGATAATAATACAGTGCATCAATATAACAAAATTGACCGCACATGTAATTATTATGGTAAAATCTTTGTTACATGATATTAAGTAGAAACAATATTCAATACAAATTATTATAATAATTTACCAATTTTTCAACATTTAAACTACATTTTTAAGGTCACGTGACTGTTTTTGACAGGTGTCAACTGGACTTTACAGTGTTGCAAGCTCGAAAATTGCATTATCAACGTCACGTGACGTGTACTTTGCAATTTAAGTTTTTACAACTGTCCAAATATTATTTATCAATTTTCCAAAGTTTAAACTGCGTTTTGACGGTCACGTGACTTTTTTTGACAATGTCAACTAGTCTTTACAGTGTTGCAAGCTCAAAAATTGAATTATCCAAGTCACGTGACGTGTATTTTGCAATTTAAGTTTTTACAACTGTCCAAATTTTATTTATCAATTTTCCAAAGTTTAAACTGCGTTTTGACGGTCACGTGACTGTTTTGACAATGTCAACTAGTTTTACAGTGTTGCAAGCTCAAAAATTGAATCATCAAAGTCACGTGACGTAGTTATTACAATTTTACCACTGTCTAAATTTAAAATACTACTTTCAACTGTTTCTTTTAAATGATAGGTGTCTTTATTTGACACGTGCTAACTTGGTTACTACGACAGTTAGAAGATTCGTTTAAACGTCAAAATATAACCTGTAATTTCAGACAATCGTACATAAAATATTTTTGTTTGTTAGAGTTTGAAAAAACAGTCACCTGACCTTAGAAAATCAATTTTGAGCTTTCGGCACAAGGTCAAATCAAGTGTCAAAAATTTGGAAAAACCTTTACCTTGTCACCTAACCTAACCTAAAAACAGTCACGTGACTTCTAAAAAAAATTTTAAGCTTTTGGGTCTTTAAAATTTGGAAAAGCAATCAGGTAACCTGGGGAAGTAATTTTTTTTGAATCATTAATCCTTATGACATTTTGACAAGAGTCAAAATTGTCAGTCTCATTCTGAGGCAGTTTAAATAATTTAAAGGCATTTCGAGGTATTTCAAGGTAATATGAGGCATTTTAGGCAGTTTTAAGGCATTATTACTATGAGGCATTTTGTGCCATAATGGAGCATTGTGAGGTATTTTTAGGCATTTCAAAGTATTTTGTATGCAAAAAGGCATTTTGGTGCTCAAAAAATTATCGGCGGTCTACCCCTCGTCTGACAATGACAAACCTCCATTTTAATACCAATTCATCACCAAATAACAATTCGACAAATAAACTTACCTTGAAATACGGATACAACTTATTCGACAATTGATCTTTGGGATACACTTTAGTGGCCAAATAGTTACTAGCTACTTTATAAGGCGGACCCCAGAAACACCTAATCATAATCTATTACCTACTTGCTGACCTTTCTTGCTTCTTATTTCCATTTTATTGGAAATTTTAGTAAAGGGTTTAATTAATAGCCACAGATTCCAAAGGAATGACAATTCGACAAATAAATTTACAATTAAATAGGGATGCTACTTATTTGACATTTAATTTTTGGAAAACACTTTAGTGGCCAAATACTTATTAGCTACTATACGTATCTAAATTTGATGACATTTGTCATAAACTATTTGAAATGTATAATAGTATTTGTTAAAGACAATTAACTCTTAACTTGCAACTGAGCTATGCCATGTTATCACTTGCAAATCAAATTGATCTCAATGCAATTCCAAGTGAATCATAAATATCCACATTGACAATTTAGACCAAAATTTTGTAGAATCTTTACATAATATGTGTCTTCAGTACAACTTACAACCCTTTGTTACAAACTAATTTGTACCTTTGAATTTAACAAAGAAATGCTTAAATTTCATTCATATGTTGACAGTAAAGTAAGTCTGTTAACAATTGAACGTCTGTCTAGCATAAAGCAAAAGAAATCGCGACACAAGACAAACACGTCTGACTCAGAGGTCTCGTTATATTTAGCTAGACAAGACCTGGCAACAGCCAAATCAGCTGATTTTCTCCCGATCTCAATGTCTTTCGGAATTCCGTATTAAAAGCACCCAATTAATCAGTGCACAAAAGGTATCCAGGCATAAACTTCCTCCGTAAACTAATTACATATGCGAGTTGCATGTAAAAATACGCCAACGTACTACGTGTGTGTAGTAAGTTGGGTTTTTAGTGAGCGACATTCATTATTGCACCGTGTGTGTGTGTTTTATGGGCGCTCAAACAAAAGAACCAACAATGAATGGAATCGTTTAAACTAGTTGTTGAGTAACTGCCATATCCTGTTGTTGAAAATACACCTACATGGAAAAGCGAGCACACAGGGAGGGATGCTGACACTTACGTTATTTATTTTTTTTTAAACAACACCAGACCAAACCTATAATTTCTGGGTACGTATTGCCGTCGTCCGATTATTTTGTTCAAACATTACGTGGATTCCCATGGTTGTAACTGTTGTTAAGGCCGCACACACCTTTGTATCGACAAGTTCATTTGTTAACCAAATACAGAGAGCAAACATATCAATTTATAAAACAATCCACTTTTTAGAACCCATAAATATCCGAAGAATTCGCTTTATCGGTGTATGTATGTGTACCTTTCAGATTATACTGAGGAATTTCACTTTCCCACACAATTTTTTTTTTGCTTTCTTTATTAGAACGAACGACAACACCGCCTTTAGGCTTTAATTACATGGTGTGTAGTTAGTAATTGCATTTAAAATGGCATATAAACGTCATTAGTATAAAATTACATCTACGAGTGAATTTTTCGATGTTAAGGTGAGATCAAGTTGCTTATCGGACAGGATCAGGTGAAACGGATGAGGGAAAGTGTCGGGCTGGATTGCGGCTTTGAATCAAATTTGCATATTTCCAGCTAGTCCCGAAACCGAAAAACGGGGGGGCTTAAAAAATAATCCCATTAACTTTTGGACGGTTCGTTCCGTGCTTTATTTTTGCTGGCGCGGCGACTTAGCGCCCTATAATAAAACAGATCAGCCGTGAGATGAGTTCTGCAGGACCGGATTCTGTAAATTTAATATCACTTCCAAAAATAAGGTCCAAATAAGAGTTCTGTTTTTTAAAAAAAAAGTACTATAGTCTATCCGGCGAACCTACGGAGTAATAAAAGCGAAAATTAGGAGGGGTTGACCCGCCTTGTCCATTAGTATTGGTCTATATCCGGTCCGTTTTACAATATAATATCTTCTTCTCTCTCTAATATAAGGACTTCTCGGGTCTCATGTCTCGATTCACTTTTACGTACTTGTTTTACAGTGTAATGCGGGTCGACCAAAGTTGCCGCCCATCGAATTTTATTACTCCGTAGGTTCGCCGGATAGACTATAGTACCTCGTACAACGCAGAATTTTGAAACTTATAAACCTACGTATAAACCTTTAGCAAAAATAGTGCAATTAAGCGAGTTTTTGAGGAAGCACTAAAAAAACTAGTCAAATTTGACGCCCTCTAGCGGCCAAATTGTCTACCCTGCCAACCCAAATAGGGATATTTTTAGAAAGCTCAATTCATTGGCTGTCCATTGACGAATAAAAATCTACCAAAGATAGTGCAATTAAGCGAGTTTTTGAGAATTAAACAAAAAGATACTTCAAAAAAATTTGTGGGCGACATGCCTTGTAACTACTGTCTCTCACAAATATGCAACCAGCAATACATTCCTAATTCTCCAATATCACGCCATCATTCCAAGACAGTAGAGTACTTATCTACTGTCTACTGTATATAAGTTCCACCTTACATACTAACGTGTGTATAAGGCAAGGGGTGTTACCACATTGGTCTACGTTGACGCCCTCTAGCGGGCAAACGGCTAACCAATCGATTTTTATACGTCAATGGGAAGCTCATTTCATTGGCTGTCCATCGACATATAAAAATATATACAAAGTGCTACAAATACACGTGTGTTATTTACGGTTTAGTGACATTACATTTTTTGACTGATTAAAGGCTAATTTGACTATAACAAAATTAGGAAAACACGGTCACGTGACTTCCTAGATCTAACACGACGTAATGCTTGGAAAAACTCTTTTTGCAAGTGACAATTTTCGTAAGGATCAAATTTGCCTGAAACACCGCCACTATCCTAATGGGTTTTGCGTTATGTTGGCCAGTTAGCGCAAGCAAAAATTGACCTTAATGATTGTATTTTTACAGTTTTGTTACTACCCTAGATTTGGCAATCATTGTGCTAGGTTTGTGCCCAATCAGGGCCGTATCTGCCCGATTTAAAAAAAAATCCTTTAAAAATATTAGGAAAACATTAGCTTTAGAGCCCTCTGGCGGCCAAACAAAGCAACCTATCAACACAAGAGACCATATTTTTTGAAAACCTATTTCATTTTCTATCCATTGACATATAAAAGTCTATACCAAGTGTTGTGTGTGACAACAAAGACAGTTTTGACTAAATTTGACAACTACCACTTTAACCTTCATTAATTCCGTTATTTTGACAGTTACAGGGTGGTTCAATGTATCAATTTAAAAAAAGATTTTTTTAAATAAGTGGCCTAATACAAACTTCTTTAATTTTGAACAGAGAATCAGACAGAATTATAAGAATGTGTTCTGTTTGAAAAACTAGACTTTCTGTCCTTTTTTAGAACTGATTTTGTGACCACGCTGTATTATATATTTTGACGTCTTTCTGCACCCTTTCCTAGAACAAACCTAGTCTAACATGACAAAATACAAAAACCCAGAAAAAAAACTTTCCTGATATAGATAAAAACGTTTTGGATACCGAAAATATAAAATTTCACATAAAATGGTAAATATCTCAGAAACGGATATAGATATAGATATATGACATTAACTCGCGAAATATGTCTAGAATTTGACGTAGAATACAAAAATGAAAAAATATACAGGGTATTCCATTCCGGTTATAATGCGTTGCACTCATATTTTCTTATTTTTACTTTTTTTAATTAAAAAAGTTTTTTTCTACAACTTTCCAGTTGTGATAATTCAGGAAATTAGTGGGTATTGTTAGGCTAGGTTAGGTTAGGTTAATTATTAGGAATTACTGGGCATTACAAGAAATTAGTGGGCATTACTGGAATATTAGGAATTAGTGTACAAAATTTTACTAAGCGGTTTACCCCTCATACTCAACAGATATGTTAAAGACAATGTTCAGATTTTAGTTTAGTTAAGATACAGATAGACAATAATAGAAAATTATAAATAAATCGTATTTCAAAAAGAATCAGTTGGATTTTTGATACGGTCGTTTGTAATTTGGAAAATTAAAGTTGTATATCAGAAATCTTCATATTAAGATTTGTAGTGAAAGGTAATTGTGTTGGTCATGGTTACAAAGTTATTAAAAGTTTTAGCAAATGAAGATATGCCAGCTGGGATGTAAATTTTGTTATTCATTAACGGCTTGCTCACAAAGTTGTTCTTGTTGAGGCTGTGGGACTCGTAATTGTTATTACAGAACAATTCGCTCTGTATAGTTTATATAAATTAATACTCCGGTCTGGCGGGTTTTTTTTGCTATATGTAAGGATATTCAAAAAATGGACTAATAACCACACAGAAACAAAAAAATTCTGAAATTGAAACAACTATTCAACAGACCTTTTCTGAAATATAAGTGGCTGATCTGAAATACAACTAACGCTTTCTAAAATCAAATTTACGATACTGAAATACAAGTTTTAAATTCTGAGATACAACTTATACTATCTAAAATACAAGTGTAAATTGTGTAGTTTCCAGTATTTAACCACAAGAAAAGTGATGGTCTAAGAAAAAAAAATTATCAAAAGAAAAGGTAAAACAGAAAAGAGTTGTTGTGTGAATTGTTGTTTTCGACATGTGACCTGTTAGTGGGTCTAAAATTTCGATTTTCCTCTTTCTCGATTTGTGGTTATAGCGACAAGATTTTCCTTGAGATATTTAGCTTCACTTTCGCGGTGTATGTATTTCTAAGATACTGATTGTAATATGTATATTCCAACTCTGGTAAACGAAACCTCAACAAAGTTATACCGTTTAGTTAGATGGAAACATTGAGATGAAACGAAATTAAGCAATTCTAACAGTACTAAATTTCACACACGTAACAAAATAAACGTTGATAATTTATCGTGTAAACAATCGATCGGCCGTTACCTACGCAAGATCCGACTGCGTGTTTTGAAAATAAACTGTTGTATACGGACTGGATTTAATAATTGGCCGTCGGCTAATTGGTTTATTAGACTCGTTTAATCGTCAGACGGATTTGTCCCGGTTAAATTTAACTTTCCCGATTACGCGACGGTGCGATGATTCAGGAGCGCGGATTCCTGCGAAGCAAGATGGGGCACCGTTCCATCGATTATGCATTTCGATTCGGGACGCTCAACTGTGCAGTACCGTGGACTGGAACGCCGTTTTAACAATAGACGGCGTGGTGTTTTCTTTTTTGTCTTCGGTTGTGTACCGAAGTGTTTGCGTTTCGTCAATTGGCGACCGTGACCGTTTTTGCATTGGTTGTCAACGGAGCCGCCGCCATCGGCTGTTAAACGGTGTTTGGTCGGTGCGATTCTCACAGATACGGTCGGATTGAAACACTCTCGTAATTTCCCATTCTTCATGGTGCTAGTGCGCCCGCGAAATACGATATCTCTGTTATTAAAACCGTGTAATATTTCGGTGTATTAAAAAGGGCCGTTAATTGCCTAGGTGATAGCTTTTTCCCATGGTTTTGTTCCGAGACGCCCTTGAATGCCTGATTACAGAAAACCTGAGCCGGGGTTTCTATAGAACTGCCTGTGCAGATTGTTTATTAACATCGCGGCGGTTGGCCCTCTTTTAAAAGTCGGAGAAACAAAAAAAAAGCACCCAGACATTGGAAACCCACAATGGGTGCCGCCGACCCGCCTAACAAACTATTCCTCCGCGGTTCCTATATACATATATTTTTTCCAATTAGCGACCCATTTTTCACTCGGGTCGCGTTTTTACGATTTGACAGGCGTAACGCCGCCGCTGAGCCCCATATATAGCCGCCCAAAAATGCCGGCGCCTCTCGATAAAACGGTGCGCCGCGCCGCCCGTAATGACATTAACCTCTACCGGGGCGCAAATAAAGCGGAGACAACGATTTGACGCTCTGTTGCCAGTTCTGCGTCTCCAACAATTTTCATACAGTACCCGAGCGACTGCAGAACCACTTTACTCGCAGAGGAAAAAAGAGTGAATGTGGCAACGCCGACGACGAAATCGTGGGAACCTGGCCGACGTCGTCACCGCGCGTGGGTTTGGAGTGCGAGTCCCACGCGCGGCACCCACCTCGGCAATGGTACCACAAAAATCCAGAAGTACGCGACGAAGAACGGTTCGCGAGGAATGCCTTTTGTTGGTCTGAAAACTCGGTGACTCATGCACGATAACACCGCCAAATAAATGTCAATCGCTTCCGACAGCTTGTTAATAACGACTCTTTTTAATGTCTAAACAAAGTTTTTTAGGATAAGCCTAAATATCGTTTTCTCAAACTCAATAACTTAAATAGATACTGATATGACTGGTACCTGATTTGTCTGCCTACTCTTGAAAGCAGGAAACGGAATTTTCAAGAAAAGTGTTGATAGAATGTGACAGAAGAAGCTGACAATGGCGAGTTCCTGTCACATTCTACAGACCTTTTTCTTGATAGCTCTCCCTTCCCTCGTTTCAATAATTCTTGAAAGCAGGGAACAGAATTTTCAAGAAAAGTGTTGATAGAATGTGAAAGAAGAAGCCTGACACTGGCTGGTTTCTGTCACATTCTACAGACCTTTCTCTTGATGACTTCCTTCCCTCGTTTCAATAATATGCACCCTGGAGCTTAATTCTTGAAAGCAGGTAACAGAATTCTCAAGAAAAGTGTTGATAGAATGTGACAGAAGAAGCCTGACACTGGCTGGTTTCTGTCACATTCTACAGACCTTTTTTTTTGATAACTCTCCCTTCCTCGTTTCAATAATTCTTGAAAGCAGGGAACGGAATTCTCAAGAAAAGTGTTGATAGAATGTGACAGAAGAAGCCTAACACTGGCTGGTTCCTGTCACATTCTACAGACCTTTCTCTTGAAAACCCCTTCCCTCGTTTCAAGAATACGCATCCAGATCAATGACCTTATCGATAAATTTCTAACAAATCAAAAGGCGGTAGCACTATTGGTAGTTTGTGATTGGTCAAGTTGCTTTTTTTAACCAATCACTATCCACACTGTTCAGATTTACGTAATTGCTGCAAGTTACTGGAAACCAAATCTCAGAAATCTGCCATAAAAAAGGAAATTGAGTGAACCAACTTACAGTGGGTTTTATTTGAATTAAAAAAAAAAATTATATATATCAGTCCTTATGACGTCATTTCTGACAAATTCTTGATAAAAACAGTCTCTGTGACGTCGTTTGACTACTTAAAGACCCCAGAAATGCCTAAAAAGTCAATTTTGACAACTCAAACACAGAAAAACAGTAATTGACTGTATTTGACACTTTTCGGACAATTTTCAGTCCTCATGACGTCATTTCTGACAAATTCTTGATGAAAACAGTCTCTGTGACGTCGTTTGACTACTTAAAGACAGCAGAAATTCCTAAAAAGTCAATTTTGACAACCCTAAAACAGAAAAACTGTGATTGACTGTATTTGACAATTTTCGGACATTTTTCAGTCTTTATGACGTCAATTCTGACAATTTCAAGATGAAAACAGTCTCTGTGACGTCGTTTGACTACTTTAAGACACCAGAAATACCTAAAAAGAACTCCAAAACAGAAAAACTGTGATTGACTGTATTTGACGATTTTCGGACAATTTTCAGTCCTTATGACGTCATTTCTGACAAAGTCTTGATGAAAACAGTCTCTGTGACGTCGTTTGACTACTTAAAGACAGCAGAAATATAATATTTAAAAAATTAATATTATTAAAAAATTTAAAAAAATTAAGAGAATGATGAAGAAAAGGCTAATAAGTGCAAAAGTATAGTATACTTTTTATTTTATTTTTTAGATCCACATGAACCTCGACATGACCAACATATAATATTCAAGGTTTATAATTAATTCTAATTATAAAATCATCTATTTTTTTCTAGTTATGGCAAGGCTGCTAATTATGACTTATAACCTGTCCTGCGAGGTCTACTGACCTAAATCTTTTTGAAATTTAAAATATAAGTAAATATTTAATATTGCTATTATCAAAGGTGTTATCAATGTCTCATAGAAAACAAGATTTCCTTCGTTTTCAATAATTTTTTGAATATTTCCTTAATAAGATTCCACAAATATGCAATTTTAAGTATACTTTGTGCACTAACAGTTTCAATCATTTTCTCTGACTTGAAATGTTATGGTACCAGTGTAGTAAAAGCAAATTCAAAACCAACAAACAAAAGAAGCTTAATTTATTGTTGGTAAATTACTGAAGACGTTTTTAGAGTATATTTTAAAAACCACCTCTAGTAGCTAATCTGTTTAATTTCAAGTTTTTGCTATATTCTGTTGTGAAAGTGAATGTTGTGTGATTATTTTACATTTTTTTATAAATTTTCTTTAAAAAATTTTTGATTATAGTTTTTCTTGAATAGAATTTTATTCATTTATGCTTGACATTCAAAAATAATTTTTTGAAATCCTTTCTGGAAAAAATAATATTTCTACCCTGTATTTTCACTGAAATTTTAGTATAAATTTAGAGTTTTTTCTTCCACAAAAAAAACATGAAACAAGACTACAGTAAAGCAACAACTGAACTTGCGGTTAGAGTAAAAGGGTAATACCGCAAAAAATGTTGACCTTATTGTCATAGAATGAATAGCATTACGATGCAATTTCTTCGACATTAGCCAGAAGGTTTGGTGACCTCGTTGGTAAACTGATGAACTAAGATACGTAATCAGAAAAACATTTGTTCACCTTAATAATTATCACACAAAATTTCTGCTGAAATTAGAAAAATTGACAACATTGCATAACGAAAAAGAAGAAAAAATGGACGTTTATATTACCCCAAAAAAAGTTAATCTTCAGATCTTCAGAAAGAATTGCTTGAAAGTTGACGTCACGGTGTTTAAAGTGCCAAAAGTCAAATATTTCTCTTGAGACACGCTGTATATTTTTAGATCAGTAACTCAAAAAGTATCAGTTTCCGAGATACTTAGGACAAAATTGACATTGGCTCTGTGAAGACAGTTTTGCTTTTAGTTTTAGTTACTTTCTATGGTCAGTATTTGGGATGATTCGAGTTTGACACTTGCCGATAAAAATAATAAAAAAAAGAGTAACATGCACAAAAATGTTGACTTTTAATTAATTTACTATATTTTAGTTAATAATTCAAGTTTTTGTGTTGTACAGTGTGTTCGTTGATTTTACGGGGTACAGAGCAAACGATATTAGTCGGATTTTTTAACTTAACACCCTGTATCCCAACAAAGTTTTTCTCATATTTCTGGATGTAGAAGAGAAAAATAGTACCTACATCCAGTGTGCGTATTCTTGAAACGAGGGAAGGAAATTATCAAGATAAAGATCTGTAGAATGTGACAGGAACCCGTTATTGTCAGCTTTTTCTGTCACATTCTATCAACACTTTTCCTGAAATTTCCGTTTGCTGCTTTCAAGAATTAGGTCTTTGAAGTAAGACGAATTAAACTTGAATATTTTGGCTGTCAAAACTTCAGATTCTTTACATTATCGAAATTAATTAGAATACCTGGTGAGCGTTGTGCATCACTAAATCGAAAGAACTGTTAAAAATCCATAAATATCCGAAAAATTGGTTTTGGTTTGGTGTGTGCTTAGATCGGAGGAATCTCATATTTTCCCACACTTTTTCTTTTTTGCCGGTGCGGTACAAGTGTAACTATTCGCTTATTGATCTAAACAAGAGAAAAAGAAAAGAACCGCATTGATGGCAAACCGAAAGAGGAGAAATAGGTTAGTGAACAATCAATTTTTTCGGCTCGTTGCGGTTTGAAAATTTCATTCCGTAATAGAGCCTTTTACAAACTTTTATTCAGCGGATTCGTCCCGCTTAATTGGTCTTTGAAGAACGTTTGGGAGGATAAACTGTCCCGAACCGGAAACGTCCGGCCATTTCAATTATCCCGGCAATTTTCATGTAAATTTAACAGCCTAGTAAAATCACAGTTAACCTTACCCATTACCAGCTTCTCGAGTTAATCGAATCGCAGAAATTGGCCGATCAATTATGGGCAAAGTTACGGCCTTTATGCCGAACCGAAATGCCTCAAATGCGACCGTTTACGCTGAATCTAGCCATAGAAAGTACGCGTATTATGTTAATAAATATCTCATAAAGCGGACTCGAGACCCGCGGCGTGATTTCTTTATGTTTGCTTCACCGCTTGCTAAAATAGTAACTAGTTGCAACTATTCAATTATTATGGATCTAGGAGGCCCTCATAACATTGAACTACATACATGTGGGAATTTTTCCAGCAAGATGGGTCTAATTTTCAGTAAAATTGACTACGGTCTTTCTCTACGAATTTTATTACGATTCAATTGTTCGCTATGGTCGCCTTGACCCGGTAAATATGTACATGTTATTGCTTGCACCATTCTTTATTGCGGTGGAATAGCCGTAGTGCTGTTTCTTTGCAACATTCGATATAAAATCGTTACGTGGGAACTGGGTTCGAGAACTCAGCACACAACGGAGACAAATGCGGTGCTAAAGTGATTTGCCGTTTATTTAAATTCTATAACATAATACCGTAATTCTCCTTTTTTGTTTGTTTCGACGACGACGACGTGGCGTTTTGTATTTTGCGGCCTTTACGTCCGATTTGCGTGAATGTGTTCATTGGCGGTTGTTAATGCTGTCCATTTAGCTGTTTGATTTCCTCAAAGGGGATGAATCTTATTTTCGGTTTTTTGGTAAGCAAGTTATTTGCACGGAAGTATCATTAATTTATAAAACTCAAAAAAGTAAATTTAAGAAAAAGATATGCTAGTTGTTACTATACAGGTAGTCAAATCAAAATGTCGTTTGTACAGGGTGGTCCAGTTTTAAATGTCAATAATTCACCAATCCATAGCCAATTAAAAAATAAGTTGACATTCATTATGTCATTTTCCTGAAAAGTGCTTCTTAAGGAAAATACAGTCCTTCAAATTTCTGTTTAAAAAATAGTTTTTTTTGTCATAACTGTCAGACCGTTGGAGCAATATTGATCAAATTTGGAACAAGCACTTTATTACACGTTATTACGGTCAAAGACCCAAAACTAACCTAACCCAACTTAAAAATTGTCTTGGAAACGGAAAATTCACTTAAGAAGTTTAAAAAATATTATTGTAGCCAGTTTTCATAGTTTCCAGACAAACTAAAAGACTTTAGTTTTGAAAATTGACTTAGAAAAGATAAAAATTTTAGAAGCTTAAAAATTGTGTTTGTAACCAGTTTTCATGCAAATCGAGAGACTTTAATACTGAAAATTGACTTGTAGACATAAAAACTACTTTTTCAAGAATTTGTTACAACAAATTCATACATTTAAACCTTAAAAATTGACTTGAACCCCAAAATGTGACTGAACTAATGAAAAGTGACATCAGAAGCTTAAAATTTGCATTTGAAGTAAGTTTTCATAATTTGAAGACAAATTTCAATATTTTAGTCTTGAAAATAGTCTTAGATGCAGGACATTAACATTAGATTCATGAAAATTGTCTTGAAAACGAACTTTTCGTGCTTTTTACTTTGCTTTTAATTTTCTTCAAATTCTGGACTATTTTTAGTGCTTCAAAACTGCTTTCAGCTTGGAAAATCGAGTTTCAAGACTATCTTCACCAAGTTATTGACATAGCAAACTTAAAAAACAATTTTTACATTCTTCATAAACTTAAAATAGCATTCCAAGCTTTGTCACTATTAAATCGACTTCTAGACACCTCAGTGCTAAAAATTCTGGTATTTCTTAATAAACTAGACTGTTTTTAGTGTTTTAAGGCTGTTTTCAGTGCCTCAAATCGAGTTTCAAGACTATCTTTACAAAGTTTTTGACTTATCAGGCCTAAAAGCCAGTGTGTCCACTGACCATAGTCTTGAAAATGTTATTTCAAGCTTCTTCACTATTAAATTGACTTCTACACTCATAGGTGCAATAAATTGTAGCATCTCTAAGAAATTCAGACTGTTTTTAGTGCTTTTTAAGACTGAAAAATCGAGTTTAAGACTATTTCAAAAAGTCAAGTTTCTTCAGTAATAAAAGTAAAAAATTTTGGTACCAAATGCTACAATAATAGTCTTGAGAACTAATTTTTAGAAATAAAATAGTCCGAAAATTTAATTTACTTCTAGACTTGTTGTCCAGTCCAGAAAATTCAGTTGTACACTAATTAAAGTCTTGAAAATATACTTTTGGACTCTCTTTAGTCCTAGTAAAGTCAGTTCTAGCATTAAAAGTCAACTTTTATATTATTTTTAGTAGTAAAAAATGAGTTTCATGCACAATACAATCTTTGTCTTGATTTCCGGACTTTTTTAGTTCTTGAATGCCAGTTTCAGACACTCAACCAGGATGGCAGTCTGAGAAAGCGAATCATAAGACCATTCCTAATAGTAAAAAGCAAGTTTTTAGACTATTCAGTACAAATTTGGACTTTCACAAGTCTTGAATGTTGAATGAATTTTTTAAATTGAAATTTGGAGGACTGTATCTTCCTTAGGAAACATTTTTCAGAAAAATGACATAATGCAAGTCAACTTATTTTTTGATTGGCTATCAAATGGTGAATTATTGACACTTAAAACTGGACCACCCTGTATATTATGAACAATTTTTTTCTTATGAATTACGCCTTTTTGCACGCAAATATAATTTCGTAAACGTGATTTAAATTTTTGCGTAACTATTTACATAGTTGAAATCGAGAATTTTAAGTGAATTATGCTCATCCTCGTATAACAATCTGCCATCAGGAAACAAACGTAAAATAGCGGCCTTAATTACGACACAACGACGTGAAAAAACCCACGTTCTGGAACAATGCTTGGATTTAATTAAATACGTTGTGAAAGTAGTGTAAATTATGTAAAATTGCTCGAAGAACCGCGGAGGGCGAAGAAGAAGAACAACACATTTTTTGTAACGCTCCGCTGATCGGAACCAATGTGCGTGTGTAAACGCGGCCAGTTGCAGCGGATTGACTTTTTTGAACTAAACTGTCAAAAAATGTCTGTCTGTTAACTAAATTTACAGCGTCATGTCTAAATCCGCGTTCTGGCGTTAAATTACACAACGTCGTCCCGGAAATTAAAAATGAACACGACCGAATTGTTTTCAAGGAAGTCAATTGACCCGATGACGAATCTCTGAATGATTTGAATTTTGTGAACGAGCTGGTGTCATTTACCACTTGTTAACCGGATGCGTTTCGTTAAACGCTAGCGCCACCTAGACTGTTAACTTAATTGACATTCGACGTTGCCATTATTATTATCATTACGCTATTAGCGTTATTAATATACCTATAATGCGATTCCTGGCGAATTTTTGCGTCACTCGTCCCTTTTGATTTATCGGGGCCTTAATGCCGGACTTCTGTTACCCAGTTGTAAGCTGGTGGTAATTTATCATCGCGGACGCAATTCTATTTCTTTTTTCCAAGTGGAGATAAATCAATAGTACGGGCATTAGTTGGAGGTCGACAATGTAGGTTTTATACAGAGTGGCTCAGGATACAGGACCCGTGTTGACCGAGGGGTTTTTGTACACCAAAATGCCTTTTTGCATACAAATACCTTGAAATACCTCACACTGCTTCTATTATTGCTCCAAATGCCTCATAGTTATAATGCCTTAAAACGGCCTAAAATGCCTCAAACTGCCTTGAAATACATCAAAATGCCTTTAAATTATTTAAACTGCCTCAGGATATCTTCAAATGTTTAAAATTGATTTTTTAAAGGTCCCGTGAGAGTTGAATTGATTTTCTAAAGTCAGGTGACTGTTTTTCCAACGGTTGCCTAAAATTACGGGTTATATTTTGACGTTTGCACGAACTGTCGTAGTAACCAAGTTAACACGTGTCAAATAAAGACACTTTAAGATCATCAAGAAACAGTTGAAAAATTGGTAATTTAAATTTAGACAGTAGTAAAATTGTAAAAACTAGGTCACGTGACTTGATAATTCAATTTTTGAGCTTGCAACACTGTAAAGACCAGTTGACATTGTCAAAAACAGTCACGTGAACTTCAAATCGCAGTTTAAGTTTTAAAAAATGGTAAATTAAATTTAAACAGTCGTAAAAACTTAAATTGCAAAATACACGTTACGTGACGTTGAAAATGCAATTCTGCATGTTCTTGCAACACTGTAAAGGCCAGTTGACATCTGTCAAAATTAGTCACGTGACCTATAAAATGTGGTTTAAAATTTGAAAATTTGGTAAATTACATTTAGACTATTTTAGACAGTTGTAAAAGCTGAAATTGCAGGAAACACATCACGTGACTTTGATTATGCTATTTTAGAGCTTGCAACACTGTCAAAAACAGTCACGTGACTTTAAAATGTAATTTAAATGTTGATCATTTGGTAAATTAAATTTAGACAGTTGTAAAAACTTAAATTGCAAAATACACGTCACGTGACTTGGATAATTCAATTTTTGAGCTTGCATCACTGTAAAAGCCAGTTGACACCTGTCAAAAACAGTCACGTGACCTTAAAAACGCAGTTTAAACTTTAAAAAATGGTAAATTAAATTTAGACAGTTGTAAAAACTTAAATTGCAAAATACACGTCACGTAACTTGGATAATTTAATTTTTGAGCTTGCATCACTGTAAAGCCAGTTGACATCTGTCAAAATTAGTCACGTGACCTTTAAAATGTGGTTTAAACATTGAATTGTTGCCTATGCGGTTCTGTTCAATTTTCAGTCAATTTTGTTATATTAATACACTACATTTTGAATTATACAGACAAAATGCCTCAAAATACTCTCAAATGCCTTATAAATATCTTAAAATGCCTCGTAATGCCTTGTAATATCTCACAATGCTTCGTAATAATAGGAAATAAGTGCCTCATAATACCTCGAGTGTGTACACCAAATTACCTCGGCGATCTACCCCTCGTCTTGAACTACCCTTTCACCTTGTGCTAACTGCAACACGATTGAACATATACAGGATGTTCAAAAACCAAAAGAAAAAACTAACGCCCTGAGAGCTATGACCGCGTTTATCCGGTACTAAGTTTTTGGTGAGTTACCTAATAATGTTGTTTGGTCTTTCACTTTTGTAAACAGCAAATCCACTCTTTTAATATTTGTTCCTAAAATTTTAAGCAACAATTGATTTCCCCTCTTTGCCATCAATAATGCCTTTTCCATAAATATTTATTTAATTATTTTTTGATAACAAAGAGTTGAAACTTATCTGCATCATGTAGGTACTATCTCTCCTTACAGTTTGTTACACTAATTCTTAAACACCCTGTAAAGGTAGCTGCTCGGGTAGCTGGTGTCAAAGTAAATTGAATTTGTTTGTATAAAAATGTAGGAAAACTGTTACAGTGAATTGAAAACTCACTTTCAACATTATGCTAAAATTAATTTATCATTAAAATACAAATCTAATCATTTATTGATGTAAGTAAATGATGGGTTAAATCCCACTTTTTTCGAACCTGCGGTAACATCCCATAATTTTTGAAGACACTCTGTATATTGCTTTTTGCCATCCTTCCAAAAAACAAATACCTAATTGTTTTTACAGTTGGTTAAGGAAATTACTGCATATTCTGATGGAAGTGATAAATCGTATACAGGGTGAGTGTCGCGATACAATATCACTGAACATATTCATTAATCCCGACAAGGCCAACAGCACACACTCTAAATAATATAGCATCTGTCATAAATAGATCACAATTCAGTCATTTTAAAAATTACAGGCTTCTGGACGATAAACTAATGCCCAACACCTTGTATAGTGTAGGTCTACCTTCAACAGCAGAAATGTATATAATACCTAATGTTACTCAGCTTTCGACCAGAAATTTTTTTAAAAAAATTGCGAAAAATCTTATACAAGGACTTCGACTCATATGATGACTAAAGACCTGTCGAGGTCGTCTGAGTCGCTTACAGGTTCCAGCAAGTCTGACACCGATTCTAAGAAAGCCACCGACCGCCGGGATTTCCCGATTCGTATCCTATTGATTTCCTATTCTACTACATCCAATTGTGTGCCGTCACCGACAAGTTAGGACCTTTACACATTCGGCCTGATTGTATTTGTGTCACAACTCCGCCAGATCGATAAGGCCGTCTCGACACAAACAAACCCAATTTTATACGTAGACGCATTCTACTAGCAAAAAACAAACCAAATAAAAAAATCTAAGGCAGTTTCAGGGTGAAACAATAACAACAACAAGCAAAGAAGGAGTTGTAACTCCGGTACTCACCCATTGTTAAAATCCACAATTTTCACACAAGGTCTTTTCAAACAGAACCTCACTAAAAAAATTGAAAAATGTCCTCAACAATTTTTGTTGCGGAAAACAACACACCAGCCTCACTTAAATTATAATCGCGCGAATCAACCTCTCACACAAACGTTCAGCCGCAGACTAGTAAAAATTTTACTCGGCTTAATTCCTGAGTACTCCTCGAAGTCCTCGGGCACATCCCCCCCCACCAAAATGTGGCGGTTCGTGAGTTTTACGAAGCGGCTAGCTCGACATCAGTGATATCGAAGCGAGTCAGTGTGGAAAAGTGGCACTGTGCCGCTCTGTAGTAAAACTGCGGTGCGAAACGGGCCAATCAGAGTTGCGGGTAGGGATGCACGAGGCGTGGTCACGTCGTGATTTGTTCGTTGAAGCATGAGGTAATTTTCAGGGTTACAATGCACGTGAGTTAAGTTATTTTACATTGCACCTGTTATGGATTTTCTAGTTAAAGTCGAGTTTAGGTTTATTTTTTAATGAGATTTTATAAAAGTATTGCAACGATGTCAATCTTAGTCTACTATACAGTGTGTCCCATATTACCCATCCATAAGGGTAACGAGTCGGTTAAATGGGGAAAGTTTTAGAGAATTTTATGTGAAACTTATTTCCGGTTTCCAAATTAAATTATCTTTCTCCGTTTTCCAAAAAATTGGAAAAAAGTCAGTAGTTGTAGTTTTTTTTATCCTCTTTCTAATGCCATTTTAGTGAAATCTATGAGAGTTCAAATAAAAAAGTTACAATCATTCAAAAATTGAAAAAATGCTATTTTTGCAAAAAGTGCAATTTTGGCAATTTTTTATTTTGCTCCAGGAGGGTTCCAATGCACAGCAAAGGACATATTTATACCAAAGAACCTAAAATTAGGTGAAATAAGTACAAAAAAAACACTTTCAAATTTTTTTTTTTTTCAAAAAAATTGGAAGAATGGGGGGGTATTAGGAGTCATTTTGTACTACTTTTTGAATGTAAGTAACTCGGTTATATGAAGAGCTGGAGGGGCCAGTTTCAGCTCATTTTGTAGTATTTTTTATCCTCTTTCTAATGGCATTTTAGTGAAATCTATAAGAGTTCAAATAAAAAAGTTACAATCATTCAAAAATTGAAAAAATGCTATTTTTGCAAAAAGTGCAATTTTGGCAATTTTTTTATTTTGCTCATTCAGGAGGGCAATTTTTTATTTTGCTTCAGGAGGGTTCCAATGCACAGCAAAGGACATATTTATACCAAAGGACCTAAAATTAGGTAAAATAAGTACAAAAAAAGCACTTAAAAAAGTTACAAATTCAAAAATTTGCTTTTTTTCAAAAAAATTTCTTAAAAAAAATTGAAAGAATGGGAGGGGTATTAGGAGTCATTTTTTACTACTTTTTGAATGTAAGTAACTCAGTAATATGAAGAGCTGGAGGGGCCAGTTTTGGCTCATTTTGTAGTATTTTTTATCCTTTTTCTAATGGCATTTTAGTGAAATCTATAAGAGTTCAAATAAAAAAGTTACAATCATTCAAAAATTGAAAAAATGCTATTTTTGCAAAAAGTGCAATTTTGGCAATTTTTTATTTTGCTCCAGGAAGGTTCCAATGCACAGCAAAGGACATATTTATACCAAAGAACCTAAAATTAGGTGAAATAAGTACAAAAAAAACACTTTCAATTTTTTTTTTTTTCAAAAAAATTGGAAGAATGGGGGGGTATTAGGAGTCATTTTTTACTACTTTTTGAATGTAAGTATCTCGGTGATATGAAGAGCTAGAGGGGCCAGTTTTGGCTGATTTTGTAGTATTTTTTATCCTCTTTCTAATGGCATTTTAGTGAAATCTATAAGAGTTCAAATAAAAAAGTTACAATAATTCAAAAGTTGAAAAAATGCTATTTTTGCAAAAAGGGCAATTTTGGCAATTTTTTATTTTGCTCCAGGAGGGTTCCAATGCACAGCAAAGGACATATTTATACCAAAGGACCTTAAATTAGGTAAAGTTAATACAAAAAAAGAACGTTAAAATTTTTATTTTTCCAAAAAAATTTAAAAAAGGGGGGTTGTATCAGTGGTCTTTTTTTAGTACTTTTTGAAATTTAATATCTCGGTAACATGGCGAGCTAGAGAGACCAGTTTTGGCTCATTTTGTAGTTTTTCTTATCCTGTTTTTAATGACGTTTTAGTGAAATCTACAAGAGTTCAAATAAAAAAGTTACAATCATTCAAACATTTTTGTAAAAAGTGCAATTTTGGCAAATTTTTATTTTACTCCAGTAGGCTTCCAATGCACAGCAAAAGGGCATATTTATCCCCAAGGACCTTAAATTAGGTAAAGTAAGTACAAAAAAAGCACTTTAAAATGTTTTATTTTTCAAGAAAATTTAAAGAATGGGAGTGTATTAGTGTTTTTTTTACTACTTTTTAAAATTGAATATCTCGTTAACAAGAGCTAGAGAGACCAGTTTTGGCTCATTTTGTAGTTTTTTAATCCTTTTTCTAATATATACCTACTACTAAATTTTCTACAATTCCGCACTGTCAAAGGTTTTAATAACATAAAATCTACTACGTCATTGAATATACCATTGATGTAGTAGATTGAAATTTAGAAACTGATAGTACCTGAACAAATTTAGAAGGTATAAGGGAGATAGAAACTATCAAAAGCTTGACCAGAACTTTGTTGTTAAAAAAAGTATACACCACAGCGCGGTTTGGGTATTTTATTAGAACCACAATGGCGATTTTACAACATATCAATAAGCTTTATGAAAGTACGAAGAAAAATTACATAACATCAGAATTCTGGCAAATTGTTCTGGACAGAACAGAAGCCAATGAAACACAAACAAACAACATCAGAATTATAAACAAAAGTGATAATATAAATTGATAAATTAACAACTGATATGCGTAGGTGGTCAAAAAGTTTCCAACATTTATGTGCATACTTGGGATATGTTTTTTGATGAGTATCACTGTATCATCAACTTACTCAGTCAATGCAAATTTAAATGAAAACGTTCAGAGTTCTTGTGTCAGCTTTGCGATTGAAAAATTCGTAAATCCAGAAATTCCTAAAGTTCGGACAGTCCGCGTCCGTTAACCATTACGCTAATGAAATCGCCACTTAGCGGAACAGATATCCACTCCGAAGCCCATCAAAACTAATTGGACACCTCAGCAAAATAAATACATTCATTAGGTAGGAAAATGGACGTCTAAAATTTAATCGCGGCCGATTACTCTCTCTCTCTTTCTTTCTCTCGGGACGAAATAGCGGACTTGTTGATGAACGTACCGACAGCCCCGGGAACGAGTTAAGACATTAATTTCAAATTTCGTGAGAGATACTTAATTTAGATTTAGTTTTCAGTAAAGGCAGTGTAGGTGGTCCGCCTTTTAGGCATGTGTCCGTCACCAACAACATCGATAATGCCAAGAACCAATCTAGCTGAATTCAAAATGTCAACTCTTAATGATGTCCATATCATATCATTCCTTTACAATATAGCTAACGAATAATTTTCTACACTACTTTCGCTTAGAAAGAAATAAAGTATCGATACTTAAATCATTCCTATAGCAGGTCCCGAAATCGATATCGGCGGTGGAATCGGTAGTCGTCCGTAACTCGTTTGCGTTTGTACGAAATAAAGACGTATTATTTGTCCGACTTGATGGGACTTTCATGATTTGTAGAATACGTCTTTGTGATGATCACAATGGGCCGGCGAGGCATTTTGATTTCTAATAAATCTCTACGATTCCTTTAATCCGGCAAAAGAATTTCTTTGCCGACACCGTCGCTCTCTCTATACTGCCGCGAATAATACCATCATCGAGATAATCGGAATCAGTTAGGTTAGAACTATTAACAGTAAGATTACGGATGATACGGAGAGCTACAAAAGACGAAAACAGCTGTAAAGACCTCGTAAAAACCGATACAAAGTGTTTGCGTCTATAAAACTTTCCGATGATTTACTGTTTCGTCTGGGAATTCCCAGTCATTTAGAGGGGGTGGTTTAAAGGGATCTTTTGATGGGCAATGTTTTCGTAATTATCACTTTTACAGGTATACGCAGTTATTAACAGGTGATTTGCTCATGACGCCATAATAAGACAACAAAAGAGCTGCTTTCTTATAATCGACTGGAAATCTTGGAGATATCAACAGGCGGTTAAGGTAGAAACATTGTAATAATGTTTTACTTTTTTATGTGTACTGGGAAACAATGTGAAAGACCAAAAAGAACTACATATTTTAGTGTAAATGGTACTTTAATCAGTATAGTAACTACCTCAAAACAATGAAGAACTGTTGAAGAACATGTGATTGAAGTCAGTTGAGGTTGTTTTTATGACAAATCAGTTAATCCAATAATATAGGTATATCCGATTCGTAAAAACGTATTAGCATAATAATGAAAATGGTTTATTTCTAATTTTTTTGTGTTTAACAGAGTTATGTTTTTATTTACGTTTCAAACTGTGAATGAGAGCATTACAATTCCATGTTCTCTGTCTCTCTGTATGTTTTACAGATCGCTTTATACACTAGAAGCAGTAGGTTTGTTATTTTGTCAAAAAAAATGTCAGAGACCACATCAATCATTATCGTCAAAGTGTCATCACAAACTGGTGACACTTTGACTCCTTGGGAAGAATAGTATATTATTCAACGAGCTTTTTATGATAGCCATTAATCCCTAAGGGGGATGTTTACGTCACGAGCCGCAAATCTCCCGTGGGATTAATGGCCATAAAAAACGAGGATAATACTATACTTTGTCCACGACCACTGTCCATTACCACTAATGCCAAGTGCAGGCAAATTAGAAGTTGATACTCTTTTATGTAGATACTGTTTCTTTCTCATGCTAGTTGATTTAACATAATAAAATAAATTTTCTTGTTGATACAAATATTTTTTATTAACAACAATGGAACAGCAAAGTCACTAAATCATATTCATTATGTAATTTTGACCTAATAAATATGATTTAGTGTACTAACCTAAATTAAGTTATACTAATATATAATTAACAATTTCTAACTAGTACCTACATTAAGGACATACTAAAAAAGGTTTGTCGGGATACATTTTAATTTATAAACAGAAAATTACTTAGAATTATTGATTGTTACATTAACATTGGAGCAATTATTGAAGTTTATAGTAGGTATCGGGTTAATATCGAAATTATGTGTAGAAACAGTAGAAATATTTTGAATATTTTCAACTAACTTTTGGGTGTCTTGTATAGAGTTACTGAGTTTTTCTGCAGTGGTAACCTTATTAGTCATTGATTCGTCTATGTAGGATTCGGCCACAGTCGAGCTTTTCCATCCGCCATGTCTCTTCAGGGCAGTTATATCCCCCCCTGCGTCAACAAGCATTGTAGCAGAGGAACGGCGAAACGAATGTCCAGACTACTTTTCTGGATTAGGTAATTGTAAAAAGGATGCGATATTCCTACCCATGGCCGTAAATTTGTTTTTTCCAATTTTCTGTGCAGCATACTTTCCGTTTTGATATGACAGAAATAAACTATCTACCTTGGTAACTCTAACGCGTAAATCAATATATTTTTTGCAAATTTCATAAAATTTGCCGGTTATTATAAATTTTCTCGATACGCCTGTTTTCGTTTGTGGTATGGTAACCAGCAAAGATGAACCAAGATCGTTTACATCTGCAAGTTTCATAGAATAAAGTTCATGTCCTCTGCAAGCACCCATTATGCCCATTATAAGGGCAACCTAAATCAAGACACTTCAGGATAAATAATAATGAGGAGGTTTTTATATTTTTTTTTACCTTTATTGCAAGATACTTTGTGTCTTCAGCTTTATGTAAAAATCTATTGACTTCTTCTGGAGTAAAAATAGCAGCTTTTTTCCCTTGAAATCCGTGATTTTTCCTTTTCAGTAAGGCTCGTAGTTTAGCATAAGTTTCAATATTTATGGAGTGGTTGATGTCTAGCGTACTCCTTAGCATAGAATAGGTGGTCCACAATGTAGATGGTTTGTATTTCGTGGACAGTTCATTGAAATAAACCAATAAAACTCTCTCAGAAAATGAATTAATCTGCTTAGTACTTCTCCAATCCATGAAACTTTTGTAAGTTGACAAGTACAATTATTTCGATTTTTCTGGTAGCAAATTTGTACTTGTCGTTTTGGCAGCCTGTATAATTTCTGGTGGAGTGCAATCTGGTTCCGTATCACTATCCGAACTCATTTTTAACAAGAATTACTGCGAAAAAAGCAAATATTTCTTATAAAATTACCAAATTAAAATTGAAATCCGCCATAACAACTGAAATGTCAAACTCGATACGATTAGGATCGCGTTTAGAATGGCCGTCGGTGTACAAGTCGTGACAGAATTTGGGAAAAAATGGATCACGTGAACAATTTATTTACATAACTATATGGTGGCATGTGACAAAGGCCACGGTGCGCACACCAGCCCTATTTCTGAATGCACCCCCAGCGTTGCCGCCTACGACCATAAAAAACCACAGAACTATGGACGGTCATACACCAAAAATATTTCAAATATAAATTATGGAATTTACCTAATGATTTGGCAAACTCCTGTACTGTGTTATTGCGGTGTATTTGTTAAGAAAATGGTATTCTGAATTAGCAGTAATTGCAAAGCCATAAGTGGATGTCTACATGCAAGAAATACCGCATATCCCATGTTTTATGCTTGGTGTTCAACCACCTTTAGGTCGAGAGGGAATAATGATCATTATTCCTCTTCATTAATCACTCTGACGCTATATGACCTTCATTTAGCTTCTGTCAACACGCTGAATATTAGTACATTATTGGTTGGTCGTGGACAAACATAGTTACACACCAGTAATATCTTAAGGAGAGCAAATTTTTCAAAATATCTCGAAAAAATCAGGTTCTATGTTACTAGGTTCTTATTTTAACCATTCTACAAACAATTTAGTGTTATTATTGTGCTGTAAAATTGCGAATACTTATCCCTGTAGTAACTTGAAATCTCCTGACAAACTGTAAGTCTTAATCTTTCGACCAAATAAGTCTAATGACAGTTTACCCAATTCTTAGCATATTCTGTAAAACAAAATTTACGTTATACGTTACGTAACTCCCTATCTATCGATTTTGTAGTACTTTTCGTTCACTTGGGTGTTTCTATTCTATATGGAGAATTGCGGTAGGTATAGAACCCTAAGGGGTGGCTTTGTAATATACATATTTAAATAAACAAAAAAAAAATAAATATGTTAAAACTCCGAACCGACGTTGAAAAATGGGGCTCGGGATTAATTTCAGATAAACTTTGGATGTATGCCGGACTCTGGTGGCGTTGCGATCGAGATTTTGAGATTAGACCCCCAATAATAATAAGTCAAGTGGGATGGGTCCAGTGGGAATTTTTTCTTCGCGTGCGGTGGTAAATAATGCGTGTTTCGAGACGATATTTATAGGGTCAGGACCTATAAAGTGCGTTTTCATCCCCTATACCACTAATGGAGAGAACAGAAGAAAAATGAGAACATTGTTGATACACTCCAAAATTTCGTTTGAAATTCTGTTTGGAGCAAACGTTCTTATTAACTTGTATGGTTGCAATTTTCAAGTCAATCGCTGAAAAATAAAAAAGACGCTGCCAAAAAGATCGAAGTTAACCAAAAACCCACCCAACTTCTATCAGATATGGTCGGTGGGCCCGGGCTGGTCCGTAATTAGATTAAAGATGTCACAGTTTAAGAAATAATTGACTGTCCGGGTCCAGTTTTAGTGGTCGCGAGAGGTCCGATATCCCCGATAAGGTCCGATGTTGTTTTATATGCAGTGTCGCTGAATTAAGACGTTTAGGAGAAACTTTGATATGCCTCGGAATGCTCGGAACTCCGACGACGTGAATTGAACGATCCTACAGTGGCGCACTCAATCGACAATGTAAAACACCTTTAAATAACAAAAAACAAAGCTATACAAGGTAAACCAAGATGGACTTTGGGAAGGACAAAATTTGGCATCGATGGGGACAGCTCATCTAAAATATTTTCAAAGAGTTCTTGTAGAAGTAGATACCAACTTGCTTATTCGAAATGGAACATCCTGTATAATAGTGTGTCTAGGATCAGGAAAACCACTACAGGAATGTTAAAAATGGTTAGAAATACAGATTTGGTTAAATGAGAGAAAAGTTGCGTAATCGCGGAATTAATAAAATAACATCTAGAAAACGTCGACATTTTTTGGTTTTTGAGATATTTTGAAAAAAGTGAGAACTTTATTATTTGCGACGTTAATATTGGACCTAGACCACAACTAATGACACTTCCGATGTTTTGTCTTGGCGGAACCAGGGTGCGTATTCTTGAAACAAGGGAAGGGAATAATCAAGAGAAAGACACATTCTATCGACAATTCTCTTGAGAATTCCGTTCCCTGCTTTCAAGAATTAGGCCCCAGGTTGATTGGACACCAAAGTTGATTTAGGTGTAATTTGTGCTTAAAGGAATGGCAAAGACTAATATTTAAGTTTTTTTTTTTGGAATAATCAATAAACTGCTTTAATATTGTTTATTATTAAGCTCGGAAAACACAGATAATCGCTTAAAAAAATCTAATCAGTCTTTTGTGACATGCCACTGATAAAGCCAAAATTTTAAACCATTGTTATTTAGGCAGCTACACATTTTTAACTCCTTCTCATCAGCTTTCCCATATGAACATCAAAACTCAAGTTCTTACTTACTTAAACACCATTATTAGAAGATAATTTGTTTTCCGCAGGTAACTGGTAAATGATGACCTTTTGATCAAGCTGCCGTAAAATGACAAATGTTTGCCGACAATCACTTTATAATAAAATAACCAACAGGGCCGTAATCCCATCAGATTCACTGTGTTGATTGTAAAGGTTAAGGAGGAGTTATTTGAGATTTTCAAGCATAGAAAGTAGTAGTGGTATAGGTTTGCATTTAAATCTCCTTATTGAAAAAGTAATTAGCTGAGGAAAAAGTTTGCGGATAACAGGGGGCGCCCCTGGTCACAAGTGTCCGACACAACAAGCTGCGTATCTTATCGGGGTACGACCGATTCCGTACCTGCAGCTTCGCAGGAGCGTAATTATTTTAGTCTCGGTAATCACTTATCCGTGAAGTTTACGAGTTGACCGGTACGCATCGTTGACACTTATTTGTTTTCCGACCATTTATTCCGGTTGACGTTGACTAATTTTCGATAAAGGCCGCACACGCACGCTGCGCATTGTTTCCTGTCACTTTGGCCGCAGTTGACATAGGTTTGCGATAAAGACGAAATCCTCCCGTACTCATTTCTGTAATGATAACGAAGAGCGGTGACAACATCTTGTTTCGATCATTAATTATCGATAATTGCTCCATTGGGCTACCCTGGTGATTTTTGCACTGATGGTAAACTTCAAACCATTAAGGGTATATGAACGGCAACCATGCATTTTTAGAGATGATTACGGATCGGTTTGGGTACCTCGAAAGTTGGCTTAAAACACTACAACAATGCAAAACGTAAACAAAAACTGTCATGCCATTAGTAGTAACTTCCTAATTCGACAGGTTGTTAACTAACCAGAATTTTCAATTTAGATTTATTATTTATAACGTTGACCTTTTTAAAAAATAATTTTTTCTAATTATGGCATATAAAGTGACACTTTTCAAAACTGATTAGAGTGACAAAACGTTTTACTTTATGTAACTAGTTACATAAAGTATCACTTTATGTAACTAGTTATGAAAAGTTCATTTCATCACTCCCTGTTTTTATGCATTTCCGTAGAAACATATGGGCGACATCCATCATAACATGTCGTTGTCACTGTTTATACAAGGTGCTATGAAAGTGAATATTTGTGTTAAATCACTTTAAAAGATGGTTTTTACCGCTTTTTGGTCAAAATTAGAAAAAATTATGTATGCAACACGTTTCGAAAATGTCTTATTGTGTAACTCATTCAAATTGTAGGACCTCGCTGCGCTCGCCCTACAAACATTCATTCGTTACACAAAATCGATCTTTTTGTAACTGGTTACATAAATAGCTATTTTAAATAGAATACAAAGATTATTGTGAACTAACTAAGAGTGAATTTTAAAACATATGGAATTAGTTCTGTTAAAAGCTTGGTTGAAGAAATGTCCAAAAGAGATGAAATGAGCAAAATTGGGTTTTCCATAGTGATGCATTTATTGCCCTTAATATTAACTAAAAAACTTAAAAAATTATCTTTTTCTACGAATATTTGCAAATAAGCTACTTTGCATACGTAAAAGTGTGTGCAAAGTTGCACTTTCAGTTCTTTTTTCACATTATTCTTCCGTACAGTTTAGGTAAATAAACCACCTTGTCTCTGTCTTTGAAAATGAGGCTTGTTTCCTTAGAAACCAAAGCTCATTGTCAAACAACGCATTTATATGCAATTTAAAGTCTACAACAGTGTTTATTCTTACTTATTTAAGTTAAAAAAACTATTTTAATAATGGATATCACTGAAGATGAACTTCCGGAAGATGTTCTAAAAGCCGCCAACATGGCTAGTTTGCAATTGCTGCCTCTCAAATCGCGAGAAAAATACGAGAAACAGTACGAGTTGTTTACCCAATGGTGCGAACAAAAGGGGATAAAAACCTTAAAGGAAGAGGTACTTTTAGCGTATTTTGTTACTTTAAGCAAAGAATTCAAACCTAACACAATGTGGTCAAAGTATTCAATGCTCAAAAATGTAATAAAAATAAAAAGAGACATCGATATCGGTGAATTTTATAAGCTCACTGCATTTCTGAAAAAGCAGAATGTTGGTTTTAAACCTAAAAAGGCGAAAATTTTTACAAAAGAAGAAATATTCAGTTTTATGAACTCCGCACCAGATGAAATTTACCTGTTAATTAAAGTTGCCACTATATTCGGACTTGCTGGTGCATGTCGAAGGGAAGAGCTAGCCAATTTAACCACTACAGATATTGAAGACAAAGGAAACCTCATAATTGTTAAAATTAGGGATTCCAAAAATCATACAGCAAGAAACTTTATAATATCAGAAGAAGTTCATAACGGAACCTACCTGCAACTGTACAGAAGATACACCGGCCTACGTCCAAAAAAGTCAAACAATCGTTTTTTCCTAGTTTACAGAAAGGGTAAATGTTTTTCGCAAAGTGTTGGAGTAAACAGTTTTGGAAAAATGCCTTCTGAAATAGCTATTTTTTTGAAGTTGCCAAATCCAGAACTCTACACAGGGCACAGTTATCGTCGATCATCGGCAACGTTCCTGGCCGATTCTGGAGAAGAAATCACTGACATAAAACGCTTGGGGGGTTGTTGGAAATCGACTACGGTAGCTGAAGAATACATTGATGAATCCACAAGTTATAAAAAAGGATTAAGTAACAAAATTCTGACCTTCAATCCTAAAGAAAGTGAAGCAGTTCCAAGTACCAGTATTTTACCTTCAGTTGCTCAATCTGCGATCAATTTAAAAAACGCGACCAACTGTACATTTAACATTAATGTTGTTAATAACAATAAATAGTTATAAGTTGTTGTTTTTAATATCAATAAAAATTAAAAACAAAATGTATAGATATTTCATTCGTAGAAAAAATATTGTTCCTAACACGTGTGCAAAGTAGTTTTCCCGCACTTGAAGCTTATCCTTCTCTAACTGTCCTTCTCCTTGTCTAACTGCTTTCGCGTGTGGGAAAACATAACTTTGCACACTGAATAGGAAAACTACTATTTTTTTAATCTGGCAAATGATTTACAACATCGAACCGTATACATACAGCAACATTACTCTCACTTTCCAAAGTAGCAAAACTGAATAAAGTTTATCTTTTGGTAGGTGCATACAACACTTTATAGCAATTTTTGTACCTAAAAAGTTCACTCTCTGGATTCGCCACATTGAATTGGTGGGTGGTGAATTTTTGTTTTACTGATTTTTCCTCCTCCACCAAACAAAGGCGGAACCTGACTGATACACAAAAGATTAAAAGCAGATAGTCACATTAATATGTGTGCGAACGTTCTGTTTGCACAAAGAACTCAATTTATCCTCAGTTTGTTGTCGGCTTTATAATTGCCGGGTACCCCAGCCGCCCCTCTTATTGGTTTTTGGGTGGTCACCACCAGAAGAATGGGCCCATCTTTTTCTTCGTTTTTTGCCGCGTGAAATCGAACATTAATTACATTAACGGAATCCAATTCGTATGTTCGATTTCATATTGAAAGAAAATAATTAAGACATTTGGTCTCTGGGAATACTAAAAGGGTTGAAGGAGTTATTGATACTCTTTTGGGGTCCATTAACGCCCCTACACCTAACAATTGTCCATATCAATTTCGTCAACGATAAGGATCTCGTCGCCATTTAAAATCTAATTAATCTCACGGACACCGGAGTTCTATCTTCGGATGGAGATAACCAAGACAAATCACCGAAACCGTTTTAGTCACACAGCCCCGAGTCTCTGACCATCGGTACGGGTGTTTGATCAGGCCCGATGATAGATCGTTAGGATCGGATCATGGGCGCTTGGACACGATTAAAGGCGCCGATGGGCTTGCTGATGATGATGCCCAAAGATAGTGAGAAAATGTGTGGCACTATATGCACCAAAATTTAACGAGAACTTATTAGCACCAAAATAGTCTGACACTTTTCCATCATACAACGAAGGTCAAATTCGACCCAATATATTTTTGCCTTGCAGATCGATTCAAGTTCAAGGCAGGTGGTGGTTTAACGAACGCCACTGTTAATAACCCAGAGCACGAGTTCGGCTTAGGGGCAATTTGGTCGAAGAACAAAACAGGCCGGAAAAAAGACCAAAAGTGAAACAATCTGCTTTTTAAGTTATCGTGTCTTGCGCTCGATTTACATAAGGGGCAGCAGCTGCCGATATACGTTTTTACGCAGGGTACTGTTTGGCCGGGGCATAAATTTCGCATTCTGATGAATTCCCAACAAGTTCGATAACCTTTCCCAGAACATGTTTTAATAAGTGTTAGTTTGTTAATTTCGTTCAATTCTATGTCTCGGTAATAGTGTTTTAATATTGATAGTGATTGATACAACACCACAAACTGATGCAGCTCCTCAATAGGCTTGATATAGACCAAAAGGACATTAGATGCATTGAAAACCTATATTGGAACCAAACAGCGCAAATCAAACTAGGCAATAATATGTCCAACGCCATACAGATTAGAATGGGGGTACGACAGGGATGTGTGCTCCACTCCTATTTAACTTATATTCGGAAGCAATATTCCAAGAGGCCCTGGAAGACGTGGAAATGGGAATCAAAGTCAATGGAGTGTGGATCAACAACATCCGCTATGCCGACGACACGGCCTTAATTGCTGATAACATACACGACCTACAACTACTGGTCAACAAGGTAGGAGAACAGAGCAAATCAATGGGCTTAAATATCAACACCAAAAAAACAAAGTTTATGATTATTTCTAGAAACCTAAATATGTTTGGAAACTCCACCATAACATTTAACGCAAGGCCCATAGAAAGAGTAGATAAATTTAAATACTTGGGCATGTGGCTTTTCGCAGACTGGACATCAGACAAGGAAATAAAATGTCGCATTGAACAAGCTCGACAGGCATTCCTAAGTCTTCGAAGAGTGCTTACCTGTTCCGATTTTGACCTTAACCTAAGGCTCAGATTCACTAAATGCTACGTTTGGTCGGTGCTTCTCTACGGTATGGAAGGTTGGACATTGAAGGCGGCTGCAATCAACAAATTGGAGGCTTTCGAGATGTGGCTGTATCGCAGAATCCTGAAGATCCTGAACCCTGGACGGCTAGACTAACAAACGAAGAAGTTCTAAGACGAGTCAACAGACAACGTGAACTGTTTGAATCGATTAAGAAAAGAAAAACGGCATACCTGGGGCATATAATGCCAAACACGAAATATCAATTCTTACATATATTGATTGAAGGCAAGATCGAAGGCCGGAGAGGGATCGGAAGGAAAAAATGTCTTGGCTGCGAAATATCAGACAGTGGACAGGGCTGAACGATGTACAGTCGCTGATACACACCGCAAGAAATAAGGAAGAAATGGAAAATGTTATCGCAAACATCCATTAGTGGATACGCATTGGAAGAAGAAGATTGACAATTTATTATACTCGTAGGTCTGCCCGCAGAGATAATCTCCAACTACTAATCAGAGAAATAGCTACATCCATTGGCCGCAAGCCAGAAAATGTCATAATCACATGAGCATTCAACGAATAAAACCTAACAATCAGTGTTTGTTAGTTGGAAAGCCAATCTCTTCGACTTCGAAATCGACTTCTTTCACTGTGTGAACATGGACTACTTCTTTTCATTTTCTTGGGTGTTTGAAAAATTATCCTAACCAGTTGTTCCAGTTGTTGAATAGCTGGCAAAATCCATAAGTGGATAACATTCATTTTTTTAGTAAAAAAACTGTTTTAGACGCTTTACCTAAAATTGGACAAATATTGCTTGCCGGTCAATTACTGCTAAAACCCTTCTGTATGAAATTTTTTCAAACATTTACACTCCAACAACATTTTTAACACTTGCACCGTTTCATATTAGCATCAAACAACACATTTACAATTTTTTCCTCTTTATGGTCCCATTCTTCCAGCATATCAAAGACGAAGCGTTTTCTTCTGTTGTACTCCTCCATAGCTTCATGGTCCAGGTCCTTGCAATGTTCCAATTTGTGTTCCAGATCATCCAAGTATCTATCGGAATGTTTTAGACCGTTAGCACTCCTTTGAGAATCTTCTCTATCATTTTGGGAACCGCTTCGCTGGTTGTCGTCGCCTCCATCCTGAAAGTTTACGTACACCTCCAGCGTGGCTTTATTTTGTAGGGTGGCATAGAGGGTAAGGTCGCTATTGCTGGTAAAACACAGAATTTTGTTGTAATTGTCTAGACTTTTTAATCGCCCCGGAAGGGTAACATCGAGGGTGAAATCTGACTGAAGTTTAGAGAAAGGTGAAATTCCCATGAACGTGACGTTTCGCGTGACTTGACAAAGTGAAAAAAGTCACGATTATGTCGTATACGAGATTTTTTTTATTTTTTGACAAAGTACCGAGAAATTTCAGCCAGTAATCTTCTGTTGGTATTCAAGACGCACACCTCGTTCGTTCCGTATCCTAGACCAGAATAGTCTGGGCGGTAAATCAAACGGCGAATGAGGATGTTTTCTTTAAATTTGGCACGTTTCGGGTGCGTTAAAGGATGCCGACGCGGTCGCAAGGCGACTTTTGTCAAGTTCCTGAATCGAATTTCAGTCGGTACTTAATACGAGTTTGGAATGTGAATTACCGACGAAATGCACTTACTTGGGCAGTGGCTCATATAATAACTGGAAACAAAACCTTATGTCATTTATTAATCGAGGCTCTTTTACCGAGTCAATTAGCGCCCTCGAGTTGGACAAACTCTGGTGAGAACCGTCGGTTAGCGCGGTGCTACTAATGAAAAGCTAAATAAGCTGCACAATGTTGTAATGCAATGTACACAGATCGTGGGCCGCGGGCATGAGAACGAGCTGTCTGTTTGCGGTTACACACGGGTGCTTGGAAAAGGGANAACAGNCAAGACGGCAGCTTACGTCNATAGTTTCAGCCTGCCCTGGTNAACCGATTCAAGNACGAGNAGGNTCAGCANTATCAGGTAANCATTGCGTCTCNCANNCNNAAGACTNTTNGNTNCCACACTTNANGGNNNCTNTTNGGNCTGGNNGACANNCTGATGTGGGTCNNANGAGATGTNTGAAGCACAGCANAACGCCTANGGATTATNTAANCACNAAANATTNAAGGTTAACTTTTNNGTGNTTNATNTACNTTTATTTAGCNNGGCTGATTGGGCTTNTTGAACNGNAGAANGATTCCAGNTCGTANNCNTAGGGAAGTNNNACNACAATNCATANCNNNANNACTGCTGCTGCCGCGGTATNAGACACNCTTNCNAGGNAAGNNTCAGANCACNCCTTCNTCNAGTTG